>OZ007598.1:23572076-24822076 GCA_963931845.1 Maratus michaelseni
TTTTACTATTTTTTATTTTTTTTTATTTTTCGTTTGCAGTGATATACATATATGTTTATACATTTATTATTCGCACAGTTTACGAATTGCAATGAACAGAAGAAGTCAATAAAGTATCACTATTATACATATGAAATAACTTTATATTACATGCATCTGAAAGAGAAAGTGACTATTTAAAAGTATTTAATAATTGCTTATTGCCATATAATTAATGCATTCAACTGTAATGTTGTTAGGGTTTCGTTCATCTCACGAAACCCTATTACTCCCGCTGCGTTGTCTGTCTGTCACAGAGCCATTCTCAAAAACTATTAACTTACAGAGTTGAAACTTAGTGTATAAATCTGAATAGCAGCTGTGAAGAGCTCAAAATATTAAAATTTGAAAAATTCGTATTATTTTAATAAATAGAGATAAAAAAAACCAAAATTCTAACAGCCTTTTCCTATTAACATTTTTCGTTAGAGCAGATGCAAAAAATTTAAAATCCACGATGAAATTCTTTCTACAATAATTAATTTTCTATCAGACGATTTCCACGTGAAAAATGAAATAAAAAGTTTCACCAATTGAAAAAAAGATTAATATGAAATAAAATTATTGATTGACGTCATAGTGGTAATAAAACTGTAAGATTTCTCAATAATACAATGAGTCTGAGTATGTGTAATGTACACAAAGCAGATTAATACACGTCATTAGAGAATTAAAAGGAAAACATGACGTCATATCGGAAGTTGAACGGATTTTTAAAATGTTTCAGAATAATACAAAGCGAGTATCAATATGAATAATAGAGAATAGTAAATATATGATATAAATGCTGGACGATTACACCATGAAACATTCCTACATTAAAGACGTTAGTATAAAACATCACAAATTTATTGAATGGTGCATACAAAACGTTTGTATACATATACACCATCCAGTAAATTTGTGATGTTTTATACTCACGTCTTTAATGTAGTAAATATATGAGTTTGAGAAACGTACTGAATCACGATAAAAACCCGATTACGGAAATATTCGCATATTTTAACATTTTGAAGGTGTACAACATGTTAATTTTTATTATTTTTTTTAATATCGCATTTAGTCCACATGACAGATATTATTATGACAGAATATAATAGCGGGCTTCGCCCGCTCTCGAGCTGGTTTAGATATTCGAAAAGACGAGAAAAATAGACCGGTAAATTTTTACTTTATAAAAAACATGACTTTTTCTTTTTGTTTGCTAAATGAAATTTATTTGGATTTATTAAAGAAAGGATGAAGTGTTTTGAAAGGATTATTAAACGAAACTCTTAGAGCGATCTTTGATAACACTTACCACACTTGTTTTTTTTTTTTTTGCATATGCCAAGGTGAAGGTAATTTCAAACATACTTCGCACACGTCTCCCAGCCGATCTTCCTTGTGGACGAATCAATTTGTTCAATTTTGTTCAATTGACGCATACTTAAAGAATCCCAAACGGAAATAAATTGTTTCTTAAATGAAAAAATGCACGTAAAAGTACGCACCCCACCCCTCAGTAATGGCTTTTTTCTGCATTTGGATTGTTTAAAGAATTCACGAACATAGAAAAGACTTTGGAAAGTTTTACAAGAGGTATTGAAAAAAATTGAAATGACTGTAATAAAGAAATTCTATTACCATAGAAATTTCGATTCAGAGCTATAGCCAAAACTAAAGGCTATCCAACAAAATCAAACTGTTGCAAAGAATATAAAATTTATGCGTAGAAATTAACTTTGAAAATCGTTTCCATAAAGTGTGATCGACCTTCTGTATTATTATAATTATATTACAAATATATATTATTTTTATAATCTAGATAGACATATAATCGTTTATATCGTTTAGAATTAAAATTAAAGAAATGAAACCAAATTATATTTTCTCTAGTGCACTTTCAAAACTGAAGGCAGTAAAAATATCTCAAATAATTGTCAAAAAATTTTTAGATTTACACATAAATAATTGAAGGATCTGTGAACTACTAGCTGAAAAAATAATCGGAAAAATCAGCTGAGATAAACAATTTACAAAGAACATGGCTACAATTCCAGCTTGCATAATTTGTAGTACACAAACTCTGTCTCGGTATAATTGAACTGTGATTTTTGCAGGATTTATTAATAATAGAAAATATTAATCTGTGTAGATGCAGGACCTGATTACCAAAGGGTAAAATTTTCACGAGTAAAACGGAATAGAATTTTTTGCCGTATTTATGAGAGTAATTTTGCATGAAAAAGGCGTTTAAATAGGACGAAAATTTCTATTAAAATTTACGAGTGGAAGTTTGGCCCTTTTGTATTCAGGCCCTGTGTAGATGGAATTTATTCTTTATAGAATGTTATAATCTAAATAAAAAAATCTATGTTCTTTCTTAATAGCTTAACGACTTCTTTTCTTACAAACATCTAGAAAAAAAAAAGATGCATGAATTTTTGCTGTATTTTATATTGAAATATTGATTAAGTGAAACAATGATAATGAAATTTTCGCAATAGTCTAAAACCAAACATGCTAATGATTTGCAACAGCAATGTAATTGATTAACATCGCAGCTTCGCGGCAATGTCTGACTATTATGAAAACAACCAAAAAATTTAGTGCATTAAATAATATAAAATAAAAATTATTTAAATTTTCATTTTTAGCATTAAAAAACATGTGAAACATTTGGTGTTATACTTTAGAAAGTAATTTAAAAATTGATATTTCTGTTGTTGCATTTTAAATGACAAATAATTGATATCGGCTTCGTACTTGGTAATTTTTAAGAAAATGAAAGCTGCACTGGAATCATCTAAGAAGAAGAAGTTTTTACTTGAGTTTCTAATATTATCATTCCCGAAAAGAATGACTCCCAGAGGCAATTGTCAAGATGACAAGCGCGAGCTTTTTTAAACAGTTCTTCGTGTCTGAAATTGACTTCAAAGTTGTCATAATTTTAAAAATTGCATTATTGCTCACAATGCCTCATAAACCTTTCTTTACAATAATATCCCACGCCTCTCTTAATCTGAAAAAAAACAATAATATTGAGCTTAATGGGATTCTTAATTTGCATTTAAGTTTCTTCAATCGACAACCAATTGAATTCAAACAAACTTAGCTACTCTAAATTGTATTTTGTGCAATTTCACTATATCTTGATTTAGAACCTGAATCTATGCTGTGCCGAAAACAAATTTACTACGTGCTACATGTGGCACGCGTGCCTTAGAGTCACCATGCCTGATCTATGGTGTGTCGAATTTTAACAAAAGTTTTTCAATAAAATGTTTTACCTTCGTTTTTTAAGTTATTGTCATAATGTCAACTATATACATGTATTTTCACACTACACTACCATTCGCAGACATTAACCCCTTCGGGACGAGCGACACGTATACGTAACAAATAAGGTGCTCAGAATCCTCGATTATTCCCACCAGTAACTTTTTATTGTAAACTTTGCCTTATTTAATGACAGCATTTCTGAGATTCAATTAGGCGAAAATTTCTGTTTTGAAAAACCGGTGGAAAAGATTAAAAATTCTGTAAAGGACGCTCGTCGCGAAGGGGTTAACAACAAATTTCACATATATAAAACCAATATAGATGTTATTTACAAATGTATACGTTACTTTTTTCTAAACAGAAGAAGTCAGTCCTTTTAAAAACATTTATATGTGCTAAAACACACACACACATATAAATGTTTTTAGCACATATAAATATTTTTAAAAGGACTTACTTCTGTTTGGAGGAAAATCACGTATATCTTTGTAAATAACATCTATATTGGCTTTATATATGTGAAACTTGTTGCTAATGTCTGCGAATGGTAGTGTAGTGTGAAAATATATGTTTTACATTCCTTATTTACAGGGTTCGTACGCCTTTACCACGAAAATAGAATTTTTTGCCTTATTTAAGTGCAGAAAAGTAAAACAAATTCTGCAATTAAACGAGCCGTCTACAATTTCTGCTATTTAAATACTATTAAATAAATAATTCTATTAAAAATTGTGGTACAGGCGTACGAACTATGATTCACTGAACGGTATTACAATTTCTGTGACTACACGAGATAATTAAAAATTTTACTATTTTAATATGAAATAGAAATTTTCTAATCCGAAATTGTGGCATGACACTCCTTGGAAATTTAAAAGAGTATACACAACTTGTCTATCTAATAAGAAAATAAAATGTATATATATATCCTAATCCTAATCTATACTAATATTATAAAGGAGTAAATCTTGTTTGTTTGTTTGTAGGGGGTAATCTCTGGAACTACCGAACCGATTTCAAAAGTGATGGTGGCAAATTGATGGTGCCAACCCCTGCTCCAACATAGGCTATATTTTATGTCGGTGCCACTTACCCCAGGGGGTGCAGAAGCAAAAAACGTTCTAAAATTGCGATTTTTCAGTTATCACACTGGCTGTCAAGCGCTGATAGCTTGGCAGCCGGTTCTGTATGTATGTATGTACGTACGTAATGCGATAACTCTTCATAGAAATATCCGTTTTCCTTCAAATTTTGTTTATAGGTTCACTGTGTTAAGGCGCTTCCCTGATTAGTTTTCGGGATTGATTGGTTAAGTATAAAAGGGGGGGGGACAAGGGGCTAATTCCCCCCCCCTTAATTTATATAAATGGGTTTTTCATGCAGAATTATTCCGTTTTCCTTCAAATTTTGTTTATAGGTTCACTGAGTTAAGGCGCTTCCCTGATTAGTTTTCGGGATTGATTGGTCAAGTATAAAGGGGGGGAACAAGGTTCTAATTCCCCCCCCCCTTAATTTATATAAATGGGTTTTTCATGCAGAATTATTCCGTTTCCCTTCAAATTTTGTTTATAGGTTCACTGAGTTGAGGCGCTTCCCTGATTAGTTTACGGATTTGAATAGTTAAGTAGAAAGGGGGGGGATCGGGGGGGCCTAATCCCCCCCTTAATTTATATAAATGGGTTTTTCATGCAGAATTATTCCGTTTTCCTTCAAATTTTGTTTATAGGTTCATTGGGTTAAGACGCTTCCTTCATTACTTTTCGGGATTGATTGGTTAAGCATAAAGGGGGGGGGGGAACAAGGGGCTAATTCCCCCCCCCCTTAATTTATATAAATGGGTTTTTCATGCAGAATTATTCCGTTTTCCTTCAAATTTTGTTTATAGGTTCACTGTGTTAAGGCGCTTCCCTGATTAGTTTTCGGGATTGATTAGTTAATATAAAGAGGGGAACGGGGGGCTAATCCCCCCCTTAATTTATATAAATGGGTTTTTCATGCAGAATTATTCCGTTTTCCTTCAAATTTTGTTTATAGGTTCATTGGGTTAAGACGCTTCCCTGATTACTTTTCGGGATTGATTGGTTAAGTATAAAGGGGGGAACGGGGGGCTAATCCCCCCCTTAATTTATATAAATGGGTTTTTCATGCAGAATTATTCCGTTTTCCTTCAAATTTTGTTTATAGGTTCACTGTGTTAAGGCGCTTGCATGATAATTTTCGGGATTGATTGGCTGAGTATAAAGGGGGGGAACGGGGGGGGGGCTAATCCCCCCCTTAATTTATATAAATGGGTTTTTCATGCAGAATTATTCCGTTTTCCTTCAAATTTTGTTTATAGGTTCACTGTGTTAAGGCGCTTCCCTGATTAGTTTTCGGGATTGATTAGTTAGTATAAAGGGGAGGGTATCGGGGGGCTAATTCCCCCCCTTAATTTATATAAATGGGTTTTTCATGCAGAATTATTCCGTTTTCCTTCAAATTTTGTTTATAGGTTCACTGTGTTAAGGCGCTTCCCTGATTAGTTTTCGGGATTGATTAGTTAATATAAAGGGGGGAACGGGGGGCTAATCCCCCCCTTAATTTATATAAATGGGTTTTTCATGCAGAATTATTCCGTTTTCCTTCAAATTTTGTTTATAGGTTCATTGGGTTAAGACGCTTGCCTGATTACTTTTCGGGATTGATTGGTTAAGTATAAAGGGGGGAACGGGGGGCTAATCCCCCCCTTAATTTATATAAATGGGTTTTTCATGCAGAATTATTCCGTTTTCCTTCAAATTTTGTTTATAGGTTCACTGTGTTAGGGCGCTTGCATGATAATTTTCGGGATTGATTGACTGAGTATAAAGGGGGAACGGGGAGGGGCTAATCCCCCCCCCCTTAATTTATATAAATGGGTTTTTCATTCAGAATTATTCCGTTTTCCTTCAAATTTTGTTTATAGGTTCACTGAGTTAAGGCACTTCCCTGATTAGTTTTCGGGATTGATTAGTTACGTATAAAGGGGGGGGATCGGGGGGCTAATCCCCCCTTAATTTATATAAATGGGTTTTTCATGCAGAATTATTCCGTTTTCCTTCAAATTTTGTTTATAGGTTCACTGTGTTAAGGCGCTTCCCTGATTAGTTTTCGGGATTGATTGGTTAAGTATAAAGGGGGGGGGAACGGGGGGATAATCCCCCCTTAATTTATATAAATGGGTTTTTCATGCAGAATTATTCTATTTGCTTCAAAATTTGTTTATAGATTCATTGGGTTAAGACGCTTCCTGATTAGTTTTCGGGATTGATTGATTAAGTATAAAGGGGGGGAACGGGGGGCTAAACCCCCCCTTAATTTATGTAAATGGGTTTTTCATGCAGAATTATCCCATTTCCTTCAAATTTTATTTATAGGTTCACTGTGTTAAGGCGCATCTCTGATTAGTTTTCGGGATTGATTGGTTAAGTATAAAGGGGGGGAACAAGGGGCTAATTCCCCCTTATCTATACTAATATATAAAGTAGTAAAGATTGTTTGTTTGTTTGTTTGTTTGTTTGTAGGGGGTAATCTCTGGAACCACTGAAGCGATTTTAAAAGTGATGGTGGCAAATTAATGGTGACAATCCCTGCTCCAACATAGGCTATATTTTATGTCGGTGCTACCACCCCCAGGGGGGTGCAGGAGCGAAAAACGTTCTAAAATTTCGATTTTTTGTGTACTGAAGGAGATAGAAGTATCAAATTTGGTATGGTAGTTACTTATAAGATGTAAATGCTCTCTAAGAACAAATTATAAAAACATTCGCAATTTAAAAGGGTGAGATGAGGAAGAAGCCTTCTAAAAACATTCTAAATTACAATTTCTATGGAATCTCTGAAACTACAGAACCGATTTCAAAAGTGATGGTGGCAAATGGATGGTGACAGTCCCTGCTCCAACATATGCTAAATTTTTTGTCGGTGCCACTGCCCGCAGAGGGTGCAGGAGCGAAAAACTTTCCAAAATTATGATATTTTCAATAATGAAGGAGTTAGGAACTTGACATTTTGTATGGTCGTTACTTACAAGATTTAAATGCTCTATAAGAACAAAATCTAAAAAAATTCGAAATTTAAAAGGCTGAAATAAGCAAAAAATTTTCTAAAAACATTCTAAATTACAATTTGTATGGAATGTCTGGAACTACTAAAGCGATTTCAAAAGTGATGGTGGCAAATGGATGGTGACAATCCCTGCTCCAACATATGCTATATTTTATGTCGGTGTCACTACCCCGAGGGGTGTGCAGAAGCGAAAAACGTTCTAAAATTGCGATTTTTGCGATGCTGAAGGAGCTAGAAACTTCAAGTTCGGCATGATTATTATTTATAAGATCTAAATGCGCTCTAACAACAATTTCTAAAGAAAAATGATCTAATGATTCTGCGATTTTTCAACTATTGAATTTCTAAAATTACCAAATTTCACAATAGAGTACCATAAGCGAAACCTTCACGCGTAAAAAGATAATGATAAGGGCGACGTGTCCTGAAGTGTATATTGACTATAGCACGAGTCACAAATTATAGTATCCTTATTATTCTGTTAAAATATAAAAGTGAATTATGAAATGTCAATATTTTGTTTGATTAAAGGTTCGTTAAGAGAAATTGACCAGCGTAGCGGGCGTAGCTTGCTAGTAATATTATAAATCTGATTGTGTGCAAATGTTAGGTTGGAGCCAGCGTCAAAATGGAGCATTTAATGATCCTGTATCTTTGCATATAAGTTGATTATAGCCCTCAAATGAACATAGGCTGGTTTTTGTTAATTTTATTCAAATAATTTTCTTAATAATTCAAAATTTCGTTATTTTCATAGAGAATAAATGGACATTTTTTCGTATAATATTTTAAAATGGTTAAATTTACTTTGCCGTTGCTAATACTTTATCGTTGCCAAAACTAAATCAAAGCCCGAAATAATAATTTTCACTCAACAATTTAGTTTCAATTGAAAAATTTTCACGTGAAAATTGAAAATTAAATAAAAAAATAAAGAATTAAAAAGAAGATTAAATAATATTATTAGAAATAAAACGTACTTTTTTTAGTTTTTGATAATAATACAATGTTTCAATAGACGCTTTCAGCGTGACGTCAGTCATGATGTTTTGCTTGGTTACTGACTTCAAACAAACGGTTGCTATGTTGGATTTATTATTAAATATAAATCGTATAAAATGTTACCACTGCATATAAAGTATTAAAACACTTAACTGTGAGATATAGCTATAAGATATATCTATAATATACACACAAAATAGAAAATACCACATATCAACCGTTTGTTTGGAGTCAGTAACCAAGCAAAACGTCATGATTGACGTCACGACTGAAAGCGTCTATATGCGTAACCATAAGAAACACGCGAATATGACGTCATACACCGAAAATAAAGCGGATATGCTTTGATGGTGAAATAAAATTATCTTGGGTTTTTTCTTCACTTTTTTCTTTTTTTTTCTTTTGTATGGTAACAATACTTAGCGTTTTACCGTCTGCGCACGGCTAATATAACTATAACATAATTTTTATTTAAATTTTTAAAAAGGAAAAAGAAGTTTGAAAAGAAAATGGTTAGCAAATGTCAATAATATGCTCCGCAAAATTATCCATGTCGAAAATGACGTCATGAATAGCGAGAAATAGTTATTTTCATTCTTAAAACTAAAAGAAATAACTCGATTACCTAAACAAAAATGACGAATGTTAATAGTTCCATTTTTGTTGATAAAACCGAAAGATTTAATATTATTTCATTAAAGTAACATAATTTCCCCTATGACAGTATTGAAATTAATTGCCTGGAAAAGAAAATTAACAAGAATTATGTCATTAAAAAGGGATTTTTCTGGGGAAAAAGAGACGTCATATTTGAAATAAAATGGGAATTTTCTAATATGCTTTAAAATGAGTGTGAATCAATTCCTTACATTAATAATACAAGATCAGTAAGTATAGAAAGTAGATGAGTTTCACGCCATATTTATAACGAAAAATTGAAATGTTTTTTTTATCTATACTGATTATTAAGCATGAGTATAAGTTATATTCAGATGAGAGTTTTCTGCTAAAAATCACATTATAATTTTAAGAAAAGGAAAATGAACACGAATCTATTATATTAAAATCTGACTGTGTGTTTGTATTTCGCAACTAGTCCTAGACTATCGAACGCAACGCTATTTACTTAATACCGGTTATCATTGATCCGAGGATGTCGCACAAACTCTCAGAATTAAAAAAAATTAAATTAAATGCCAAGATTTTTTTTTTTTTTTTTTTTTTTTTTTTTTTGTAAATTTTAACGAAGTTTCTCTAAAAACGGAAAGTAAATTACTCCATATTTGTGTCTGAAAAAGGAGAAATAAAACAGATGAATATAATTTTTACAACATTTTCTCATTAAAACTGAAAAACAGAATTTATTTTCACTTTGAATAGATGGTGAAAACAAAATCTTGATTTCAGTAAATTATCCGAAAAATAAAAACATATTTTCACATATTCAAACTTTATGAATCAATTTATTCTGGAGAACAAAAATAGCCTGTCAACATACTGTCATTTAGAAAACAAGATTTGTTTCACCTATACATTAAAACAAGGAGGCATAATTGAATTTAAAGAAAAAAGCATATACTATTTCCAATTAATGTTTTTTTGAAGGATGGCTGTTAAAACGTTTTACAAAGGCGTTAAAAGTAAAATTGTTTTCAGGTAAAATTGACATTTGTTTTTACCCAATTCGTCTGTTTCCATGATATTATTTGGCCCTCCTTTTTGCATTGGCAGAGTTGCCAAGTCTCAGACTTTTTGGACACCAGTATTTTAGTACAGAAAATGTTGTTTTATGTAATTTGAACATTCTGCGATTTAAAAGAATAACATTTTCTCTAAGATAATACTGGTGTACAAAAAGCCGGAGACTTGGCAAGTCTGCATTGGTGCAATTTCATTTTCGCGATTATTTGGCACAAAATTTCACTTTTTTAAGACTGAGTCATGTCAAAGTCCCTATAACAAAAAATATCGTATTGTCTCCTATGAAATGTGATAAATAGTTAGTTAATTATTAACGTTTTTAATTATCAAGTGTGAAATATTTTGCTTAATTAATGTATTTATTCTTATTTTAATGTTGCGTGAACAAAGTCACAGATAGCAGCTAGTATATATGAATAAACGGTAAAATCCCTTGCTCGTTTAATATATATGAATTTGGCGACAGTAATTTGGTCGACAGGACAACTAACAAGTACCAATTGTATATATAGTGTTACGAATATTGTAAATAGTTAGTGTTTGTGCTTAAAAGTAATGTAAATAGTTCAATTAAGCTCTATAACAAAAAATACCGTATTGTCTCCTATGAAATGTGATAAATAGTTAATTAATTATTAACGTTTTTAATTATCAGGAGTGAAATACTCTGCTTAATTAATGTATTTATTCTTATTTTAATGTTGCGTGAACGAAGTCACGGGTAACAGCTAGTAATATTATAAATCCGATTGTGTGCAAATGTTAGGCTGAAACCAGCGTCAAAATGGAGAATTTAATTATCCTGTATCTTTGCATATAGGTTGATTATAACCCGGAAATGAACATAGGCTGGTTTTTGTTTATTTTATTCAAATATTTTTCTTAATAATTCAATATTTCGTTATTTTCATAGAGAATAAATGGACATTTTCTCCTTTAATGTTTAACTAATCATTTTACGTTGCTAAGCATTACCGTTGCCAATACATACAAAACATGGAATAATAATTTTTCCTCAACAATTATTTTTCAATTGAACGATTTCCACGTAAAAAATGAAAATTAAAAAGAATTCAAAAGATGATGAATTGCCGCGATATTTGAAAGCAAACATGGAGTATTTGTTGTTATACATGAAGTATGGATATCAGTTGAGAAGATATTTTCTGTCAAAGACTGCGATATAATTAGACAGAAAAATGAATAATAATTATATTTTTAAGAAAAGATTTCGCTTGGACCATGGAACTATGAAAAGGATCCTCCTTGGCTTGGACAATGTGACGTCATAAATAAAACCATGTATTTTCAAATATTCCTAATAATACAAGGAGCATGAATATCAGTATATAATAGTATGAAAGTAGACAGATAATGGACGTCCAGGGTTCGTACGGGTACCGTTACTTTTCCAGTTGACATACCAGTATATTTTTCTAAAAAAATACATCAAGTTCAAACTTGCGATGTTTCACCTAAATTTATGAAGAGATTATCTATAAGAAAATACTGGTGCCAAATAATTTCCTGGTCTTAAAATTCCAGGATCCGTACGAACCCTGACGTCATATTTAAGATGAAAAACTAAAATATTTTTTTTATCGATACTGAGATCGATTGAGCTTGAATATCAGTTACATACAAATGTGAGTTTTCTGCTAAAATTTACGTCATGATTGCCAGGAAAAGAACATTAAAAAGAATTATATATATACAAAGGATGGGAATTATCACTTTACTGCACAGCGTACAACCACGAATTTAAGAATTATATCATTGAAAAGATATTTCTCTGGGGAAAAGTGGCGTCATCATATTGTACATAAAACGTACATTTTCAAATATGTTTTAAAAGGAGCGTGAATCAGTTCTATACATTAATAGTACAAAGATCAGTAAGTATGGAAAGTAGATGAGTTCCACGCCATATTTAAAACGAAAAATAGAAATGTTTTTTTAGCTATACTAATTATTAAGCATAATTATCAGTTTTATACAGATCAGATTTTTCTGCTAAAATCGCATCATAATTTTAAGAAAAGAAAAATGAACACGGATCTATTATATTAAAATCTGAAAGTCTGTATTTCGCAACTACACCTCTTAGACTATCGGACGCAACGCGATTTACTTAACATCGGTTATCATTGATCCGAGAATGTCACATAAACTCTCAGAATTTAAAAAATCGAATTAGATTCCGATATATTATTATTATTATCATTATTATAAATTTTTAACGAAGTTTCTCTAAAAACGGCAAGTAAATTACTCCATATTTGCGGATAGAAAAGGAGAAATGAAACGGATCAATATATTTTTTACGCCATTTTCTCATTAAAACTGAGAACAGAATTTATTTTCAATTTGAATAAATGGTGAAAACAAAATCTTGATTTCAGTAAATTATCCGAATAATAAAAACATATTCTAACATATTCAAACTTCATAAATAATTTTTTTTCTGCAAAACAAAAAACCTCTGTCAACATATTGTCTTTTAGAAATCAAGATATGTTTCAGCTATACATTAAATCAAGGAGGCAGAATTGAATTTAAAGAAAAAGCATATAATATTTTCTCTTAATTATTTTTGCAGGACGGTTGTCAAAACGTTTCACAAAAGCGTTAAAAATGAAACGGTTTATCAAGTAAAATTGACATTTGTTTTTACCCAATTCGTCGATTTCCACGATTTTATTTGGCCCTCCATTTTGAATTGGTTACATTTTGATTTTCGCGATTATTTGGTACAAATTTTCGCTTTTTTTAAGACTGAGTTATGTCAAGGTCTCTATAACAACGAAGTACCATATTGTTTCCTATGAAATGTAATAAAGTGTTAGTTAATTATTTACGTTTTTAATTATCGGGAGTGAAATATTTTGCTTAATTAATGCATTTATTCTTCTTTTAATGTTGCGTGAACGAAGTCGCGGGTAACAGCTAGTATATATATATATTGTAAAAACATAATTGTTTCTTAAAGAAATACATGGATCCTGAATAAAAGATTGCTTGCTTACAACAGATTACAACACAGTTGGCAACACAGGTGTTAACCTTGAACCGTTAGCTTTCTCCTCGCGGTCGTTCGGCATTTCAACGTGGATTCTGGTTGGAGTAGGTCGTGTTTAAAATGGTTCCGCCGATTCAGAATCCCGCCAAATGCGAAGTGCGCTCCGTCATACGTTTTCTTCATGCAAGAGGTCAGCGACCAGCGGATATTCACAAAGAAATTGGTTCTGTTTATGGGAATATTATGAATCGACAAAATGTAACGAAATGGTGTCGTCATTTCTCTGAAGGTAGGACCGATGTTCATGACGAACAAAGAACAGGTCGGCCATCTGTGATGTCTGACATAATCACAACCGTTCAACGTGGATTCTGGTTGGAGTAGGTCGTGTTTAAAATGGTTCCGCCGATTCAGAATCCCGCCAAATGCGAAGTGCGCTCCAAGGAAAATCATTCCACGACAATGATGAGATCAAAGATGAAGTTGAAATGTGGTTCCGACAACAGGCGGAAACCTTCTATGACTGTGGGATACAAAAGCTTGTGCCCCGACGTAACAAATTTTGGATAACGGTTGTGATTATGTCGAACATGCCCTTCTTCAGAGAACGGAGGAAGCAATTCGTGCGAATAGACGTCTCAAATTGAAAGAAGTCACATCTTGGAGGAAAATCATTCCACGACAATGATGAGATCAAAGATGAAGTTGAAATGTGGTTCCGACAACAGGCGGAAACCTTCTATGACTGTGGGATACAAAAGCTTGTGCCCCGACGTAACAAATTTTGGATAACGGTTGTGATTATGTCGAAAAATAATAAATAATCCAGTTAATAAGATGTAACTTACGTTTTCTAAATAAATGTTTTTTTTAAGGAATGCGAGCCATTGTATCTTTACTTTTCGAAATGCCCTCCTATATTTGGTTGTCCGGAAAGTTCGTACCAGTTTCCTCTGTTTGAGAAACCAATTCTTACCGGGAAATTCTGCCCGTCAATTATTAGACATTAGATATGGGAATCAATGTCTAATAATTAAATGATAGAATTTTCCAATACGAATTGATTTTCGCAACCAGCACGAACTCTCCGGAAAACCCAATACATATATAAGTTGTTTCTCATACAAATGAGTATTTATTAAAATTTTGATATTCAAAATCCAGAATGTTTCTTTTTTTTTTCTTTTTTTATCTTCTTTTTTTTTTTTTAAATTAGAAACACAAATTCTAGATAATAACTTTCTGGATTTCATTATTATTGTAATATATTATATAACATTGCTTTTACGTTTTTAAATAATATAGAACAATATTTTGAGGTAGAATAGCCAAGGTTTTTTTTTTTTTTTTCACTGAGACAAGCACGTACTCACTCAAAGTTTAAAATTAATTTTTTTCATCAAAAAGTAATAATTTAAAAATAAATATTCTGGTTAAAATTTGTTCTTTTTTCATTAATAGTTTTTTCGGGTTTCGTACGCATTTACCCAATTTTTAACCCTTTACGGCACAGACAAATTCTGTTCGTAAAATGCGAAATTACTGACTGACACCGGAATTTACAAACGGCGTTTTTAGAAAAGGAGATCTCCTTAATTTAAGCTTTCATTGTATAAGCAAAATTTTATTAAAATATTCTTGGTGCCGAATGCAAGTTTGGAAATAAAATTAGGTGTGCCCGGAGTGGGACCACTCTGCCGGAAAGGGTTAATAGAATTTTTCGCACTATTTCAATGCAGAAAAATATTACAAATGCTGCAAGTAAAAGAGGCATCTACAATTTCCGTTTCTTAAATATTAAATATAAAATTTCTGTTAAAAATTGCGGTAAAAGCGTACGAACTCGGTATATATGTCTATAACAGAAGTCTATTTTATTTATGTTATTCCAAACCATTTTTTTTTTATCAAATGTAATATTTCGGCCAATATTTCTTTTAAAAAAAGAGAGCTGTACGCCTTTGAAGCGATTCAGGGAAGTGTGGGCATCGAGAGGATAGTACATTCTCCGCAAAATCAAAAAATCTCCTTAACCCTTAATTGCATAGTGATGTAAATTTCCATCACTTTTTATTTAACTTTTAATAAATAAATCAACTTCTTCACCACCACTATATTTATATAGAAATATTAATCCAGTAAATTTCCCGTGAACTATGTTGCTGAACAAAGTTAAAAATCTACCTTAAAATTAACACAATTGTAAAAGAAAAACTCATGCAAAGAAGGGTTAAATTATCCTATAAAAAACACAATTGTAAAAGAAAAACTCATGCAAAGAACGGTTAAATTATCCTTAATCTCTTCAGAAAGTTCAATTTTACGTGTTTTACGATGTAGTATCGTACATTTACATAAAATTTAATTTATGTTTAACCAGAAAGGAAATAACAAATTTTTATTTTCTCAACATAGTAAAAGTTATAAATAATAGTAATAATATAAAAGTTATTTAGAATTATTTAAAAACAACCAGAAAAAATGTTTCACATTTTTAAAATATACCGCAAATTATATAATTGCTGGATATTTCAATAATAAACGTCATATAAACGCTCAAGTAATGCAGTATGATTTGTTTGGGATCGACTGCGAGTTTCTGAATAGTGAGTTTGAATCTATTTGGGTAATACTCAGGTAATGGGAAATATTTACATCCTTGGTTATAAAATGCGAATGTTTGAATTTTTTGTTAACCGTTATTTTCATGCGATACACTGTGCAGTATTTTAAATATAGACAAAAATTAAACTTCTATATTGAAAAAGACTAAAAGTTTGAAAATGCTAATACCCCCATAGCTTGTCTTAAACATCAAATTTATTATTTACAACCTTTACTTTTAAGATTTTATAACAAATAATTATATTTTTTATGCTTATATAACTGCAACTTCATGTTGCACATGCTTCTGAATATATTTTATGAAGTGTTACATTAATAATTTTACAATTAAAATTCTCATTTTTTAACCCTTTCAGGGGCAAATTACTTTGAGTACTAAAATGTTGAAATAAATGACTGGCACCGGAATTAACGTAAAAATTTATTTGGAAATAAGAAAAAAAAAAGGGGGGGGGGAACACATACATATTAAATGGGAAAGATTTTAGCAAATTTCTGGTGCCATTGTGGCGTTTGGAAATTAAATTTAAGTGGTTTCATAAACATACCACCGCCCCTGAAAGGGTTAAATAACTATTTTACAACTTATTTTCCTTTTTAAATATTTAACGTTTCCAAGAATTTCATTATAATTCTAAATAACTCAAGTGAGATATGAGAAATTGAAAGTGTAGCTAGAAACCGTTATAGATCATGAAAAAACATAAGCCAATCGTTAGTACTGACGACATCTATTGGGTTGTTTGGAAAGTTCCTCCCGTTTGAGAAACCAATTCGTACCGGAAAATTCAGCTCGCTAATTATTAGACATTAGATATCGGAACCAATACCTAAGAATTAAATGATAGAATTTTCTAATACCAATTCATTTTCCCAACCGGCATGATCTTTCCAGTCAACCCAATACATACACAGTTGACCTCTGACTAATACGTCATGGTCAGTAATTACTTTTTCATACCACTACTTTAAAACAGTAAAATTCCATTTATAAATTCTGCGATTTAATAAGGTGAAAATTACCTTGAAAAATAAAAACTATTGCTGAAAATTAATTTCCGTGTATCGCGTATAAGTGAAAGGTAACTGTATAAGTAGTTTCTAGTACAAATCAGTATTTGTTAAAATTTTTATATTCAAAATCCAAAATGTTTCGTGTTTTTTTTTTTTTTTTTTTTTTTAATTTGAAACACAATTTCTAGATAATAAACTTTCGAACACTGACAAATAATGTGACTTACTTTTCACTTTGCTAAACAATGTATAACCAACAGAGTGAAAATTTTTTCCAGACCGTGGATCGAACCCAGATACCCTGGTTTAGAAGTTCTTTACCATTTAAACCATCTGGATGACATCCAGTCTGGCATTTTTCACTTACACGTTGGCCATTTTGCAACTTAGCAGCGCAAGATGGATTGTCAAACATGAGCCATGTCTATGCCAGACTGGATGTTGCCCAGATGTCTTAAAAGGTAAAGGACCTGCGCGCTAAACCAGGGTATCTGGGTTCGATCCACAGTCTGGACACATTTTTCACTCTGTTGGTAATGCGTTGTTTAGCAAAGTGAAAATTAATTTACATCCTTTGTCAGTGTTATTAAATTTACGCGTAGTTTCAGTCTGGAAATTTAATTGGAAATATAACTTCTTGGATTTCATTATTATTGTAATATATTATATAACATTGCTTTTACGTTTTTAAACAATATAGTGCAAGATTTTAAGGTAGAGTATACATATATTTCACTGAGACGAGCACGTAGTCACTCAAAGTTTAAATTCAATATTTTTTCATCAATAAGTAATATTTAAAAAATAAATATTCTGGTTTAATTTTTTTCTTTTTTCATTAATAGTATATCAGAGTCCGTGCGCATTTACCACAATTTTTAATAGAATTTTTTTGCCTTATTTAAATGAAAAATAATATTACAACTGCTGCAAATTAACTAGGCGTCTACAATTTCTGTTATTTAAATATTTAATAGAAATTTTCTATTAAAAAATTGCGGTAAAAGCGTACGAACTCTGTATATATGTCTATAACAGGAATCAAATGTAATATGTCAGCCACCATCCTTCTACAAAAAAAGAGGGCTGTACGCCTTTGAAGCGATTCAGGGAATGTTGGCTGCGAGAGGTTGTATATCCTCTGCAAAATCCAAAAATCTCCTTAAATTATCCTTAATCTCTTCAGACCTGGGTACACAAATATAGACCTCTATTCTTTTATTCATAAAAACTAGACTGTTTGATTTTTTTTTAAAATTTGTACTTTACTTCTATATAGCTGAATGTTTTTTTTGCATCGAAATAAAACCAATGAATAGAAGCACTGATGCTTATTTCTCCAAAATATAAATGGTATTTTCACCCGAGTTTGCAAAACGTATTCAAGATAGTACGGAATAGAAAGTATGTAATTTTAATAATTATTTAATTTAAACCCTTTGCAATAAAAACTTTGGAAGATTTGTTGATCATTAACTTGTTTAAAGCTTTTAAATTAATTATTCCGTGAATTTAGATTATTGATAAGTAAACGGATATTTTAAGGAGTCCATATTTGCATGAACCTAAATTACCACTCCCCTGAAGTATCAATTTCAGAAAAAAGGTCTTTTTCTGTCATCTATGGTATGATTTTGTTTGTGCAAAAGCAAGGAATGTGTATTTGTAATGTTATTTTAACTTCAGTGTCAAGAGATTTAAACGGGGAGGTAAGCTAACCCGTGAGCACAAACATTGTTATGACCAGTAGCAACTCGTGACTAGCTCTTTTATGGGCACTAAATACATGGCTGAAATTTTATGCTTTCCTTACCACTATTTTTTAAAGAAATCTATTTGTTAGTTTTATGGCAAAATTTCCTAACAACAAATCGGGCAAATATTTCTTTTACAAAATAGTGGTAAGAAAATAATAAATTTTGAAATTATGCATTTAGAGCCCCAAATAAAGACAGTTACGAACCGCGACTGGTTATGACATTCCCTGCGAGTGTACAGTTAATTCATATATCTTAACGTGTACTTTTTTGCTGTAGAAGCGCTGAAGTCAATATTTCTGTCTGCTCGTCTACGTTCAGACATGTACATAATCACACAGCTGTAATCTTATTGTCCAATTTTCTATAACAAAACAGCTAGACCGGGAGGCGGCAGCACAGACAATCACCTCATCGAGTTCACGACTGAAATTCCAGAATTAGTTAAAACTCGATTCGCATATTAAAACGCAATCGGTCTGCCAAGTCATATCTTGGTGGAAAACACCCGATAACCCGACTTTAGCGGTTGACTCGTAGGTTTACCATTTGGGGGTTTAGGTCCCAGTCCTCCATGTTTTCATACTTTTGGGTGCAGGAAAACACAATGGTAAACCTACGAGTCACTCGCAAAAATCGGGTTTTCGGGTGTTTTCCACCAAGATATGACTTGGCAGACCGATTGCGTTTTAATATGCGAATCGAGTTTTAACTAATTCTGGAATTTTAGTCGTGAGGTGATTGTTTGTGCTGCTACCTCCCGGTCTAAGCTACACGCCTTTGAAGTGATTTAGCAAAGTCTTGGAATTGAGAGAATAGAATATTCTCCGCAAAATCCACATTTTCTTTTTTATATCAGGCTGAAAGCGGTACGGTGGTATTAGTCCGGAAGCAGCAGTGTATGACGAGCCCGGGGAGCTTGCAGTTTTTGAAATTTATCATAACAGGCTTATTCAATCGTAGAATAGGTAATAATTGTGAATGACTAAATGTGTCGAGATAATTATTTTTTAAGTATTTGAGAAAAATAAAAATTTACGCATCTTGGGAATATTCAACTACACATAATATGAGCGAAAAATTTTATTTATCGAATGAAATTTAATACGTATCACGTAATAAAAGGATACACTTTATTAAATACATTTTCTGATTGAAACTATGTTTTCTTGCCTTGTACAAAATACAGAAGGTTAGCAGGAATGAATTTGTTCAGGAACCAAATAGTGTTGTTCAGATTTGTCAGATTGGCATACTTTATTATTGCGAAATTCCAGAAGAATAATTTTACTTTATGTAATAATAAAGTGTCTGACATTAAATATGCATAAATTATTAGTCTGAATTTCAGTTATGAATTCGATATTTCTCAATAAAAAATTAGGAAAACTGGCAACCGTGAAGTAACAGGATTCGTACGGGTTTACCGCAACTTTTTAATAATTTTTTTTAAAAATTAATATTAAAATAGCAGAAATGGTAGACACCTCGTGTAATTGCAGGATTGCCAATACTTTTCTGCATTTAAATCAGGCGAATAATTCGATTAAAAAAAGGTGGTAAAAGCATACGAACCCTGCGAAACGCAAGATATTAAATGTTAATACCATTTTATCTGTTTGTACTCTCATCATTACACATGAATCTATTTTTTTTATAGCAGTAAAATCTAACTACGCGGCTCGTGGGCTGCATACATGCTGCTCATTTTAACCGTTTGAGTGCTATGAAACGCGATAGCGCCGCAATATATCTGCGGATCAAACAAATTTTGTTTCAACCCAGAAATTGTATTCGATAATTGAAATATTTAATTTTTATTCAACAGTTGAAATATTTACAGCGATGTAGTGTCTTACATTTTATAAGATTAAATTTCTGGGTTGAAATACAATTGTTTGTTCTGCGGATTATAGGCCGAATTTTCAGCACTCAAACGGTTAACCCTTAAACGAGCGGTGTTAACAAAAAAGGACACCTAATTTTAATTCCAAAATTGACAAACAGCACCAAGAATATTTAATTAAAATTTTCCTTTTATAAAGTACTGGAAAATTAGCAAGTTTTTATTTTCTAATGAATTCGTTTTTAATTTCTGGTGTCAGTTCGTTTTTAATTTCTGGCCATTATTTCATCATTTTACAAACAAACTTATTCCGCGCCGGAAAGTGTTAAAGGGGATCTTTCAGTCGGACATTGCTTTTCAAGATTAATTCTTTTCTGTCTTAGTTGCTCCCAATCATTGAAAGTATATTGCATTTCGCAATCAGTGGGGGAAAACCCTTTTCTCAAGACATAGTCAGGCCTCGGAGCGGTACACCGGTAATTTTTAAAAATTAGTTTGGCGGTAGATTTTTACAGGAGTTGCAAGAAAAGACTCTTCACGAAGTTGGTTTCTACGACACATGCAATAGAAATCTAAACAGAAAAATTTCGTAAGGAAATAGTGGGGGAAAAAACTTTGATTCAGTCTCTTTTAATAGAGACCGCTCCGAGGCCTACATATTTAATACCACTATTTTATTCTTATTTACTGAGAAGGCAATTAAGGAATTAATTTAAAAAAATAATTTCTGTTTTTATATATTAAGTTTATTTTATCTTATTTTGCCCTCAGTCATTGAAAATAAATTTTAAATAAATATCGCTCTATTTTAAAATAGAGGTATGCATTGCAGTTCACAATAAATAATTTTCAACGAAGCGAAACATTTTCTCGGATATACACAATTACATAAACTAGTATATTTAACACTAGAACTACCATGAGCTGCCATTTTGACGGTTACCAAATGGATATATTCCGATTCGAACCAGAAATTTCTTTTTAAAATATATTAAATATAAAACGCACAGAAATACGTTAAAAGAATAAGTTAAGTAGTTTTAAATAAAATTTCTGGTGTGAAATAGTTTTAAAAAACTTAAGTAAAATTTCCGGTAGTTCTAGTGTTAAAAGGATTTAAATTGCTTTTTCTCATAGGTACAAAACCCGTCAATGTTTTGTTAAGTATGCTGTCGTTCATCAGCGAAAAAGCTAAATTGATATTTTACATAGTTATTTATACTTACACAAAGTGAAAGAAACATTTCACAATCTTATCATCAACGTGTTAAAAGTCTAATATAAGAAGTTTAAGGAAATAATTGCAAAGGATGCTCACAAAAATGTACAGGGTGTCCATAATTAAACTACCCTACTTCAAAGTTGTCTGCAGACGAAACTATTGGTCAGAAAGTTGTGAAATTTTGTGAAGGACATAACGAAAGAATGGGAATTTGTTAAAGCTAAAAAAAAATTAGTTCAAAATTTCGCCACCAGATGACGTTTTTAATGAATTAGACATTTAGCATACATTTACGTAGTTTACATATTTTATTGCAACAAAACATGTTCCACAAAACGGTCATCATTTTCAGCTACCATCTGGAATTGTAAGATAGCATGTTCCACAGTCGACCGCAGTGTGTTCTGGGAAATGCTAAAAACAGGCGCGAAAAGTGTTTTGTTCAACATGTTTTGTTGTAACAATATTTGTAACCTATCGTAAATGTATGCTATATGTGTAATTCTTTTTAAAAAAGCCCTCTAGCGGCGAAATTATAAACTATTTTTTTTTCTCTTAAACAAATTCCCGTTCCTTCATGATGTCCTTCACAAAATTTCGCAACTTTCTGACCAAGAGTTTCGTCTGTAGACAACTTTAAACTAGGGTCGTTTAATTATGGACACCCTGTATATAACCGAATATGAATTCTGAGAGAACTCTGTCACTGTCTTTCTATTACACCCAGTCCCATCTCGTAAATATCTTATATATAGAAAAGTTCAAGGATGTACAGTATTAGCGGAAATTTTTTTAAAGGATTAACCCCTTGAAGGGCACCGGTATATAATATATACCATTTAATTTTAATCCCAAAATGCCACAGTGACACCAGAATTTTGTAACCAAATTTTAAATTTATGAGGTACATGAGGAAATGCTTTTAATTATTTTTAAAAAAATCTTTCATGAATCCTGGTGCCAATCAATCATTTCAATATTTTAGCTACAAGAGTACTTTGCCCCTGAAGGGGTTAAAGGACAGGGATTTAGGATTAAAGTACAGGGTGATCATAAAAAAAACTATCCCAATATATGAGCCCCTAGCTATCATACCGTTCATAGTAACTGAATGAAATTTTGGTTTAATGTATTTTGAGGTATGCGCTCAAGAATCATATAAAAAAAACAGTTAAACTCGAACAGTTACGGTTACAGTGACAAAATTTCGAAAATTCCAAATGGCAACACCTATTTTTTTATTGGAATGTTATTTTCATAGTTAAACACTATACAAAGCATTGTAATGGTACCTGTACACGAAAATTGCCGTCACTAAATAGACTAAGAAGAGATAAAACAACAGGGCAAAAAAAAAAAAAAAAAAAAGAAAAAAAAAAAGAAAAGAAAACTGCAATCGAAATCGAAAAGAGTAAAAAATTCCGAGGTAAGACATCGACCTCAGATGTCCTACGCAAAATAAAATAAAATAAAATAAATGCAAAATCGAATAATAATAATAATGAAAAAAACCTCCCATTGCTTTAACATTAGCCTGCCAGTGTATTGGCGTGAGTAGTGTAAGCTTTTAAAGAAACCATTTTAATGACTGAAAAGGCTTTTTTAGTTTCCTAAAAAGAATTTAACTAGATAATGGTATTATTACTTTCTTCTATCTTTACAATAAGAAAGTATTGGATTCATGAAAATTTTCGACTTCTGGTTTTCGAAGGATTATACGTTTTGGAAGGTCCTGAACACGATTTGACTGTTTTTAGAAAATGTTTGTCTGTGAGTTTGTGTGTGACTCTGTCTGTCTGTATGTGACAAAAAAGTTTTGGGCGCTCTATCTCAAGAACTAATGCACGAAATTTAATAAAACCTTATATTCAGTTAGTCCCTGATAGAAATTGGTGCTGATTAGTTTTTGGTGAAAATCGTCTAACAGGTGGCGCTTCTATGCTGCATTTTTCGCGATTTCCGTAATAGCTGTATTTCAAGAACTTCTTTTCATCAAACTTCAGATTCAGGTAGATTTTGACATAAATACACGCTGATTACATTTTGTTGTATATATCCCAACAGGTGACGCTGCTATGCCACTTTTTCATGATTTTACGATGGCTATATCTCAAGAACGAACGCACGGAATTTCTTGAAACTCCAGATTCTGTTAGATATTGACATAAATAGATGGTGCTTATGTTTTGGTGTAAACAGCGCAACAGGTGGCGCTGCTATGCTACTTTTTTAATTATTAACACGATAAGTATATCTCAAGAACTAATGCACGGATTTTAATCAAACTTCTTATTCAGTTAGACGTTGACATAAGTTGTTGTTGATTAGGTTTTGGTCTAAATTTCCCAACAGGTTTCGCTTCTACGCTGCATTTAGCAGGATTTACATGATTTCAGCAATAGACATATCTCAAGAACTAATGCACAGAATTTAATAAATCTTTAGATTCAGTTAGATCTTGATATAAATTGGCGCTGTTTGTTGATAATCATAATAATAATCACTCAGGCATGCACGTTGGGAGAGCATAATAATCGAAATCAACTTATAATCAATGGAAATGAACATTCTTGAATGAAATCTGGTAATTCGTGATTTGTGAACGAATTGGAGAAATGCAGTAAAATATTATTTTCTTGTTACGAGATTCTGGTGTATTTCATGTAAAATAATACTGACGATTTGTCTTTTTCATGATTTTTTATACGAACACATAACACGCAGACAGACACATCAAACACTAAATAGATATTAAACATTAATTAAAATATTCTAGAATAAATTTTAGGAAGCGACATTTTGCTTCCATTTCGAGCCGAGAACATCATGCTACTGAAAATTAATTCTATTGCATCACAGAGGGGACTCCCCGCTAGACAGTCTCGGCGCCAATCTACGCCGCTCACGTGATTCGCAACACTGTTTCTTTTTAGTGTATGCGAAACCTGTGTGAGATCGAAGAAAGTTTTGGGATTGACACATCCGACTAGTTCTTTCTGAATTCGAAAATGAAGTTTGTATAATTTAGAAGATACGGTAATTTTCCTAGAAAACAAAGCTGCAAGGTTGTTCCCCGTTTTTTCATTGAAAAATTCCGAATTCGCACCAGGAATTCTTAATGGTATTTTTTGTTTTCTTAATGAATGGAGTTATACATAAAGACAGGAAAAAATGTAGTGGTTACCGACGTCGAGTGAAGTAACCGGGTGTATTCAGAAGATGGCTACTGTTTTTTTGTTTACAGGCGTAGCAGGCCATATGACTAGCATCATGGTAATCTCCACTAGTAAAAACTAATGTAAATTTTTGACTTATTTATGATAGAAATTCTATATGAATAAGATGTTTATATAGGGCAAAAATTTCTATTCAAATTAATTTCATTCCCAGCTAGCGTTTCTAGTTCTTGTACCATTTTTATTCAGAATGTTCAAATTCATAATAGGAGCTCCGAAAGAAGAATTTTTACTTTATGTAATCACGAAATATCTGTCATTAAATAAAATAAAATATTCCATTCGGAATTTGAGGTACAAATTCGAATCAGTGTTGCCAGTTAGGCATTTTCTTTTATTTCGAAATTTCGCATTCATACCAAAAATTCCTTATATTATTCTTTTCCTTAATTAATGACATACATTTCGTGGTTACTTAGAGTAAAAATTCTTCGTTCAGAATTTCCGGTAACAATTCGAAATTATTTAATTAATAAAAAGGTCAACTTGGCAACTCTGTTTTGAATATAATAGGTGGCCAAACTTTCAAACCCTATCCTTGATTCGATATCTTTAACAACTAGCCGTAATTTGTCATAAGCAGCACAAGAAAAATGAGCTGCATTTCAAGAGATTAATCCTCAGGAAGAATACAGATGAATCATGAATACTTATCACCTATTTCCTCTTTCTCAAGTGCGAAGAATTTTCAAAAAGTAATTTCCGGTATATGTAAATTAAAGGGACCCAGGACATTTAAGTTTATAGAAACAATAAAAAACATAACCATTTTGAAAGTACCAAAACTAAAATTTTTACAATTAAGATTTTTTTCCCGTTTCTGCCTTAAGTATATATTTTAAGTATTACACAGAAAAATAAATAATATTTAATATTTAAATTTTAAGTGTAAAAATTTGTATCACTAATACTCGAACAAAAATTGTTAAATGTTGTGCGCATGATACAAGGGTAAGTCATTCAGTAAGTCACAAAAGATAATTAAATAATAACTACCAGGATATTTACTTCAAAACTATTTTTATTTATCAACATAGTCTCCACCCATATTTATGCACTTATATCACTGTTTTATCAGTGCCCCAACACCAGCTGCATAACATTCTTTGGATTGCGGTCTCAGCCACATTAGGACTTCAAGTTGAACACAGGAGACAATTCAAAAGTTTGGCTGGCAACTTCTTCAGCATCCACCATACAGCCTCAACTTAGCCCCGAAGCGATTTTAATCTGTTTAATCCACTAAAAAACCATCTTGGAAGCAAGATGATGTTCACAGATGACGAAAAGGTTCAACTTGAAGTCCTAATGTGGCTATGACAGCAAACCAAAGAATTGTACGCAACTGGTGTTGGGGCACTGATAAAACGGTGATATAAGTGCATAAAGATTGGTGGAGACTATGTTGATAAACGTCTCAACGTTGCCTCAACGTTAGCTCTACAAATCATTGTTCATTAATCTTACTAATTTTTAACATTATCTGTGTAATATTTGATATCCTAAAATTCAATTTTTTAAAGATATTTATACATTTATAAAAATACTAGCAAGCTACGCCCGCTACGCTGGTCAATTCCTTTTTAACGAACCTTTAATCAAACGAAATATTGGCCTTGTGTTTTAAAACCATATGAACCTTTACTTGGAATGTCCTCCTGCATTTCTGAAAATGATACGAACGTCATTGCGTTATTACATTTTTAATGTGACAGAAAAAATTTGGGGTGTTAAGGACAAACTCTTTTCATTGATCATTTACAGTAGGATTTGGTAAAGAACGATAACACAATATGCTATATACTATAACCATCCTTGAAAACTCATCTAACTAACAGTGAAGGTTTCGTCAAAATCCATTCGGCAGACTCTTTTTAAAAGGCTAAGTTTTCGTAATCAGGTTCATCTGATTATAAAACTTTCGGCACAGATGTCATATACGCACTGCGTTGGCGCGATATTTTCCCCCTCCGATTTTGCGTAAACTTTGTTTTTGAATATTAGTTACAAATAGCATGCAATAATAGCACTTGATTTTTTATTTCAACATAACAATAAAATAACGTTATATTCAAAACGTTATAACGTTAATTTTATAATGTTAATATAAATTACAACGTTAATATTCAAAAACAAAGTTTTCGCCAAATTGGCGGCGGGGGGGGGGGAATAGAGGCAACGTGGTGCGTATATGACATCTGTGCCAAACTTTCCCCAATAATTCTACAACTAAGCAAAGTAGAACAATATGCGAGATACTAAAACCATCTCTGATAAATTATGTAACTAACAGCGCAAGTCCCGCCAAAATCCATTCCGCAAAGTTAATAAACATTTCCTTTTTGAATCAGCGAAAAATGTAAGCTATAACTTAATAAAAAGTATTTACGATTCAAAAAATAGTAAATTAAAATATTTTGCATGCTTACAATTAAATAATAATTTAAAAAAAAAAAAAGAGAGATTTGCGTTGAATAAATAGCGAGTCACAGTGCTTGGCACGGTTTGAAATAAAAATTATTTGCACATTCAAGGTTGAAATAAATGGCGCATTAGCATACATTTTGGCATGATGTTGGTATAATGAAAACTACCAAAAGTTATCCAAAAAACTTCGTTCCAAATTAGGTCAATTCTCTGTAGAATCTATTATGGAATAGGTCAACTTAAAAAAAATGAATAATTGTGTTACGTTATGATGTCTATGGGGAAAAATCATTTCCGTTGGATTTGAATGAAGTTACAATACTTCAGATATAATAAAATTGATATGCCTCACTGAGGTGGACTAAAATATGCTATTTGTCCAGAATTAAATACAAATCATGAACTCGTGATATCATAATTCACTTTTATATTTTAACAGAATAATTAATAAAGCTACTATAATAAGGGACTCGTGCTATATCCAGTATACATGTCAGGACACTTTGCCGTTATCATTATCTTTATACGCTTGAAGGTTTCGCTATTGTACTCCATTGTGAAATTTGGCAATTTTTGAAATTCAATATTTGAAAAACGGCATAATCATTAGATTTGAAATTTATATCAAGAAAAATACAATTTTTTACCTTTCAAATGCAGTTTGTCTAACAATTTTCTGACAAATACTTTTCGAGCTATTAATTTTTTCAATAACTTCAAATGTTTCATTTTCCGAGATCGAAAAGACGAAATGATCTAAAACTTTTGACCCCCCCCCCCCCCATTTAAACCCCTTAGTTTGTGAATTTTAAAAATCTGTGAAAGATGTGTTTAACTTTCTTCTAGTAGATTTGTTATCCCGAATTTCACGTTTTTAACTAAAACTACTGTTGAGATATGGCGAAAAGACGAAATGACCTAAAACATTCGACCCCCCATTTAACCCCCTTAAATTGTGAATTTTTAAAATCTGTGAAATATGTGTTTAACTATCTTCTAGTAGATTTGTTGTACTGAAATTCACGCTTTTAACTAAAGCTGCTTTTCAGATATGGCGAAAAGGTGAAATGACCTAAAATATTAGACCCCCCATTTAACCCCCTTAGTGGTCGAATTTCTAAAATCGCTGAAATACGTGTTTACTTATTTTTTAGTAGATTTGTTATCCCGAATTTCACGCTCCTACCTAAAACTGCTGCTGAGGTATGGCAAAAAGACGAAAGGATTTAAAAGTTTCAACCCACATTTAACCCCCTAAAATTTTTAAAAATCCCTTCTTAGTGGGTGCCTACATTGTGTAAGAAACATGTCTACCAAATTTCATTGCTCTAGGACCAACGGCTCGGCGTTGATTATGAGTCAGTTAGGATTTATTATTTTATGTTATAGTAGATATATCTTTCATAATTGTATTCACCTTTCCCATTAGCTCTATCACTAAGCAACTTAGAAGTATATACACTGCTCAAAACAATTAAAGGATATTGCAGTTTTAGGTGGATTTTGTATCTGGGAAACTTTTTAGCTGATTGATACATGGTCGACAGACATAGTAGGTTATATGAGAATAAATTACACATGTTTGGCAGAAAAAAATGCATTTTATTGCGCATTTGTGTACAAAAGGAAAAAAAAACACAATTTGTGCATATGAGAAAAAAAGAATAAGAAAAGGTTTTTTCTTCAAAGAAAATCATTTTCAGTAGGGGGTATGGTTTCCACGGGCGGCCAGCAACGTTGAACACCTTTGAGGCATGGACTCAATGAGGCTATTAATGACGAGTTGGGGTATTCTGCCCCACTCTTCCAGAAGAGCTCTTTCCAGTTCTTGGAGAGTTTGTGGGGGTTGTTGGCGGCCAGAAACTCGTCTTCCTAGAGCGTCCCAAACGTGCTCGATTGGATTCATGTCTGGAGAACACGCTGGCCATTCCATTCGAACGATTCCTTCCTCGAAAAGGAAATCCTCCACCAGGTTTGCACGATGTGGCCTGCAGTTATCGTCCATTAAAATGAAGTTATCTCCGATTGCTGCAGCGTAAGGGACTACAATAGGTCTGAGGATCTCATCCCTATATCGGCGACCAGTCAGAGCTCCATCTCGAATGATGTAGAGGTCAGTGCGCCCGTCAATGGAGATGCCACCATACACCAACACTCCTCCACCGCCAAATCTGACACTTTCGTGCACGAACGCAGGATTATTCCTAATGCCACGGTCCCTCCAGATGAAAATACGCCTATTATCCGGATGCACAGAAAAACGGGACTCGTCAGAAAACAGAATATTGCTCCATTCATATCTCCTCCAGTTGACATGCTCGGTTGCCCACTTCCTGCGGTCGCGACGATGCCTTGATGTTAATCTAACACATACCATCGGTCGGCGAGCATACAGACCTACAGCATGGAGCCGGTTTCGGACAGTCTGAGTTGAAATCGTGGTGCCTGTAGCCGAGCGGAGGTGTTGTTGGAGAAGAGTAGCGTTCATGTTTCGGTGTCTCCGAGCTGTTAACGCTAAATACCGATCTTCATTGGGCGTTGTTGCCCGTCTACGACCTTGCCCTGGTCTTCGGCCTGCACATCCACTCTCCAAAAAACGGTTCTAGATCCTGGAAATGACACTTTGTGACACTCCAAGGGCTTGCGCTACTTCGGCTTGAGTTTGGCTCCCTTCTAACCTACCAACAATTCTCCAAGCTTCTGAATCTGTCAAATGACTTCGCTGAGACATCGTACTCATCGAAACAAAGCAATCACTGAATGCCGATCATCCTTGTCTTCATTCTCTTTTATCCAGTTGAAAGTCAAATTTCATTCGCTGCCGCTGAAGCGACGTTTTTGACGTCGAACTCAAAATTTGCATACTCCACAGTTTGAAAACCAGAAAAATTTGCATTTGTGATTCTCTTCTTCTATTTTCGGCAAAAAAAATTTCGTTTATATCTTTATTTTATATAAAACTTCAAATATCCTTTAATTGTTTTGAGCAGTGTATTATAAGGTCATTAACCATACCTGAAAAATCACTTCCATCAAAATTTGTTCAGCAGAATGTCTTTTAAAAAGGTAATCTTTAATAATCGGGTTCACTTAATCTTAGAGCTTTCCGCTGTAGCTCTATAACAAAAGTAACGTAGAAAAAACGCTATTACGCTAAAACCTTTCAAAAAACATTACCTAACTAACAGTGTAAAACCTACCAAAATATCATGAATAATCGGATTAAAATGTGAATATGCGGTTTATACTCATAGTAGATGATGATATGATTTTCTGTAATAAAATTCATCATGAAGGTTTCACTTCAAACATAAACGATGCTTTCAACATTGTAAATAATACGCCAATTGGCGAGGTATCCGATAACGGGAAATTAGCCCAAAATCGTATATGAATAACTACCCAAACAAAAGAGGAAACGTGGCTGAAGACTGAAAACAAATAAAGAAGTAATATATAATACTAAACAGACCTTCGAAACTTTATTTTAGCAAGCTCGTTTTATTTTAAATCGCGGCATTTGCAGAAATAATAATAATACACAATTACATAAATATCCGTAAGAATAATATTCAATTCCCAATTGAGCAGTTAATGTTTCTATCTGTAAAAATAAACAAAAGAATTAAATAACAAAAATATTTAATTTGAATTTCTTCCATTGCTATAGTAACGGATGTATTTTTTAGAAATTATCACTTGTATTGTTAGAAATTTTGAGATTTTGACGTCAAAGACATCGCGAAATTACAAAAAACGTACAATATCTCACGAACTATTTGACTTAGGAGTATTTAATTGGTACCATTCGGTTCAGCTTACGTTGTGAATTTTTAATTTGTAGAAATAATAATAATACACAATTACATAAATATCCGTAAGAATAATATTCAATTTTCAATTGAGCAGTTAATGTTTCTATCTGTAAAAATATACAAAATAATTAAATAACAAAAAGTTTTAATTTGAATTTCTTCTATTGCTATAGTAACGGATGTATTTTTAGAAATTATCACTTGTATTGTTAGATTTTGACGTCAAAGACTTCGCCGAATTAGATAAATGAGCAATATCTCACGAGCTATTTCACTTATGAGTATTTAATTGATACCATTCGATTCAGCATACAAAAATACATTAAAATATGTTATCATTTGTCACGTAACTATAATACCCGATTTTTAAGGAATTTTTTAAAAGTTTGTTCCCCTTTTTACCCCCCTTAGGGGTGGAGTTTTTGAAAATCCCGTCTTAGTGCGCCTCTACATATTAAGAAGTATTTTTCCTGCAAGTTTCGTCGTTGTAGGTTCAGTAGTTTTGGCTGTGCGTTGATCATCTATATATGTAAAAGGAAGTCCTTTCTGGCTTTCTTAATTTCTGGCTTTCTTTTATATATATAGATAAAATATATCGAAAGTTCCAGAAATTTTAGAAGTATCGTATTAAACACAATGTTATACAATGATAGGATAAACTACTTATTACTGTATTTTTTCACAATACAAATTCATTACTTCAGGGAGGCTCCGCCCCTCTGAACCCCCCGTTGTTGCTTTAATTTTATATTCTCAATTTCCAGTAATTGTGCTATTTCATTTCTTGAGTATATGTCTGAATATACATACTATTTTAATTTTATTAGAATAACAATAAATTTGTACAAGAGATTTTATCCTATCCTTAAAAGAATACTTATATTTCAACCGCTAAACATCATATGTTGCTGAAATTGAATAAAATTTCGTGTATAAAATATACTTATACAAATGTAAATTCCTCGTATGTGACCTACATTCAATTTACACATTTAACGTTTTTATAATTTTCATTTTGAAAACCAATTTGGTAATCTTTTTTTAGTATAGTTAAAATAAATTCTCATCTATTTCATTTTAAAAAAAAGCATATTAAAAACATAAATCACCCGAAAATTAGCTATTTTGTTAATGAAATTTCACGTCAAAATAATGCAATTCACTCGAATTTTCCTTTGTTGATATTCTTTGATGTATAGTTGCTTAGCAACCATTTATTGCAAGAGAAAAAGAAAATGATTGGAAATTAAAATGTTTTACATCTTTCAAATTAATGCATAAAATTTCCCAATAATTTATACAATAAATTTTGAAATTCTAATAAATATATTGGCAAATTTTCAAAGCGATTGGATTAAATTAAGATCTCTGTTTCGTAAATTTAGCATCCATAATTTAGCATTTACAATTATCCCAATGTGACATTTTCTTTTCGGTGAATGTTAAAATTAAAAAAAAATCGTTTGACTTCCCATTAAAAAGCATTATGTCCTAAAAATAAATGTTCTATATGTTTCGAGCGAATGAGCCAACTGTAATTTAACCCTTTCTGGGGCAAAGCACTTCAATTGCTAAAATGTTGAAATGAATGAACAGCACCAGAATTAATGAACAAATTTATTTGGAAAAAAGACAACGCCAAATTCCACTAACAGAATAAACGGAAAATTTTATACTAAAATTCTGGTGCCGCTGTGGCATTTGGGAATAAAAATTAAGTGGTTTCATAAACGTACCACCGCCTTTGAAAGGGTTAAAACTATACAGCTAATTCCGGGTACCTGACCAACATACTCACCTAAATCAACCTAATACGACGATTTTTAGGGAAGTTTTCGCGGAACAGACAGACAGACGGAAACCAAAATCTTTTCGAGTTTCCACAGTGAGCCTTAACTGACATTTCGGCAATAATTGCGCGGTTTTTGAAGTTATTATTTGAAATGCTATAAATTAATTTTCATGTGCTTTTTAAAATTAAGCACGTTATTTTTTAATTTTTTTTTAATTTTTACTTGGTTGTTTATTTCCATATTTGTAACTATGGATTAACTCGAGCCACAATTTCGGTAATTCAGATGGCTTGGAGAGAGCCGAAAAATCTCAACAATCTAATAAAAGTTATTTTACCGTATATTATGTTTTTAGTTTACACCTTTTATCTTTTAAAAGAAATGTAGAAAAATTCTTTTAAAAATTTGTGGTAATAGCGTACGTACTCTGCAAAGCTTTTTAATTTACTTCTGATTGGGAGGCAGATGTGTGTAGGACGTGTATATTTAACTTGAACTTTCAGGATTCGCAGCATATAGGAAACATTTTATTGTTCATACCAGTATTCCTAATCAATAATCTTGAGGATAAATTTCTTTACCAGATGCAATAGAAATATATTACGAACATAATTTCTTCTAAAATAGTGGTAGAAGCAATAAAATTTGTTCTATACGCTGAGAGTCCTGAAATTTGCAGAACATTTTGGTTCGAATTGAAATTAGTGATTAACATAAAAGAGTGATTCTGATATGCGAATAATTTTAAATTCAAATTATTTTAATAATAGAATGATTTTATGTATTGGAATATAGATGCCGTCAATGATAACAATTGGTTTATGATATTTCATGACCTTCAAACATTTTTCTTCTTATACTTACAGTTTGTCATGACTCACATCAATAATTTAAAATAATAATAAACTTCATGGAAACTTTAACTGTTTAAGAAAACTGATAAATTGTAAAATAGTTTTAAAGTAAATGAAAATTATAATTGTAAAGCTATAAATGTAATATGTCATAAAATATATTCTGAATTATATGCAACATCATGTTGCAGTTATATAAGTAACAAAATATAATTATTTGTCATAAAAGCTTAAAATGTATATTTTGATTTTTTCTCTTTTTCCAATATTGATCATTTTATTAAATTACTTCTTTATTGTACAAGTTTATTTTATGTATCCTTATTAGTATTAGATCACATGTATCTGAAATTAAAATATACACAAGAAGAAGACTCTTTGGGCTATACTTAACTAAATTTAAACATAATTTGTGGCATGTTTTGAATGCTATCTAAGTTAACACTTCTAGTGGAGAACTGAATAAAAAACTACTGAGTATCATGTTACTGAGAAGTATTTGTAAGGATAAAATTTAAATAAGGATAGTTAATAAAAATGATTTCTCGTAAGACTAATTTGCAAAAAATATATAAAAAATAAAGACATTAAATACACTTATATAAATATTAATGTTATTCTAAAACTTTCCATTTCTAAGAAAATAAAGGTTGTAAATAATAAATTTGTCATTTTGGACAAGCCATGGTTTTGACATTTTCAACTGTTTAGACTTTATGAATACATAAATTTAATTTTTGTAGCGCTTGAAAGTAATAATTGAAAAACAAAATTAAACATTCATATTTTCCAACCAACGTCATAACTATTTACCATTATCTGTGTATCACCCAGATGCCAGCAAACTTTCTACTCAGAAACTCACAGTCGACTCCGAAGAAACCTTACTGTATTACCTGGAACTTCGGTTTATATTGTTCGTACAACGTGTGTTTTATAGTTTATCTGACAACAAAAAATTGTCAAACATTTTTTCTGGTTGTTACAAGTAATTAATTCGAAATAACTTTTATCCTCCTATGTTGCGAAAATAAAAGTTCTTTATATCCTTTCTGATTAAACACAAATTTTATCATGTTGTATGTACCTGTTATACAGCATTGATAAATACGGGCGATAAATACGATAAATACGAAAGGGCTTACATACAGATTTGTACTACATTTTATTTTCTAAATTTTTATATTAAAATTATCGCAGTACCGTAAGATGCAAATCTAATAAATATCTAAATTATTTCCCACTAAGTTCCACAACATTAAGAACTGAAAACTGCAAAAATATTAACTTTGCGTACTTGCCAATTTTCAACTGAACTTCCGTAAAATACTAATTAATTTGATCCAGGTTATAGAAGTTTCTAACCGGAAAATATATCTGATGCAATAATATGTACTTAGTTTAAATTTTTTATAAAAGACTCTATGACCTTCCTAACGAAATATTCGCGGATTACCGGATTATGACAACCTTCGAAACACATCACCCTAAAAGACCAAAATAGCCCAGCATTATGGACTGTGAGAATCAGTGCTCAATATAACTGTAATATTTCTCTCTCTTTTATTTTTCACTCAGTAATTATTTCCACGTTATAGCTACCAAATTTTTTAATTAAAACTTAATATCTAAGCTATACAAAAAAATAAAATAAAATAAAATAAAATAAAATAAATGTATGGCTCTTTTGAGTGTCTTTTTTTGTTTGAGATTTTCCCGCCTTTTCACCATCTGGAATATATGTGTTGTTAAACGAACATGTTCCGAACCCTATTTTTTACTTTATTATCTTCCTTACACGTAGTTAGCTATAACTACAGCTACAGCGCCTAGTATACATAGTGTGAAAAACGGTTTTACCGTTTTTAAATTCGAAATTTTCGAATTCAAACCGGAAATTTTGAAACAAGAATTTTTACTTTAAGAAGTCACGAAATATCTACCATTAAGTAACCAAAAGAACAGTATAGGGAATTTCTGGTAGAAATGCGACATTTCGGAATTAAAAAAAAAGCCAATCTGGCAAAGCTTTAAAAAGTGCTAAAAAATTGTAGCTTATAAACATGCGACGATGCGGTACAGTAATAGGGCGATCGCAGCGGTATCTACTTTAAAATAGATTTACCCCTAGCAAAAGTAACCGTTTCACTATTGACAACATGAACATAACTTCTGTTAATAAAATCTTTTTGTGGGTGTATATTTCAGATGTAACTTATTTTGAAGTAAGTTTTTTATAATATCAGGGATATAATCTTTTCCACTCTTCAAGCAGAGATTCATCCTTTGTTATGCTAAATAGGGATAGTTTCTAGTTTACTGTCTTGTATCTAGTACTACAACCAGGCTCAAAAGAATGCGTATCACGTTTTTTGGCCATGATCAATATCATTCATATTTTCAAAGCATATGAAAATCAATATCCAAGTCAAAGGAAATGGGGTATAACTTAATTATTTAAAATATTTACCTCCAGCTGAATCGTTTTCTCAGTTCGATTCTTATACAATGTTTGCGTTGAAAAGAGCTGGCAGACAGTGGCGTAGCCATAGAGAGGGGAGGGGGGTCCAAATGCTCTGGAAACTAGTAGTATTATAAAGTTTTCTTCGCCTTTAAAATCGCAGAAAATTCTCCGATTAGATAAGGCAAAAACATTTTTATAAAATTAGTGGTATCCAAACCATCTGGACCTCCTCCCTGTCTACGCCTCTGCTTGAAGATGTCACTGCGATCGACCCGTTATCTTTTCAGCATCGTTCTAGATTTATCGGATTCAATTTTTTAGTACTATTTTGTAGCCGCTGTCCACACTATGTATTCTAGCTCTGTACTACAGCTATATCATTTCACTTTCTTCTCAATATTTAGACTCTATCCTTAATCTCTTTCGCTTTACTTTATTATTCCAAATTTATTATCATCTCATTTTTTTTTAATTTTACATCTACCCTTTATATTGTAATTGTTCCTTTATTATGTAGGTAATACTACATATTAACTTTTTCCAACGGCTCAACTTAATACAAGACACTCTACGTGAAATAGACAGGGCGTTAAGTTGATTGCAACTCGGAAGTCCCTTTACCGACTTTAACTGTTCGGCAACAAGGAAAGTATTTTCAATCACTTCTTAAACAAAGTTTCTTGTTTGAACCGTGTTTGTCCTGGGTCAAAATAGCAAACATTTTACGGAAGAATGGTGCGTTGTTGGCAAGTCTATATAACTTTAATTAATGAAAAAAAAAAGAAAAGACAAAAAATTAAAAAAAGTAAAAAAAGAAACTGTTTAAAGCTAAATACAATGTGCGTATTCTCTTTGGAATATCTCAGAAGTCTGATACCACTATTTAAAATTAGAAAATTTCTATTTAATATTCAAATTGCAATGTTTGCAATCGCTTCGTTTATTAACAGATTTTGTAATATTTTTCTCCTGTCAAATAAGGCACGACAAATTCTATTAAAATAGTAGTAAAATTGAGCGCAACCTGAAAACAAGAGGGGAAAATTCTGCTATAAGGCCGAATATAGATTGCCACACACGGCTTTTATTTAAAAAATAAATAAACTAGGTGTAACTCAGAATAAAAACGCAGTGACAACAAACAATTTTAAAATATCTAAATAACAAATAAAAATTCCCCTGTTAAAGTGTTGAGTTGTTCAATAACCATTCGATTTAGAAAAATATTTTTCTACCACTGAGCAATTTTTTTAATGAAATTTAATTCATGTTGCTATGGCAGCAGACGATAAAACGATGTCTTTGGAATAAGGGAATAAATAGAAGAAAAAATGTTGTTGATGTTTGTGATAAAATGTTTTTCTTTACTTTTTAAAAATGTATATACTTAATTCACTTTTATATTTTAACAGAATAATAAGTTTACTATAATTCGTTACTCATGCTATGGCCAGTATACACGATACACGTCGAGCCACAATGCCTTTATCATTATCTTTTTACGCGTAAAAGTTTCGCTACGGTACTCCATTGTGAAGTTTTGTAATTTTTGAAATCTAATATTTGAAAAACGACATAATCATTAGATTTGAAATTTATATCAAGAAAAATACAATTTTTTACCATTCTAACGCAGTTTGTAAAACAATTTTGGGACAAATACTTTTCGAGTTATTAATTTTTTAAGTAACTTCAAATGTTTCATTTTCCGAGATTAATCTGTGGCAACGATGGATTGCTGTGACTTTTCATAAACATGAAAAATGATAGAGATTGAAAGAATAAGCCACCCTGTGTGTGGCTAACAAGACATAGTATTCGGTGATAACGTATACAGGGTTTCCGAAAATTAATGGACACATTTCAAAATTATGTGAAAACAAAAACTATATAGTATAGAAAAAATGTGTTTACTAACTTACAGTAGAAGTACAAGAGTTAATACATCTCGATGTGACATCCCTTAGTTTCGTGCAGTAGCTATGTAAAAGCGATACTCGAATTCATTCCATGTATTTGAAAACATCTGAGGAGTTATGGATGGAACAACAACTGTGATATGCTGCTTCAGTTCCTGCAAATTAGTATAAGGCGTCTGATACACACAATCCTGCATATTATCCCACATGAAAAAATCCAACTGGGTTAACTATGGAGATGAAGGAAGCCAAGGAATCGGACCACCATGACCAATCTATATTTTATGGAAAATTCTAGTAATAACAATGCTGCGCAAAAAAAAGAAACTTTCGGAAACATGTTATTAATATGTGACATCGATACACACACACACACACATATATATATATATATGTGTGACACACACACACACACACACACACACACACACACACATATATATATATATATATATGTGTGTGTGTGTGTGTACTATATACTTCCTTTAACGTTCTTGACACACCAGGTTTTTAGACAAGGAAGAAAGAAAATTTCTTTTCGATTTTTTAGAAATTCATAACATAAAATAAATTCACTCACTCAAAACCGTAAGAGTTTGTTTATACATGACGTTTATCAAATATAATCCCTTGAATTTTATAATTATTTTATGAAACATATTTCATTCAGAACCTTTTTATAACAGTGAAAAGCAGTTTTTCGTATGTTCTTAATTTAGTGACGTTCGTGTACGTGATTTAATGTCTGATAGAAACTTTTAAGAAATGTAGAAAAGACGCTTCTAGAAATAAGAATTGTTATATAGTTTGAACAAATCAACTGTAAAACATTCTTATTGATATCATTATTTGCATTCGGCCTAAAATTTTCCATTGAGTTTAAATTTAATAATTAAACAAAGCGTATTGAGTAAATAATTGAGAAAAGAACACAATTGAAATAAGATAATTAACTGAAAACAATCTATTGGGTTGTTCGGAAAGTTCTTTCCGCTTGGGAAAATCAATTCGCACTGGAAAATTCTGCCCGTCAAAAACAACCCCATATATATTCAAAAATCTACAAGTTTTTTTTCGTCAGTACATGATAATAAACTACTTTAACAAACTACATAATTCTTATTTTAAATGAAAGATATTTGGCCACATAATTGTAATCGTGCACTCGTTTGCTTGCACTTCTGTTAATTAGTTCTGTTAATTAGCACATTCTGCCAATCGTGCACTTTTGTTATTTAGCAGAAATGTTCAATTAAAATTTTATTTTGAGCATGCGCAATGTATATGTACAAATCTGTGCTTTTGAGTAGATGCAATGCACATGCTCATAGGAACTGGCTCGGTTGCATTATCACATATGAAGAGATATGCGATTTAGATGCTATGTTCTTAATTTATTGAATATGATATGGACGTACAAATATTATGCTTTCTATGATTATGCTTCCTAAGAATGACACTTCATAGGTCCATCAAATTTTCTTTCTTGCAGTGGTGAATATGGTGGTAACGTCGAATTGATTTACATTACACAGTTTTTTACGGATAGTTTGTTTGGATTTTACCTATAAATTAGTACTGTATTTCACTGTGAGAAAAAAAAAACTTTTTAAAATTTATGACCCACTATTTCATACTCTACCCCTCATAAATAATAAATAAGGTTATTTTACTGATATTTTTATAGCAATTTTTTCCGTCAAATCTTGACGAGTTTCATCTAGTCCCTATTATCTGTGCATATAATGTTCTGCAATCTCAGCCATGCAAGTCCTTGTTTTGATCTCTTTTTATTAAATTCTTACAGACCATAGCTTCATTTTGTTTTCATATTAGTTTTACTTTTGTGGAGTTTTATGTTAACCCACACGGATGCTCTAAACTCTAAGAAATTATTATTTTTATATCTTTTTAAGCCAACAATCCTCATTGCCTCATTATTTTTAGGAGTAGTTTGTTATGAATCCAAGATTTCGCGATCGACGTTTATATCTTCAATATATTTTACAATGCTATTTGTAAACACCCATGCACCTACCAATCATAAAAAAATCTGCAACAATTCCGGAAAGGAGATATAATCTCGAGCGGTCAAGTGTTTATGCAGACACACACAAAATAAAAGGGGTTATTCTATTGACATACAAATTTAGTTTCCAGAGTAAATGTGACTAAGCAATGCATTATTTTTAACGAAATGTTTTGGAAAATGGAACAACCTATTATGTTTTACCAAACGCATAAAGACATTAACGTGTAACAATTAAAATATGCGGCGGAAACGACACTGAAACGTCGACATTCTCAGACCCTTCGTTATTGCAGTGTCTGAATAAACAACTTTGTTACATCACATTCAATACATGGAGGCATGTCTGACACTTTTCACCTAAATTAGCTTTTTACCTACGTAGTCAAACAGTCTTTTATGTTGACAATTATTATGGAAAACCAATATTTATTTACCTTAATAAATGCAGCGTCGATTTTCTATATCATTATTACTTTCTTAAGAAAGTATTGGATTCAAGAAAATTTTCGACTTCCGGTTTTCGACGGATTTATACGTTTTACAAGGTCCTGAACACGAATTGACCATTTTAAAAAAATGTCTGTCTGTGACTCTGTCTGTCTGTCTGTATGTGACAAAAATTTTGTGGGCGCTCTATCTCAAGAACTAATGCACGAAATTTAATAAAACTTTATATTCAGTTAGTCCCTGATATAAATTGGTGCTGATTAGTTTTTGGTGAAAATCGCCCAACAGGTGGCGCTGTTATGATAAATTTTTCGCGATTTCCACAATAGCTCTATCTCAAGAACTAATGCGCTTATTTTCGTCAAACCTCAGGTTCAGTTAGAACTTGACAGAAATAGACGCTGATTAAAGTTTGGTGTAGCTATCCAAACAGGTGGTGCTGCTATACCACATTTTTCTCGATTTTTACGATAGCTATCTCTCAATAACTAATGCACGGAATTTCATCAAACTTCAGATTCTGTTAGACCTTGACATAAATAGATGCTTCTTACGTGTTTGTGTAAAATCCCCAACAGGTGGCGCTGCTATGCTACTTTTTTCATTATTATCACGATAACTATAGTTCAAGAACTAATGCACGGAATTTAATCAAACTTCAGATTAAGTTAGACGTTGATATATGTTGTTGTTGATTAGGTTTTAGTCTAAATCTCCCAACAGGTGGCGCTGCTTTGCTGCATTCTGCAGGATTTACACGATTTTTCCAATAGTCATATCTCAAGAACTAATGCACGGAATTTAATAAAACTTTAGATTCAGTTAGACCATGATATAAATTGGTGCTGATTCTTTTTTAGTGTATGCGAAATCTGTTTGATATAGAAGAAAGTTTCAGGATTGGTACATCCGACTAGTTTTTATGTTTAGAACAATAGTTATTGTGTGTTGAGGGCGTGACATAACAAAAATAAACATTTTTCTATATATAAATAATTATGGATTAGAATATTAATATAAAGGTTAATTAAATATAAAAATAGTTAATATAAAAGTTTGCGCTTTAAAAGCGTTTAGTGCAAAGCTTTCAAAAATAAATGTGGTAATGTATAAATGTGGGTCACACAGCGTCTTCATGGACTAAGCGATCATCCTATTTTACTCTTTTTTCCATCCACCAATTTTCAATTCATCTGTTTATTCTGAGAATAATTAGTAACGTACTGTAATTTCTGGTATATAACCGACGGCTCAAATAAATAGGTTTCGTACCAGAAATTTTATTTGTTAAATAGATACAAATAAGTACCAAGTAGAACCGAGCTACATTTTACAAAATAAAATTTCGGGCTCGAAACCAATTTATTTGAGCCTCGGGTTATACAACAGAAATTACGGTAGTTTAGTTTTAGAATGTTTGGCTGTTTTATAAATTGTATTCGTAATTGTCTAAGATAAATTCTATAATATGTGTGCTGCGCACCCCAAAGCAGAATACTTTGCAATGTTCTACAACGAACTTCAGTTTATAAAAAATGTTCTGCGGGAATAAAAAATAAAGATACAGGGATATTTTCTTATATATGAAGAAGTGCAGTTGCATCTTTTATTGAAATGCAAAAGCCATTTTGTAAAATGCTGATATACACACACGAAAGAAACTAAATGGCGAATTTTGAGATTTTCCCTGATCGAATAATGAATTTCGTGGTTTCTTCCGATAATCGATTGATGATTTTTGCAATATTGCAGATTTTTCCGTATGTCAACTTGCGAATTTCACATTTTCTTTCTTGGACCCAATTGTAGAATTTTGAAATATTTTTTCCCGTGACTGATTGAAGAATTTTGAGATACTTTCAACAATTCACTGACAAATTTTGCAATATTTTTCTTGGACCGATTGGCGAAATTCATAGTTTTTTTCATGCAACTGATCCACAAATTTCGTGATTTTTACTGACAACTGATTGGCAATTATTCCAGCTTTTTCTTGCGAGAGATTGGAAAAAATCGTGGATTTTTTTTCCACGACTGATCGAAAAATTTCGTGATTTTTCTGACGATTTTAGAGATTTTTTAAATGCGACTGACAGGCAAATTTCGTTAAATTTTCTTTTTATCGATTGGAAATTTTTTACTGTTTTTCTTGCGAGTGATTGGATCGATGAATTTCCAATTTTTTCCAACGATCCACTAAAAGATTTCGCAATTTTTTTAGCCGCGACCGGTAGCCCAATTTTGCAATATTTATTTACTTTCTATCGATTGGCTAAGTTTATCATTTTCTGTGACTAATTAGCAAAATTTCTGGATTTTTTCCGCGACTGATTGACGAATTTCTGATTTTTTCACACGTTAACACTGACTTATTTCGCGTTTTTTTTTCCTCACAACTGATTGGGGAATTTTGTGAAATTTTCCTTGTACCAATAGGCAAATTTTGCAGCAGCTTTCTTGCGACCCATTGGAGAAAATCTTGCAAATTTTTTTTTCCGCTACTGATCGACGAATTTCGCATATTTTTAATAGCGACCGTTTAGCAAATTCCGTGACCTTTTCTTTCTACTGATTGGCTAATTGTTTTTGCCTTTTCTTGTGAACGATTGATAAAAATCACGCTTTTTTCTGTGACCGATCGACCAATTTCTCGTTTTACCCACGGCAGATAGGTGAATTTTGCGATATTTTCTGTCTGTTGATTGGAAAACTTTATCCCGTTTTTGCAATCTATTGGCCAATTCTTGGATTTTTTCACGACTAATTGATGAATTTTCGATTTTTTCCGACAATCCACTGACAAATTTCGCTTTTTTTTTTTTTTTTTTTTTTTTTTTTATGATTGAATTTAAAATTTCGCGATATTTTTCTTGTACCAATAGACAAATTTTTGTAGCTTTTTCTTGAGACCAATTGGAGAAGATCGTGAGTTTTTTCCTCTAATGTTCGATGAGTATCATTTTTTTTCCTCTAATGTTTGATGAGTTTCATAGTTTCTTCCTAATTTCGCAATTTTTTAACTACGACCGAATTGCAAATTTTGCAATTTTTACCTTGTACTGTAGCTAAATTTTGAGGCTTTTTCTTGCGACCGATTAAAGAAAATCGTGGGTTTTGTCGCAGTTTCTTCCGACAATGCGCTGGCGAATTTTGCAGTGTTTTTTACCTGCCATCGATTGGCGAAAGCCGTGGATGTTTTCCGTGACTGTTCATCAAATTTTGCATGTTTTTGCACAACAGGCTGAAGAATTTCATGATTTGTTCTCCATGATTGACTATCGTACTGCGCAAGATTTTTTCACGACCCATTGATCAATTCCGCAATCTTTTTAAATGAACTATTAAAGAATTTTGATATTTTTCCCCCGGCCATTGAGTGACGAATTTCACGATTTTCCTTCGATTGAATGAATATTTTTCTTGAAAATGATAATTTGAAATGTTCTGCAGGGACGGTCATTGTTCTGCGACGTACGTCGCACTTTTAAGCATATTCTGCTTTGGGGGCTGCGCATATATGTTCTGAATCCCTTTCCTAAATCCTAAACTAACAGCTAAACTGTGAAATTGCACTTCCAAGACATGAGTTTCAGTACCACCTGTTTCCGTCGATACATCTTGTGCAGTTCAATAGCTTAACCCTTTCCGGCACAGTGGTCCCACTCCGCGCACACCTAATTTTAATTCCAAACTGGCATTCGGCACCAAGAATATTTTAATAAAATTTTGTTTCTACAATTAAAGATTAAAATGGGAGTTCTTATTTTCTAAAAAAGTCGTTTGTAAATTCCGGTGTCAGTCAGTAATTTCTCATTTTACGAACCGAATTTGTCTGTGCCGGAAAGGGTAAAACTCGCTTTATTGAGATATTATTTATAAAAATTTATCTTCAAACTGGATTGTAATTGACATATTTTACACTTCCATGATAATTTCTTGTGGATGTCAGGTCAGTGGTATTTTATTGAATTTAGAATTACCAGGGTCAGTTTTATAAAGACCTTTTATTTCCAAAGAAAATTCTAATTTTTAGATTTCTCTTTCAAACTTTTAAGAAACGGACACCGAAGGTTCTTTTTGTTGCAAATGTTGTAAAAACCTAACACAAAAAATTTTCTTCTGAAATACTAGTATTAAAAAAACTGATCAGTGGGGCACTAGGAATGTGGAAAAAGAAGGTATAGTAGGGCAAATGAGAAAAAAATCTCATCTCCCCACCTGGGTATTTCATAGCTGCCAAACTTTCCAATTTTTGAATGACGCTATTTTCGAATAGCAATCTCCGCCTTATTTTGTCGCCTTATACAGATTTTTTTTTTTTTTTTTTTTTTTTTTTTTGTAAGTAGTGGAAGTGTAGCCCGCTGCTGACTTTTTACTTATACATCATACGTAGTATAGGGTAAATCTTCTAATCTTTTTGAAAATCGAAAAAAAAAATTATGACGGATTTACACGTTTCAGACACTGGATATTCCGAAAAACATATTTTTAGAAAAAAAAAATGCCCTCCGTCTGTCTGTGTGTGTGTCTGTAAACGCTCTATCTCCCGAACAAATGGAGATAGAGACTTGAAATTTGGTATGTACTTAGTATGTAATAATGGAAAGACGCTTGTTGAATTTCCGTAACCTCGATTATCCGAAACTATTTTTTTCGGACTCTCTAGATATTCGTTCTGATAAAAGGTACATAAAAATTTTCGAAAATGTTTATTTTAAGGAGTGAATATAAAAGACAATAAAAAAACATAAATTTTGCATAAAGAATGAAGTCGATCGGATAATGAGTTACCGAGATATTTGTAATCCTATTTTTCACACTCTTCGATATTTCATGACCCTGTATAGAATTCAAATTTCAATTCAAAGATAAATTTTAATTGGAAATGAGATGCTTAATCCGATGCAGTTAGTTAATATGATTATCATATTTGGAGTTATATGGATGTTTCTTTTAAGCAATTCAGTATTAGAGCATTTAAAGTTTATAAAGTCATCAAACCACGATTTTATTTGAATTGCAATGCATTTTATAAATAGATTACATATGTTTTGTTTTCATATTTTATATTATGCATATCCATGATGGGTATGTATTACGGTGGCCCCCAACGACTAGTTATATATTCGATTCGCAAGGCCATTTACAAAAAAATTCCTTGTCTTAAATTTCTTTTCCAAAAGTATGTGGCAAAGGTAATTATTTTCAAAAGGTGGTAAATATAGAATGAAAAGGTAGTAGATAGTGACAACAGTGTATTCTGAACAAGTGCAGACGTCGGCCAGTAAAATCAAAATTAAATTTATCATTTCTTATCTGCGATTAGAATATTTGAAAATTAACATTCGTTTTTATTGGTGGAAGTTTTCACATATTCAGAATGAGGGTCCTGCATCACGGTAATGACATTAATAAACTTAAGCCAAATTTGGGCTAAACTATAACAGTTTAAAGCTTATGGTGTCAGTGTTGCCAGTAGGCTACTTTTTCAAAATTCAGATTGTTTAATTGCCACGACTTTTTTGAAGTAGAAATATTCGCCTAATTTAATAGCAAATTAAAAAGTGGGATTAGAAGGCCAATTATCCTATTTTAAACAAGTGGTTGGAACAAACAATCTGAATACAAAAAGCACTACTGGCAGCACTATTTGGTACACTTATTCTAAAGCAGACACAAAACCATTTTTATATTTCGTTCAGCAAAATTAAATTAATAAAAATATATTTCAGCAATAAAAAACTTGATTTTGACACATAAAGCCTTTGAATAAAATTTTGGTGCAAGAGGGAACGAAATGAAGTAATACTAATATTGCTAATCTCAGAAAGTTAACATACCAAATCGCCATCTAGTAGAGAGTTAGATGAAAATGTACTGTGTATCATGGTAAAGACAAATATGTCTAAGGACAAATTTTATATAAGGATAGTTAATATAAGTAATTTATGTTAAGGCTTACATAAAAAATAAAGACACGAACTATACCCAGAAAATAGGTGCCTTTGTTCTAAAACCCTCCAATTATTAACATAAATGTTACAATTAGTACATTTGACTTTTGGGACAAGCTATGGTATTGACTTTTAGAACTTTAACGCTCGTATTCACCATCTACCTAAACACCCGGTTAAGCGCAAGATCCCCGGACAACAGCTCAAATGTTATTAATCATAAACCTGATTGGACCTGATTGCAGACGAAGTCCAATCAGGTTAATCAGGTAATCATGGTAATGAATATCATTTGAGCGTTCAACAGAGATATTCGCCTTTAACCGGGAGTTGGGGTAGATGGTGAATACTAGCATTAGTCATTTACTTATTTCAGATTCTGCACATTGTAGAGCTTGGAAAGAAAGTTTAAAAATTCATATTTTGCTTTCTTAACTCAATTCTTTACCCAAGGGCATAAAAAACCCTAATATCTGAGAATAATACCTGAGAATACCTTTCACATGCAGACTTTCTTTTCAGAAACTCACAGCCAACCTTAAGAAAGATCAACTGTATTACTTGAATTATAATCGAAATCAACATTCTTGCGTCTGTCGCTTTACAGAGTTATAATATAATTAAAGATTGTCACATATTTTTACTGGTGCAGATTAATTAATTCGAAATTTTCTTCTTCTTAATATTGAGATATTAAAAGCTCGTTATTTACTTTCTCATTACACATAAATTACATTTTATGATGTTAAACATATGAAATTGTATCGTAAAACCAATCATATTGAACGTTCCTTAAATAAAAATTGTTCTATATTTTATTTTCTATTTTAAAATAGAGGCTGAACCTTAAAATGTGAATTCGAAGTAATGTTTAAATTATTTTCCCCTAAAATTTGTATATCACATGAAAACTTGAAAAAACAAACATTATTTTTGATTAATGAAAAAAATGTATCCACTTAAATGCTAATTGTGCTCAGTCCTTCGAATATCCAATGCGTTTTGTACACTGTTTAAGATGAGAAATTTTTTATTTAACATTTAAAATGCAGAATCTGCAATCGCCTTGTTTATTAACAAATTTTGCAGTATTTTTCTGCGATTAAATAAAGGGAAAAATTCTATTAAAAATTGTGGTAATACTTTTCACATCCTGAAAGTAAAACATATTATTCTGCGATTAAATATATATACCTATGCATAGCTGCCAACTTTTACGCTTTTTTCCTACCACTAAAATTTTATAGTAAATTTAAACTTACTAAATCTCCGAAATCATGTAATTCAATAAAGCAAAATTTTCTATTAATTTTTAGTGGTATAAAAAAGCATAAAAGTTGGCAGCTATGTATATGCATACTGCCTCCAAATTTCCTCATAAACGAAATTTTTATTTTCAATTTTCTTGAAACAAGATATTTAGATAAATTTAGAAAATGAGGAAAGAAAATATCTTTTCAATTATTTTGAGAAATTTATAAAATAAAATAAATTTACTCAGTCAAAACGTTATGTCTTTATCAGTACGTAACGTTTATCAAATATAATACTCTGAACTATTTCACCCTTTCAGAGAATGAAATGATTCATATGCACCAGAATGTACCAACAAACTTATTTGAAATTAAATAAAAGCTTTTCTTCACGTACTTAATAAAAGGAAAGTGTTTATTGCAAAATTCTGGTCCCAATGTGACATTTAGGGATTAAGTTAAGTGGTCCAAAAATTAACCACCACCCTTCAAGTGGTAAATTATTTCATGAAACATATTTAATTCAGAATCTTCATATAATATTACAAAAACAAATTTTCTTGTTACGACATTAACACATATAATAGGAATACTGCGTGTACGTGATATATTGTCTGCTAGGAACTTTCAAGAATTGTCCAAAATACAGTTCTAGACATGCAAATCATTACATCTTGAAAATACCAACTGTAAAATATTTTTGTTGATATCCCTTTTTGAAATAGGTCTAAAATTTTCAACAAAATAATAGTTTAAATTTAATATTTCAAATAAAGAAATACGTTGATTGCCATAAAATGATTACTAATAATTCTGCATATCCTGTGCCTCAATCTCATATCTGCAAGTCCTTATTTTGATCTCATTTTTTAAAACTCTTACAGTCAATAACTTCATTTTTTTCACATTATTTTTACTTTTGCGGACTTTTTAACACTACAACGACCGGAAATTTTACCAAAATTTTATAAAACAATTTCACACCAGAATTTTAATTTAAACCAATTTAACTTATTCATTTAACATATTTCTGTAATATTTGTATTTCATTTATTTTAAAAAGAAATTTTTGGTTCAAATCGGAATATATTCATTTGATAACGGTCAAAATGACCGCTCATGGACGTTCTAGTGTTAAATAAATACTATTTCACACATGCATGCTCTAAGCCATAATACTTCATTTTTCTTCTATATTTTTAAGCTGACATTTCCGAATACATACTTAGGTCACGTTTCTTGCATTTAAAGTATTAAGCAAAATCATCACATCAGATGAGTCATACTCAGAAAAGAGTAAATTTGGGATTAAAAAAAATAATAAAATAAATTATGCTATTTTAATTCCATATTTTTAGCTCAATTTACACTACGTAATAAAACAAGCATTTTCTGCTAAAGAATAGTAATTAATATTTATATAGGTTAGAAGCAGCGCTAGTCGGCCAGTTAAGTGCTCTGTTTTTGTATATATCTTAACCCTTTCCGGCACAGTGGTCCCACTCCGGACACACCTAATTTTAATTCCAAACTTCCATTCGACACCAAGAATATTTAATAAAATTTTATTTCTAGAATGAAAGCGTAAAATAAGAAGTTCTTATTTTCTAAAACAAGTCGTTTGTAAATTACGGTGTCAGTCAGAAATTTCTCATTTTACGAACAGACTTTGTCTGCGCCGGAAAGGATTAAAGTGGAATTCTTAAAAAACTGTACAACATTTTTAATAGTGAGATACGGTAATGTATACTTTTCCTAAAATTTTTCAGCAATTATTTAAAAAAAAACTTATAGTAATTTTATATAGAAAGTTAAATTTAAAAGTAGCAATTTCCTAGTAGTCGGCTTTTCAAATCTAGTGTTTGGCCATCACTGAACCAGTTGTTGGCACTGAGATGCTTTGTTATTTTAAATAACTTAATGTAGAATTTTTTGAAAACAGCACAATTTTAACAGTGACATATGGTAATGTGTATCTTTCTTATAATGCCTCAGCAATTTTTTAAAAATATACATAATATTTTTTTTTTCTCATGTAAAGTTAAATTTTAAAGTAAATTATCTAGTAGTCGCCATTCCAAATTTTGTGCTCAATCATCGTACACCGGGAGGCGGCGACAAAAATGACAACATCATAAAGTTTCGAGATGAAATTATAATGTAGGACAAGATTAACCGTATATAAAAGAATGACTGATGTGCCTTGGCATATTGTGGTAAGATATAAACAGCCGGGGTCGTGAATTTGTCCTTTTGGCGTTACTTTCACGTGATAGAGTTTCACAATGAAATTTTAATATGTTGCTTATCTCAAGTAGTAAAACATAAATATTTCAGTCTACCTCGTGTTATCTTGGTACGATATGAGCAGAACAGCACGCCAATTCCACATTTTGGCGGTACTATCTCGTCATCGAGTTTCGGTATAAACTTTCAACAAGTTAAAGACATTGATTAGTGTAATATAAATATTTCAGTCTGCCTGGTGATATCTTGGTACGATATGAACAGAACGGGTGCCAATACTTTATTTCGGTGGTACTATCTCGCCATCGAATTGAAATTTTAGTTTTTTGCATTTCTCTACTAGTACAGTACAATATTCCAGTCTGTCTTTTGATGATACTTTTATACGATATGAGCAGAAAGTGGTGCCAATTCTTCATTCATTTTGGTGGCATTACTGTCTCGTCCCCGAATTTCAGAATGAAATTTTAATATGTTGCATATTTCGACTAGTACAATACAAATATTTCAGACTGCCTCGGGATATCTTTGTACATTATGATCATTATTGGGCGCCAATTCCAGTTTTGGTGGCGCTATTTCGTCATCGAATTTCAGCAGGAAATTTTAATATGATGCATAATTTTACTAGTAGAATACAAATATTTCAGTTTTTCTTGTTATATTTTGGTATGATATGAACAGAACGGGGCGCTAATTCTTCATTTTGGCAGTGCTATTTAGTCATCGAACTTCGGAAGGAAATTTTAATATATTGCATATTTTGATTGCTCTAGTAAAAACATTTTAGTCTGCTTCGTAATATCTGTGCAATACGAGAAGAACGAGGCCCCAATTCATCATTCTAGTGGTACCAACTAGTCATCGAGATTTGGCATGAAATTGCAACATATTATAGATAACGATTATTGCACTAATCGATATATTTTAATGTATTAAAATTTTATGCCGAAACTTGATGATGTAATATAAATGCTGAAATGATGAATTAGCACCCTCTCCTGCTCACATAGTTACCACTATTTTACAAGATAGACCATACTATTCTTTAAAGTGCTGTTAATAAACTTGTCCTAAATCATTAAATCATCTCGTAACTCGATGCGGTAGTCCTTTTTGACTGTCTACGGCACTATACAGTAGCTCCCAGTCGCGTGCAGAGACGCAAGCATACCTACATGGCTTAAACTTTTGGATCAGTTTTAAACTTTTAAATTTGGAATTGATGATGGATCTTTAGGGGCTCCAAAGCAGCTGTTTACAATTATATATATTTTTATTTGTGCTATTTTACGTTGATCATTTATTTTACTATATAGTAGGCGTGCTACAAAATCGAGTTGGTTTGGAGAAGATGGGAACATTATTCACCGAGAGGATTACTATGCATAATTAAAAATTCATTAATTTGGTTAAGCTAGCAACATAATTACAAATTTGGCTCAAACTATTATTCAGAAATAGGGGTAACCGTTACTCAAAAATTTAGTTTATTCTTATAGAGAGTTAGTATTATGTTAATTATAATGTTTGGAATCACTTGCGTTGAAATGGGAAAGATAGTTGTGGAGATATGGAAACTTGACATAGAGAAATAAAACTTGAAAGAGGGGTCGGGAGCAGGGGATTTTTAAATGAACTTCAGCAAATGATCAGCAACATAATTACAAATTTGACTTAAACTATTATTCGTAAATAGTGGTAACCGCTACTCATAAATTTAGTTTAATGTTATAGAGGGTGACTATTCAGTTAATTACAATGTTTGGAATCCCTTGCGTTGAAATCGGAAAGATAGTTGCGGAGATATTGAAACGGGACATAGTTAGAGAAATAAAAAGAAGGAGCGGCCGGGAGGAGGATGTTCAAGGGAACTTCAGCAAATGACTAATTAGGAGGACCACTATCCATCGTTAAAAATTCGTTCATTTGGTTAAGCTAGGAACTTAATTACAAATTTGGCTTAAATTATTATTCGGAAATATTGGTAACTGCTACTCATAAATTTACTTTAATGTTATAGAGGGTGAGTATTAAGTTAATTATAATGTTTGAAATCTCTTGCGTTGAAATCGGAAAGATTGTTGCAGAGATATGGAAACGGTGCATAGTCAGAGAAAAAAACATTGAAGCAGGGGTCGGGGGGGGGGGGGAGGGAAGAGCGAATGTTCAAGTGCCCTTCAATAAATAACTAATTAGGATGATCGCAATACATCTTTAAAGATTGATTCATTTGGTTAAGCTAGGGACTTAAGTTGAAATTTGGCTTAGACTATTATTCGAAAATACTGGTAACTGCTTTCTAGAAATACACCTTGAAGCTATAAATGCTGATTTTTACGATAATTTAGTAAAAATGGATCTGGTTTGGAGTAGTTCGGAACATTAATAGCTGAGATTTAAAATAGCGTTATTATCTATATATAACAGCAATTAAACGCTACGGGTGAAGCGTTACGGGTGAAAGCTAAGGGTGAACGCAACGGGTGAAAAATGTTAAAATTGTTAAATGTAATTAGTTCTTTAGAAATCAGAGCAAAGATTTGGATTTATTAATAAGGGGGGTCAATTAATTAAATGCTGCCGCCAGGTGGAGCGCTGTCAAGTAAAAAAATGAGATATATAATAAAAAGTTGTTTACGCCTTACCCCTCTCCCTCCGCAGAAATATAACAAATAATCTGTTAAATAAAGTTCTCTGTATTAATTAATAATCTGTATCATATTAATATATGTCATGTAAAAAATACCCTTAAACCCAGCTAATTATAATGAAGAGAAATGAACCAGGAAAATATTTCATCAGGTGGCGTCTGTGTAATTTGCCGTGTGCAGGTGACGCTACATTAGTATGGCTGTATGCCGGTAACTGCAATCAATGTTAACACTATTTCGTTAGAAGTCCTTATCTATACATTGCTACTCTGGTTTATTTAATTTTTTTCTATGAAGATTTTATACAACCAAAACCAACCGAAGAAAAAACAAGAACGAAATATCATGCATCAAGCATAGATTATGAAACACTTTCCAACACAGCCAGAAAACTGTAACGAAACTTAAACGTTAAATAAGGTGAAAGAAGATATATAAGTAAACAGTTTAGAAAACATATAACACATTGAAAAATACAGTTTTCGAAATTAGCTTCCAGTGTCAAAAAAGTAGTCGAATTCCTTTGTGCAGCTCTGTATATGATCAATAGATGTGGATATATAGTATGATAAAATTTAGTTCAGTTAGAATATTCACATTTAGTAATTTTCGCCAATTGATGGAAATGCACTCGAAATCTTTCGTACAGCCCTGTATATTATCTGAAGACTTTTGTACACACCACCTATTAAGCTTAAAGACTTTTGTACACACCACCTATTAAGCTTAAAGACAACTTAAAACTCACTCGCAGCAAATACCAAACGTAAACTACAATGTATCTGTTTTGCGTAGCCCTGTATATGAATTTATTTATATTCCACAAACTTCTATTAGTCTACTAAATATAGTTCAGCTTGAAAATGCGTAAACACAATTGAAAACTACTCTTCAGCAATTCACTCTCATAGTCTGTAATACTTTTGAATTCCCTTGTGTAGCCCTGTATATGATCAACCGAGTTTATAAGCAAACACGTGCTATGAAAAAAAAATTGTTAAACTTAAAAACGCCAACCAAAGTAGAAAACGCACTTATCACACATAGACTGTAAATATCGCACATGTACTGTAACTAATATCTTTTGTGTGTCCCTGTAAATGAACGCAATGCACACAAGAGAGCAATTTATAGTGCACCTCCGTAATGCATATAATTTTCATTATGTTTGAAATAGTGAAATATCGCTAAATTACACAGCAGACGATTTTTCTGCATAGGACGATGTGTAACATAGTTCTTTTGTTTAACCCTGTAAATGAATAATAAATGCTTTGCACACCATATTCTACAAAAAGCATGTTTTAATGCGCTTGATAATTATATATCAATTTCATTAGGTTTTAAATGACGTAGCGTCATCAAAATGAACTTGAAACGATTATTCCCCATTGACCGTAATGTAACGGAAAACTTTTGACTGTCACTGCAAAAAAAACTATAAGTGCTACACACTTCACTTGAAATAGGGAACATGCTATAGATAACGACAATAACATATAAAAATTTCAAAGAAATCCGAGAATATTTACGGGAGTTAGAGTACGGACAGACGGCCAGCCGGCAGACAAACCGAAGTCATAAACACTTTTCAACTAGGTTGGAAAGTGTTAAAAAGCGTATTTTTGATAATAATTTATAAAATAATTTTTTGTTTTTCAAGATTAAGTTTCTTTTATCTCATTTTGCACTCAGTCATTCAAAGTAAATTTTAAAATAAATATCGCACTATTTTAAAATTGAAGTATGCATTGCAGTTTAATAAGGAATTTTCAACGAAGCGCGAGATTTTCTCGGATACACACCAGTTAGATAAACTAAGTACACTTAAAAAGATTTAAATTGCATTTTTCTCATATGTACAAAACCCGTCAATATCTTATTAAGTATGCTGTCGTACTCCAGCGAAAAAGCTGAATTGGTATTTTGCGTAGTTATTTATACTTACACAAAGTGAAACGAACATTTCACAATTTTATCATCAATGGGTTAAAAGTCGGATATAAGAAGTTTCAGGAAATAATAGTAAAGGATGCTCTCAAAAATGTATATAACCGAATAAAAAAGCCCTCTAGTGGCGAAATTATAAACTAATTTTTTTCTCTAAAACAAATTCCCGTTCCTTCATGACGTCCTTCACAAAATTTCGCAACTTTCTGACCAAGAGTTTCGTCTGTAGACAACTTTAAACTAGGGTCGTTTAATTATGGACACCCTGTATATAACCGAATATGAATTCTGAGAGAACTCTGTCACTGCATTTCTATTACACCCTGTTCAATCTCGTAAATAGCTGATTCATAGAAACTTTCAAGCATATTCAGCATTAGCGGGAAAATTTTAAAGGATTAAAGTACAAGGATTTAGGATTAAAGTACAGGATGATAAAAAAAAAAACTATCCCAATATATGAGCCCCTATCTATCATACCGTTCATAGTAGCTGAATGACATTTCTGTTTAAATTATTTTGAGGTATGCGCTCAAGAATCATATAAAAAATAAACAGTTAAACTCGAACAGTTACTGTTACAGTGACAAAATTTCGAAAATTTCAAAGGACAACACCTATTTCTTTTATTAGAATGTGATTTTCATAGTGAAACACCACAAAAAGCGTTGTAATGGTACATGTAGCACGAAAATTGCCGTCACTAGACGACTAAGAAGAGAGAAAACAATTGGGAGGGAAAAAAATGCAATCGAAATCGAGAAGAATAAAAAATTTCCAGGTAAGATAACGACCTCAGACATCCTACGCAAAATAAAATAAAATAAATACGAAAACGAGTAATAATAATAATAAAAAAACCTCCCATTGGTTTAACATTATCTTGCTAGTATCTTGGCGTGAGTAGTGTAAGCTTTTAATAGTCCTATTTTAATGACTGAACAGGCGTTTTTTTAGTTTCCAAAAAAGTATTTAACTAGATAATTGTATTAATCTTTCTAAACTCGGAAGTGAATTTTGTATAATTTAGAAGATACGTTAACTTTCCTAGAAACCAAATCTTCAAGGTTGTTCCCCCTTTTTTCATTGAAAAATTCCGAATTCTTGCAAGGAATTCCTAATGGTCATTTTTGTGTTATTAATGAATGGAGTTATGCATAAAAGACAGGGTCAAATGTGGTGTTTACCGGTGATGAGTGAATAACTGAGGGTGTAGTCAGAAGATGGCGACTGTTTTTGTTTACAGTCGTGACAGGCCATGACTACCGTCATGGTAATCTCCACCAGTAAAAACAAATATACATTTGTGACTTATTTATGACAGAAATTCTATATGAATAAGGTGTTTATATAGGACAAAATTTTCCATTCAAACTAATTTCATTACCAGCTAGCGTTGCTAGTTCTTGCACCATTTTTATTCAGAATGTCCAAATTCATAATATAAGCTCCGAAAGAAGAATTTTTACTTTATATAATCACGAAATATCTGTCATAAAATAAAATAAAATATTCTATTCGGAATTTCAGGACCAAATTCGAATCAGTGTTGCCAGTTTGGCATTTTCTTTATTTCGAAGTTTCGCATTCATACCAGAAATTCCCTATATTATTCTTTTCCTCATTTAATGGCATACATTTCGTGGTTACTTAAAGTAAAAATTCTTCGTTCCGAATTTCCGGTAAATATTTGAAATTTTTTAATTAATAAAAAAACCAACCTGGCAACCTTGTTTTGAATATAATAAACGGCCAAACTTTCAATTCCTATCCCTGGTTCGAAACCATTCGTAACTAACCGTAATTTGTAATAAGCAGCACCACAAGAAAAATGAACTGCATTTCAAGAGACTAGTTCCCAGGAAGAATACAGATGAATCATGAATACATATTACCTTTTTCTCTCAAATAAGTGCAAATATTTTTCGAAAAGTAATTTCCGGTATATATAAATTAAAGGGGCCCAGGAGATTTAAGTTTGTAGAAACAATCAAAAACATAATCATTTTGAAAATACCAAAACTCAATTACCGAGGCTGAATCAATATATGTATGGAAATTGGTTTTACGATTAATATTTATATTTAAATCGTTTCATTTGACTGGAAAAATCAAATATTTTTTAGTAATGTTTATTTAAAAAAAAAAAAATCTAAATTTTATAGGTAATAGTATAGGCGTACATAGGCGTAAGTATTTCATTGTTTAAAGATCTTTTTTAACAGGCCGCTCAAATCGCAATTTAGCTACTGTCAATATTATTTTACAAAATATTGAAATCGATTCGGTAGTTGAAAAGAAAACCTCTCCACTTACAGTTTAAAAAGACATTATCCGTAGCTATAGTAAGTGATATTAAAAATACTGTCTATTTCTTAATCAGCTCAAAAATATCTATAACATTATTTTTTGTTACACATTTGGCACTATTATACATAAAAGAAAGAATTATAATAATAAGTGCATTCTTGTCAAATCTGCTGTATTTTACCTTGTTTAGTTACATAAATTTGCGTTTAAATAAGACGAAGATTGGAATTCGGAAATAATGGCACTCAAAGTACAGAAGAATATCCTAGTATGAAAATATTTTATAAAATTTTAGAATATAAACATTACAAGTTTATTTTAAAATAATTTAAAAATATAAAAAATTACATAAAGTAAAGCATTATCTTCATCCAATTTATCTATCTTACATATACAAAAATAAAGATCTCATATGGCTAATGTTAATATAATTTAAACATCTTGAAAACGAAAAATGGAAAAGTATAAATAAATTACATACAATAAATAATTTTTTAATATGTATATTACAAAATTTAAATTTTTTCCGCAATTATTCTATAAAATTTGTCCATTCAATAATATTCGGTATATAACCCAGCTTATTAAAATAATTCTCATTCTTAAAATAGCCTTTTACTATCCATATGTAAAGCCAATTATTCCTAATCCACTTAATAATATTTATTCGAATGTAGTTATTCTAAAAATGGCGATAGCTTTTTTAATTTATTCTTTAAATAGAACATCTTTATTTTAATCCATTATTAAAATTCATTAGTATTATTCCCGTGTGGTCAAATTGCTATAACTTCTTTATTTAAATGCTAAAATATCGTATCTCTTAAAATATTCCGCTCAAAAAACCTTATTTCATAAAGTTATCCTATTATTAAATATCAAATGTCTATTGAAATATTTCCGAAAAACTTTAATTCTTTCTTTTTTTTCCCCTTTTATAAAGATTCATTTTCTTTTCTTCTTATTATTTTTATTACGTATTAAATTCGAAGTTTAGCTACAGCCTCAAAAACAGATAAGCTCGTTTGTTGATATGACAGGCATCTGGTACGAGATTATGGAATATTCTGGACGGGCGTAGAAAGTTTTTGCATTTTACAACAAAATAAATCCGCCGGAAATATTGATAAAGTTCCAAAAGAGACCTTTTGATTCGATAGAAGTGGGTCACGTGACGTATTCTGTATTATTACGCAAGCTAGTTTAAAAACACGATCATCCTGATTCGGAGAGGATTTTTTGACGCTGGTGTTTGCTAAAAGAATCGGGACGGATTCTAGTAAATAATGGAACGTTGTATTTTTTTTTCGTTTAGCGTTGGCTAATGAGCATTTTCCCTGAAGAGATGTCTTAAACTGGAAATAAAAGGTTCTTCGACAAAAATATGGACTGACATTTCTTGTTGTTGATGATACCACCCGGCCGCCTGATGCGAACTAAAAGGGAAACCAATAACATCGCTAACCCTATTTATCACGAGCACGACTGCCTTTTTCCCGGATTTGAACTTGGAAACACGACATTAATATAATAAGTCGAACAGGATGCTGGTGATCAACAAAAAGTTTGTGTAGTTAAACGTGAAATTTGCCGATTAGAAGAATATGTTACGAGGACGTCTACGCCATTACAGCACGTTTACGTCTGGTGTTTTGTTATTTTGTAGTTTTATAATAAATTAAAAATGGTCAAGCCTAAAAGAGAAAAGAAGAAGAAAAGTTGGCCTAAGTGAAGTTGTTGCTAGAGAATATACTATTCATCTTCATAAGCGTCTTCATGGTGTTGGTTTTAAAGGATTGCGAAAAAGCAGAACTTTTGTGTTATCAAGAAAATTAAAGATTTTTAGATGTGTGAGACTTTCCTGTGAAATATGCTCAAGAGTAACTGTAAGTTGGTATTTTTATTTATTGGTATCTTTATATGTTGATATTTATTAGTTTATGTTATATTTAAAATGTTTTATTTATTTAATAGTCTACTTTGAAATTTAAAGGTTTTATATACTATGTTATACTGATTAAATTTTTGTTTTTAAAATTTATTTCTGTTGCAAATATTTAAGTGTTGTTAAGGTTAATTAATTTATTTGATGATTTCGTGTGATACGTCATTGTAATATTATAGACAGCGGTATAATTTATATTTTCATGTTTTAAGAACAGATATTCTTAAAAAAAAATATATATATATATATATCTATTATTTTTAAAATGTTACTGAGATCGTAAATTACATATTTATTTACTATTTCGTTATTTGTATGGTATATAGTGTTATAAGTTTAAAATTTAATGTTTTTAAGATCCGGATATTTAAAAGAAGATCGAGTTAACTCTTTTGTTAGATTAAATATTATGGCAGAACCAAAATTTATAGCATTTGATCCAGATTTAGGAGTTGAGATACAGGCGTGGTTAAAATACTTTGATGATGCTTGTGAAAAAGAAAAGAAGGATAATGATTGGAAGTTTAAAAATATTTCTCAAAATTTAAAGGGAGAAGCTCTTAAGATTTACATTAATGATTGCCTTAATTGCACTAAATATGAACAGATAGCTGATATCTTAACTGAGAATTTTATTAGGGTAAATATCCCGAAATTTTCTGAATTTTCTGCTTTGAAATTGGATAGTTTAAATAACTTAGAAACTTATTTTAGAAAGAAAATTGAAATTGGTAGGAAATTGCATTTATGTGAAACTATATTACTACAAGGATTAACCGATGGTTTAAAACCAGAATATCAAAATTATCTAATTGTTAACCCTCCTGAGAGTACAACAGAATGGTATAGAATTGTTAAGCAATTTGTGGAAGTTTCCACCCCTGCTGTTACAAGTCCATCATTACCAAGTAAACCTAATGCAACTAATTTTGACATTCCTCGATATAGTGTGCAGCCTAATAGACCAAATTTTCAACAAATTAATACTCCTAGGCATTGGATTCAGTCAAATCGGCCCAATAATCAATTTAATTCTCCTCGAAACTGGGTTCCTCGACCAAACTATAATTTTCAAAGACCTAGAAATTTCCAAAACGGAGTACAAAACAATTATTTTCAGAACCAGTACCCATCTAGGCCATGTAGAATTTGTGTAAACAAGGGTATAATGAATGCTTTTCACTGGGAAAAAGAGTGTATTTTTAATAACAACTCAACACCCTCTGATACTCTTCCAATTGGTACTCCTAATATTTGACAATTAATTGTGTATGGATATACGAATAATTATAATTTACCATGTGTCGTCGATACCGGTTCAACTATCGCAATTTTACCATTAAAGTTTGTTAAAAAATTGAATGCTAAAATTGAAATTGTTCCTCCAGTTACTATTGGTCAGGCAAAGGGATTTTTACAAATTAATCAAAAGTGTAGTATTCTTCTTAAAGTGGGTAAAATCCAAAAATATGTTAACTTTTTAGTATGTGATACAGATTTGGATTACTGCATCTTGGGGTTAAAAGAATGTTCAAAATTTAATTTAAATATAAATTGTAAGAATTGTACAGTAAAACAGGGAAGGAAGATTATAAATAGGAGTATATCCATACATGATGAGAGATCACTTCATTTTAATACTGTAACTGTAAAAAAACTACAACAAGGTAAGGATAACTTGATAACTTCTGATTGTGACAATTTGAATTTATTTAATGATGGTAACTTGATAACAACTTATAATGAAGATACTATTTCATGTAAAGATGAGTTATTAACAAATGGTGATAGTAATGAGAGTTTAAATGGATATAATGATGACAAAGTATCACCATATACTAATGAAAATTTTGTGAATACTCAGGACTTTTTTGCAGCTAATTACAATGATTGTAACGTGCAGCCTGATTACAGAAGTTCAATGACTCCTCAAAATTTTCGCGATATTAATGATTATAATTCAGATTTAATTGGGGAAATAAATTTAATTGAAAATGGGGATTTAAGGGAAATATTTCAAAATTATAGGGATATTTTTGCAAAACATAAATATGATGTGGGTAAGATAAATATTGAACCACAACGCGTTTTACTAAAATCTGACCTACCTATATCTTTGAGGCCCTACAGAACTTCCCCCTTAGAGGAAAAAGAAATAAAAAATCAAATTCAATCTTTGTTAGCGGCTGGTCTCATAAAAGAAAGCAATAGTCCTTATTCTGTCCCCGTCACCTTAGCTATGAAAAGAGAGGAAGGTAAAAAGACCCGACTATGTATAGATTATAGGAAATTAAATGCAATAGTTAAAAACGATGCAGAACCTTTACCTCTTATCGATGAAATTTTAGATAAATTGAGTAGTGCCCAGTATTTTTCCACTTTGGACTTAGCCTCTGGCTACTGGCACATACCAATACATCCATCCGATACAGAAAAATTAGCTTTTGCCACCAATTTTGGCCTCTTCGAATGGCTGGTGCTCCCCTTTGGTATAAAGACAGGGCCCCCGATATTTAATAGAACCATTAGAAGAATCCTCAATAAGTATAAAATTGATTTTGCTTGCCATTATTTCGACGATATCATAATTTTCTCCTCCTCTCTAGAAGAACATTTAAATCACTTAGCAAAAATCTTTGAAATCTGTAAACTAGAAAACCTTAAACTTAAACTTTCTAAATGTAAACTAAATCAAAATAAAATTAATTTCTTAGGCTATGAGATCACCAATGGGACTTTAACTCCAGCTAATACCAATATTGAGACAATTAAAAAATTGAAACCTCCCTCTAATGTTAAAGAACTACAACGATTTTTAGGTTCCATTAATGTTTATCACAAATTCATAGATAAATATGCTGAAATTAGATACCCCCTCAATAAATTACTTAGGAAAAACACAATATGGGAATGGAACTCAGAATGTCAAAACTCTTTTGAGAAATTAAAAAATACTCTAATTGCAAAACCAATTCTAAAAATTTATGACCCAAAATTACCCCTTCACATGTTTGTAGATGCCTCTCAGGTAGCAGTAGGTGCAGTTCTAAAACAACCAGGGAAAGATAATTTTTTGCATCCTATTGCTTACCATTCTAGAATTTTGAAGAGTTATGAACAAAATTACTTTATAACTGAATTGGAATGCCTTGCTATCATAGATACTGTTGATAAGTTTTATCACTATTTTCATGGTACTAAATTCACAATCCATACCGACCATGCATCTCTGGTATGGTTAAAGAATGTTAAAAATCTAAGAGGTAGACTTTTTCGATGGTCTTTAAAACTTAGCATGTTCGATTATGAGATCAAGTATCAAAAAGGTTCTACAAATGTCGAAGCGGACATGTTGTCACGAAATCCTGTTGCTTATCTTAATCAACATGTAAGTTTATTATTGGACAAAAAAGAAATTATAGCGATGCAAGATAAAGATAATGTTTGTGACAGAAAATACAAAAAAGAGAATGGGATTATAATTATTCAGAGAAAAGGATTCAAAAAAATAGTAGTACCAATGTCACTCAGGAGAAAATTATTACATATTGCTCATGATAATTTTGGACACTTAGGAATACAAAAAATGCTTAACTTAATATCTCCAAACTATTATTGGCCCAACATGACAATAGATATTACACAATTTGTTAAACATTGTGATACATGCCAGAGAAATAAAAAACCAAAACAAAAAAGATTTGGCTTGTTACAAGCTATGCCAGCCACAGATCAACCTTTTGAATGTCTTTCTATTGATACTGTGGGTGGATTTAATTATTACATTTCAACAAAAAAATTCTTACACATAATAATAGATCATGCAACTAGGTTTGTTTGGGCTTTTCCATCCAAAAGTGTTACTACCGAAACATATACTAACTGTTTAAAACAAATTTTCAATATTCAAGCACCTAAAACAATACTTAGCGATAGACATAAATCTTTTAGGTCTCCAAGATTCAAAAAATTCCTCAGAAAATATCATGTTCAACAACGTTTTACATCATCACATCACCCCCAAACCAATGGGAAGGTAGAACGAGTGAACCAAACTATAGTTACTAGACTTAAATGTAAAGTTAATTCCATTTCTTCTAAAATACCTTGGACTAGATTATTAGACCAAGTGATCCAAGAATACAATAACACACCACATTCCATAACCAAATTCCCACCTGCCTATTTATTTTATGGTCAATTACCTTATGAATCTCCTTTAAAACAAAATTATTACCCTCCTGTTAATAAAGCACTCAAAATTGCAAAAGCGCGAACTTGTGAAATCCACCTTAAAAGTAAAAGACTCTATGATAGAAAATTTGTTGAATCTCCACTAGAAATACAAGATTATGTAATTTGTGAAGAATTTAAATATCCTAACACTAGAAAATTAGAACCTACTTTCTCTGGACCATACAAAATAATAAATAAACTTTCTGATGTGACCTATGAAATAGACAAATTTAATTATGAGACTAAATTAAATTCAGTTATTGTACATGCGTCTAAATTACGACCCTATTTTTCACCAGATAACTTCAGACTATTTCATGAGCAACCCAAACAACAATCAAAATCACCACAGACATCACAAACACCATCACAAAATCAAACTAAAGTTAAAACAATAGAATAAATTCTAATTCTTTAAATATCTCTTATTACTCTAGTTTCAACATTATCAGGTATGTCTTTGGTGTACAACAGAGATATTAGCCATTTTTGAAAGTTTAATATTTTAAAATTTAAAATAAATGTCACAGCTTTTATTTCAACATTGTGGTTATATTTTAGCCTGATCAACTAAAATATTTACTTGTTTTTGAGAGTTTTTGAGGTTGAGTAGACACCTTATGCAGGCATAAGATGTGTATTTTGATTTTAGGAATTGTCAAATTGATGTTGAAAAATAAAATTAAATGTTTTAATTCTATATCAAAATAAACTATTTTTACTTATTTACTTTTTCTTAAACCAATTGTTTCAAAAATTTAATATTATGTTATTTACTTTAATAGATAATCAAATAGTAACCGTTTTATAAATATTTCTATAATTATACAAACATATAAATGATTGGATAGTGATGATGTGATTTTACAGTGATTGTTTTGGTGTGACAATAGAAAATTAAGTATCTAAACTAATTGCCTTTGTATTCCATTTCTCAGCTAAAATTAACATCTTTTATTTGTTATTTATTGTCTTTATTTATTCTAAGTTTGCCAAAAAAAAAACAACTCTCTGCATTTAGGATATGAATACTTATAACTTAACAGTATAATTTTGTAAAAGGGTATCAGAGGAAAAAATTATTGTAAGGAACTAATGGTTGAGAGTTCAATTTCTAAATATTTAGATTTAAATTTATTTGGATTTTGAAATTATTATATATTTTTTTTGTATACTTTCGACTGGCAAAAATACTTTCTTATATAATTAAAAAATAAGAAATTTATTTATTTGCTATGTAATTATTTTATCCTCAACCAATATTTTTCCTAACAATAAATAAACAAACTGTGATATTTTCTTAAATTATACTGATGTTATTATATTATTATTTCTACTATTGAATTATATTATGAATTACTACATATGTTGAGAAGTATTAGTTATATTGAAAGTTATTATTGTTATGTTTATGAATTGAATTTTATTATAGCATTTATTTATATTATTGAAGAGTTATATTATTTATTAGTGAAAAAATGTTTGACAAATATTAGTTAAAGATGGTGGGATCCCAACAGAAATATAACAAATCCCACAGGAATATAACAAAGATAACATATTCCAAGTACAATAAACGACCAAGAGATAATTTGACTTGTTTATTATGTGAGAAAATTAATGTGATACTTAAGAGAAGATGTTGTGACAAGTGCTAGCATTATAAGGTCATTATAAAGTATTGGTAAGAATGACTACAGTTTTAAAATTTTGATGGAGTAATGTCTTTATTTTCAGCCTTTACATAAAAACTGTATTTTTAAGAAAGGGACTGCAGTAACCATTTTTAAAAAAAAAACAAAATCAGGACTTATCACGATCCAAGAAAGAGACTGAAATAAAACAGTTGGATCTAATGAACTCAAATTTGAATTAAGTCGAATTTTTTTTTTAAAAACTTTGTTTTAACAATTTGCTAGTGACTACTTATTCTAAAGCTTGTGAACTTGGTAAAAGCAAAATTCTGTTACTATTATTATCCTGTTTTTCCTGTTTATTAATATTTATTATTTATTGTTATTGTATTTTTCTTGTGCACTTACAAATGGTAAGTGAGATTGTAACCATTTCTTGTATTATTTTACAGGGGAAATGCTCGTAGCTTTATTTTTATTTATCTATTAATTTTAATTGATTACTATTATTTTATTTTTGTTTTTGTTTTTGTCTTCCAGTTCTTCAGAAATTCCCCATCTCCTTGCTGGCAGTCTCTAAATTTATACTAGCCAAAATTCAAATTTCTAAAGTATTAAATTTATATTGTCTGAATTTATAGTTACTTAACTATTAACTTCATCCAAAATCTTTAGGGAGGGGGGATAATATTACAAAATTTAAATTTTTTCCGCAATTATTCTATAAAATTTGTCCATTCAATAATATTCGGTATATAACCCAGCTTATTAAAATAATTCTCATTCTTAAAATAGCCTTTTACTATCCATATGTAAAGCCAATTATTCCTAATCCACTTAATAATATTTATTCGAATGTAGTTATTCTAAAAATGGCGATAGCTTTTTTAATTTATTCTTTAAATAGAACATCTTTATTTTAATCCATTATTAAAATTCATTAGTATTATTCCCGTGTGGTCAAATTGCTATAACTTCTTTATTTAAATGCTAAAATATCGTATCTCTTAAAATATTCCGCTCAAAAAACCTTATTTCATAAAGTTATCCTATTATTAAATATCAAATGTCTATTAAAATATTTCCGAAAAACTTTAATTCTTTCTTTTTTTTTTCCCTTTTATAAAGATTCATTTTCTTTTCTTCTTATTATTTTTATTACGTATTAAATTCGAAGTTTAGCTACAGCCTCAAAAACAGATAAGCTCGTTTGTTGATATGACAGGCATCTGGTACGAGATTATGGAATATTCTGGACGGGCGTAGAAAGTTTTTGCATTTTACAACAAAATAAATCCGCCGGAAATATTGATAAAGTTCCAAAAGAGACCTTTTGATTCGATAGAAGTGGGTCACGTGACGTATTCTGTATTATTACGCAAGCTAGTTTAAAAACACGATCATCCTGATTCGGAGAGGATTTTTTGACGCTGGTGTTTGCTAAAAGAATCGGGACGGATTCTAGTAAATAATGGAACGTTGTATTTTTTTTTCGTTTAGCGTTGGCTAATGAGCATTTTCCCTGAAGAGATGTCTTAAACTGGAAATAAAAGGTTCTTCGACAAAAATATGGACTGACATTTCTTGTTGTTGATGATACCACCCGGCCGCCTGATGCGAACTAAAAGGGAAACCAATAACATCGCTAACCCTATTTATCACGAGCACGACTGCCTTTTTCCCGGATTTGAACTTGGAAACACGACATTAATATAATAAGTCGAACAGGATGCTGGTGATCAACAAAAAGTTTGTGTAGTTAAACGTGAAATTTGCCGATTAGAAGAATATGTTACGAGGACGTCTACGCCATTACAGCACGTTTACGTCTGGTGTTTTGTTATTTTGTAGTTTTATAATAAATTAAAAATGGTCAAGCCTAAAAGAGAAAAGAAGAAGAAAAGTTGGCCTAAGTGAAGTTGTTGCTAGAGAATATACTATTCATCTTCATAAGCGTCTTCATGGTGTTGGTTTTAAAGGATTGCGAAAAAGCAGAACTTTTGTGTTATCAAGAAAATTAAAGATTTTTAGATGTGTGAGACTTTCCTGTGAAATATGCTCAAGAGTAACTGTAAGTTGGTATTTTTATTTATTGGTATCTTTATATGTTGATATTTATTAGTTTATGTTATATTTAAAATGTTTTATTTATTTAATAGTCTACTTTGAAATTTAAAGGTTTTATATACTATGTTATACTGATTAAATTTTTGTTTTTAAAATTTATTTCTGTTGCAAATATTTAAGAGTTGTTAAGGTTAATTAATTTATTTGATGATTTCGTGTGATACGTCATTGTAATATTATAGACAGCGGTATAATTTATATTTTCATGTTTTAAGAACAGATATTCTTAAAAAAAAAAATATATATATATATATATCTATTATTTTTAAAATGTTACTGAGATCGTAAATTACATATTTATTTACTATTTCGTTATTTGTATGGTATATAGTGTTATAAGTTTAAAATTTAATGTTTTTAAGATCCGGATATTTAAAAGAAGATCGAGTTAACTCTTTTGTTAGATTAAATATTATGGCAGAACCAAAATTTATAGCATTTGATCCAGATTTAGGAGTTGAGATACAGGCGTGGTTAAAATACTTTGATGATGCTTGTGAAAAAGAAAAGAAGGATGATGATTGGAAGTTTAAAAATATTTCTCAAAATTTAAAGGGAGAAGCTCTTAAGATTTACATTAATGATTGCCTTAATTGCACTAAATATGAACAGATAGCTGATATCTTAACTGAGAATTTTATTAGGGTAAATATCCCGAAATTTTCTGAATTTTCTGCTTTGAAATTGGATAGTTTAAATAACTTAGAAACTTATTTTAGAAAGAAAATTGAAATTGGTAGGAAATTGCATTTATGTGAAACTATATTACTACAAGGATTAACCGATGGTTTAAAACCAGAATATCAAAATTATCTAATTGTTAACCCTCCTGAGAGTACAACAGAATGGTATAGAATTGTTAAGCAATTTGTGGAAGTTTCCACCCCTGCTGTTACAAGTCCATCATTACCAAGTAAACCTAATGCAACTAATTTTGACATTCCTCGATATAGTGTGCAGCCTAATAGACCAAATTTTCAACAAATTAATACTCCTAGGCATTGGATTCAGTCAAATCGGCCCAATAATCAATTTAATTCTCCTCGAAACTGGGTTCCTCGACCAAACTATAATTTTCAAAGACCTAGAAATTTCCAAAACGGAGTACAAAACAATTATTTTCAGAACCAGTACCCATCTAGGCCATGTAGAATTTGTGTAAACAAGGGTATAATGAATGCTTTTCACTGGGAAAAAGAGTGTATTTTTAATAACAACTCAACACCCTCTGATACTCTTCCAATTGGTACTCCTAATATTTGACAATTAATTGTGTATGGATATACGAATAATTATAATTTACCATGTGTCGTCGATACCGGTTCAACTATCGCAATTTTACCATTAAAGTTTGTTAAAAAATTGAATGCTAAAATTGAAATTGTTCCTCCAGTTACTATTGGTCAGGCAAAGGGATTTTTACAAATTAATCAAAAGTGTAGTATTCTTCTTAAAGTGGGTAAAATCCAAAAATATGTCAACTTTTTAGTATGTGATACAGATTTGGATTACTGCATCTTGGGGTTAAAAGAATGTTCAAAATTTAATTTAAATATAAATTGTAAGAATTGTACAGTAAAACAGGGAAGGAAGATTATAAATAGGAGTATATCCATACATGATGAGAGATCACTTCATTTTAATACTGTAACTGTAAAAAAACTACAACAAGGTAAGGATAACTTGATAACTTCTGATTGTGACAATTTGAATTTATTTAATGATGGTAACTTGATAACAACTTATAATGAAGATACTATTTCATGTAAAGATGAGTTATTAACAAATGGTGATAGTAATGAGAGTTTAAATGGATATAATGATGACAAAGTATCACCATATACTAATGAAAATTTTGTGAATACTCAGGACTTTTTTGCAGCTAATTACAATGATTGTAACGTGCAGCCTGATTACAGAAGTTCAATGACTCCTCAAAATTTTCGCGATATTAATGATTATAATTCAGATTTAATTGGGGAAATAAATTTAATTGAAAATGGGGATTTAAGGGAAATAGTTCAAAATTATAGGGATATTTTTGCAAAACATAAATATGATGTGGGTAAGATAAATATTGAACCACAACGCGTTTTACTAAAATCTGACCTACCTATATCTTTGAGGCCCTACAGAACTTCCCCCTTAGAGGAAAAAGAAATAAAAAATCAAATTCAATCTTTGTTAGCGGCTGGTCTCATAAAAGAAAGCAATAGTCCTTATTCTGTCCCCGTCACCTTGGCTATGAAAAGAGAGGAAGGTAAAAAGACCCGACTATGTATAGATTATAGGAAATTAAATGCAATAGTTAAAAACGATGCAGAACCTTTACCTCTTATCGATGAAATTTTAGATAAATTGAGTAGTGCCCAGTATTTTTCCACTTTGGACTTAGCCTCTGGCTACTGGCACATACCAATACATCCATCCGATACAGAAAAATTAGCTTTTGCCACCAATTTTGGCCTCTTCGAATGGCTGGTGCTCCCCTTTGGTATAAAGACAGGGCCCCCGATATTTAATAGAACCATTAGAAGAATCCTCAATAAGTATAAAATTGATTTTGCTTGCCATTATTTCGACGATATCATAATTTTCTCCTCCTCTCTAGAAGAACATTTAAATCACTTAGCAAAAATCTTTGAAATCTGTAAACTAGAAAACCTTAAACTTAAACTTTCTAAATGTAAACTAAATCAAAATAAAATTAATTTCTTAGGCTATGAGATCACCAATGGGACTTTAACTCCAGCTAATACCAATATTGAGACAATTAAAAAATTGAAACCTCTCTCTAATGTTAAAGAACTACAACGATTTTTAGGTTCCATTAATGTTTATCACAAATTCATAGATAAATATGCTGAAATTAGATACCCCCTCAATAAATTACTTAGGAAAAACACAATATGGGAATGGAACTCAGAATGTCAAAACTCTTTTGAGAAATTAAAAAATACTCTAATTGCAAAACCAATTCTAAAAATTTATGACCCAAAATTACCCCTTCACATGTTTGTAGATGCCTCTCAGGTAGCAGTAGGTGCAGTTCTAAAACAACCAGGGAAAGATAATTTTTTGCATCCTATTGCTTACCATTCTAGAATTTTGAAGAGTTATGAACAAAATTACTTTATAACTGAATTGGAATGCCTTGCTATCATAGATACTGTTGATAAGTTTTATCACTATTTTCATGGTACTAAATTCACAATCCATACCGACCATGCATCTCTGGTATGGTTAAAGAATGTTAAAAATCTAAGAGGTAGACTTTTTCGATGGTCTTTAAAACTTAGCATGTTCGATTATGAGATCAAGTATCAAAAAGGTTCTACAAATGTCGAAGCGGACATGTTGTCACGAAATCCTGTTGCTTATCTTAATCAACATGTAAGTTTATTATTGGACAAAAAAGAAATTATAGCGATGCAAGATAAAGATAATGTTTGTGACAGAAAATACAAAAAAGAGAATGGGATTATAATTATTCAGAGAAAAGGATTCAAAAAAATAGTAGTACCAATGTCACTCAGGAGAAAATTATTACATATTGCTCATGATAATTTTGGACACTTAGGAATACAAAAAATGCTTAACTTAATATCTCCAAACTATTATTGGCCCAACATGACAATAGATATTACACAATTTGTTAAACATTGTGATACATGCCAGAGAAATAAAAAACCAAAACAAAAAAGATTTGGCTTGTTACAAGCTATGCCAGCCACAGATCAACCTTTTGAATGTCTTTCTATTGATACTGTGGGTGGATTTAATTATTACATTTCAACAAAAAAATTCTTACACATAATAATAGATCATGCAACTAGGTTTGTTTGGGCTTTTCCATCCAAAAGTGTTACTACCGAAACATATACTAACTGTTTAAAACAAATTTTCAATATTCAAGCACCTAAAACAATACTTAGCGATAGACATAAATCTTTTAGGTCTCCAAGATTCAAAAAATTCCTCAGAAAATATCATGTTCAACAACGTTTTACATCATCACATCACCCCCAAACCAATGGGAAGGTAGAACGAGTGAACCAAACTATAGTTACTAGACTTAAATGTAAAGTTAATTCCATTTCTTCTAAAATACCTTGGACTAGATTATTAGACCAAGTCATCCAAGAATACAATAACACACCACATTCCATAACCAAATTCCCACCTGCCTATTTATTTTATGGTCAATTACCTTATGAATCTCCTTTAAAACAAAATTATTACCCTCCTGTTAATAAAGCACTCAAAATTGCAAAAGCGCGAACTTGTGAATTCCACCTTAAAAGTAAAAGACTCTATGATAGAAAATTTGTTGAATCTCCACTAGAAATACAAGATTATGTAATTTGTGAAGAATTTAAATATCCTAACACTAGAAAATTAGAACCTACTTTCTCTGGACCATACAAAATAATAAATAAACTTTCTGATGTGACCTATGAAATAGACAAATTTAATTATGAGACTAAATTAAATTCAGTTATTGTACATGCGTCTAAATTACGACCCTATTTTTCACCAGATAACTTCAGACTATTTCATGAGCAACCCAAACAACAATCAAAATCACCACAGACATCACAAACACCATCACAAAATCAAACTAAAGTTAAAACAATAGAATAAATTCTAATTCTTTAAATATCTCTTATTACTCTAGTTTCAACATTATCAGGTATGTCTTTGGTGTACAACAGAGATATTACCCATTTTTGAAAGTTTAATATTTTAAAATTAAAAATAAATGTCACAGCTTTTATTTCAACATTGTGGTTATATTTTAGCCTGATCAACTAAAATATTTACTTGTTTTTGAGAGTTTTTGAGGTTGAGTAGACACCTTATGCAGGCATAAGATGTGTATTTTGATTTTAGGAATTGTCAAATTGATGTTGAAAAATAAAATTAAATGTTTTAATTCTATATCAAAATAAACTATTTTTACTTATTTACTTTTTCTTAAACCAATTGTTTCAAAAATTTAATATTATGTTATTTACTTTAATAGATAATCAAATAGTAACCGTTTTATAAATATTTCTATAATTATACAAACATATAAATGATTGGATAGTGATGATGTGATTTTACAGTGATTGTTTTGGTGTGACAATAGAAAATTAAGTATCTAAACTAATTGCCTTTGTATTCCATTTCTCAGCTAAATTTAACATCTTTTATTTGTTATTTATTGTCTTTATTTATTCTAAGTTTGCCAAAAAAAAAAACAACTCTCTGCATTTAGGATATGAATACTTATAACTTAACAGTATAATTTTGTAAAAGGGTATCAGAGGAAAAAATTATTGTAAGGAACTAATGGTTGAGAGTTCAATTTCTAAATATTTAGATTTAAATTTATTTGGATTTTGAAATTATTATATATTTTTTTTGTATACTTTCGACTGGCAAAAATACTTTCTTATATAATTAAAAAATAAGAAATTTATTTATTTGCTATGTAATTATTTTATCCTCAACCAATATTTTTCCTAACAATAAATAAACAAACTGTGATATTTTCTTAAATTATACTGATGTTATTATATTATTATTTCTACTATTGAATTATATTATGAATTACTACATATGTTGAGAAGTATTAGTTATATTGAAAGTTATTATTGTTATGTTTATGAATTGAATTTTATTATAGCATTTATTTATATTATTGAAGAGTTATATTATTTATTAGTGAAAAAATGTTTGACAAATATTAGTTAAAGATGGTGGGATCCCAACAGAAATATAACAAATCCCACAGGAATATAACAAAGATAACATATTCCAAGTACAATAAACGACCAAGAGATAATTTGACTTGTTTATTATGTGAGAAAATTAACGTGATACTTAAGAGAAGATGTTGTGACAAGTGCTAGCATTATAAGGTCATTATAAAGTATTGGTAAGAATGACTACAGTTTTAAAATTTTGATGGAGTAATGCCTTTATTTTCAGCCTTTACATAAAAGCTGTATTTTTAAGAAAGGGACTGCAGTAACCATTTTTAAAAAAAAACAAAATCAGGACTTATCACGATCCAAGAAAGAGACTGAAATAAAACAGTTGGATCTAATGAACTCAAATTTGAATTAAGTCGAATTTTTTTTTTAAAAACTTTGTTTTAACAATTTGCTAGTGACTACTTATTCTAAAGCTTGTGAACTTGGTAAAAGCAAAATTCTGTTACTATTATTATCCTGTTTTTCCTGTTTATTAATATTTATTATTTATTGTTATTGTATTTTTCTTGTGCACTTACAAATGGTAAGTGAGATTGTAACCATTTCTTGTATTATTTTACAGGGGAAATGCTCGTAGCTTTATTTTTATTTATCTATTAATTTTAATTGATTACTATTATTTTGTTTTTGTTTTTGTTTTTGTCTTCCAGTTCTTCAGAAATTCCCCATCTCCTTGCTGGCAGTCTCTAAATTTATACTAGCCAAAATTCAAATTTCTAAAGTATTAAATTTATATTGTCTGAATTTATAGTTACTTAACTATTAACTTCATCCAAAATCTTTAGGGAGGGGGGATAATATTACAAAATTTAAATTTTTTCCGCAATTATTCTATAAAATTTGTCCATTCAATAATATTCGGTATATAACCCAGCTTATTAAAATAATTCTCATTCTTAAAATAGCCTTTTACTATCCATATGTAAAGCCAATTATTCCTAATCCACTTAATAATATTTATTCGAATGTAGTTATTCTAAAAATGGCGATAGCTTTTTTAATTTATTCTTTAAATAGAACATCTTTATTTTAATCCATTATTAAAATTCATTAGTATTATTCCCGTGTGGTCAAATTGCTATAACTTCTTTATTTAAATGCTAAAATATCGTATCTCTTAAAATATTCCGCTCAAAAAACCTTATTTCATAAAGTTATCCTATTATTAAATATCAAATGTCTATTAAAATATTTCCGAAAAACTTTAATTCTTTCTTTTTTTTTCCCTTTTATAAAGATTCATTTTCTTTTCTTCTTATTATTTTTATTACGTATTAAATTCGAAGTTTAGCTACAGCCTCAAAAACAGATAAGCTCGTTTGTTGATATGACAGGCATCTGGTACGAGATTATGGAATATTCTGGACGGGCGTAGAAAGTTTTTGCATTTTACAACAAAATAAATCCGCCGGAAATATTGATAAAGTTCCAAAAGAGACCTTTTGATTCGATAGAAGTGGGTCACGTGACGTATTCTGTATTATTACGCAAGCTAGTTTAAAAACACGATCATCCTGATTCGGAGAGGATTTTTTGACGCTGGTGTTTGCTAAAAGAATCGGGACGGATTCTAGTAAATAATGGAACGTTGTATTTTTTTTTCGTTTAGCGTTGGCTAATGAGCATTTTCCCTGAAGAGATGTCTTAAACTGGAAATAAAAGGTTCTTCGACAAAAATATGGACTGACATTTCTTGTTGTTGATGATACCACCCGGCCGCCTGATGCGAACTAAAAGGGAAACCAATAACATCGCTAACCCTATTTATCACGAGCACGACTGCCTTTTTCCCGGATTTGAACTTGGAAACACGACATGTATAATTTTTTATGCTTAATAATTGTACCAGAAATAATCTAAAATATTTTTCCTCAAATATATTGTCACCTTTCAAAAAATCCTTACTACATTCTCTCAAAAACAAGCTACTTATTGTTATTTCAATAATAATAATTCTTTCACTCTTTCTAACTATATTCATAACATCTGTTAACAACGTAACCAAACCTGGCGACTTTACCAAGCCACCAGAGATCCCACTCTTAAAACTGTTATTAATCGTCTGAACAATCGTATTAAAAAATTACATTGCTAAAGAAAAACAAAAAAGTTGGAGTAATTTTCTTAGCTCTCTTTCTCCTGAAGATAATTCTCATTGGACCATTAAGAAAAAACCTAATAACAACTAGACCCCTATTCTTCCCCTTACTGCTTTTAATTCAACGGCATATACTGATAAAGATAAAGCAGAAATTCTCTCTAAAACATATGCCGAGCAGTTCTTCCCTAACCCATATTTGGCTATCCCCGAACATTATTTTTATGTTCACGAAACTGTAAATAACTTTTTATCTATCCAACCTACTGAACCCCTACCTGAAATTCAACCCCTTATCATTTCTAATATTATTAAAAATCTCAAAATTCGTAAAGCCCCTGGATATGATAATATTACTAATATTGCTCTGAAAAACTTACCTATAAATTGTATTTTATATCTTACCAAACTCACTAATGCTATTCTGAAATATTCTTATTTCCCTAAACCTTGGAAAACTTCTGTTGTTTCTCCTATTCCCAAACCTAATTGTAATTTACAAAATCCAGTTAACTACAGTCCTATTTCACTTCTACCTTCTATCAGTAAAGTTGTTGATCGCGTCATAAGGTCTCATCTCCATGACATTTTAGACGAAAATAAATTTCTTATTCCTGAACAATTTGGCTTTAGGCCTAAGCATTCCACACAACATCAACTTCTACGTGTTGTTGAATTCCTTAGTGTAAACCTCAACAGGAAAATTCCAACTGCAGCTATTTTCCTTGATGTCGCTAAGGCTTTTGATAAAGTCTGGCATGAGGGCCTCATTTTCAAATTAATTAAGCACTGAATTCCTGTGCGTCTCATTCACCTTATACATTCTTACCTTAGTTACCGTATTTTCTGCGTCCGCATCAATAATTTACTCTCTACACTCTACCGTATACTTGCAGGCATCCTCCAAGGCTCTGTACTGGGTCCCAATCTCTTTAACATTTATTTTAATGATATCTCTCGCACTTTACGTACTCATCTTGCCCTGTATGCGGACGACACGCCAATTTAAGCTGCTGCACAGCACCCATATACTCTTTATAAAATTCTTCAAAAACACATCGATGAATTCACAAGCTGGTGTATCCAATGGCGTGTTAAGCTTAACGAACAAAAAACTGCTGCTGTATACTTTTCTAAAAAACTCACTTACCCAAACCGTATTAACATCAATAATGTTACTATTCCATGGACTAATGATACTAAATATCTGGGGGTTACCCTTGATAGGAGACTTACCTGGAATAAGCACTTTAGAAATATTAGAGCCAAAGTCGCTAGTATAGCTGTCTCACTTTCTCCCCTCCTTAAAAGTAACACACTCTCTATTAAAAAAAAAGTTATTTTATATAACGCATGCATTCGCGCTATCCTCACTTATGCTTCTCCGATATGGGGCTTCGCTAGTAACACCAATATAAAATATCTTTATAAAGCACATAACAAAATATTCGTATTATCAGGAATGGCCACCGCTACTTGAGAAACACTACTACCCACAGAGATCGCTGCACTACCTCTTTAAAACAACGCATCTGTCAACTTTCCAAAAAAAATTACAAAAGTGTCTATAACTTACCTAACGAGATCATTACAGAATTACCAGACTATGAGGTCTCCGACCCCATTAACCGTAAGCGCCCTAAATATGCTATTTTGTTTGTTAATGAAGATTGAGTTTTCCTCTTTCTCCTATTATATTTAATTTTTCTTGTCGTTTGTCTATTTAATTATACATATATATATATATATATATATATATATACAGGGTGATTCATAAAAGATGGGCAGAACTTTAAGGGGTTATAGTACACTTAAAGACAAATAATATTAAATAGGAGACTAAGGGTCCCAGACGTATTCCCAAGGAGATAGGGGGCATTAAAGTTTAGGGTCCGAAATTTCAAATGATTATAAAACATGGAAAAATTGGTCGATTCGTTTGCGGTTTTTGCAAAAAATTTTCTTTATGCCAGTATTTTCTTGAAATAAAATTTTAAAGTTCAATTTCAAAAAATGCCGATAGGGGGCGCTTTAGACTTTGGAGTAACAAACAACTATTTTTTAACGTTATTTTTTGTATTTCTTTAAATGATTTCGAAAGCTTAGACTTAAACTTAAATTTTGATCTAAAAATCTGAGTCCTAACGAGTAGTTAAGTAGCGTAAACTGAAATTTGAAATTTGAAACCCTTCTCCCCCCAGAACAAAAATCAGTTATTCCCGATCTTTGTGTCGTAGATTAGGCTCTAACTACTGCCGCGTTTTGCTAAAATTATTCTTTATGTCAGTATTTTCTTGAAAATAAATTTTAAAGAAAATTTTCAAAAAATTCCGATAGAGGGCGCTTTAGACTTTGGAGTAACGAACAACTATTTTATACCGTTATTTTTTGTGTCTCATTAAATGCTTTCTAAAGCTTAGACTTAAACTTAAATTTTCAGCTCAAAATCTGAATCGCTGAGCGTGGTTCAGTAGCGAGGGGAGGGGGTTCAAATTTCAACTTCTGAACATAGTTCAGTTTGCACTACTTAACCATGCCCAACGATTCTGTGCTGTGATACGAGGCAAAAATACAACTTTCGTCAAGGACTGCATAGTCGGAATTCACTCATAAAGGCACTGGCACAGTTGGAAACGTCGCTCATGCAAACGTTAAAGCTCCATTCCTGACGCTAGTCACCGGGTGAAGAAGGAAACAGAAAGTATGCAAATGTCAAATGGGGAAGAAGAAGAACACGTATGCAAAATTTCGACACGATTCAGGCATAAAAACCACTGAACGGTGAGTCAAGTGTAAGTCGCTGTAGTAATGAATCGGAAGATGGTGCCCTTCACGAATAAGGAAAAGGCTGAGATGCATTTAATTTACGGAGCGGCAGATGGAAATGGTGCAGAGGCACAACGAATGTACGGAGAGCGATTTCCTAACAGGCGGTTGCCTAACCGCAAAACTTTCGAGCGCTTGCACAGACAGTTGTGTGAGACGGGATCATTTCTCGCTTCCCGGTCGAATGCAGGTCGTGCAAAAAAGGACGAATCAGTAGTTGTTGCAGAAGCCATTCTGGATGTAGTAGCGGCGCAGCCAAGTACAAGTACACGAACAGTGGCTAGCCAGGTGGATACCTCACAGTCCACGACTTGGAGGGTACTGAAGGATGAACATTTGCTCCCGTTTCATGTGCAACGAGTCCAGAAACTGTCTCCAGGGGATTATCCAAATCGTATTGAATTCGCCCGCTGGTTTCTGCAGCAGAACGCGCTAAATCCACATTTTGGACGAACTGTGCTTTTCACCGATGAATGTACCTTCACACGTGAAGGTACATTTAACACACACAATGCACATGTATGGGCGGATGTCAATCCACATGCTACGTATCCACATGCTCATCAGAGACGCTTTTCCATCAATGTTTGGGCAGGAATCCTCGGAGACCACCTAATCGGACCGTACCTTCTTCCTGAACGCCTCAACGGTAAAACATACCTCACATTTCTGCAACATGTGCTGCCAGACCTGTTAAACGTTGTTCCTCCACGCATCCGGCGGGTCATGTGGTTCCAGCACGATGGAGCGCCAGCCCATTACGTACGAGACGTCCGCAACTATCTGGACATCACATTTCCGAACAGATGGATTGGTCGAGGTGGTCCTGTTGCTTGGCCTGCTCGCTCGCCAGATCTTTCACCCCTCGATTTCTTTTTTTGGGGACGATTGAAGGCTCTTATGTATGAGACACCCATTGAATCCCCCGAGGAACTGGTCGCCAGACTTTCCGCCGCTGTAGGGGAAGTGCTCGAAAAGCCTGATGTTTTCGCGAATGTTCGCCGTTCCATTCGTCGCCGTTGTTCTGCGTGCATAACCTCTGGTGGTCACAATTTTGAACATTTATTGTGATTACATGTTAATAAATATGCTTTGGTAACATAATCCTAATTTGTGTCTTTTTACCTCGTATCACAGCACACAATGTGTGGACATGGTAAACTGAACTGTGCTCAGGAGTAGAAATTTCAAACCCCTCTCCCCAGAAACTTAACCACGTCTAACGATTCAGATTTTGGGCTGAAAATTTAAGTCTAAGCTTTAGAAAGCATTTAATGAGACACAAAAAATAACGGTATAAAATAGTTGTTCGTTACTCCAAAGTCTAAAGCGCCCTCTATCGGAATTTTTTGAAAATTTTCTTTAAAATTTATTTTCAAGAAAATACTGACATAAAGAATAATTTTAGCAAAACGCGGCAGTAGTTAGAGCCTAATCTACGACACAAAGATCGGGAATAACTGATTTTTGTTCTGGGGGGAGAAGGGTTTCAAATTTCAAATTTCAGTTTACGCTACTTAACTACTCGTTAGGACTCAGATTTTTAGATCAAAATTTAAGTTTAAGTCTAAGCTTTCGAAATCATTTAAAGAAATACAAAAAATAACGTTAAAAAATAGTTGTTTGTTACTCCAAAGTCTAAAGCGCCCCCTATCGGCATTTTTTGAAATTGAACTTTAAAATTTTATTTCAAGAAAATACTGGCATAAAGAAAATTTTTTTGCAAAAACCGCAAACGAATCGACCAATTTTTCCATGTTTTATAATCATTTGAAATTTCGGACCCTAAACTTTAATGCCCCCTATCTCCTTGGGAATACGTCTGGGACCCTTAGTCTCCTATTTAATATTATTTGTCTTTAAGTGTACTATAACCCCTTAAAGTTCTGCCCATCTTTTATGAATCACCCTGTATATATATATAAATCTTTTAACCTCTCTTCTTTTAATGTTAATACTTTTCTAAACTTAAACTTAATGTATGATCTCCGTAAAGAGTCTTTTTTGAGATGGGTTCGACCCTCGGTAGGTTTCGTCTGTCATTTTTTGGATCTTATGGAATTTTTCTTTCTTTTATTATTTGTTCTTAACTATTATTGTTATACTCTATTCATTCTTTATTACATTTAAATGTTTATTTATTTTTATTTTTATTAATTTAAATTTTAACTCTTAAACTTCTCACGGTTCATTTTTGCCTCGCAAGTCAAATTTTCTCTAACCTGGAACTTCAGTTGACTGCAACTAGGTATTACACATAGTTGTCAACCTCCCGATTTTTTTCATACCAGTATTTTTATGAAAAAATATTTGTTTCATGTAATCGTGCAATTTCTGCTATTTGATAAAGTGAAAATTTTTGTATGATTTTACTGGTATTCAAAAAATCGGGAGGTTGGCAACTATAGTATTACATGATGCTCACTACTTTGTTCCATTAACCTTTTCAGGGGCAAGCACTTGTGCTCTTGTAACGTTGAATTCCCACCGGAATTTAGGAAGGAATTTAGTTCAAAAAAAGAATAAGCAATTTTTCAACTTTTTCTCGTCAAAGTTAAAAAAGTAAAATTTAATAAAAAGTTTCTGGTTTGAATCGGATTAAAATTAGGGGGTATATTATATATACTACCACCCCTCAAAGGGTTAACGCTCAATCAATAAGAACGTAACTGTTACTTTTCATCTTAAAGAGTTGAAAGATCCAATATTTATGTTAAATATTTTTATACTTACGTAACCAACATTTATTTAACTTAACTAGGTCTTCCCTCAAAGGGATTAGTCTGAGTGATGTTGCTGAGAACATAGGGTTAACAATTACAATATAAAGAAAAAGAGCAAATTAAATGATAGAATTACAAAATATCATATATAAATTCATATACACTGTTAAAAAAATAGAAAAGAAGTACCGTTCATCAGATGTGTTTTCATAATTTTTTTTAACATGAGGCAAATAATCTCATTTTCTTAAGCGCGTATTACGCAAAACTTGAAAAAAAAAAAAAAAAAGCAAGTAGGTAAGTGTGATCGAAGATCGCTCAAAGGGTTTCGTTTAATATTCCTTTCAAAACACTTTATTCCTTTCCTTAATAAATCCAAATAAATTTCATTTAGAAGCCAATAAAAAAAGTCATGTTTTTTATAAAGTAAAAATTTAGCGGTCTTTTTTTCTCGTTTTTTCGAATATCTAAACCAGCCCGCTATTATATTCTGTCATAATAATATCTGTCATGTGGACTAAATGCGATATTTAAAAAAAATAATTTCAAAATTAAACATGTTGTAAACTTTCAAAATGTTAAAATATGCGAATATTTCCATAATCGGATTTTTATCACGATTCAATACGTTCCTCAAATTCATATATTTACTATTCTCTATAAGTCATATTGATACTCGCTTTGTATTATTCTGAAACATTTGAAAAATCCTTTAAACTTCCGATATGACGTCAGATTTTCTTTTTAATTCTCTAATGACGTGATATTAATCTGTTTTGTGTGCATACACATACTCATACTCCTTGTATACTCCTTTATTGAGAAATTTTTCCGTTTTATTACCACTATGACGTGAATCAATTTTATTTCATATTAATCTTTTTTTCACGTGGAAATCGTCTGATAGAAAATTAATTATTGTAGAAAGAATTTCATCTTGGATTTTTAATTTTTGGCATCTGCTATAACGAAAAATGTTTAAATTTAATAGGAAAAGGCTGTTAGAATTTTGGTTTTTTATCTCTATTTATTAAAATAATACGAATTTTTGAAATTTTAATATTTTGAGCTCTTCATAGCTGATATTCAGATTTATATACAAAGTTTCAACTCTGTAAGTTTCATAGTTTTTGAGAATGGCTCTGTGACAGACAGACAACAAATCGGGAGTAATAGGGTTTCGTGAGATGAACGAAACCCTAAAAACGCCGGATCTTTTAAAACGCCAAGCTTTTTAAAGTTACGTAATTGGATTTGCAGCCAATAGATTATTCTATCAAGCGTGGCTTAACGCAAATTTAATTTCTTTGTTGCACCTTTTTTTGTGTGTGAATTTAAAAATTTTCTTCCTTGATTATATATCTATTATTTGTATAACTGTTTATAGAAACTCTTACACTTCAAACCACATTGATAGCATACTTTGCTACAAACCAGATTGCAAAACTATAGTCTAAATTACTATTAAAGTATACAAAAAATCTTTCGATGACGTCTGTAAAATAACTTTTACATTAAATCTCCATATCGGCAAAATTGAAAAAATATATATATTACAAAGTTAAGCTTAACAGATACTTCTTGATTATTCTCTAGGAGACTCTGCCCCTTGCGCCTTTAATGCGCCTTTACTGCGCCAATCCGCAGACTCTTTTTTTGCCTGTCTGTCTGTCTGTCCACAATCTGTCTGTTTCCCTATCCGTTCTTCTGCCCGTCTCTCTAACCGATTGTCTATCTCTCTACACGTCTCGCTACCTGTCTCTATATTTCTCTACCGGTCTCGCTACCCGCCAATCTATTTCTCTAACCGTCTGTTTATCCGTCTAACTACTTGTATGTCTAGCCGTGTCTCTATCCACTTCGCTACTCATTTGTCTATCTGTCTCACAACTTGTCTATCTGTCTCTCTACCCGTCTGGCTATACGCCTCTCTACCTATCTTCTTACCCATCTCCGTACCCATCTACTCGTCTGTATACCCGTCTCACTATCCGTCTGTTTTTGTACCCGACTCTTTACCCGTCTCGCTACCAATATCATTACCCGTCAGTCAACTCGTCTATTTATCTACCACGCTACGCGTCTCACAACCTTTCTCGCTACATTCCTGTCTACCGGTGTCGCTACCCGTCTCGTGACCCATCTCTCTACCCCTCTGTCAATCCTCTTTTTACCTTTCTCTCTAGCCGTCTGTCTATTCGTTTCGCTACCCGTCAGCCTACCTATGTCTCTACTCGTCTCTTACCCATCTCACTACCCGTCTGTCTACCAGTTTGTTTACTCGTCTTTCTACCTCTCGCCACCTCTTCCCAATATTTAAACAATTCATTTAATATACAGAAGCCGTATATCAGTTATTAAATGCAAACAGAAGTAATTTATCTAATAAGTGTAATCAGATGCAATTTTTTTTAAATACATACATAAACCTGAATAATAATTCATCAGTTTTGTGTTCATAGTTGTTTATATTATTTGAGAGTAAATCTCAACTTCTTAAACCTGAATTGTCTCAAGCTTTTTAAAAAAACCACAAGGTCTGTATAACTGCAAAGTACCCTGAGGGCTATATTAACTACATGTTATTAAGTTAAGGGAAAGTTTCATTATCGCGTTTGCAGCCAATTGCTTATGTCAGAAAGCGTGGATTAACGCCATTTTAAATTCATTACTGTAACATTCTTTTCTTTTCTTTTCTATTTTTTTTTTGCGGGGGGGGGGGGGGGGTAGGGGGGAAGGGTTTCAAATATATACATTTAAATTAAAACTTTTGCCTCCATGCTATTAGTGTTGTTTGTATTATTAACTAATGCCTTGTAGACCGAGCTTCATTTGAAACAAATGTAAAAGACTTCTTCTACAGTTTCTTTTAGGAGAAACTTTCGTAATTGTGCCCAAAGCCAATCGGAGCATTTAATATCATTATTGTAACTCTTATAGAGTTAAAACAATAAGGTTGCTAGCTTTACACTTGTTTGAGACCAGCCTTGCCTGTGTATCTGAATGGGGAAAAGTTTCATTTCCTATGTCGGTTGGCGAAAATAATTTAAAATGCTGCCAAAAGGTAGTTTTAGCATCTTACAAAATTTTTCAAGAGAGCGGTAAAACATGTTTTTCAAATATTTACAAACATACGTTTATTAAAGCATGTTTTTGCACAATCTTAAAAATTTAAGCACAATGCTAAAATAAAATTTTATCGCCATATACGATATTTTAATAAGTAATGAAAAAACATAAACAAACTTATTTAACAAACCTAAGAGGCATTTTTGTGATAAATAATTGTTATTGTCAGGGGGGGGGGGGGGGGGGGTAAATTGTAAACAATTAATAAACGGCTAGTAAATAATAAATAGCATTTAAAATCTAAAAATGGAGAAGTGGTCCGTATAAAAATGCAAAACATAACATTATACGCTTGATATATGTAAATCTTTTTATATTTTTTTTAATATTTCCGAAGACACAGATAAAAAGGTAAAAATCTCTTTTCCAAATGCCAAATAGAAAATATACAAAATAGAATGCCAAATATACAAAATAGAAAAATATCTGCAAAAAAATATATTTACATAATACTACATCTGCAAAAAAATAAGATTTAGAAAAAGTAAGCCAAATCCTGCAGATCCCAACAATCACATCGAAAAACTTATCACCAAAAAAGAACTCGTCAAATCTTATGGCACAGGAGATGGATTTTTCCCTCTGAATGCAGAATATTAGTTTTTTTTTTCTTGTACTATGGGTGATTATAATATAATTGTTTCATTTCACATACTACATACCGTTTGATATATTGGTACTTTTATGTTATCCTGGCGCAGTTGATAAATCGCCAAATATTGTTCCTATAACATTTTCATATTGAACTCATTTCATTTAAATATAAACCTTTCACTCATTTAATTTAAAATACATGCCTTTCATTAATCCCATTTAAAATGCTAAAAAGAGAAAATAAAAAAAAAAGAAATAATGCCATAAATCGAAACCTTTTATTTAAACACCAAAGAATTTTATTTTTAATTTACACACGCGAAATAAAAAAAAACTGCTATTGCTGAGATTTGCGCCAAATCTCTAATACCAAGTCTACCAAATTATTGAGGGGTTTTTCTTTCAAACAGAAAAAAATCCAGATTAATTTTCGATTTCTACTAAATTGAAATATATTTTATTGTGCTGAATATTAGTGCGTGCATATTTTTTTGCTCCATGTACTCCATGAACTTTTCAATTCCGATTGTCTACGAAAATCTTCCGCCTGTGAAAATGACGTACGCACAAAATTTTCGTGACGTATGTACTTTAATTGTGCTTTTTTATCTATTTGTTTAATATAATTTCCAAACGTTTTGACATTTATTCTTGGTAATAAATAGACGTCGTTGTCACCTTTATAGGTACCTGCTGTAAAAATTTGAACGAAATCCGTTAAATATTTTTTGAGTTATGCTTGACGAAAGGTTTTAATATCCATCGTAGCTATATATGGGGCAAAGTAATACTGCTCTGTGTATGAGTCTTCGTTGCACTCAGACAATAAAATAGCGTGGATTTTCTAGACTGTCATTTTCATATTTAAAAAAAAAAAGCAATTTTATGTGCAGCGGCATGGCTGCCAACTACTACGCCTTTTTAAATCAAATATTCATGTTTAGAACCAGAAAAATATTAATAAATTGCATACTGAATTTAATTAATGATATGCAATGCTTTATACTTTATTGCGTTTGTTATCTAAAATTTCCGATTCTAAAAGAATAATTTGACTCGAAATAAGCGTAGTAGTTGGCAGCCCTGCAGCGGGGGTGACATCGATGTCTAGATACAACAAAGGAAATTATTTTCTTTCAACACTACAACGAAGGAAATTTTTACTTATGTTTTATAAAGATATTTTACACCAGAATTATTTTTATTTAAATCTGCGTTCGAACGCTTTTACCGCAATTTTTACCACAATTTTTAGACTTATTTGAAAGCAGAAAACTATTATAAATCTTGCAATTAAACGATGCGTCTACAATTTATGCTATTTAATTATTAAATAGAAAAATTCTATAGTAAATTATGACATCTTGTAATAATATATTTCTTTTAAATGCTAAAAGGTGCAAACTAAAAACATAATATACAGTAAAATGATTTTAGATTGTTGTCAAGTTTCCGCTCACTCCGAGACATTATCAAAAACAAACGACAATACTCTACTAGTAAATCTACAGATTTGTAGTAGAGACAAAATTAAACCTACAGAAATCTACAAATCAAATTTTCAGATTTGTAGAGCCTCAACGTCAGCTCTACAAATTTGTTCATTAATCTCACTAATTTTTAACATTATCTGCATAATATTTAATATCCTAAAATCCAATTTTTAAATGTTATTTATACATTTATAAGAATTTAAAATTTATCGAATGTTTCGGAAGTTTTAGAAGTATCGCATTAAACACAATGTTATGCAATGATAGGATAAACTACTTCTTACTGTATTTTTTTTTTCAGAATAAAAATACATTACTTCAGGGAGGACGCCCGCCTGCATCCCCGTCGTCGCTTTAATTTTACATTCTCAATTTCCAGAAGTTGTGCTATTTTATTTCTCGAGTATATGTTTGAACGTATTTACTATTTTAATTTCATTAGAATAACCATAAATTTGTACAAGAGATTTTATCCTATCCTTAAAAGAATACTTATATTTCAACCGCTAAACATCATATGTTGCTGAAATTGAATAAAACTTCGAATATAAAATATACTTATACAAATGTAAATTCCTCTTATGTGACCTATATTCCATTTACACATTCAACGTTTTTATTATTTTCATTTGGAAAACCCATTTGGTAATCTTTCTTTAGTAGTTAAAATAAATTCTCACCTGTTTCATTTTTAAAAAATCCCTGACGGCTCGGCCTACAGGCACAGGTAGATTTCGAAGACGCAGACCGTGGGGCGCCTGTTTGTCGGAAATTGCGGAAGAAATGACCTTTTTGCGATGATACTGCAGTTGGAACCGCCTACTTCGAAACCAGCCAGCAAGGATTTTTTTTTTGCTATAAGAGTTGGTACTATAAAAAAATGTCAATATAAAAGTGTTAGATAATATTAAGAGGATCTACAATAAATTTAAGCGGATTTGAAATCTTGGGAATTAACGAAGTTAGGAATTTTTTTCTTCTAAAACCCCCCTCCTCCCCCCTTAAGGCAATTTTTAATTATATCAAAAATCTGTCATACATAAATTTTCGACCCTTCTCCTAGAAGTAATAATAACTTCAAACGGATTCGATACGTATCATAATTAAGAAATTATGGGGTTTTTTCTGTTTTCACAAAAAGTCCCCCCCCCCCCCCTTTTTTTTCGATTTTGCCCATTAACGAACTTGACCGAGATTTTATGCCCCTTGATTTTATGTATCAGTTTCGAAAAGATGCGGGAGTTGGAACCGCCTACTTCGAAAAATAACTTGTTTGCAGGCGGGACTGGCAGGGATTTTTTTTGTTTGAATTTTTTTTTTTTTTGCTATAACGGTTGGTCCTATAAAAAACTTGTCAATATAAAAGTTTTAGATAATACTAAGGGATTAATAATAAATTTACGTGAATTTGATATCTTGTGAATTGACGGAGCTATGATTTTTTTTCTTCTAAACCCCCCCCCCTTTTTCCCCCCCTTGGGGCCATTTTTAATTATATCAAAAATCTGTCATACATACATTTTCGGCCCTTCTCCTAGAAGTAATAATAACTTTAAACGGTTTCGATACGTATAATAATAAAGAAATTATGAGAGTTTTTCTGTTTTCACAAAAAGCCCCCCATTTCCCCCCCCCCCCCTTGGTTCGATTTTGCCCATTAACGAACTTGACCGAGATTTTATGACCCTTGATTTTATGTATCAGTTTTGAAAAGATGCGGGAGTTGGAACCGCCTACTTCGAAAAATAACTTGTTTGCAGGCGGAGCCGGCAGGGATTTTTTTTTGTTTTTAATTTTTTTTTTTGCTATAACGGCTGGTCCTATAAAAAACTTGTCAATATAAAAGTTTTAGATAATACTAAGGGGATTAATAATAAATTTACGCGGATTTGATATCTTGTGAATTGACGGAGCTATGATTTTTTTTCTTCTAACCCCCCCCCCTTTTCCCCCCCTTGGGGCCATTTTTAATTATATCAAAAATCTGTCATACATACATTTTCGGCCCTTCTCCTAGAAGTAATAATAACTTTAAACGGATTCGATACGTATAATAATAAAGAAATTATGAGGGTTTTTCTGTTTTCACAAAAAGCCCCCCCATTTCCCCCCCCCCCCTTGGTTCGATTTTGCCCATTAACGAACTTGACCGAGATTTTATGACCCTTGATTTTATGTATCAGTTTGGAAGAGATTTATGCAGAATTTTTCCAGTTATCGTGGTCAGAAAAAAGTGACATAGATAGATAGATAGATAGATAGATAGATAGATAGATATAAAGTTTTGAACTGGGGGTGGTTTTGGGTTCTGGGAGTCATGATCGGCGTAGATCTGCAAAAATATTTCAAAATTTCCAACTTAGGTGAGAATGTAACAGGTAGTATTTCTTACGAAATCTACCTAAAAAGCATATTAAAAACATAAATCACCCGAAAATTAGCTATTTTGTTAATGAAATTTCGCGTCTAAATAATGCGATTCACTTGAATTTTCCTTTGTTGATATTCTTTGAAATATAGTTGCTTAGCAACCATTTAATGCAAGACAAAAAAAAAATGCATTGGGAATTTTTGTAAAAAAATGAGAAATTTAAATGTTTCGCATCTTTCAAATTAATGCATAAAATTTCCCAATAATTTATACAATAAATTTTGAAATTCTAATAAATATATTGGCAAATTTTCAAAGCGATTAGATTAAATTAAGATCTCTATTTCGTAAATTTAGCATCCATAATTTAGAATTTAACAATTATCCCAATGCGACCCTTTTCTTTTCGGTGAATGTTAAAATTAAAAAAATCGCAATTTCGGCAAGTTTAATGAGCCGAGACATGTCAACAATCTAATAAAAGTTATTTTACTGTATATCACACGTTTTTAGTTTGCACCTTTTAGCATTTAAAGAAATGTAGAAAAATTCTTTTAAAAATTTGTGGTAAAAGCGTGCGAACCCTATAAAGTTATTTAACTTACTTCTGATTGGGAGGCAGATGTGGGTAGGGCGTGTATATTTAATTTAAATTATACAGAAAATTCTGGTTCGAATTGAAAGTAGTGATGAGCATAAAAGATTGATTCTGACATGCGAATAATTTAAATTCAATTTATTTTAATAATAGAATGATTTTATGTAATGGAATATAGATGCCGTCACTGATAATAATTGGTTTATGATATTTCATAACCTTCAAACATTTTAATTCTTATACTTACAGTTTCTCATGACTCACATCAATAATTTAAAATAATAATAAACTTCATGGAAGCTTTAATTGTTTAAAAAATTAAAAAAATTGTAAAATAGTTTTAAAGCAAATGAAAATTATAATTATAATGCTATAAATGTAATATCTCATAAAATATATTCAGTAGCATGTGCAACATCATGTAGCAGTTACATAAGTAAAAGAATATAATTTTTTGTCATGAAAAGCTTAAAATGTATGATCTTTTTTTTTCTTTTTCAAATATTGATAGATTTACTAAATTAATTCTGTATTCTATAAGTTTATTTTCTGAATTCTTATTAGGGTTAGATCACATGTATTTAAAATTAAAATATACACAAGAAGAACTCTCTTTGGGCTATACTTAACTAAATTTAAATATTTCGTCTTTATAATTCGTGACATATTTTGAATGCTATGCAAGTTATAACTTTTAGTGGAGAGCTGAATAAAAAACTACTGAGAAGTATTTGTAGAGACAAAATTCAAATAAGGATAGTTAATAAAAATGATTTATAGTAAGACTAAATTGCCATATATATATTAAAAATAAAGACATTAAATGCACTCATATAAATATAAATGTTATTCTAAAATTTTCCATTTCTAAAAAAATAAAGGTTGTAAATAATAAATTTGACATTTTGGACAAGCCATGGTTTTGACATTTTCAACTGTTTAGACTTTTTTAAATACAGAAATTTAATTTTTGCCTACATTTAAAATTGTGCACAGTGTAGCGCCTGAAAGTAATGATTGAAAAAATAAAAATTAAACATTCACGTTTCCCATCCAACGGCATAAATATTTACCATTATCTGGGTATCACCCAGACACCAGCAAACTTTCTACTCAGAAACTCACAGTCGATTCCGAAGAAACTTTACTGTATTACTTGAACTTCGGTTCATATTGTTCGTGCAACGTGCGATTTATATTTTTATCTGACAACTAAAAATTGTCAAACATTTTTTCTGGTTCTCACTAGTAATTAATTCGAAATAACTTTTATCCTGCTATGTTGCGAAAATAAAAGTTCTTTATATCCTTTCTGATTAAACACAAATTTTATCATGTTGTACCTGTTATACAGCATTGATAAATACGTAATATCGAAAGCGCTTACATACAGATTTGTACTACATTTTATTTTCTAAATTTTTATATTAAAATTATCGCAGTACCGTACGATGTGAATCCAAGAAATAGTTAAATTATTCCCCACTATGATGATAACATTAACAACTGAAAACTGCAAAAACATTAACTTTGCATACTTGCCAATTTTCAACTGAACTTCCGTAAAATGTGAGTTAATTTCATCCAGGTTAAAGGAGTCTCTAACCAGAAAATATATCTGATGTAATTATATGTACTTAGTTTCATTTTTTATGAAAAACTCTATGACCTCCCTAACGAAATAATCGCGAAATTACTGTAAAAGACCGAGATATTCCAACATTATGCACTGTGAGAATTAGTGCTCACCATAACTGTAATTTTTTCTCTCTCTTATTTTTTACTCAGTAATTATTTTCACATTATAACTACCTAATTTCTTAATTAAAACTTAATATCTAAGCCATACCAATATATATATATATATATGTGGCTCTTTTAAGTGTCTTTTTAACACTTTCCAACCTAGTTGAAAAGTGTTTATGACTTCGGTTTGTCTGCCGTCTGGCCGTCTGCCGTCTTTCCGTGCTCTAACTCCCGTAAATATGCTCGGATTGCTCTGCAATTTTTATATGTTATAGTCGTTATCTATAGCATGTTCCTTATTTCAACGGAAGTGTGTAGCACTTATAGTTTTTTTACAGGGACACTCAACAGAATTCCGTTACATTGCGGTCTACGGGGAAAAATCATTTGCGGTTTATTTAAATAATGTTTCACTACTTTAAACGCATTGAAATTTATATATATCACTAAGGTGCATTAGAAGAAGCTTAATATGGAATAGGGTGTGCATAGCACTTATAGTTACTTTACAGGGACAGTCAAAAGAATTCCGTTACATTACGTCTATGGCGAAAAATCGTCTGCGGTTTATTTAAATAATGTTTCCCTATTTTAAACGCATTGAAATTTATATATATCACTAAGGTGCATTACGAGAGGCTTACTACAGAATATTGTGTGTATAGCAGTCATCGTTCATTTACAGGGACACACAAAAGAATTCTCTACTGTCTGTTAACAATAATTCCTGGAAGTGCGTTTTAAGTTACTGAACGCGATTTTAATTTTAACTCGCTTTTTGTCTATTACGTGGTGTGTATAAATTCTGTAGATCCTATACAGGGAAGCACAAAAGTTCGCGAACACATTTCCGTATTATTTAACTTCAGACGGAGAATTTTAAATTGTGCTACGCGTTTCCTAACTGAACTAAAATTTAGCATCCTATGTAGTATCTATACAAATCTATAGATCCTATACAGGGCTGAATAAAAGTATTCGGATTTCTCAGATGTTATCTTTTAGCTTATTAAACGGTATGATTTTTAAAATTATTTTGGAAGCGTTGGAAAGTGTTACATAATCTATGCTTGACGCATGATTTTCGTTCTTGTTTTGTTTCAGCTTTGCCCGCATTTCACCACCTGGCATTTATGTGTTGTTTCACGAACATGTTTCGAATCCTATATCTTACTTTTTCAACTTCCTTACAAGTAGTTATAACAACAACTATACCATTTCACTTTCTTCTCAATATTTAGACTCTATCCTTAATCTCTTTCGCTTTACTTTATTATTCCAAATTTATTATCATCTCATTTTTTAATTTTACATCTATCCTTTATATTCTAATTGTTCCAATACTACATCTTAACTTTTCTCAGCGAATCAACTTAATACAAGACACTCTACTTGAAATAGACTGGGTGTTAGGTTGATTGCAACTCGGAAGGCCCTTTACCTACTTCAACTTTTCAGAAACTGTTCGGTAACATGGAACCTATTTTATTAAATTTATTTAAAAAAAATTCTGGTTTGAACCGTGTTGAACCTGCTTCAAAATAACTTACATTTTACGTAAGAATTGTGCGATGTTGGCAGATGTGACTTTGATAAATGAAAAAAAAAGTAAAAAAGTAAAAAAGAAACTGTTTCAAGCGAAATTCAATTTGCGTATCCTCCTTGGAATTTCTGAGACATCTGGCACCGCTATTTAAAATTAAAAATTTTCTATAGAATATTTAAATTTCAATACTTGCAATCGCTTCGTTTATTAACAGATTTTCTAATATTTTTCTGCGGTCAAATAAGGCGAAAAATTCTGTTAAAATAGTAGTAAAATTGAGCGCAACTTGAAAACAATACATAGTATTCTGCGATAATATATATACAGGGTTCCCGAAAATTATTGCACACATTTGAAAATTATGCAAAACAAACACTATATAGTATAGAAACAAAATGCGTTTACTAACTTACAGTAGAAGTACAAGAGTTAATACATCTGGATGTGACAGCCCTTTGTTACGTGTGGTAGCTATGTCCATGTAGTACTCGAATTCATTCCATGTATTTGAAAACATGTGAGGAGTTATGGATGGAACAACAGCTGTAATACACTGCTTCAGTTAAACTTTTGTAAACATATTAATACGTAACATCGAAAAACCACCACTGTTCATAGTTTTTTTATTTCATAATTTCTTATGTCCAATAATTCTCGGACAACCTATATATATATATATGTGTGTGTGTGTGTGTGTGTGTACCACATACTTCCTTTAATTTTCCTGACAGACCAGGTTTTTAGACAAGGAAGAAAGAAGTTTTCTTTTCGATTTTTTAGAAATTCACAACATAAAATAAATTCACTCAATCAAAACGTTAAGAGTTTGTTGATACGTTTATCAAATATAATCCCTTGAACTTTATAATTATTTTATGAAACATATTTCATTCAGAATCTTTTTATAATTGTAAAAAACAGTATTTCTTATGTTCTCCATATAGTCACGTTTCCATTTTTAGATGTTCGTGTACGTGATTTAATGTCTGATAGAAACTTTTAAGAAATGTTGAAAAGATGCTTCTACAAATAAGAATTGTTATTAGTTTGAACAAATCAATTCTAAAACATTTTTACAGTTGATACCATTATTTGAAATCGGTCTAAAATTTTCCATTGAGTGTAAATTTAATAATTGAGCAAAACGTATTGAGCAAATAATTGAATAAATATCGTAATTGAAGTAAGTTAATTTACTGAAAACAATCTATTTATTTAAAGCGTTTTCTTTCGGCATTCAGTGAGAAGAAAGTAATTTATCAAATTACATGATTCATATTTTAAATGAAAGATATTTGACCACAGCATTGCTATCGTGCATTCGTTTTTTTTCAATAATTTTATTAATTAGAAAAAATTTCCAATTAAAATTTTAATACTGCGCATGTGCAATGTATAAGCACAAATATGTACCTTTGAGTAGATGCAATGCACATGCACATAGGAGCTCGCTCGGTTGCATTATCACAGGTGAAGAGATATGTGCTTTATTTACTTTGTTCTTTATTTATTGAATATGACATAGACGTAGAAATATTATACTTCCTATTGTATGATACTTCATAGGTCAATGAAATTTTCTTTTTTGCAGTACTGAATATGGCGGTAATGTCGAATTGATTTGCTATTTGTACAAACCCACGTACCTACTAACCATAAAAAAAATCTGCAACACTTCCGGAAAGGGGATAAAATCTCGAGTGGTCAAGTGTTTATGCATACTCACACAAAATAAAGGGGCTTATTCTATTGACATACAAATTTAGTTTCCAGAGTAAATGTGACTCAGCAATCAATTATTTTTTACGAATTTTTTTTGAAAATGGAACAACCCATTATGCTTTACCAAACGCATAAAGGGATTAACGTGTAACAATTAAAATATGCGGCGAAAACGACACTGAAACGTCGACATCCTCAGTCCCTTGTCTATTGCAGTGTCTGAATAAGAAACTTTGTTACATCACATTCAATACATGGAGGCATCTCTGACACTTTTCACCTAAATTAGCTTTTTACCTACATAGTCAAATAGTCTTTTATGCTGACACTCATTATGCAAAACCAACATTTATTTACCTTAATAAATACAGCGTTGATTTTCTATATCATTATTTTTATGTTTAGACAGAGCAATAGTTATTGTGTGTTGAGGGCGTGACATAATAAATTTAAAATAATTTTCAATATAAAATTTATAGTTTAGAATATTAATGCTGTTTTATTAAGGTAAATAAAGGTTAATTAGATATAAATATAGTTAAGACAAAAAAATTGGGCTTTAAAAACATTTAGTACAAAGCTATGTACGTGTAAATGTGTCGCACAACATCTTCATGGATTGAGCGATCATTCTATCTTACTCTTTTTTCATTCACCAATTTTTAATTCATATGTTTATACTGAGATTACTGAATAGTATACTTTAGTTTTAGAAAGGTTAGCTGTTTGATAAATTCTGATGTTAAGATAAATTCTATAATATGTGTGCTGCGCATATATGTTCTGAATTCCTTTCCTAAATCCTAAACTAACAGCTAAACTGGGAGTTTGCACTTCTGAGCAACCAAGACATGAGTTTCAGTACCGCCTGTTTCCGTCAATATGTCTTGTGCAATCCAACAGTTCAAACTTTTTTTTTTTCAGATATTATTTATAATAATAAAAAGAAAAGTGCCCAGTTAAACTGATGGCATTGAGCTCACAGGCTTTTCAGGCTAATTGCATATTATACTCTTATTTCAAAAAATAATGTCCTCCAAAAATAAAGAAATCGACAATAAATTAAAGAGTATTTACCCCCCTCGTTTTCCCCCTTTAGACTTAACCAATATACCCCCAAAACTAATCAGGGAAGTGCCTTATCACAATGAACCTATATGCAAAATTTCAAGCAAATCGGATAATCCTACATGAAAAACCCATTTATCTAAATTCAGGGGGGGTAGCCCCCCGTTCCCCCCTTTATACTTAACCAATGAACCTCGAAAACTAATCAGGGAAGCGTCTTATCACAATGAACCTATAAACAAAATTTTAAGCAAATCGGATATTTCTATCAAGAGTTATCACGTTACGTACATACGTACATACGTACATACATACATACATGCATAAGGTGCGGGCACATTACACTCAGGCACATACACTCAGGCTTTGATAGCCTGTGAGCTAAAAATCTATCTTCGAAATGGGTTCTAATTGACTTATTTTTCACTTCCATGTCATTTTCTTATGGATTTCAGGTCAGTGGTATTTTATTGAATTTAGAATTACCAGGGTCTGTTTTATAAATACCTTTTTTTCCAAAGAAAATTCTTATTTTTAGATTTCTCCTTCAAATTTTGAAGAAACTGACACCGAAGGTTTTTTCGATTCCAAATGTTATAAAAACCTAACACAAAAAATTTTCTTCTGAAATACTAGTATTCAAAAAACCGACCAGTGGGGCACTAGGAATGTGGAAAAACAGGGCATAGTAGGGAAAATGCGAAAGAAATCTCGTCCTCCCACCTGGTTATTTCATAGCCGCCAAAATTTCCAATTTTTGAATGACGCTATTTTCGAATAGCAATCTTCGCCTTATTTAGTCGCATTATAAAGAAAATATTTTTGTTTCTAAGTAGTGGTACTAATTAGAAATCGGAAGATGACAATTCGATGGCGTCCAACTGTCACCCTTTTGTCTACCACGTTTTCCAAACGATAAAAATTGTAATAGATTTATTTCTATTGCAAATGTTATAGAATTCTACAATGACTAGAATTGTTTGGAAATAATGGTAAACAAAGAAGTAACCAATGGGCGTCCTGTAATTCGAACCTGAAATTTTTTGCATAGGTGCCAACCTCCCGCTAATCTTCCGTAATATGCCGGTTAATTTGACCCTAGTTTAGTGCGTTTCGAACCAGAAATTATTTCAAGAAATGAAATTAAACCTGTTCCATGAAACAAATGTGAAATTAAATAAATAAAGATTCATCAAATAAATTTTCTGGTTCGAAACATTATTAACCTGAATCAAATTAACCCACATATTACGGAATACTGGTGGAAGCTTGGCAGCTATGTTTATGTAAAAGAATGTGAATTAAATGGTGACATAAACTCTGTGTTTGTTATTGAATTCATATATTATAAAATTTTTGGTATAAAACCTGTTTATTTGTAAAAATCTAGTTGTAAAATGCCTGCAATGTGTTAATCAACAATTCAGTATTTCCCATATCTATTTTTATTGTTTTCTGTGTGATGGTTTTAATTTTATTTTTATTAGTTTCGTAATGTTATATAAAGTAACTTTACATAAAATATATTTTCCATGTAAAATAAGAAAATGATCAACCATTTTCCCCTACTGCCGTTGTTAACACCTCAATATGATGTCATAATTTTTTTGAGAAATTTTAAATATTTATTGAACTAGGTTAGCTGGTCGTGTGACCAAATTACTTACCTTAGCAAAATATAGAAGACAATAAAAAATACCGAAATCCTGAAATTTTCACAAAAAACTTAATGAAAAAGTTAGACTCGAAATTTGCACATTAATGCTGAACGATCCAACAATAGTTTAAGTTTAAATATGCGTTATACAGTGGCCGAAAAATTATATAAGGCAAAATCACATTTGCAAAAACGTATATTAAGAAAAGTTATGCGCAAATTATATACCGTATTCAGGGGGTGCCGCTGGTGACCTTTTTACTTACCCATCGTACGTAGGATAGGGTAAGTCTTGTAATCGTTTTGTATATCGAAAAGAATTTGATGACGGATTTACAAGTTTCAGAAACTGGAGATTCCGAAAAACATATTTTTAGAAAATAAAAATTGCCGTCCGTCTGTCTGTGTGTGTGTCTGTAAACGCACCATCTTCCGAACATATTGAGATAGAGACTTGAAATTTGGTATGTACTTAGCATTTAATAATGGGAAGAAGCGTATTGAATTTCAGTAACCTTGATTATCCGGAACTGTTTTTTCGGATTCTCGAAATATTCGTTCTGATTAAAGGTATATAAAATTTTTCGAAATAGTTCATTGAGTAAATATAACAAAATATTAAAAAAAAAAAAAAAAAAAAAAACATAAATTTTGAATAAAAAATGAAGTCGATCGGATAATGAGTTGCCGAGATATTTGTAATCCTATTTTTCACACTCTTCGGTTTTTCATGACCCTTTATTTAATTCAAATTTCAATTCAAAGATATATTTTAATTGGAAATGAGACGCTTAATCCGACGCAGTAAACTGTTAGTTAATATGTTTATAATTTTTGGAGTTATACGGATGTTTCTTTTACGCAATTGCGTAATAGAGCATTTAAAGTTTATGAAGACATCAAGACACGATTTTAATCGAATTGCAATACATTTTATAAATAGTTTACACATGTTTTCTTTTCATATTTTATATTACGCATATCCATGATGGGTGTGTATTACGGTGGCCCCCAACGACCAGTTTTATATTCGATTCGTAAGACCATTTGCAAAAAGATTCCTTGCCGCAAATTTCTTTTCTAGAAGTTGTTCCAGAAGTATGTGGCAAAGATAATTATTTTCAAAAGGTGGTAAATATAAAATGAAAAGATAGTAGCTAGTGGCTACACTGTATTCTGAACAAGTGCAGTCCGTCCGCCAGTGAAATCAAAAGTAAATTTATCCTTACTTATATGCGATTAGAATATATGAAAATTACCATTCGTTTGTACGGGTGGAAGTTTTCACTTGTTCAGAATGCGGATCTGCATCACGGTAATGACATTAATAAACTTAAGCCTAATTTGGGCTAAACTACAGAGCGTAGTGGGGAAAACGGCTACAAAATAATACTAAAAAATTGAATGCGATAAATGTAGAACGATGCTGAAAAGATAACGGTCGATCGCAGCAACATCTTCTAGCAGTGGCGTAGACAGGGGGGAGTTCCAGATGGTTTGGATACCACTAATTTCGTAAAGAAATATTTTTCCCTTATCTAATCTAAGAATTTTCTACGATATTGAAGGCGAAGAAAATTTTATAATATTATTGGTTTCGTGAGCATTTGGACCCCCACCCCCTCTCTGGCTACGCCACTGACGGCTAGCTCTTTTCAACGCAAACATTGTATAAGAATCGAACTGAGAAAACGTTTCAGCTGGTGGTAAATATTTTAAATAATTAAATTATACCCAATTTCCTATGACTTGGATAGGGATTTTCATAAGCTTTGAAAATATGAATGATATTGATCATGGCCAAAAAACGTGATACGCATTCTTTTGTGCCTGGTTGCAGTACTCGATACAAGACAGGAAATTAGAAACTATCCTTATTTAGCAAACCAAAAGATGAATCTCTTCTAGAACAGTGGAAAAGATTAATTCCCTGATGTGATAAAAAACAAACTTCAAAATCAATTACATCTGAACTTACAAGAAGATTCTATTAACAGAAATTATGTTCATGCTGTCATTAGTGAAACTGTTACTTTTTCTGGAGGTAAATCTATTTTTAAAGCAGATGTCGCTGCGATCGCCCTATTATTGTACCGCACGGTTGCACGTTTATCGGCTACAATTTTTTAGCACTTTTTAAAGCATTACCAATTTGGCTTTTTTTAAATTTTGAATTTTCACATTCAATTCAGAAATTCCCTATAATGTTCTATTCCTTTCTTAACGACAGATAGTTCGTGACTTATTAAAATTAAAAATTCTTGTTTCAGAATTTCCGGTTTGATTTCGAAAATTTTGAATTAAAAAACGGTAAAACCGTTTTCCACACTATGTATTCTAGGCACTGTAGCTAAACTATAACAGTTTAAAGCTTATGGTGTCAGTGTTGCCAGTAGGCTACTTTTTCAAAATTCAGATTGTTTGAATGCTACCACTTTTTGAAGTAGAAATATTCGCCTTATTTAATGGCAAATTAAAAAATGGGATAACAACGCCAATTATCCTATTTTAAACAAGTGGTGGGAACAAACAATCTCAATACAAAAAGTACTACTGGCAACACTGTTTGGTACACTTATTCTGAAGCAGACCCAAAACCATTTTTATAATTCGTTTAGCAAAATTAAATTAATAAAAATATATTTCAGCAATAAAAAACTTGATTTTGACACATAAAGCCTTTGACTAAATTTCTAGTAATACTAGTATTGCTAATCAACAATGGACTTACACGAACATGTGGAACCGTGTAAGAACATTAACCCCTTCACTACGTGCGTCCTTTACAGAATTTTTAATCTTTTACCACCGGTTTTTCAAAACAGAAATTTTCGCCTAATTGAATCGCAGACATGCTAGGATGACATAAGGCAAAGCTTAAAATAAAAAAAAAACTGGTGGGAACAATCAAGGATTCTGAGCATTTTATGCGTCACGTATACGTGTCGCTCGTCCCGAAGGGGTTAACACACGAAATCGCCATCTGGTAGAGAGTTAGATGAAAATCTACTGTGTATCATGGTAAAGACAATTAACTCTAAGGACAAATTTTATGTAAGGTTAGTTAATATAAGTAATTTATGATAAGGCTTATTATAAAAAAAATAAAAACACGAAATATACCCAGAAAATAGTTGCCTTTGTTCTAAAATTCTCCAATTATTAAAATAAATGTTACAATTAGTATATTTGACGTTTGGGACAAGCTATGGTATTGACTGATAGAACTTTTAAGTCATTTTAAATATTTAATTTTTTACATATTTCAGATTGTGTGCATCATAGTGCTTCGAAAGAAAGGTTGAACTAAAGTTTAAAAATTCATAGTTGATTTCCGTAACTCAATTTTTCATCCAAGGGCATTAAAATTCCCTTTATCTAAGAAGGACTTAAATACCGTACAGGTACAGACTTTCTTTTCTGAAACTCGCAGTCAACCCGCAGAAAGATCAACTGTATTACTTGAATGGTATTATTAGCTTAGCTAACGCGTCTAACGATTTGCAGACTTATAATACATATATATGACAAATGTCACATATTTTTTCTGGTAAAAGTAAATTTATTCGAAACTTTTTCTTCTTCTTGATATTGAGATATTAAAAGTTCGTTATTTACTTTCTTATTACACATAAATTAAATTGTATGATGTTAAACATATGAAACTGTATCGTAAAAAACATAATACTGAACGTTCCTTATATAAAAATTGTTCTATATTTGATTTTCTAATTTATTATTTAAAAATACAAGCAGAACCTTAAATTGTGAATCCGAAGACATGCTTAAATTATTTTCCCCATAAATTTGTATATCACAAGAAAACTTGAAAAAAAAAACCATTATATTTGATTAATGCAAAAAAAATGTATCTAATTAAATGTTAGTTGTGCCCAGTCCTTCGGATATCCAATGCGTTTTGCACACTGTTTAAGATGAGAAATTTTATATTTAACTTGTAAAATGCAGAATCTGAAATCGCCTCGTTTATTAACATCTTTTGCACGATTTTCCTGCGATTAACTAAGTGGGAAAATTCTATTAAAAATAGTGGTAACAATTTTCACATCCTAAAAATAAGACAAATTATACTGCGATTTAAAAAACATATATATGTATACCAGGCTGGTGCTAAATTTTAATTAGATTAACGATTGAAAACTAACGATTAAATGTTTAATCATGACTAAGGATTGACAACTGAACATCGTTTCAATTCCACTCGTAGACTAATGATTAAAAATTAATTTAACTTCAATCCCTCTCACCGAATAACGACTAAATCAATTCTCAATCTAATTAGCTTATCTAATTAATGATTAATTATTAAAAAAATCATGTTTTTTGGCTTTGACCCTTTTATTTTCTGGTTTAATCCCCCTGGGTTCGCAGCTAAAGTCCTGTATCTAGTCGGGTACCCCAATTTTACTTAACCCAACACGCGGATTGGCTTGTGAAGGATTCGGTTTCGGGTTACATTAAGACTCTTTGAGGTCGAGTTGGAGTGTACCGATTTTAAAAAAAAGTCCTAAATATTTATCAAATGAAACAAACTATATATTTGAATATAATGAGTGTATATAGGCTCATTTTACACAAAAGTGATATAATTGATATTAGATGTTTAATTATAAACTACTTTTCAATAATGTTTGTCAAACATAGATTAATATTCTTTCTCTTCGAGTTTGGGTTGTGTTCGTGTGTAATTCGTCAGGTTCAGGTAATGTTTCAGGTTGATTTTAAGCAGAAATTTCGGGTTCAGGTACGATACAGTGTTGACAGTGTGCTACGTTTTTAAAATTCAGATTGTTTGATTGCCACCACTTTTTTGAAATGGTATAATTTGCTTTGTTTTTGGCTTATTTTATCTTTCTTTAATTAAGACGAATTTTAATTTCTTAAAAAACTGGTGGTAATCAAGAAAACTGAATTTAAAAAAAAAGAGCCCACAGACAATAGTGGCACGATATGAGCACAACAGAACAAGTGTGTGAGTAATGAAGGAGCTCGAAGCCACTGAGGTCGTCTGATTGATTAAAAGCCGTAGTCCTGATTGAGTCGCTGATTGGTATGCTTAACTTAATGACAATTAGTTTTAAATTTCCAGGTGAAATCTTCTGTGCTACTGTTTTCTAAAAGTTTTGAAGAAAAAAAGGGGAGGGGGGGAGGCTGGGCGTTTTCTTACATTTAGATTGTAATATTTAAAAAAATCATTGTTTAAGCTTTAATTTGGCGACAACTTCATCTCGAAACTTGATGGCGTGAAAGTATCGTCAAAATGACGAATTTGGTTCTCTTTCTGCTCATAATATCATACCCAGATATCACAAGGCAGAGTGAAACATCTGCAGTGTATTAGTCAAGTGAGATCGCACGCTAAAGTTTTATGCAGTGATACGTGAAGAAACGTGATAGAGCAGTTAAAATAACGAATTGGCGCTGCATTCTACTAATATCGTAGCAAGATATCAGGAGGCAGATTGAAATAATAGTATTGTATAAATCAAAATAGTGGCAGCTGTTGAATTGGTTTTTTGGGGGCACTAAATGCATGACTGAAACTTTTATTTTTTCCTTAACATTATTTTTTAAAGAAAGCTTTTCTTTGTTTCAATGGCAGAATTTTCTATCAAAAATTAAGGCAAATATTTCTTTTACAAAATAGTGGTACGAAAAAAAATAAATTTTGCAACCATGCATGTGCTTCAAATAAAGGCAGTCACAAGCCGCTACTGACTCAAGATATATGATATATTAAAGAATCTTGCAGTAAATCGATAACATGATAGTTCCTTCAAAATCACCAATTGGCGCCTCGTTCTACTCATACCGTACCAAAATACAAAGTCACCTATTCAGAATACTCTAGCGATAGTTCTAGAGATCCAAACGAAACAAAATATTAATTGTATCTATAGTTAAACTAAAAATGACATGTTAAACTCTGAAAATTGAAAAAAGCAGCGGTCTATGAGACCGCTAACAGCAGTTAAGGGTTAAATAGGAAGGAATCGAATAAAATTATTCATTTTGCTATAAAATGAAGATTTTTAAGAAAATGGGTCAAAGTGCGTGTTTCTAAAGAATTTTGAAAGTATGGAAGCCACGAATAATTCATTAATTAACCCGGGAGCAGTCGCATGGAGTATGACATACCCCAGGGTGCGTATGGTTTTTACAATTGTCACCACTATTTTTCGAAAAGTAATCTGCAATTTACATTACCATAGAATTTGTAACAATTGCCTCAGACTAAATAAAGTGACGATTATTAATTGTATTTATTGGTGACAATGGAAAAATCATTCATAATCTGGGTATGCGTAAAAGACTATTATCAATCGTGTATTTACTTAAAAAAATTACGACATCTGAAATTAATTTGTTTATGAGTATGTTTAAAAGATTCCATTTGGTAAGAAGGAGTAAAAAAGGAGAGCAACCCTGATAATTTATTCCTACAGTATGGTGTAAAGCTAACATCAAACTGTTACATTTTTGCCTTTCTTTTTCAGTTTGACGCAACTTCTTAATGATATAAGCATAATTTAGTATGTTTATTTGAACGCCATTTGCAGCAACAAATCAGTTATCTGATTCCGAATCTGATTCTTTGAAAAATTGTCTACAAATATGTAAATGTACAGCGTAAAAATTTCTTGAAATGCTATGATTATATTAACGATATTAGTTGGTTTATGAGTAAGTTTGAAAAAATCATTTTGGTGAAATTGAAAAAAATGAAGAACAACGCTAATGATTTGTTCTTATAATTTCATGATGTATAGTCAAAATTGAACTGTTATATTTTGCTTAAACCTATTTTTTTTTCTTTTTCAGTTTTTCGCAATATTTTTTGTGATATAAACATAATTCAATTTTATTTCAATTATTAGTTTATTGAAAATTTAGTTACTTGAAAACATTGTTCGCCTTTATCAATAATAATTACAAAAGAAAATTATATCAGTTTTATAAAAAAGGCTCAACTGTCTCTTCTAACCTAAATGATTTAAACATTTTGACCAGGGTGTATCTGTATTACTTTATGCGACCCTTTATAATTTTAAGTAAGGAAAATTGCATAGTGTTCCTTAATAACAGCCTCATAGCAATAAAAGCAAATTTGAGGAAGTTAAATGGCGTCCATATTTAATTTTCGTCAATGTAATTAGATTAATGATTAAAGCAATCGCGGTTGAATTAGTTCAGATTGAGTTAATCATAAAAAAATTTGGTTATTACTTTATCACAAAAAAATGGTTATTACTTTTTCAATTTCAAACATGATTTCATTCATCGTGATTAAATTTAGTATGATTGAACGTTTAATCGACTTATCAATTAACTAAAAATGTAATCGATTAATGTCAATCCTGATACAAACGATGATATAAGAAATACATTACAAAGTGCAACGAATTTAGTACCAAGGGAATTTTTTTAAATTTAATAACCAGATATACAGGGTGTCCCAGGATATTGGGAGAAATTTTAAGGGGAGGTAGGGGAACTCACAAGAATTCAGATTTGCATAGGAACCCATGGTCGGAAACGGCTTCGTTCGCCGTTAGGCGGTGTTGTTCACAAGAGCATTGGATTAAAACCAGCGTTCTCAGATTAGGGATTTTTTAAATTCAGAATTCAAACCAGAAACTGTGCATAGCATGTTTGATAATAATTAATTGTTTCTAGATTTAAACTCAAAACGATGACGGAAACAGACCTGGATTGCTGCAGTCATTTGGGCTGTCATCTTCTGCAGAGGAGTATGTAATGTTTTACGAACACCGAGCTGGCAGATATGCACGTGATAGGCACACGGAAATGCTCGAGCAGCAGAAAGATTGTATCGCGAAAGGTATCCACGGAGAGATGCTCCGGAACGCCGGATGTTTATGAATTGACATCATAATAATCGTGAATACGGATAATTACCAAGTAATAGTCTTAGTGAGGGCGGGCCATGAGTGACTCGAACTCCCAGCATGGAGCAAAATATGTTTGATACTGTTCGAAGGAATCCGAGTACCAGCGTACAATCCGTCGCTGCTGCCGTTGAAGGATCTCGGGGTAGTGTTCATCGTGTTTTGCAACGTGAAGGCTTACACCCATACCATCTGCAAAGTGTACAGTCACTGCGCCCCACAGATCATCCTGCGCGTGTGCGTTTTGCACGGTGGTATCTCGACAAATGTCGCCAAGATGCGCATTTCCCATCCTACGTTTTATTTAAGGATGAGGCGTATTTCACGCGAGATGGTGTGTTCAACCACCACAATGCGCAGGTGGGCTGGCGAGAATCCCCATGGCGTGAAACCATACATGCTGCCCAACATCGCTTTTCAGTCAATATTTGGACTGATGTGGTCGGCGACCTCTCAGTCGGGCCTTACTTGTTGCTAGCACCTCTAACATCTGCAGATTATCACATCTTTTGGTAAGAGGTACTACCAAGCTTACTTGTTGACACTATGCCACAACATGTCAGACGCCATATGTGGTTTCAACATGATGGGGAACCTCCCCATTACGGCAGAAGTGTTCGTGAACATTTGAATCAGGTGTTTGGTCACTGATGGATTGGCCGTGGTGGACCGGTTCCGTGGCCACAACGCTCTCCTGATTTACGCAGCGCAGATTTCTTTCTTTGGGATTTAGATTTCTTTTCTGAAAAGTGCTGTGTACGCAACACCAGTGGATTCCGATATGGATCTGGTTGCAAGACTTGTCTGTGCGGCTGCGTATATCCAATAAAATCCAGGTGTATTTGAGCGAGTCCGCCAATCAATTGTCCGACGGTGTAATGCATGCATGATTACTAATGGTGAAAGCTTTGAACAACTTTTGTGACATTTTCACATATCATCTACCACAACACATGTAATATCTTTGACCAATAAATTATTTCAGATGATCTCAGTCTTGTATCTCTTCGTTTCTTGTACTTGTCATTCTACTTTCCTATGACGTTTCCAACCATGGGTTGCTATGCAAATCTGAATCCTTGTGATGTTCACTACCTCCCCTTAAAGTTTGTCGCAATAATCCTTGGACAATTTAAACAAATAAAATGTGTACCGAAGGAATCTCTAATATCAAATACAGTAGCTGAATGGAAAATGCGAATACTTGAAAAGACTATTATAAATGATTTAAAAGATCTAATCAAAATATGGGTAAGATACGTAGAAGATATATTTGTAATAACTAAGAAAATTACAAACCTCCCCCCCCCCCCACTTACTAGAAAAACTTAATTCATACGATCAGAATATACAATTTACCATAGACACATAAAAATATAACGCACTAGCATTCCTGGACGTAAAACGCATTCGATCAGAAAATAAACTACTAACAACAGTATTCAGAAAACCAAATGCAAATGTTCACCTAATCTCAAAATACTACAGAACCCCCTTCCCATACAAGATAGCTGCAATAAATACATACATTCATAGGGCCCTTAAAGTATGTTCAACAGAAGACCCCTTATGCGCTGAAATAAACAAAATTAAAACAATAGTTAAGGATGCAGGCTACGCCACAAAAACAATACAGAAGTTAATCAAAAAAGCGACGTCAAGATATCATAGGATACAACCAGCTCAAAAAGAAATAAAATTTACAAAATCAATTCCGTTTATAAAAGGCATTTCCCTAAAATTAAAAAGAGAATTAAAAAAACTTGGAATAAATACTCCCATCACCCCAGATACTTCGATTTTCAAATTAATCAGATCAGACGCAGAGAAATTATCTACAGACATCTACAGAAATTATCTACAGACATCAGGTATATACAGGATTAATTGCAACGATAACGAAGGAAAAGCTATTTCATATATAGGTATGACATAAAGGAAAATTGAAGAGAGAATGAAAGAACACAAAAGATTTATAAACGAAATAAATAAACCACAGCAACAACAAATCTCCAATTACAATAAACTTCAACAATGTTGAAAAATTAGCCAATTATAAAAATTTAAACTACGTATTACAGAGGGAAGCCATAGAAATATTTACATCAAATTCAGAAACATTTAATGATATGGCCCATGCAAAAATAGATAACAAATGGCGATACAAAATGGGAGTTTTCAGCAGATTGACTGACAAAGCAGGCAACATAACATCAGTGACTGAAGATGCTTGAAAATGACAGGTGAAGCTATTTTTACTCTTTCTAAGAGATTGACTAGTTTTGTGTAGCTTTTAAAAGTATTTTTAAAGACTTTTGGACATGTACATTGCTTGTGTATGTGCTTGAAGATAAAATAATGTCTGTGAAAATAGGTAGTGCAAAGAATTAAAATACTGGTGTCCAAATTTAAATATTTCGCGCGCCTTAAGTGGCACGTTTTCTGGCCAACCGCGTTAATGAGTTAATACTAGAATCTTACAAATTTAGAAAAGAGTAAAAAATAAATACATATCTCTTTAAAATATTGTCATCAGTTAACTTAAAAATAAGAAAAAGGGTTATCTGACCACAATCAGAAAAAATGGCTGATTACTAATGCAATGAAAAATACCCACCATTCTCTGCTGATCACATGACTTACGAAAGAATGCTGCATATAGGGAAATTATAATACTTCATTTGAAACCAAAAATAAGCCATTCATAAGGTATTTTACCTCAATGTGTCGACTATTGCAGCATTTACCCTATGTATAAAACTATCATTACTTTTTCCATAAATCCATGAATAATACGCTACTCCTTATTATAGATCAAGACAATGACATTATTAAACCCTTCGGGACCGACGGCTTTTACACAAATTTTACTCGATTGGCACCACTTTTTAAAAAAAAAGCTACCTTTACTGAAACTATTACAAAAATGCTCTAATTAGAGAAAGCAAATATTACTTTTATTTTTTGCTGGTCCCTAAAACAAATTCTGTATGCTCTTTTTGAGGGTGCATATATGCACCCATGGTTCCGAATGGGTTAACCACAAGCCTATTTTAAGGCTAAACTATAACGACTGAAATGTTATGATGTACTTATTCTGAAAGCAGCCCTTTCAGAAGATTTTTTATATTTCATTAAGAAAAATTAAACTATAAAAACTATATTTCAGCAATAATACATTTTTAATGATATATAATAAAAAAAAATTGAGCAGAATTTGGGTACAGAAGTAACAATATGAAATAGTACTCATATAGTGAATAAAAAATACATATTAATGCTTGTAACAACGTGAGGAACTGCACCGTCAAAGAACGTTATCATATCAAAATGCCATCAAATATAAAGCTGAATGACAATCTACTGTATACCATGGTAATGACAATTATCTCTTAGAACAAAGTTTAAATAAGGATAGTTAGTATAAATGATTTCTGTTAAAGCTAAAATAACAAATACCGTATCTTCCGGCCTATACAATCAAACAATCATGTTTCGACCCGGAAATTTTATTCAATAATTGAAGTCTAATATTTACAGCTATCTAATAATTTACATTTTATAAAATAAAATTTCTGGGTCGAAACATAATTGTTTGACCCGCGAATTATAGGCCAGAAATTAACGTATATAAAAAAGAAAGCCATGTAATATACACAGATAAGTGTTCCTTTCTTATTCTTTGAAATATAGGTTAACACATTGACGGACTGTAGGAACAAGTGAAGTTCGAAAATTGACACTATATGTTTTTGCAATTTTTAGAATATTAGAAGTATAGTTTTACTCTTTCTGCTTAAATAAACTTAATTTTTATTAATTCAGCACCTTTAATTAGATTGCACTACTCCCTTCACAACCACGTCAGAGTGGCTAGTGATAAGGGAAAAATACAGTCAAACAAAGTGATAAACACTAGTATATTCTTATAGAAAAATTTATCTTGATTATTCGATCAAATAATCAATTTGAATTTTTCTATAAGAATATACTTGTAATTTTCATTTTTTTTACTGTATTTCTCCCTGACCACTAGCCACCTTGTACGTGCATACTGAAGCTGCAACTCGTATAACAGGTGGAAAACGAACTTCAACCTAAAAAATTGTTTCCAAAACATGACACTGGGCTTCTACTTGTACGCCGGTAAATGCACATTTGTGCTGCTATAGCCGTAGTGTCTAAAAACGACCGTTGGCGGCTATAGCCGCAAGTGTCCGTCAACGTGTTAATACATTTAACGTAAGTGTTCGGTAAAATGGATGACAAAATGAGTAAACACTCATAGCTGACGCGCTCATATTAAATACCAAAGAGCATAGAAACAGTTCATTACCCGAAAACGAGCAATGCACCAAACTTAATATTCGGAAATTTGCAGCAGCTCCCGAACAGGCACCACTGCAGTACTTGCACACGTACTGCATTAAGCCCGAAGTTACAATACTACCCAGAGTTATGATATATATATGTATAAATGGTAATACATTTTTCTGATTAATTCGAATACTCTTTTCTTCCTCTAGATTGAGGGATTACAAAATCGTTATTTACTTTCCCATTCACCTAAATTAAATTTTATTATGTTAAACATATCATACTGCATTGTAAAAAGCATAGTATTGAACGTTTTGCATGAAGAATTGTACATGATTAATAATGAGAATTGTATATGAAAATTTATATTTTATTCTGTTACTCACTTTTTTTAAATACTCGCAGAACCTTATCGTGCGAATCCAAAGACAAGTTTAAATTATAGTCCCCTAAAATGCGTATATGATATGAAAACCTTAAAAACATTATCTTTGATTAATGCAAAAAAAAAAAATGTATCTAGCAAAATATTAGTTGAGAAATTCCGAGAAGTCTTGCACCGCTATTTAAGACCAGAAATTTTTTACTTAATATTTAATTGCTATAATAGCAATCTCGACTTTCATTCACATAGGTTGAAACATCTTTCTGCAGCCATATAGGCAAAAAATTCTACTAAAAATTTGTGGTAACAGTGTACGCACCTTGAAAATAAATTACTCAATCAAAACGTTATGTTTGTTAATACATGACATTTATCAAATATATTATATTGGAATATAGAATTTTTTCATTAACCCCTAGGGGACGAGCGACACGTGTACGTGACGCATAAGATGCTCAGAATCCTCGATTATTCCTACCAGTTATTTTTTATTCTAAGCTTTGCCTTATGTAATCAAAGCATTTCTATGATTCAAGTAGGCGAAAATTTCTGTTTTGAAAAACCGGTTGTAAAAGATTCAAAATTCTGTAAAGGACGCTCGTCGCGAAGGGGTTAAGCATATTTCATTCAGAATCTTTATGTAATAGTAAAAACCCGATTTTATTATATTCTACATTTAGTCCCTTTTACTTACATTTTCAGTTGTTTGTGTGCGATGTGAACACATATAATTTAAATATTGCGTGTGGTGCTATACGTGATATAAGGTCTGATAGAAACTTACAACATTCGCCAAAAAGACATTTCTAGAGGTAAGAACAATTATATCTTAAAAATACCAATTGCAAAACATTTTATTTATATCATTGTGTGAAATTGATCTAAAATTGTCCACCGAATGTTGGTTTAAATATATTAATTCATTTAAAGAAGTCCGTTAATTCGCTGACAATAAACACAATCAATTTTGCATGTCTTGTGCATGAACCTCAGATGTGAATGTCCTCATTTTGATCTCATTTTATTGAACTCCTACAGTCATAACTTTTGTTTTTCATATTAGTTTTACTTTAGTGGAATTGTTAAAAAAAAAAAAAAAAAAAAACGATTTCAGCGCTAAGATTTCGTTATGTTCTTGGACGCCTCATCCTAATCTATCTATACTAATAAAATAAAGTTTCGCTCTCTCTGTGTGTGTGTCTGTCTGTTGGCGATGGCTAGCAAAACTAGTCCACCTAGAAGTCTGAAAATTTAGGTGTGGATAGTCCAAGGTCTGGCCATGTGCACCTGAATCTCCGGATTTTAATATTTTGATAATCACTCAACATATTAATTATAATCTCATTAACCATCGTATCGAAAATGCCAACTTTTAAATCAAAATGGCTAAAGAAAAGAACTACTGTTCTTAATTTGCAAGCGGAAATGAACGAATTGAAAATTATGTTACTAATTAGCGAATTTTAAGAAAACTAATTAAGATATCTATTTGAAACTTTCTGAGAATATGTAAAAAAAAAAATTCTGCATCCTACTGTATGATTTTTGAAAAATTCGGCAGGTAATTTTTTATATTTTATGAAAAAACTGCCAAAAATCTGCCGGCACCAGTGAAAGAAATCCGAGAAAGTTTCAGACAGGGATCTGCTTTCATTAAAAACTGAAAGACAAAGATATGTGTTTCTCTGATCCCTCCATTTAGTTTGCGAAAATGAAAGGAAATAATTACCAATTTTTACTAATGAGCAAAAATTTAGGTAACTTATTATGATATAGATTTGAAATTGAGGATGGGAAGGAGTGTCATCTGCCGACTATTTTAGCGTAGCGTCTTCGTTATGTTCCCAATTATCAGAAAAATTTAATTATTTTGTTAATGATCGCGTTAATGTAGGTGAAGGTGGTTTTCTTGAACAAATTATTCGTTATATTTGCGGGTATGGGGAGGGAGGGTGGTTAACGCATTGCTCTGATTTGGACAAAACAAATTCCATTTAAGAAATTTAAAATTTTTAGCTTCTAATGTAGCGTTTTATAAACGTTATGTATAGAGAATACAGGAAATTTCAAACAACGATTTTCGTAAAAATTAAATGTTCCTATAAATGTTCCTAATTATGTAAAAATTAAATGTTCCAATTTTATGTTCCTAATAAAAGTACACAACCCGCATATACCTGATGGATACCAACTATCAAAGTAAATGATTTGTTGTTGAGCTCTTGAGGAAGTGCCTCTTGGAGAGCAATCCTACAAGTTTCTTTATCTAACTATGCTTTCTTATCTCGTGTTCTATGGGCTCGATCACAACGGCCTTTGGATGATTCAACTTCGTTTTCATTCGTGTTACAGATTTTAGCTCCCCCTTCCACCGCCAGGAGGCGCATTATTTTCTAGAGTTCAATCGGCCTGATTTCGACGGGAAATGGTTCATTCGATCCCCTTCATACAACTGGTACCCGTGTTGGATGTTCGTATGGAACAAATTGCGCCCCCTGGCGATGAAAAGCGGAACTAAAGGATTTTGAGCGCGTGTGCAGCACGCTTGCTATACTGTGCCGGAGACGCGATTTTACAAACCATCACGCGTATAGCGATTGTAGGCGGTGTCGAATGATGATTGGCTAAAAGATGGTTACGTATTTGGTGAGGGGAGGAGTTAAAGCGTATTAAATGAATAAGTGTAATAAAAGCAAATATACTTGTGTCAGATCTTGTATAGTGGTTAAAGCACCAGGCTCGTAGTTTTGATGTATCGAGTTGTGTCCTTTCCAATTTTTTTTACATTTTTAGAGTTTTGCTTTGATCTTTATTGAATTAGTTAATAAAGAATATTTATTAACAGTGCTTCTTAAGCATTGATGTAAAGATCAGTTGATCTTTATCAATTGCTCTGCAATATTTTATTGTCAATTAGATAATTAAATTTTAATTAGAATTAAGTTAAACAATGTTAAATTATAATTATAATTAAGGTAAATAAAAATAAAAAAATTTATTACATACAATGAAATTTAATATCAGATAATTTCAAGAATTAAATTAAATTTTAATTCATATAAGCTATTTTTTAATAACTATACGAACATTTATTAAAATGCAATAACTCCTAAACTTTCATTATTTTTTTTTTAACTAGAACTTTAGTAACAGATGATTATCAAATTAGCAGAATTAATTAATTAAAGTTTTCAACTTTTAAACTTAAGCATTATTCTTAAAAATCTCTATTAATTTACTAAAATTCTTTTTACCCATTACTGGTTGATCTGTAGTGATAAAGTTCTGGAAGATTACCATATTTAAAGTTTTTTTCTATTATTTTATTATTTAAATATATTCAATTAATATATTATATAAGTACAATTATTTAAACGTATAATTAATATAAATAAATGTTATTATTTAAATATATAATTAATATAAATAAATATTATTATTTAAATATATAATTAATATTATTATTAAAATATATAATTAATATTATTATTATATAATTAATATTTTTGCGTAAAGGTTTGTTATACATTATCTTGTGATTAATTAGCAAGATATAAACTATGAGAAAAATAAACCAATCTATGTTAAAGAGAAGCTTGGGTTTTGTAGACATAGCTTGAAATATGATCTTATGTTTCGGTTGATACATTTTGTACAAACCCAAACATTACATGTATGTTAATGTTATTTGATATTAATAATGTGTAATAGAAACAAAACGTTTTTGGTAACTATTAAAATCCGGAAGCTAGGACCTTTTGTTTTTATTTCTGTTTCTGCTTCTTCTTCTTTTTATTTATTTATTTATTTTTATTTTTTTTGTATATGTCGTCTACATCAGTAATCTATTTATTTAAAAAAAAATGTATATGTCGTCTACATCAGTAATATATATTTTAATGTCATGATGATCCCAAGAATTTTGTGAAAATTGGAATAGCAGAAAATCATATACAGGGATTGTGTTGATTTCATGATTTTAAAATGCACACAAGCTACTACAAATTTAAATTAGTTTTCACCAACCTTTAAAATTAAAATATGTTTTATTTTTCTTTAAAAAAAAAAAAAAAAAAAAAAAAAACAAGAGTTGAATTAGATAATGACCTCTGAAAATACAAGGGCTAGAAGTTTTTGATTTGCTGTTTCAAATTATACTTGTACATATGGATTGTTTTCTTTTAATTGGATTAAGTTAATAATTTTTTGTTAGATACGTTTAATATGTCCTAAGCATCATTAAAAATAAAGCAAACATGATAACGCAAACAAATAAAGCAAGCATGCAAGATCAGACTTTCTTATGAATCTTGAACGAAATGAAAAATATCCTCTTCAAGCGCATTAAGCTCCTCCTACCTCGTCTCGGGCAGTCGACCAATCACCATTCGACATCGTCTCCAATCGTTCTACGCGTGATGGTTTGTAAAATCGCGCCGGAGACAGCGGGGACTCGATTTGGAGTTTCGTTCGAAAGGTGGTTTCTTTGGAACAGGGTACGCCCCCTGGCGGCGGAAGGGGGAACTAAAAGAGTTTGCAGCGCGTGCGCTGCAGGCAGCGGGAACACATGTCGGAGGTTCGTTTTTATCAGATTGCGCCCGTATCGGTGGAAAGTGGAAATGAAGGATTTTCAGTCGGCGTGCAAAGCTCTTTTAAATAAATTATTTTATTCAAAATCGGGTTAAAGATATAAAATAATACAAACTTTAGGTTTGTTTAATTTTATTATCACGGGGACGAGCAACGCCGGGCGGGTCATCTAGTATATATATAAAAGAAAGTCCTGACTAGGGAGAACATCAACGGACAGCCCAAACTACTGAACCTAGAACCATGACAGGGCTCCCAAATGGTCCGCCAACTGAATATCAATAGTATATTTTAACAGAAAATTTCATGGCTGGTTTTTACAACATTTTCGCAAAAATTTACCTCCGAAGGTGGTTTCTTGAAAATTTGCAAGAAAAATCTAAAAATAAAATTTTTCAAAGAAAATACCGGTATTCAAAAAGCGGACCATTTGGGAGCCTTGTCATGAAAATTGGAGGGAAAATACTTATTACGACGTAGACAAACACTAAGAAAGGATAAAACTAAAACTCCACCAATAAAGAGGTTAAAATTGGGAACAAACTTTTAAAAAATTCCTTAAAAATCCGATATTATTAATCGGATATCTGACAAATTAGAAAATATAACAGCACAAATGCGTAAGTATTGTTTTGAATAATGCGGAAGGATATTCCGGATAAATTCCACATTGAATTAAAATAAAAAATCAAATTCGCCAATATACTTCGTTAGATTCAAGATTCATTCGGAGAAACCGACTAGCGTAGGTGCCAGGTGAAGTCTGCAAGTAACACATATTTATTTTCTTTTGCTCAGCTATAAGCTACAAGCTCAGTTTTTTTTTTTAAATTCCTAATATGATTTTAAAAAAGTTCTCCTTTAATATTAAAAATATATATCATGTTTTCTTTAAATATTCGAACTAATTATTTAAGCCCTGATTTATTTTATTTTATTTTAATCGTTTATTTTTTTATTTTTCGATGAATTGCACTCATTTGAAAATATCCCAATAATAACGTTTTGATTACCAAATAAATACCCTAATTCATGCTTTTATATTTATTTATTAACACATTTTGCGAAGGTCAGGTAAAAATGTATGTATTTAAGTCCTTTTATGGTTGTTATTGTGGCATAATGAATGGCAGATTATTTCTAAAACATATGCATGATATTTATATTTATACTTTCAGGGAATTGTGCACATAGCATTATTCATTGGAAATATTACTGTTATTAGATACCTACATTTTTAGTAGAAACATGAATAAAGAACATTATTTTCTGGAATAACGTACATGAGATGAGCTTTTTAAAAATTCGAGAAAAAGCGGCGTTCGTTGTGTTAATTTGTTGACAATCCTTTAAACTTATTTGTCCCTGGTCCCCTGTCCGCCGAGCAAAAGGGCAAACTTGTAATGTTGTTTTCGCTGCATTTTTTTAAATATGCTACAAGAAGATGAATTTTCAAACTTGATATAAAAAACTTAATTGGGTATATGAGTATAATCCTTGAAACTACTAATCATTACTCTATGTTTTAAAACTGCATATATTTGTATAATTATATTAATTTAACCCCTTGAAGGGCACCGGTATATTATATATACCACTAAATTTTAATCCCAAAATGCCACAATGACACCAGAAATTTATAATCAAATTTTGAATTTATAAGGTACACGAGGAGAAGCTTTTACTTATTTTAAAATAAATTCTTTCGTGAATCTTGGTGTCAATCAATCATTTCAATATTTTAGCTACAAGAGTACTTTGCCCCTGAAGGGATTAAACGTTCCTTTCATTGCAGTGAAACGTACAACATAGCGAACGGATATGTCAGTTGAAGACGGTGAGAAGGTTAGGCATCTCAGATCGTCTGGTCACACATAGGATATATTCTCTTTTAGAGAAGTTTTAATTAATTTTTTGTCACAAATATTTCTAATTATTTTCATTTTCATGTTATTCGACGATGTTTAAAATTTGCTGTTTCTTTGTAAATTACTTTCTTTGTTCATAATGTGAGAATTTTACAGTTGCTTGAGAAATGGTATATTATCAGCCTTAAAAGTAGTGAAAATTGTATACTCGAGAGAATTATTTACCATTCCTTTTGGGCAAAAATAAAAGCAAACTTTAAACGTTTTAGATAAATACTTAAAATACATTTTACACCTTGTTGAACTTATTAAAAATACATAGTTAAAAATGATAATTGTTGCGAGATAATTGAAAAACATTGTGTTTAGACGCGCTTATATTTGACAACTACTATTTTCGAATAATGTTCTTTGTTTTATTTAAACGAAGACTAGTGTTCGAAAATAGCAGTATTGATAGATAAGCACATCTAACTAGGAAACCACGCCTTAGTGTAATAATGAAAGAATCTAAGTAAGCAGCAATGGAAAGAGCATAGTGAAATGTGCTTTTTGACACATAAATCATTTGCCATAGTCTGCCTGTTATCAAATATAAAGTCTTAAAGTTTGCTAATTTATTTAATTAATTTAAGGAGAAAAGGTGGGGTTCTGATTCAGAAATTTTAATAATCAGAATAATATAAAATACAAAACATATTCAGATATAGTAATATAAAAATGAAAAAAAAGTTCTATTGACAAATGTGGTACTAAACCAAAAAATGATTGAAACATTAAAAATCGGGGCGACAAGAATATTTCATTAACTTAAATCTAGTGAAATGATTACAATGGTCAACCTCTTGCAAAAAAAAAAAAAAAATGCAAGGGCATTTCAAATGGAAGTGGCTGAGTTTACACCATCCCAGACCTGTACCAAGCATAGCGAATCATGTCGGAGTATTGCAGCGTACTAAAATGAAAATGGATAAGTGACTGAAGTTTGATGATGTTGTTACACTGAAAAATATAGACTCCTCGTTCCATCCTATTAAATAAATCAATTAGCAAATTTTAAGACTTTATAACTCGATAACGGGGAGATGAAGAAAAATTATTTATGCGTCAAAAAACACGTTTCACTCTGCTCTTTCCATTGCTGCATTTTTAGATTTTTTCATTATTACACTAACGGTATGGTTCCCTGGTAAGCACACTGAAATATACGTTTATGTACCGTAATTTCGCGCATATACGCCGCACCTCATACAATTCGGATTTCCTACCAGAATTTTTTTAAAATAAAATGTCACTTACTTCTGCTTAGCACTTATTTGACTTCTTATTTTCAATAGAATTTCCGGTTTGAAAAAGACTTAACTAAGCTGCGGTGCATACGCGCGAAATTACGGTAACCAGATTAAGTTAGTTAAAAAAAATTTCATTAACAGATTACCAGTTTTATTAAATTATACATCCGCATATCTTTCTTCCTCTTTTTTAAATATTTTAGTATTTAAAAAGTTGAATAAATAAGTTTAACTTTGAATTAACCCATTCGCTGCCAACCACGAGTATACTCGTGGTTCTTCAATCTAAAATTATGGATTCGTACCGGACATTTCGAAAGAAGAATTTTTATTTTATGTAATTACGAAATGTCTTTAATTAAATAAAGTAAATATTGCTATTAGTATTTTCTGGTATGAATCTAACTTTATAAATAAAATAAAATTACGATAATTTTAACCCGGCAGTGAACGTGTTAAAAATACAATTATTTGTCCCTCTAATTCATCAAATCTTTGGTTTGCGAAAGTTTGAATTTTTTTAGTTTTTACTTTATTTTCCTCTAATATGAATAAATATCTATGTTTTCTATAGATCTACAAACTATATGTTTTTCTTTTGAAATGCTTTCTATTATGTAATCTTTATCATAATTTCATTTGTCATTCCCTTAAAGAGAACAAACTTGAAACTATAAATTTTCAATATTTCGTTTTCTTACAGACTACTTTCTCTTATATAAGTACTTATTTATTTATTTTATCAACGTGGCGATAAACAAATACTTATATTCAAATAACGTCTTATTTTTTTTAACATGTTATAGATTTTAAGAAATGAAAATATGGATTTTAGTTCTTAATTGATTAAATGTATGCAATTATTCTTAAAAAAGAAAAAAAACATTATATAAATATGTTAGCAACATCACGATTTTTAAATATCACTATTTTTATATAGAAAAACTCGCTTTGTATAGTCGCAGAATTTCTATGATTCCATTAAGTGAACATTTTTATATATACATATATTTATATTTATATTTATATTTATATGTATTAATGTTCAAAAATTTGGAGGTTAGCAATTGTCTGTTGTTCGTACGAAAGGCTAATTTGTATCTTGCCTTTCTTAGGTAAAGTACATGATTAAAATGAACTAGAACTTTGATGCCTAACTAACCCTTTGTTTACGAGCCAGAACTGGTGACTATTTTTACATTCATTCCTACCACGATTTAGAAGAAATTTTCCTTTTGATAGAATTCTTTTTTCCCGTTGAATGATTGTGAGATATTATTTATAGCACTTAATTTTTCTCTATAAATGCTGCAGTTGGCCTGTAATTTTGTAATACAATTTTGCTTTTATCATGTACGAGAAGAAAAGCTTTTTATTATTTTTTTAAAGTAAATTTGTTCGTATATTCAAAGGTTTAGTTAGGCATCAAAGTTCTAGTTCATTTTAATCATGTACTTTACCTAAGAAAGGCAAGATACAAATTAGCCTTTCGTACGAACAACAGACAATTGCTAACCTCCAAATTTTTGAACATTAATACATATAAATATAAATATGTATAATATATATAATGTATATATATTATATAATGTATATGTAATGTATGTTATATAATATATAATGTATATGTATAATATGTATAATATAGTGTCATTCAATCATTTCAACATTTTCTCTACATAAGTACTTTGTCCCTGAAACAAAGCCATTATATGTTAAGCCTAAGCAGGAAGTTTCGCAACTTGGAAATGGTGCCCTCTTACGACTGGTATTTCTTTCTACATGCTGGAAAAAGAAAAGTATAAGCCAGAAAAATTACAAAGTGAAATTGAAAGATATTAATCCAAACTTCTAAGCCAGGGTTACCAGTTTGGCCTTTTTTTTATTGTCATAAATTTCAAATTCTTACCAGAAATTTTAAATGAAATTTTGTGGTTTAATTAACAGCAGATATTTTGCAATTGCATTAAATAAATATTTTTCTTACAAAATTTTCGGTATAATTGCTGATTTTCTGAATTAAAAAAAAAGGCCAAACGGGCAATCTTGTTCTTAGCTAGGTGATGTGCGGACCCAGATTTTAAGACACACGGTTTTGTTAAGTCAGTTTGATATGTGGATTTAACGCGGAATAATCAGGGATGAGATTTTTCCCACTTTTGCAAAACAGTATAATTTTAGAGAAAATGTTATTCTGCTAAATCTCACATTGTTCTGATTACATTTAAAAAAAAAAAAAACATTTTCTCTGAGAATATACTGGTATGCAAAAAGTCGGAGATTTCTCATCTGGAATAATGGAATCTGTGAATGAGATAGAATTAAGATGGGATATATTTTATTCAAAAGAAAAGGATTTATTTTATCACGAAAATATTTTTATGTTACCATAAAACAAAGAACTTTTATCAAATCATACTTGTTTATTTGCATCATAATCTAATTACTCAGATACATTTCTAGAATAAGTTATTTTAACAATGATTTCAAAATATATATTTTATGTTGGGAATTTGTTTTAAATAAATATAAACCCACATAGAAATGAAGTTGATTAAATTTATGGAATTATTCTTAAAAAAGCAAATAATAACTTTAAAAGATTTTGTATTGTTTGTACGAAAAACTATTTTGTTATTATTTTTAGGTGCGTTCGTAATTATATAAATACGTAGCACCTATTGTCGTCCTCAGGTCCGTCCGTCTGTCTGTCCGTCCGTCCGCATATATACCCAACCGAATGGTTTGGAATTTACAATGTATTATCTTCGCAGAATTTTGTCGAGACATTTCAAATTTTATGAAAATCGAATCGAAACTTTAGGAGGTATTAATAAAAATATTTATTAAGAAATTTGAATTAAAAGAAAAAAAATCGGTGCTTTCTTGCTATAGGAGGTTCCGAGGTTTAATCGTCAAGCGACCGAGATACTTATTCTATTACAGAAATTAAACTTCAGACGATATAATTCATTTCACAGAATTAAAAATAATCAAGATCCGAATATTTATGCAACTAGCTATAGTACGAAAGGCACCTCATTTGTCACGTTTGACGTACAATTTCCAACTTATTTATTTTATCCAGAAGACAAGAACAAAAAGAAATATCAAGTTTAACATGAGATGACCGTTATAGAAAAGAAAAGAATTTATTTTAACACGAGCCTGCGTTATATTAACAACCCACAACTTTAATTAAGTCATATATATTTCGTTACGTCTTAATCTAATCCTGCGTTTGAATTTCAAGAGTAAATTGATTATTTGAAGCACAATTTCAATTTATACTCCCTTGCCTAAATATATCCGAAACCTGGAATTATAAATTCCAGGTTTGTACTGCCTAATAAGTTTTCCCTCGAACACTGAATGTAAATGTCTATTTTATTAATGTGCTGTAACCGAATATTTATGTTTCTAAAGACGTCTCATTTAATTAAATATCGTATGGATTTCAAAATCTGTGGTAGTATGGTTCTGCTTTGTTACGACCGACTATTACGAGGGAGGAATGTAGGCTCAGTGTTGCCAATGGACTACTTTTTTTAATACAGTTTTTTTTAATTCCCACCAGTTTTTTGATAAAGTAAAATTAGCCTTATTTAATGAAAACTAGGCGAATTATAGAATTTCAAAAAAATGGTGCCAATCAAGCAATCTGAACTTTTTTAAATGTAGCTCACTAGCAACATTATATAGGCTGAGGCTGCAAGGGGAGAGTCTGAGGGTTAAGGAATCGTAACCCGTATTTATGCAAGCTAAGCCAGGTTCGTAGAACATCACGGAAATCTACGAACGGTTAATCCGTCAACTGTGACAAAATGCGTGTGTTTAAATTTTTTCATTGATTAAATGTATGCAATCGCATATATTATTTCTGTGGTCAAAATACCTTTTTCTATGCATTTAAAAAACGCACAATAATGAATGAGGTATCATTGGAAAAGTTTTTGAACCGGCTTCTGACATAGTACACTCCCACTTCTTTAAAATATGTTTTTGGATTAAAAATTGCAGTAAATTAAAAATTAAAACAGCATTGTTTTCGTAAATGAAATGGGAGTTTCTTTTCCCAAATCAGTGTTGCCACAAAAATACAATACAGCATTATATCATGCTCAACAATGATTATGCAAAATAAATAGCTCAACAACAATATAGTGTGACGCCTGCGCACGTATATATTTTACATTTTTGATTAAAAAGTAAAATTGAATTTGAAATGTTTAGAATAAAAAGACAGCATCGATCGATCGAAGCAGTGGTATTTCACGTGTATCCTAAAAGGTATGTAAACTATCTTTTATGTGTATTTAATTTATTTTTCTTTGTCTTATGTTTTTTTCCGAAGCGAATGACATCGTCCTCTAATGCAATTAAAATACGATTTTTACTTATTTTCTCGCGCGTGCCTTTTTCTATCTTCGATCAGTTATTAATGTATATTTGATGGCCTAAATGAGATGATATTCTGGCTTCACTAATATTGTTTCCATATACTGTTATCCTTAATTTTTCTTTACAAGTTCTGCATCTAAAAATATATCATATATTGTTTAAAAAAATACACTGATTATTATGAATAAGCAAATTTTATTTCCGAACTAAATGCTATCTGTACGATAAATTAATGCGTCTGTTCTTTATGTTTTGCAGAAAAGAATTAAATGAACTAATATATTTTCCATGTGACATATTTTATCGATGAAGAGCATTTATTTTAACATAAGCTTATTGCTATGTTAACAAATTAAAAACATTTTTAACTAACATTCCATCTAAATTTAAAGAATAAGTTACTTATTTCAATCAAAATTTTAATTTATATTCCTTTAATGCATAGTTGTCTATCGTTCCGCTTTTTAGGCACCATCATTTCCGAATGGTATTATTCGCCTTATAAAGTCGGAAATTTTGGTCAATAAATAAAGGGAATATTTCTACTCGAAAATGGTACTATTCAAAAAGCAGCAGAATTGGCAACTACACCTTAATGCATCCGTAACTTAAAATTTTTTATTTACAATTTTCCTTTCTAATGTGTTTATTCTCTAATATGGATAGAAATAAATAGCTATATACCCGACTGCCAAGAAGGGTTCTCTCTTACGTGTTTGACGTGTATCTGGGTGGGTATGTGGATATCTTTATACCCTCGAAACATCCCAACGGCTGGATGTATTTTAATGAATGAGGTCTCTATCGATTCGTCTTAACCATCCGATGCTTATAGATAGGTTTTGATTTGATAAATTCAAAATGGCGGCCGTAAAATACAACGTGACGGTAGAGACGAAAAAAAAATTATGTACCGAATTGAGTGCCATATTATTGGATAGGTCTTTCAAAATGAAGACGATGTTTCCTAGACTATTTTACAGTCCGAAGCTCCGTTTAATTATTACACAACCTGAAAGGTATGTAGGTAGGATCTCTAGCTTAACTGTAACCCTAACCTTCATAGATATCTACAGGCCTCATCAAAACATTGGTTATAGATAGTAACTAACAATTAAACACAACTTAAAAGTCATCAATACAAATAAATAATTACGCAGTCGGGCTTTTTGATTTTTTTAATTTAATTTTTTCTTGTTTATTAATATGCTGTTAAACGAATAATTATGTTTGGAAAACGTCGCTGAATCAAACGTTCCACGGTTACCCAAAACAAACAAACAAACAAAAAACATTTAATTTTAATTCCCAGATTGGTTAAATTTATGAATTATTCTTTAAAAAAATTATCTCTATAAGAAAACCGTAAGTCATGTGACTGTCATCAACAGTTCCGGAATGTCCGTTTCACTTTTTCATATGCCAGGCGGCCATTTTTATTAAAAATTATTTTTTCGAATAAAACTTCATAAATGTGACATTTTTAGAAAGATCGTTCAAAATAAATTAATATTTGAGAGATGACTTACGTTCAATTATGTATATATTCTCCAATAACTTCAGTTGAAATTAGCTTCGCAGTTCAAATTCTCTATCCATGAAAGTAAACAAAAAAAAAGATTCATTCGTCCTGAAGGTTTAAAATATTAAACCATTAAACCATGGATATAATCGTTCGTTAAGTTAGTTTTCCGTGAAAGATTTTTTGGAGCGCTGCCTTGTGTCAAAAAAATAATTCGTACCAGTGACACAATCAAAGTTTACCATAATTATGTGCTATACAACTCAACTTCATTCTTTATCTTTTCTTGATGTAAGCTGAATGTAAACAAATACAACTTAGGTAATGATATTTAATGAATCAAATTTCGAAACAAATTGTCAGTTAATTTGGTATTTATGTATTATACGTGAAAGGAAGAGAGACCACCGAAAATGATTGTTAATCACCAATCATATTTACCATTATTAATGACCAATCGCTTTCAAAACAGTAATTTAATATACATTTACAAAATACATAACATCATTAAGTACTTTTGTGTTATTTGGGCGCAAATCTCGCCAATAGAAATTTTAAAATCGCCAATACCAGCTTTTATTTTTCGCGTGTGCAAATTAGAAACGATACTTTTATTTTAAAATCAAATGTTCTGATGGAACAGCTGTTGTAGACGCACCGGGGCACTATATTAACTATAGAGTTGCAATATAGAGAGAAAAAACGGGTTGCTGTAATTAGAATTATAGGCGGTAATGTTGGTGTGACATATTTACGTGATTATCAAAACTGGCTTCCAAAAGTTCAATGTTTCACGAAACCATACTCGAAAATTACGTGTTATAATATGCACTCCGATTATGTCACATTATTCAAGACGTTTTAAATGAGAATAATGATAGATTTTCTTCTTGATTCTCCCGTAATCAAGTCTACAGCCAAAGTTAACGAGAAACAAACAAACAAACAAAAAAATATTGGCAACAATATGGTTCAGTGTAAATGGTGGATATCATTATAGACTTTCACAAAATAGACTTCATTGCACCAAATCGTATTAACTAAAATACGCCATTTGGCAATGGATCCAATTACGGAAAACTACTTAATATGTTTAAGAATCTCCTCATTAGCAAGCATATTGCAACTGATAAGCAAACGGATAGCAAGCATAAATGCTTAAGTTGGTTAAGCTATTTTTGTCAAGAAAGATGAAATACATAACAACAAAAAATATGCGAAATGCTACCATGATCGCAAAAGTTTTTGATTTGTCTATTAGAATCTTCCGGTTTGGCGAAGGATTACGAAAAAAAATAAATTATGAATAAAAGTAACGTGTTACAGTGCTTAACATACATTTAAGGGAGACCAAACTGATCGCCAGTGGCGGCTAGTGTGTAAGAATAATGTTACTTGTATAAAATGTAATCTTTTGCTCATGCTAGAAAGAATTTGATATTCTTGTAATCATTTACTTGTGTTATACAGAAAAATAATTATAAGAAGTTACACATTAAGATTAGATATATTTTATCGAAAAGAATTTTTTTTTTTTTTTTAAAGTCGAGACCATTTTAATACTAGCAAACCGCACATTTAATTAAATATGACGTATTTAGATGCATATTAATCTAATAATGCATCAGAATTTCAAGAATAAGTCATTTATTTTAATAGGAATTTCAAATTACAATTCCTTAATGGAACTTGAAATTCTGGATTTCAAAATTTTAATTTCTAATAAGTTTCTCCTCCGATATGAATATAAATATGCATTTTATCAATGCGTTGTAAAAATATGCATTACAAATATTTATTACAAAATTAATTAAACATGAAGGTGTATGTGCCTAAATGGGATGACTCATAAATGTGATCAACTTCTTGTATCTAAAATAGTAACGCAAAAATTGTATATAAATGGGATTCAACCACATTTCACGAATATATGTTACTGAATTTTAAGGGTTTCTTCTACGAGAATTCCCCATTGGATATTCCACCATACATCATTAACCCTTAATTGCATAGTGATGTAAATTTCCATCACTTGATATTTAACTTCTAATAAATAAATCAACAAATCAACTTCTTCGCCACCACTATATTTATACAGAAATATTAATCGAGTAAATTTCCTGCGAACTATGTTGCTGAACAAACTTAAAAATCTATCTTAAAATTTCTGGCGTCTAATATTTAATATATGTATAAAAAAACACAATTGTAAAAGAAAAACTCATTCAAAGAAGGGTTAATTATCAAACTCCGACAACAGTTAATCAGGGTTTGTAAGCTTTTACCACAATTTTTAATAGAATTGTTCACCTTATTTAAATGCAGAGAAGTATTAAAAATCTTGCAATGATACGAGGTGTCTGCAATATTGGCTATTTAAATATTAAATAGAAAAATTGTTACAAAAAATTGTGGTAAAAACGTACGAACCCTGTTAATGGATTCGGGGAGTCATCCCGAAATCGAGATTTCAATTTCTCTCTTTTTTAAAAAACCCTTTGAATATGAAATAACCCTATCGACCCACAGCATTGAAGGTCGGTTTTACTTATTGGAAGTGAAAGCGGGAAACGACGACACGTTTTGAACTAGAGTTGTTCTAAATTTTTTATCGCATTCTGGTGCCTGATTTTTAGTATAACCTATTAGCGACGAAAATTTCCAATATCTTCAATCTTCTACGACGAAATAATCTTCAAATGCGGAGAGGTTTTTAGCAGTATTATTAAGGTAGGGTTAAATTACTTATTTGTCACTGGAGGACTATTTTCGTATTCTAATTCAAAGGGTTCGTACCAGCTTTTCCATGCTATTATCTTTGGGTTATATTTCTACAAAACTCCCCCCCCCCGCCAAAAAAAAAAAGGTACCAGATTTTAAAAAAAAAATGGTGGTAGGGCTAGAATATAAATATAGTCGTCTGTGGCAACTCTGAATACAGTATTTTCCTATCATAAATTAAAATGATGTTAAGCAGAAATTGTGATTAATTGAACTTTGTTTAATTAATAAATTTAGGAATTTGAACACTGTGATACATAAGCGTGTCGGGGCAAAAAAATGCCAAGCAAAATTTTTGGTAACATAAATCTGACTTTTGCTTAATATTGTAAATTATAATATACTACATATTATTTTTTCTAATGTCATTAGGTGGCAGCATATGTCCCAGGTTTCATTTTTTGCCTTAGATGTTTCTAGAACTTTTTTACCAGACAAAATAGTATATCATTAAAGTAATGCCACATTGTTATTCAGAATATTTCAAATGTTACTCATAAATTGGCAAAATACTTTCTGCTATATATTTTGATTTAAGTATTTGATACAACTTTCAAATTGATATACCTCAGTTATTCAAAAATATGGCATAGCACTCTCTAGTCCCGGCACTCTTATATATACAAGTGTTTTACTTTAGCTGAGTACTTTGGCCACTAGTTTGTTAATGTATTCTTTATTTAATTGCAAAAATATATGCCGAAGAATACTTTTAGAAATTACTAGTATACAAATTCAATTGACCGTGTAAATGCTAATAATATTTTGCTTGCGTCATCCGTCATTTTTGTGAAAGCGAGTAAACCTTGTATTCAGAGAGCTGTGGCTGTGTATTTAATAACGTATTTAAAAAAAGGAGGCTCAAGGTAAAGGGTCAGAATTATTGTCTTTAGTAGTTATATTTCATTTATTTTTGAAAATCTATAGCATAAACAAATTACAAAGTAGGAAACAGATGTTTCCAAGCTTCTAAAGCTCCATCATCAGTGCGAAAGTTAAAAAGATTTAAAGGTTTAGGCCGTATAAGTATGCTCGCATCTCCCGATCGTGACCAAGATTGAATGGTCATGAGTGTTTAAAAACAACAGTGGAGTCAGGTGTCCCATGTGACGGAGGAGACCAATCAGAAGTGCTCCGCCAATCTGGACGAGTTTAAGTACAAAGGAGAAAAAAGGGGAGGAGGAAGTGAAGAGAATGAATTTAAAGAAAGGCAGCCAGATACTTTAAAAATTCGATGTACTGGACATATCATTAACTAACCAGCGGGTACCTCTGGTGGTTCTGACTCGACCACTTCAGTGGGAAAGATGACCGGAAGCCAGACACTGCGAGATATTCTCCGTTGGGCTGCTACGACTCGGCACCTTCAGTGAGGAAGATGACCGGGTGCCTGACATAGGAAATGTTATTTCACATGACGGGAGCAGGAGGCTGATGAACCACCACCTCAACGTTGTGCGATGGTTGGAAAATGTTGTCCGATTAGCCGACAGTGCCGGAGGCAGGGTGCCGATGATCACCCACACGACTTTGGACCGGTTTTCGGATGCAGCAAGTTTGCGTCTTCAGGCCGTCTCTTGATATCCTTATGTGTAGAGCTTCGTCCTTGGACCGTGGTCGGTAACGCCTGCAGACGTGGGTTCAGGTCGTCGTCTCCGCGCGACTTCGGGATTTCCGGGTAATGAAAGGACATTGCGTAGGTCAATCCCTCGCGCCTATGTGTGCTGCGCCGTGGATGGTGAAACGAGGGCAACGGTTAGCAAACGGTGGTGGGGCAACATCCAAAGCTTATCTAAGGTGCGACGAAGGTGCTGACGAACTCTGTAGAACAAGGAACGCTTGGGTTCCATTGTAACGCTTTTCACTGCGTGCGGCGGTGGAACGTAGACGGCAGCAAGGATGAGGGAGGCGATCCATTACGATGGATAATTCTTGCGCGTTGTCTCTTGCGTCTCCCTCTGTAACTGGAGTAGTTGTGAGCCGCCCTCTATAGTCGTCCAAAAAGGGGACTGCTCGTTCGTACCAAGTCTGGTTCGAGTGTACCAAGACTGGTACGAGTCCTCGGCGCTACTCAGGATACCATGCGACCATATCAGTTACTTGGGAGGGTGTTGGTTCTTTCCCTCGACTGTTTGACTATGAGGAAAAGGGACGGAGGCTGAACCTAAAATCAAACCTTCGGTCGAAAACCAATCCAGCGCGTCTAAGTGTAATCAGAGTTTGCCGTGCCCGATAATTGGGATAGCGGGAGTCTTCATATAAATTTCTGTGTACTAAACTCGACCGGTACCGCTTCTTTAGCGTTCTTGAAAGAGTTTTCCATGTCCTTCAGAGTCCGGTACTAACTTTCCGTTGATTCTAACCTTTGTTATGATTTTGTTTTGTGTTTGTTGTTTGTTTGTGTTTGTTTATTATATGTGCATGATCCTCTCAATGGAGTCGATCGGGGACCTCCTGCATTTCTCTGCAGGGCACACCGGAATCAAAGCAGTTGGGGAAGGGGACAACCTTAGCCAAGGCGTGTCTATGCGTCAGGGACTGATTTACCTTAAAATCTTGGGTTGACGAGAGGCTCCTCTCGTTCACCGTGGCCAATGAACTAGTGGTTTCCTCCTTCTCTAGGACTCCACGATCACAAGCCGCGGCAAAGAAAGCGTCGTTGGGGAAACTCGACATATGACCGAGGATCCGGTTCTCTTTATGGGGTTACGGCTACGGAGCCGTCGGGGGACTCTAGTGATAAACCATGTGTTTTCGTGGTGGTTTCCCCTGATTTTGGGATCCACCGCGTATCGTAACGACATTTGTCGTCACCTCATGGGTTTAATAGGAGTGGTCAGCAGTTGTCGGCGCTCCCTCCGGCCGCAGCGCTTACGGGAGGACTCTACTGGTCGAGCGTGTTACAAGTCCTTCAGGACTTGGGTGCGGCGGTTTATGTGCCTGAAAGGCACCCTCAGACTTCTGGCGGCGCAGCTCAGTTTTATATCATTAACTAAGTTTCTTGAATTCTTCCATATATGATAATCTTTCCAAAAATCAAGGTCATAAATCGATGAGCACTTCTGAATTATTGAGCCTTCTGAAAAATTTAAATTGTGATTTTTAGATCAGCAATGGTTAGCAACAGCAGAGAGGTTAATGTCACAACTTTCAACATAGTTTTTAAACAATAATTTAACAAACATTTTTTGATAAAATTAATGTTGTATTGGTCATTCATTTGTTTCTTATTGTTTATTAATTGTCAACGTTAAAAGGGTTTAAAGTTTGAATATTAAATGATTCACTATTTAATTATAATGCAGTATTAATCATTTCAAAAACTGATAAAAATTTAATTTTTACTATTAAGATAAACTTTTATGCATAAAAATCATTGTCACATTTTAGGTATTTTTGACATAATTAGTATAAATGTGATGAAAATTATCAAAATGTGAAAATGGTATATTTTGGTTTAGATTACAAATAATAATTCAATTTCTTCAAAACAATCTAGTTTTGATTTAGACGCTTCAAAAAAAAATTTATTTGCTTATAGTTGGCATTTTATATTTAATAAAATTTGAAATATATCCTAAATGTGACAAACGTATCAGAAATCGCATCACACAATTACCTTATATATTTTTCAAAAAGTGAATTTTTTGTATTTTAATTCTACAATTACTATTTTATGTTTAATTTTAATCTTCGTACATAAAGAAACCTTTTAGAACATTAGCTTGTGTAGAATATAAGTTTATTAATGAAATGAAAAACATCATTTTATTAAAATTATCAGCATTTTTCATACAAATAAGACGTTTTTCCGTTATAAACCATTGATTACGTATCTTTAATTAAATTATACATATTTCTTCACATCTAATCTAATAAAATATCTGCATTCCAAGAATGAATTATTTATTTAAGTAGATTTTTATTTGACATCCGTTTAACGTATTAGGAAACGTAAGTTACAGATTTCCAATTTGATTTTTCTTATTTAATTAATTATTCTGCTCTGAATGTATAAAACACTTTCATTAATGTAATGTACTAAAAAATGTGTTTCAAAACTTGTTTCTTCATTACTAAATATTTTAAAAATTTCCCCAAATTTTAATGTTTCAATTAAAATTTGATGTTCATTTTTTTTATTTTTTTCTGGAAAAAAAACTTTTGTTTGTGTTAAATCTAAATACATTGATAAAAGTAAAAATGCTCTTTTAACATATTGACGGACAGTAGGAACAAGTGAAGTTCTAAAATTGACACTATATGTTTTTGTAATTTTTAGAATATTATAAGTATAGTTTTACTCTTTCTTCTTAAATAAACTTAATTTTGATTAATTCAGCACCTTTAATTAGGTTGCACTACTCTCTTCACATCCACGTGAGGGTGGCTAGTGGTCAGGGAAAAATACAGTCAAAAAAAGTGATAAACACCAGTATATTCTTATAGAAAAATTTATGTTGATTATTCGATCAAATAATCAATTTGAATTTTTCTATAAGAATATACAGGTAACTTTCATTTTTTTTACTGTATTTTTCCCTGACCACTAGCCACCCTGTACGTGCATACTGAAGCTGTAACTCGGTGAAAACAGGTGGAAAACGAATTTCAACCTAAAAAATTGTTTCCAAAACATGACACTGGGCTTCTACTTGTACGCCGATAAATGCACATTTGTGCTGCTACAGCCGTAGTGTCTAAAAACGACCGTTTCGTTTTGGACGGCTATTGCCGTCATGTCACATAGTGAACTTCGCTTTGACGGCTATAGACGCAAGTGTCCGTCAACATGTTAATACTGGTTTAAATAAACACAGGTCTGTTTTTATCTCGACAATCAAAAACATTTAATAAAAATTTAGATTTTGCGAACGTTACCTTGTTGTAGATTGGATTTTTAATTTAACTTATCAGATGGAAAACAAACAGAACTTTTTTGTTACATTACATATTTGTTACATTATATACGGATCCACCCGTATTACCAATCACAGCAGTAATGAAAATATATACATATTTCTTTACATCTTAATCTACATTTCCTTACATCTTAAATCATCAACATTTTAGTAATAAGTCATTTATTTCAACCACAATTTCAGTTTATATTTCCTTTATGCATACGGAATTTGAAATTGTAGATTTACGATTCCTACTTTCTAATGTGTTTTCCTTCCGATAGAAATATAAACGTACTTTTACCAATATGGCGTAATTAAACTAGTGTTGGGCTTAACGATTATTGTGATTATTCGAATGAAACATTCGGGCATGTGCAGAAGCATATCTGCCAAATTCACTTTATTTAATTACTTCCAGAAATTTTAGAAAAAAAAGAAAAAGGAGTTTCTGATTTTATCAGAAGATTATCAGAATTGTGGTTTTATCAGATGCCCTACCCCCCTTTTTTTTCGTAGTAATTGATTTTAAAAAAAAGTTTGACTGATATGCTTCTGCGAATGCCCGAATGATTCATTCAAATAATCAAAATAATCGTTCTGCCCATCACTAAACTGAACAAATTCTAAAAGTCTAATAAAATTGATTCTTAATTAAATATTTTATGTTTTTAAAAAATGGGGATTTTCGGATTTGTATTCTCTGACTGATTACATGTATGAAATTCTTCTTAAATAAACAAAAAATATTTCAAAATATAGCGATATTGGTTGTCCGGAAACTTTGTGCCATTTCGAAAAATTAACTGACACCGGAAAAATCTGCCCGTTAGTTATCAGACATCAGCTATCGGAATTCTGTCTCATAATTAAATGATAGAATTTTCCGGTACGAATTAATTATCCCAAACGGCACGAATTTTCCAGACAACCAATATTTCTACTAAAACAATAATTTATATTTCGTGCATAATAAAGAGAAAACAAGAGTAAAATGAACTAATAAATATCTAAAGCTATTATTTTTCGAAAACGAAATGAGTATTTTAAGGGTCAGGTACCCTTTAAAACGTCAGAAAATCGATTTTTTTAAAATAGCTAATAATTAAATAGGTCTCTTTAGGAACATTAAAAAAAGCAAGAACATTAAAATTCATTTTCATTTTTCACGTGGAAATCCTTCAATAGAAAATTAATTATTGTAGAAAGAATTTTATTGTGTTCAAAAATTCATTTTAGAAGTGAAGTTATGTCTGAAACAGTTGGAGCTCTTTTTATACTATCAAGATATACTTTGACCTTTAAAAAGAATTATCTCAAAACGTCTATTCTGGTCATTGCGCGCACGATTTCTGTAAATGATTGATTGGGTTAGTTGATTTTATGACGTCCGATTATCTACTCGAGGGATATAGGCCCTAGGGAGGGAGTGCCCTCCGTGAGGGTCTTTCTAAGGGATCTTAACACGTATTTACGGAAAGGTTCTATGAAAACGACGGAAAACTCCGAACGGTTAGGTCGACGAGCGCGACAGGGGTTTGAACCCAGCACCTCCCGTCTACCAGCTTTAAGAACAGAACCTCTCAGTCACTGGTGGGGCAAAAATGGTTGGTTAATATTTCATAAATTTTGAGTGTATATATTAACAGTATAGATGCAAAAAATGACCTATTATTATGTTTCTCAAGTAAGAAGTTTAGAATTTACAAATATAAAGGAAAAAAACCCCTCAATATTTCGAGTTTCATTAAAAAAAAAATTTCTCAAGTTCTAGCATTTTGTATTTTTTATTGTAGGCCATTTTGAAAAAAAACATTATAATGTATTCATTAAAATGTTTTTGGCTGGTTTTAGCAATTCAAATGTGAAAAATCATGCGGACAATGCATGCAAAAATAATTCTTTCGTAAAAAGTTTATTATATTTTTAAATAAATTGAAAAAAATTATATGTGTGTATACTTTTTTGAGAACCGACATGGATAAAATGAATCTTTCTTTCTTCATCTACGGTCATCTATAATGTCATTTATTAACATGATAATTACTTGCACAACCTATTAAAACAGACATTAATTTATTTTAAAACGCATCAAAAAGATAGTGCACATGTCCAAAAGCTTCAATACACTTTCAAAATTACACTGAAAGTAGTCAATATGTTAAAAGCTCTAAAAATATTTTCGCCTCTTTTCTCCCGAAACCCGAGGCATCTTCAGTTAGTGATGTTATTGTTTTTCTTCTCTCGCTAATCAATCTGTTGAAAACTTTCTTCTTTTCCCATTCCTAACAGCCCCACCAGTAGCCGAGAGGTTCTGCTCTCAAAACTGGTAGACTGAAGGTGCTGGGTTCGAACCCAATCGCGCACTTCAGCCTAATCGTTCGAAGTTTTCCGTGGTTTTCTTTAAACCTTCGATAACCATGCGTAAATGCGGGTTAAGTTTTCCTTAGAAAAATCTTCACGGAGGGCACTTCCCCTGGGAGTTCCTCGTGTAGATAATCGGCCATCATAAATCAACTAACCCATTCCTAACAACATATGGCGCTATCTGTTATGAATTTTTGCGTGCATCATATCATTGCATATTTCTGAGTTTAATGTTATTATTTCAATGGCTTTTGTAATGCGGAGTTTAAGTTATTATAATAAAAAAAACTAGGAAATCGTCGAAAATTCAGCAAATTATAATAATTTAAACTACTTAATCCTTCATCTAATAATGCATCTAAATTTCAAGAAAAAAAAGTTTATTTTAATCTGAATTTCAATATACATTCTGCTAACGTATCCAGAACTTGAAATTATACAAAATTCCGATTATAATGATTTTTCAGTCCAATATAACATACATGTTTATTATATAATTTTGTTGTAACTAAATATTTAAATTCTAAAATCTTTTAACCTAACATGTTGACTGCCATGTGTACTGCCGGTGGTGCACACTTTATTTTTGATACAGTGCTGTGTGTACCGCTGCAGGTCATAACTTCGCTATCATCTCAAACTGTCAAATGTGAAACAATTCATTTTTCATTACTTTTAAGAATGGGACGATTGTCACCAGTCATTTTATTAATATTCTTCATCAGGGTTGCCAGTTTGAACTCGTGTATTGTTCAAAAATTTCGAATCCCTCCCAGAAATTTCAAATGGAAAATTTTGCTTTATTTAATGACAGCTATTTCGTGATAAGCAAGAGTTTAAAAAGAAAAAATGTCAAAATTTCTGGTAGGAATTCGGCATCTCTGAATAAAAAAAGAAGGTCAAATTGGCAACGCTATTCTTCGCATAATCTTTTTTAGTATTTTTACTAGGCAAAGAATTCTAATAAAATTTAGTGGTGACAATCGACCCATTTTAAAAAGTAATGAAAAACGCATTTTTTCATATTCGATAGTTTGACATGGTAGCGAATATATGTAAATCTAAATTTAAAGCATATTAATTTTGATGGCAGTCCAGTAACATACATTACTGTTGTTCTATGGGACCTTGATAAAGCATTTTTTAAATTAATTTCTAATCTTATATTTCGGGTGAATTATAGAAGGAATAAAAAGCAGATTTTGGTTAGAACTCAAAATTGTATTTAATCAACAATATAATAAAAAAATTTAATTAATCATTTTTACATTTTCCGTAAAAGAAACTTGTATCTATTTTATTGCTAATTCTGGTTATATTATTACTAAAATATAAACAATATCTGTACCATTATAAGTTGAAACAAGTGGGTAAGTGTAATCGAAGATCGCACAAAGGGTTTCGTTTAACCCATTTATGCCTAGCGTCGATCCTTTAGTAAAATGGGAAAAAGTGCATTTCACAACACTTTTTTTTAAATAGAAAGTTGGTATATTACTTTTAAATGCTAAAGGTGTAAAATTAACAACTATAATATAAATTAAAATAACTTTTATTAGTTGTTTTACATGTTTCGACTCTTCTGAGTCATTTTCAAAAACAAAATGAGAATATTCTAAAGCTGCATCGGCTTTGAAGTTATTATTTACATGTACTTAAAAAAAAAAAAAAAAAAAAAAAAAAAAAAAAAAATTACGCACGTTATCTATTATTTTTTACTTGATTGTTTATTTTCATATCTTTGAGCATGGAGTAATTCTATCCACAGTTTCGGTAAATTAAAAGATGCCGCATCGTTACATATTGTATTTTTGCGCGTGAGTATCTCTATGGTTTCTCTTATTATGGATGGATAGTACAGACTGGAGGGAAATATTATTTTACTTTCATTGAAATTTATTTAGATGGTTTCTTCTTGATATAATCTTGCTAGGGCTGTAGTTTTTCTATTGTATTTAATATCAGCTATATGCTCTTTTTTTCTGCAATTAAATTTCCTGCTGGTCATGCCTATGTTTATAATAATTTCGTTCGTTAATAATACGTTATAATTTTACACCTTTAGCATTTAAAAGTAATATACTATTACAAGGTGTTATATTTTATTATATTGTTAGAAAGTTGGTGTCTTATTTTATCGAAGACTCCTCGATAAAATATGACACCAAATTTCTATATAAAAAAAAGTGGTGTGAAAAGCATTTTTTTCCCATTTTACTAAAGCGTTCTAAAATTGGGACGCTAGGCATAAATGGGTTAAGATTCCTTTCAAAACACTTTATCCTTCCGTTAATAAATCCAAATAAATTTCATTTTCCAAAAAAGAAAAAAAAAAGTCGTTTTTTATAAAGTAAAAATTTATCTGTCTATTTTTCTCGTTTTTTCGGAAATCTGAATCGGTCCGATAGCGGGAGAAACCCGCTATTATACTCTGTCATAATAATATCTGTTATGTGAACTAAATGCGATATTAAAAAAAAATTAATTTCAAAATTAAACATGTTGCATAGAAACCTTCAAAATGTTAGACGTCAGATTAATTTTCTTTTTAATTCTCTAAAAACGTCATATTAAGCTTCTTTCTGTGTTTACACATACTCATAATCCTTGTATTACTGAGAATTTTTTGAAAATTTCCGTTTTATTACCAATATGACGTCATATTAATATTTTTTTTTTCATTTTCATTCTTCACGTGGAAATCCTTCAATAGAAAATTAATTATTGTAGAAAGAATTTTATTGTGGATTTTTAATTGTTGGCACTGCTTACTGCTATAACGCAAAATGTTTGAATTTAATAGGAAAAGGCTGTTATATTTTTGATTTTTTATCTCTACATATTACAATAATACGATTTTTTCAAATTTTATGATTTTGAGTTTCATAATAGTTTTTAGCTATAAGTACACAAAATTTAATGTCTGTAAGTTACATAGTTTTGGAGAACCGGCTCTGTGACGGACAGACAACAAAGCGGGAGTAATAGGGTCTTTTTACTTATATTATACAGAAGACAAGGATAAAATTATCTAACTTGTTTAAGATGAAAAGAACCAAAAAGAAAATGATCTATTTTAACAACTCGCAAATTTAATTATGATACATATACATTTTTTTATTTAATCTAAAAATGAATCTGAATTTAAAGAATAATTTCTTTTTTCAGTGGGGACTAGGGTTCAATTTAAACTTCAATTTAAACTTCATGTATGAAATTGTAATTGTCTGTTATCATTACACTAAACTTTTCATTTTTTGAATAAATACGAAAATATATATGCGGAGAGTAAATAATTATGTTTTAAACACTTCATTCATAAATAAATATTTTAGGATTTAAAAATTAATAAGAAGAATTTTTGAATTTTTATTCTACGAATGATTTTTATTTTCAGTAAAAACAAAAGATATCACTAATCAAAATGGAAATCATTTATCACAATATTGCTATTTGCAGGGAAAAACTAATTTATCTATTGCTCATATTCTGTAGAAAAACTGGAATAAAATGAACTAACATAATTAAGATAAGCTGTCGGTTATGGAAAAAAAGAAGGTTTATTTTAACATAAGTCTATTTTTATTTTACTAACTCGCAACATTTATTAAATCTTGCATATTTCCTTACAACTAATCTAATAATGACCCGCATCTAAATTTCAAGAATAATTTTTTTATTTCAACCATAATTTCAATTTATTTTATCTTAACGAATTTTTAACGTGAAATTGTGGATTTTTATTTGCATTTTCCAATGATATTTTACTTCCGATATGAATATAAATAGTTTTACCAGAGGGCCCGTGCGAGGATTTCGCACTGAAATCTAATATTTTTAGGTACCTCTCTATTATCACGTCGACCACTTTTTATAACAAAAAACTATCGCCAAACTGTAAGATTAAACACCAAAAATGCAGTTCCATTTACTTGACGTCAGAAGCATTATACATGTTTGTTACGTCATCAAGTGGTTTTTAATTCGACATTTGCGTGTATTTTTCATTGTGTTATACTGATTTATTAGTCATTTCATTAATTAAAATAACAATTGTGTCTTTAAATTCTTTTATTTTATTTATTTATTTATTTTGATATTCCCATGAAAACGTTCTCTCGTTTATTTGGCGATAGTTTTTTGTTATGAAAAGTGGTCGACAGGATAATAGAGAAGTACCATTTTTTATCAATATGTAATATTTATTAGATAGAGGTTTAAACTTCTACAGAAAAAGTAAGGATAAAAATATAAGCAAACAACATTTAGTTTTTAGTCAAGCCAGAATATCATCTAATTTATTCCATCAAAATTAGAGTAAAAACTGACCCAAAATTGCAAAAGGCACGCGCGAGAAAAAAATATTATAATCGTATTTTAACTGCATTAGAAAATGACGTCATTCGCTTCGGGAAAAACATGGGACATAGAAATATAAATCTAAACATTTCAATTTAAATTTCGCTTTTTAATCATAAATATAAAATAAACCCGTGCGAAAGTTTTTTATAATAATTGCTGAGCATCATATAATGTGGTATTTTATTTTTTTGGCAACAAAAATTTGAGGAAAACCTTTCATTTCTTTTATAAAAACAATGCCGATTTAATTTTTAATTTTCAGCAAATTTTAATCAAAAACATGTTTTAACGAAATGTTAAGTGCGCTATGTCAGAAGCCAGTTCAAAATCCTTTCATATGCTATCTCATTCGTCGTTCTGCGTTTCGTATTTTTTGAGAAAAAGGGATGTTGACAGGAGAAATAATATATATGATCAATGTGACTAAATATTTTTTTCTATGTCACCTAATCAAATCTTTTATAGTTCTCACAAAAATGTGATAGTTTTAATTTGAATTTTCCGGCTGCTTAATTTTTTGTAAATATTCTTAAATAAAGAAAAATTATTTAGTAATATATCATATTACACAGGTCAACAATGAATTTCTTTTTCCTTGAATGTGAAGGGTGTTTCTTGTGTATTTCTTAATAGATAAATCCTTAAAAAATTGTAGCACCTATAGTTCATCACAAACAGAGAATATCAGTTTCGTTGATAAATTCGAAATACATATGCACCATGTAAATGTAATATCTTTTCATTCAACATGAAAATTTTAGAAGTATTGTTTGCATTGTGTGCTAGGGGAGCTAGGCACCGCCGCCAGGCCCCTGAGGAGCGCCCGGCGCGTCTTCGACCACCGAACCTCCAACCCTTAGAACCATATGTCGGCGACGTAGGTCGCTGCAATACGCGGTGGAACTGATTATGGGAATCACCACGAGACATTTGTGGACGAGCCGGGGTTCCCCAACAGCTTCGGGGCTGGACACCCAGAAGGGAACTAGGCCCTAGGCCTTAAGTCGGGTTTTTCTGACCCGTACTTGCTTTACCAGAACTCGAGGGATGTGGAAACCTACAAAGGTAGTCACAGTTCCCTCTTGACGGTTGTGATCAAGACATGGATAAAAAGAAATAACATGTTTCTTTATTTCAAGTAAAAGACAAAGACTTATTTTAATACAATACAAATTTTATGTTACAAATCTGCATATTAATAATAACATGTAATATTAATATTACATTATTATTTACACTTTAATTTAACCCTTTCATGGGCAAAGCACTTCAATTGCTAAAATGTTGAAAGGAATGAATGGCACCAGAATTAATGAAAAAATTTATTTGGAAACAAGAAAAAGCCATATTTCAAAACATAATAAAAGGAAAATTTTATATTAAAATTCTGGTGTCGTTGCGGCATTTGGGAATTAAAATTAAGTGGTTTCATAAACGTATTTGAAAGGGTTAACCCATTCAGGACCATGGGTGCATATATGCACCCTCAAAAAGAGCATACAGAATTTGTTTTAGGCACCAGTAAAAAATAAAAGTAATATTTGCTTTCTCTAATTAGAGCATTTTTGTGATAGTTTAAGTAAAGGTAGCTTTTTAAAAAGAAGTGGTGCCAACCGAATAAAATTTGTGTAAAAGCTGCCGTTCCCGAAGGGGTTAATGAAGAATCTAAGTTTCAAGAATAAGTTACTTATTTCAATAAAAATTTCAATTTATTCGGTTGAACGGAAAGTTATTTCCGTTTTGGAAAGTTGGTTCGTACTGGAAAAGTTTCTCACATAATTCCGATATCTAATAACCAATAAATGAATCAATCAACAATCAATCAGTGATCGGTTCTGACGCCGCGAATGCTCTGAGCTGACGTGTGCATGTTATTCGGCAGTGTAATTGATTGCTTAATGTGTACTTCGTTTTCGGAAATTTACGCAATGTTCAGTTCGTGTGAATAGAGTGTTGTGCTGTGGTTTTTCGAGTAAAATAAGTATTTTTTTGACATGTCGTCGATAGAAGAATGTGATGAAAAAAAAACTAAATTAAATCATAATCAATTAACTATAGAGCCTGACTTTAGCCAACATTTTATTACTAATTTCTCTAGTTATGATGACACAACTAAACAGCTTCTCGCATAATTTTTTAAATACTCTGACGAATATATTATGACTCAACGCACCAAAGATGAACATCTAAACAACGTTGCTGATCAAGACAAGGTAATCAGAACTTGCCATGAGGCTTTTTCTTTGCTTAGGGAGCCATGTAATTATGATAATCTAATGCAATCAACATCTAATTCTTTTTTTTTGTTTTACAAAATTTAAAGAATCTGCCCTTACTGTTGTAACTAATAGTAAAATATCTAATGACTATGTAATTGTTTCTAAAGGCATTAAACGTAAAAGTAAAGAGGAAAAGTCAAATATCCCACTTAGCAATAAATTTAAAAAATCTTGCTATAGATGTTAATGCTAATCGAGATGCCGATAGAATGGACCAAACCCCACCCTAAACTGAAAACCAAACCAAACTTCTGGCAATTCCAAATCTAAAATTAACCCATTTTATATAATATTCACTGGAAAATAAATTGATCTTGCAAAAAATATTTGCGAAGTTAATACAGAAAAGCCTCTCATAACTCTAAAGGGGAACGCCTTATTGTGTAAAAAGGATAATGACTTCTGCGAAATGCAACGCTTCTTAGACACTAATACCGTAATTTCCGGCGTATAATCCGCAGCTCAAAGAGTCGTTTTTCGACCCAGAAATATTATTTTATAAAATGTAACTTAAAAGATCGCTGTAAATATTTAACTACAATTATTGAATAAAATTTCTGGGTCGAAAAACGATTGTTTGAGCTGCGGATTATACGCCGGAATTACGGTACCAAGAAATATACTACTTTTCACCTTAAAGAGCAAAGCCCAAAAAAAGTCTGCATTCGTGGTCTTCCTTACTACACTGAAAATGAGCTTATCGTTGAAAGCTTAAGTGATTACGGATTTACAGTTACTAGAGATGCAATGGTAAAAAACTGTAAAACAGTAAATCCTATTCCTATCTACATGGTTAATATACTACTACGTCCCAATTTTGATGAAATCTATAATATTAAAGAAATCCGTTACATCTCAGTTAATATTCAACCATTTAAGAGTAACCAAAAGGTAAAAAAATGCTACAAATGCCAAGGTTATGGTCATGCTAGTGAGGTATGTAACTTCACGTCTAAATGCTTGAAATGTGCAGGTCTACATCTTACACAAAATTTCCGCCGTATTATTCCTAAATGCACAAATTGTGGATTTGATCACCCTTCTAATTACCGTGGCTGTGTAAAAAATCCCTGTCACCTAGAAAACAGAAATAATACTAAAGTACCTAACAATAACAGTCCAACTAACAAAGATTCTAAAATGCTAGCTGAAATCTTAAAGGACTTTAATTATACAAAAAACCCACTTAATAATAATAACCCTCCTACATCCCAAACTTCAGAAACTGAAATATCAACTACAGAAGTTCTACTGCCCCAGATTAGGACGCTTCTACTTCCGCTACTGATAACGACCTCAACTCTACTTCCAACCCAACACCTACCTCTAACTCAACCTTAACTCCAATTCAACCCAGTTATGTTAATGAAATACAGAAAATATTCCAAACATTTCAAGACCTAAAAGAAATTATCCAAATAACTAAATTCTTAAAATGTATAAAAAATATAGCAGATAAATCCGAAAAATATAATAATCCTATGGAAAAAAATTATTATTATCATTCAAGAGTTCGACACCCTTGCCAATGAGCTCAACCTCATTAATCATGAATAATTCTTATCTAAATTCCCTTATTGTTTTAACCTGGAACTGCTGTTCCCTTCCAAAATAAAATGAATGAGCTCCGAGATTTTATTTCTCGAAATTCCAGTATAGATATAATTCTACTTCAGGAAGTCTTTAATACTTCACGCACAATCAAAATGTTTGGTTTCAAACTCTACCATAGACCGCGAACTGGATCAAACCAAAGTGGCACTGCCATTTACATCAAACAACACATTTCTCATTACACTACGCAAAACACAAATTTCACCGGTCTTGCTAATACGGGAATTGTTGTACAATTGCCACATATAAAATTAATTTTGTTTCAGTATACGCTCAGCATTCACGGCATTTCCCTATCAATGATCGTACACAACTCTTCTCACAAAATATGCACTGTTTCATCATTTCAACGTGGCAGATCACTACACATCTTAACCCCTTGAAGGGCACCGGTATATTATATATACCACTTAATTTTAATCCCAAAATGCCACATTGACACCAGGATTTTATAATCAAATTTTGAATTTATAAGGTACATGTGGAAAAGCTTTTACATATTTTAAAATAAATTCGTTCGTGAATCCTGGGGTCAATCAATCATTGCGATATATTAGCTACAAGAGTACTTTGCCCCTGAAGGGGTTAATCACACACTTACGATCTTAGTCTTCACGCACCCAACACACCTACACACTTAGAGTATGGTAACTCTCGGAAATCCATTATTGATTTTGCTATTTCTAAAAATCTTCCTTTCCCAATATCCTCAACTGTTATTAATGACCTCAGTTTGGACCATCTTCCTGTATGTTTTTAAATTGATTTTGTTAACCCCCCTTCGCCTCCCAACTCAACTGCTGTGAATTAATAAATTAAAAAATATTCTTCATAACTCTGACCTAACTTTTCCTACTATCAATAACACCAATGATATTGAGAATGCTGTAACTTCCTTCCAAAACGTTATTATATCTTCTCAAAAACAATCTACTTATCGTCATTTCAAAAATAATAATTATTTCACTCTTCCTAATAATATTCACATTATTTGTAAACAACGTAATAACACTCGTCGACTTTATAAGTTACCGGGGATCCTACCCTTAAAACTGTTATTAATAGCCTTAACAACCAATTTCAAACTATATTGCTAAAAAAAAAAAAAAAAAAAAGTCGGAGTAATTTCCTTAGTTCTCTTTCTCCCGAAGATAATTCTCTTTGGAATATTAAAAAAAAAACTTAATAATAACTACACACCTATCCATTCCCTCACTGCTTTTAATGCTATGGCAGCTACTGATAAAGATAAAGCAGAAATTCTTGCTAAAACATATGCCGATCAATACTATCCTAACCCGTATTTGGCTAGTGCCGAACATTATTTTAATGTTAATGAAACTGTCAATAACTTCTTATCTACCCCTCCTATCGAACCCCTCCCTGAAATTCAACCCCTTGTCATTTCTAATATTATTAAAAATATCAAAATTCGTAAAGCCCCCGGATATGATAATATTACTAATATTCTTTTCAAAAACTTACCATTAAATTGTATTTTATATCGTACCAAACTCATTAATGCTATTTTGAAATATTATTATTTCCCTAAACCCTGTAAAACTTCTGTTGTCTCTCCCATCCCTAAACCTAATTGTCATTTACAAAATCCAGTTAACTTCAGCCCTATTTCACTTTTACCCTCTAACAGTAAAGTTGTCGAGCGCGTCGTCAGGTCACAGATACAGGACATTTTAGTTAAAAGAACATTCTTACACCTAAACTACAGCGCCTAGAATACATAGTGTGGAAAACGGTTTTACCGATTTTTAATTCAAAATTTTCTAATTCAAGCCTGAAATTCTGAAACAAGAATTTTTACTTTAAGAAGTAACGAAATATCTGCCATTAGGTAACCAAAAGAAGCCAAACTGGTAATGCTTTAAAAAGTGCTAAAAAAGTGTAGCCGATAAACGTGCAACGATGCGGTACAATAATAGGGCGATCGCAGCGACATCTGTTTTAAAAACAGATTTACCTCTAGCAAAAGCACTCGTTTCACTATTGACAACATGAACATAATTTCTGTTAATAAAATCTTCTTGTAAGTGTATATTTCAGATTCTGAAGTTAGTTTTTTATCATATCAGGGAATTAACCTTTTCCACTCTTCTAGCAGAGATTCATCCTTTGGTATGATACATAGAGATAGTTTCTAATTTGCTGTCTTGTATCGAGTACTGCAACCAAGCACAAAAGAATGCGTATCACGCTTTTTGACCATGTTCAATATCATTCATATTTTCAAAGCTTATGAAAATCACAATCAAATCAAAGGAAATGGGGTATAATTTAATTATTTAAAATATTTACACCATCTGAAACGTTTTCTCAGTTCAATTCTTATACAATGTTTGCGTTGAAAAGAGCTAGCAGACAGTGGCGTAGCCAGATAAGGGGGGGGGGCTCCAAATGCTCTGGAAACCAGTAATACTATAAAGTTTTTTTCGCCTTCAATATCGCAGAAAATTCTCCTATTAGATAAGGCAAAAATTTTTGTATAAAATTAGTGGTATTCAAACCATCTGGACCTCCACCCTGTCTACACCGCTGCTTGAAAATGTCGCTTCGATCGACCAGTTATCTTTTCAGCATCGTTCTACATTTATCGGATTCAATTTTTTAGTACTATTTTGTAGCTATTATGTATTCTATATATATAGGCGCTGTGCATGAACAATTTGGATTTAGGCCTAAACATTCTACTCAACATCAACTCCTTCGTGTTTTTGAATTCATTAGTGTAAACTTTAACGTGAAAATTCCAGTTGCTGCTATTTTCTTTGATGTAGCTAAGGCTTTCGATAAAGTCTGTCATGAGGGCCATATTTTCAAATTAATTAAGCTCGGTATTCATACCCGAGTGATTCACCGTATACATTCATACATCAGAGACCGCTTTTTCTGCGTCCACATCAATAATATACTCTACATTTTACCATATACTCGCAGTCATACTCCAGGGCTCCGTCTTGGGCCCTACTCTTTTTAGCACTTTCCAACCTAGTTGAAAAGTGCTTATGACTTCGGTTTGTCTGGCCGTATGGCCGTCTGCCGTCTGCCGTCTGCCGTCTGTCCGTGCTCTAACTCCCGCAAATATGCTCGGATTGCTCTGCAATTTTTATATGTTATAGTCGTTATCTATAGCATGTTCCCTATTTCAACGGAAGTGTGTAGCACTTATAGTTTTTTTACAGGGACGCTGAAAAGAATTCCGATACATTGCGGTCTATGGGGAAAAATCATTTGCGGTTTATTTAAATAATGTTTCACTGTTTTAAACTCATTGAAATTTATATATATTACTAAGGTGCATTAGAAGAAGCTTAATATGGAATAGGGTGTGCATAGCACTTATAGTTACTTTACAGGGACAGTCAAAAGAATTCCGTTACATTACGTCTATGGAGAAAAATCGTCTGCGGTTTATTTAAATGATGTTTCCCTATTTTAAACGCATTGAAATTTATATAAGGTGCATTACAAGAGGCTTACTACAGAATATTGTGTGTATAGCAGTCATCGTTCATTTACAGGGACACACAAAAGAATTCTCTACTGTTTGTTAACAATAATTCCTGGAAGTGCGTTTTAAGCTACTGAACGCGATTTTAACTTTAACTCGCTTTTTGTCTATTACGTGGTGTGTATAAATTCTGTAGATCCTATACAGGGAAGCACAAAAGTTCGCGAACACATTTCCGTATTATTTAACTCCAGACGGAGAATTTTAAACTGTGCTACGCGTTTCCTAACTGAACTAAAATTTAGCATCCTATGTAGTATATATACAAATCTATAGATCCTATACAGGGCTGATGAAAAGTATTCGGATTACTTAGATGTTATCTTTTAGCTTATTAAACGGTATGATTTGTAAAATTATTTTGGAAGCGTTGGAAAGTGTTACATAATCTATGCTTGACGCATGATTTTTCGTTCTTGTTAATATTTTTTAACGATATCATTCGCATTTTGCTTACTTTGCATGCCCTGTACGCGGACGACACGGCAATTTACGCTTCTGCACGTCATCCATACACTGCTTATGAAATTCTCCAAAAACGCAAAGATGACATCACAAGTTGGTATACTCAATGGCGCGTTAAACTTAATGAACCAAAAACTGCTGCTATATACTTTTTCTAAAAACTTCACTTACCCTAACCTTTTTAACATCAATTATATTACTATTCAGTAGCCTTTTCTAAAAAAATCACTTACCCTAACACTTTTAACATCAATTAAATTACTATTCCCTATATTAACGATACTAAATACCTTGATAGAAGACTTACCTGGAATAAACATTTTAGAAATATTAGAGGCAAAATCGCTGGTATCTCTAAATAACTTTCACCTCCACTTCAAAGTAATACACTTTCTATTAAAAATAAAGTTATTTTATCTAACGCATGCATTCGATCTATGCTTGTCCAATCTGAGGCTTCGCTAGTAACACCAATATGAATTATCTATATAAAGCACATAATAAAAATCTTAGAATTATCAGGAATGGCCACCGTTACCTAAGAAACACTACTATCCGCAGAGATATCTGCAACACATCTGAAATAAAACTTATATGTCAACTTTCCAAAAAAAATTTTTAAACTATTTACAACATCCCTAACGAAATCATAGCATAATTGCCAGACTACGAGGTCTCCAACCCCATTAACCGTAAACACCCTAAATATGCATTATTAATTGATGATGAAGATTGAGTTTTCCTCTCCCCCCAATTACACTTAATTTTTCTTGTATTTTGTCTTTGTTTTAAAAAAAAAACTACCTTTAGTTTGCTATTTTTTTTTTATTTTAATGTTTATTATTCTATAACTTTTAAACTAATTGTACGGTCTTTGAAAGAAGTCTTTTTTAGCACTTTCCAACCTAGTTGAAAAGTGCTTATGACTTCGGTTTGTCTGGCCGTATGGCCGTCTGCCGTCTGGCCGTCTGCTGTCTGCCGTCTGGCCGTCTGCCGTCTGGTCGTCTGTCCGTGCTCTAACTCCCGTAAATATGCTCGGATTGCTCTGCAATTTTTATATGATATTGTCGTTATCTATAGCATGTTCCCTATTTCAACGGAAGTGTGTAGCACTTATAGTTTTATTACAGGGACACTCAAAAGAATTCCGTTACATTGCGGTCTATGGGGAAAAATCATTTGCGGTTTATTTAAATAATGTTTCAGTATTTTAAACGCATTGAAATTTATATATATCACTAAGGTGCATTAGAAGAAGCTTAATATGGAATAGGGTGTGCATAGCACTTATACTTACTTTACAGGGACAGTCAAAAGAATTCCGTTACATGACGTCTATGGAGAAAAATCGTCTGCGGTTTATTTAAATAATATTTCACTATTTTAAACGCATTGAAATTTATATATACAGTGTCTCACAAAAGTGATGGGACACTTGTGCTTTATAAAAAGAAACTGCAATAAAATAAATAAACAAACATGTGCAAAAATTTTTTGGGTGTGTTTCATATTTAAAGTTAGTAACAATTATTACATAACATACATTTTGTCAAAATATTAAAATATTAAACGCATGTCCGCGTTTAATATTTTTTAACAATGGATTCAATTGTTAAAATATTAATTTAGTAAAAATACAATTGTTCAGAACGGAGCAAAAAATGGCTCACATAAGTGATGGGACACTTACTTTTCCATCAAATATTTATCCAAAAATTTTACTTTTTAAAAGGTTTTAATATTTTGTTGGATTTCCTTTTACTTTTAAAACATGATTTAATCTTTTTGGGATGGATTCGACTAATTTTTTTGTGATTTCTGGAGTGATTTTACCCCATTCTTCTTGAAGCACCGATTTTAGTTGTTGTTTTGAAGAAATGGTGTGTTTGCGAATTCTTGATTCCAATTCTTGCCAAATATTCTCTATGGGATTTAAGTCTGGAGATTGTGGTGGTGTTTTTATTATTTCAGGACAGTTATATAGCAGCCAGAGTCTAACGTTCAGAGCAGCGTGCTTGGGGTCATTTTCCTGGTAGAATTTAAAATCGTTATGAAGGTTCAATTTTCGTGCTGAAGATTTCAAATTTTTCTTTAAAATATCAATATACTTGTACTGATCCATTATACTGTCAATAAAAACAAGATTACCAACTCCAGCGGACGACATACACCCCCATACCATAACTCCTCCTCCACCATGTTTTACTGTTGGTACCAAGTTCTGTTTGCGAAATTCTTCCCTGGGTTTTCTCCACACCAAGATTCTACCGTCAGAACCAAATATATTAAATTTACTCTCATCAGCAAATATAACTTTATTCCAGTAATCAGAATTCTTATTTATGTTGGATTTTGCGAAAGCTAGTCTGAGTTTTCTATTCTTTTCACTTACGAAAAATTTTTTCCTGGCTACTCTACCGTGATATCCAGCAGATCGAATTACCCTTCTAATAGTCTCAGGATTAACAATTATTCCATATAATGCTTGTAAATCAGCAGCAACTTTTGAAGCACTAATTCTTGGATTTTTTTTAATATTTCGAACGATAATTCGCTTTATTCCATTGGATAGCTTTGATGGTCGGCCAGGTCTTCTTTTATCCTGAATCATATGATTCTTTTTATATCGTTTAATGATATTGAAAATTGTTGAACGACTCAAGTTAACTGTTTCAGCAGTTTTTCTAATAGATTTTCCACGTTCAATATGCAAATTAATAACTAATTTTCGAATTTCAGGCGAAGTTTCTTTTCGTTTAGCATTCATGGCTACACAGAGCTAAAAAACACAAAAATTCCAAAACAAACTGGAGAGAAATACTGCAGACGATTTTATAAATTATTGCCAATTGCTTTTAAGTAAAAATAAAACCCCAAAAAATATTTTTATTGCTTATTTCAGACGATTTTTGTTGCATATATAATGGTGTCCCATCACTTATGTGAGCTATTTTTTGCTCCGTTCTAAACATTTGTATTTTTATTAAATTAATATTTTAATATTTTGACAAAATGTATGTTATGTAATAATTTTTACTAAATTTAAGTATGAAACACACCCACAAAAAAATGTGTACATGTTTTTTTAATTTATTTGATTAGTTTCCTTTTGTAAAGCACAAGTGTCCCATCACTTATGTGAGACACTGTATATATATCTAAGGTGCATTACAAGAGGCTTACTACAGAATAGTGTGTGTATAGCAGTCATCGTTCATTTACAGGGACACACAAAAGAATTCTCTACTGTCTGTTAACACTAATTCCTGGAAGTGCGTTTTAAGTTACTAAACGCGATTTTAATTTTAACTCGCTTTTTGTCTATTACGTGGTGTGTATAAATTCTGTAGATCCTGTGATATGAAATATCACAATTTCATAATTTTTATTCGCCGTTCTGTAATTTTTATGTTACTAAGTATGCTGTTGTCAGTCTTCTCCATCGCCGGCACGCTTTTTCCATTGCGCTTAGCGCTGTCTCCTTGGTAGCGTTTCCCCCTCTCACCCACGCTTTGCCGAGCGCCCGACAATCTCTTTTCGCATGCGCGCAGCCTACTGCATCATATGTTTTGGTTCTGTTTTCCACCGATATAATGTACGGCGCGGCGTTCAAGTGCCGTTTCTACGGAATCTAAAGTTTTCTTATTTTTATTTGGCAATCATTAATTATCAAATCAATTTAATTCTTTCTTTATTTTACCTGTGTGATCCCCGTGGTGGTCATATTTATTTCGGTGCAACGGCATTTTGTGTCAGAAGTATTCGAAAATTCGATCATGTAAGATCGCGGAAATTTTATTTTTATCGGCGCGATATCCGTTACGGAGATTCGCATTTTTCATGCCGAGTTTGTTCCTTAAGTTCAGTAAATTTTTTTTTAATAGTTACATTTTAAGCCTTTTTAAATTTGATGCAGTGATTTTTTAAAATTAAATGATTTAAATTATTAATAATTTATTAAAGCGAGCTTGCCTAGAAATATCTTCATATTCTCAAGAAGTCTGGGGTACATCTTGTTAAATGCCGTCAACTAACTTAATATTTTTGCCATTCTAAAGTTAAAGACTTTCGGTTCTCATAGTACAGTGGCCAACTGGATTTATTCAATGCCTTCCTGATATTGTGCTACAAAGACCTTTAATAAAGAACTTGGATTAAAAAGCAAGATTGTCTCAGTTTTATTTTCAACGGCTGTGTGTCTCCTTTTTAAAGTAAGATGAATTATTTTATTAAATCTTATCGTTTATCTATAGCGTTGACCAAAAAGAACTATCTCTTGAAGATTGGGGTTATTGTTCCCTACCAACAGCAATGTACGTTTTTCCACTATTCCACTATACGAAAAATAAAATTTATAACAGCACCAATCATCCATAGTTACATCACAGATCCTATACAGGGCAGCACAAAAGTTCGCGAACACATTTCCGTTTATTGACAGAAACTCCAGAAAGATAATTTTAAACTGTGCTACGCGTTTCCTAAATAAACTAAAATTTAGCATCCTAGCATATACAAATCTATAGATCATATACAGGGCTGAATAAAAGTATTCGGATATTTTTCCGAATATTGTATCTGTTGGAAATTCCTGAAATTATGTTTTTAAATATGTTATGCGTTTTCCAAATTGTTTACTTAGATGTTATCTTTTAGCTTATTAAACGGTATGTTTTGTAAAATTATTTTGGAAGCGTTGGAAAGTGCTACATAATCTATGCTTGACGCATGATTTTTCGTTCTTGTTATTTTTTTAGATGGGTTCGTCCATCGGTTGGTTTCATGTCTATTTTTTTTTTTTTTGGATCCAATGTAATTTTTTTATTTTATTTACTTTTGTACTATTTTGGTAAACTTCTATTTCATTATTATATTGTTAAATATACTTATTTAATTTTTAACTTTTTTAATTTCGCATGGATCCCTTTTGCCTCGCAAGTCAATTACCCATAGCCTGGAAGTTCAGCTCGTACGCAACTAGGTATTACGTAATGCTAACTACAGTGATCCATTCTCTAATAATTGACGGGCAGAATTTCCGGTACGAATTTGTTTACCCAAACGGAAAGAACTTCCGAACAACCCAATATATTTCCTCAATACATTCGGAGTAGCAGAATGTTAAATTATGTGTTGTTGATTTGCACATTATAATGAGTTTTTCCTCAGAGTCAGATAAAAATATGCATTTTAGCAAGGCTTTAATACAAAAGTATTTACATTCTAAAAATATGTTATATAATTAAGCTTTTATGTTAATTACAAAAAAGATCTTTTGTATTTTCTTTCTTCGGATTGTTAACTATTTGTGACTAAACCACTCAGATTTGAAAAAATATATATTAACTCAGATGTTATAAAACATGATTTTAAGTATTCAAAAGATAATTAAAAAAAAATAGAACATAAAAAATATATATATATATATTGACTAAATGGTATTCATTTCACAAAAAATCACATATTTCTAATAAATATTTTCACTTTTCTATAATATAAAATTGCAAACTATACTAATTTACCTTTGTAAAAAATCTATTTCTGGACGTCTCGAGCCTTATTTTTTTGACAAAATTTACTATGTTCATTTTAGAAATAAGGATGAGAAACTGCTCAAATAATAAACAAAACAAATGCATGAAAAATTAAAACAGTATTACCGTCTGTTTAGAATTATATGAACAACTTATATTAACTGCTGTATTGCAAGACAATAGCAATAAACAAATCGTCTTTTAAATCCCACTGTTTAAATAACATTGACAGTTGCAGATATGCAATGCGGTGATGCAATTTTCCCGTAGACTGTAACGTAACGAAATTCTTTTGAGTGTCCCTGTAAATGAACTGTTAATGCTACGCACTTTATTTTCAATGCCCAATAAGCCATATTTAACATCAATATCATATATCAATTGCATAGCAATCCGTGTACATTTACGCCAGTTAGATCACGGACAGACGGCAGACAGACAAACCGAATTCATAAATACTTTTCAACTATATTGAAAAGTGTTAACAATAGTCCACTGGGAGGCTTTCGTCCCGTCCCGTAATCAAAGGTTTAAATAATAGATATTCCTTTATATGTTAATCTAAAAACTCATCGAAATATCGAAAATAATTTGCAATTTTAATCTGATTTTCAATTTATACTGTCCTAATGCAGCAGGAACCTTAATTCAAAGGTTTATGTTTTGGAATTTCTTATAATTTTTCACTACATAATGAAAGTAAATATATATTTTATCATCAAGACCAAATTATTCAGATTGGATCTAGGGTACACATTAACCACTATTTGCGAATAGGGATTTTCATTTTATTTGTGATTGTAATTTTGAGTTTAACTAAGGCGAAAAATACTATTTAATCCCTAGAAGGGCGGTGATTTATCTATGGTCCAATTAATGTTAATCCTTAAATGCCACATTTGCACCAGAATTTTTAAATAAAAATTTTTCTTTTATTAATCTTTTGCTTACGTGATAGAACTGGTGATTATTTTTATATATTCACACATACCTCAATTTTCGAAATAATTTATTTTTGGTCGATTTCACTCGAAAGTAGTCTATTATTATTATTATAATTATTATTAAACCACAGATAGGCCCCTACCTGCCGGGCATACCTAGCTTAACGAGTTTGTGTACCTGACTGCGGGAAGAAATTCTCCTAATCTCCTCATAGCGGAGATCTACCTGACTAGCTCCTTGGGTGTCATTGTGTGCAACGCTATTTGGTGAGAGTCACATTTGTTACTGTGTTGGCCGGATCTTAGATTGTTATTAATTATGGGTTTCTGGGTACGTTGTTGAATAAGGAGAGAGGGGGGAAAAAGGCTTGCTTTCGGACCGTATTCACACTGACTATGGTTGCTAATATAGACTATGAAAAGATAACATAATTCAGTTTAAATCTTTTTGTTTCTATTATGTATTACGTATCGGTACGTACTAGTTTACGTACTAGTTCTCTAGTAGTTTGCTACAGTTTCTTTGTTTGTTTAACGGTTCATGGTTTCTATTTAACTTTGTTAAATTGATAGATTTAAAAAAAATTAAAAAATTAAAAAAAGAGAAAGGAATTGGTCTCGTAATTTAGAACTTTATCAGGTGACGAGATCTTCACCTGACTAGGCACCTCCAGAGGTATAATTCATAGGGAATTTGAAGGACTTTGTGCCCACGACTGATTTTACATGCACCAGGCGCTATTAGCGTACATGGCACCAGTCTAGTATAAGTGTATGGCAGACATTATTTGTGACTAGTATAAGTGTATTACAGACATTATTTGTCAAAAAGTGGGGCGAGTAGAATAAAGAACAGACGCTGGGACGACATATGTCCCAACCCCGTAATCAACGATTCACATGAAGAAAAGCTTTTACTTATTTTGAAATAAATTTGTTTGTATATTCTGGTATTCAATAATTTAGCATTTTACGAACAGAAATACTTTGCCCTGAAAGGGTTAAAATAATGGTTATCTTTTTCCTGAGACTTTTCCCCGTGTGCTTATGTGTTTATCTAACTCTGTTTATTAGTACGTTGCACAAAACTATTTATGTTCTAAAATTTATTATTAAATTCAAGCTTTATATGTTTGATAAGGAAGTGGATTTTTCTATGTTTATTCTCGTATTAATTGAATTTATGCAAATTTTCTTAAATAATCAAACATTATTTTGCAAAATACAACGTTATTTGTTAAAACTGGAATAAAATGAACAAACATGTTTAAGGTAAGATGTCTTTTATCAACAATAAAAAGGATTTATTTTAACAGGAACCTATCTTTATTTTAACAACCAGCGAATTTAATTAAATGGTAGATATTTCTTTACACTCTATTCTAACAATGCACCTACAATTCAAGAATAAATTGTTTATGTTAATCTGAATTTCAATTTAAATTTTTGTAATGCATCAGGATCTTAAAATTGTATATTTTCGATTTGTATTTGTAATGAGTTTTCATTTCGATTTGAAAATTAATATATCTTTTAATAATATGTTGCGTAGAAGTATTCATATTTATTTTCTTTTTGATTTAATTAAAGATTTATGTTTTACAAAGTAAAAAGGTTTAGTTAGTATATTTTATTTATTCGACTAATTAAATGCATGGAATTGTTCCTTTATAAAGAAAATTCATTATGGAAAAAGTCATGTTGTGTGTACGATAAATTAATTTATCTCATATTAATTTTATAAGGAATACACGAAAAAAATAAACTGAAATGTTTAATATGATACATTTTTCTTATTGACAAAAAATAAAGTTATTTTAACATGATTTAATTTTTATTATAAGAACCCAAATCTTTAATTGAGTCAAACATTATTATTTATGACTTAATAAAATAATATGTCGAAATTCGAATATTATTACATTAATTTGAATACCAGTATTTAAAAACAGATATCTCATAACAGCCTACTTTTACGTCTATTTTTTACTACTAAATTTTAAAGTAATTTTTGGCTTATTTAACCCTTTGAGGTGTACGCGCCTGTGTTTCTGTAATGTTGAATTCTTGCGAGAATTTTTATTTGAAAATAAAGAAAGGCAATTTTACAGATGTTTTTTTCACCAAAAATAAATAAGTCGAATCTTCTTTGAAAATTCTTGTACAAATCTTAGCCACTCTTCATGAGCCCTTCAATCGCCAAAAATTTTCAGTTAAAAAAGGCAAAAATTTCCTATAAATTTTGAAGTATACAAAAAAAATCTTATAAATTGGATGTTACGGCTATCTTCGTTTAGTCGAAGAAAAAAATATGAATATAGTATTAGAATAGTTGTATACACACATACGCTATATGGCCAAACGTCACCGGACACTTACAAATTTAGACATTTTCTCGAATTTAAAAATATACCTGTCGAATTCTTCTGGAACTGCAGGTTTATAAAAAATATGTTTGACTTCATATTTATCAACGAAGATTTGATCAGGAAGACGATTAAGAACCAACAAAAAATCGAACATAAATAATAATATTTGAAATCAATCTGTAAAATAAAATACCCGAAATGACCTATCGTTACACTGCGCGAATATGTGGATGTTGCACAATATGTGTAATTACTTGTGTAAGAATAGCAAGTATATTCATGGAGATATAGCTATTTCTTTTTAAGTAAAAAAAAATCTTGTGCAAATTTTAGATATTTTGTCGAACATTTAAAAATGTACTTGCCGGATTCTTCTGGATCTTCAGGATTATAAAGAATATGTATTACTTTATGACGATTTAATCAGGACAAAGACGATTTAATCAGGACAATGAAAATTTAATAATGAGGGGGGGGGGGCAAAAAAATTGAAGAAAACTAATAATATTTGGGTTCAACCGATAAGATCAATACACGATAGGATATATTGCTACAGCTCACGAATATGTGGATATTGTACAATATGTGTTTTCAAGTGTAAGAATAGAACGTACATTCATGGAGATATAGTGATTTATTTAAAAGTTGAAACAATTCCTTCATGTTTATGATTTATATCATGCAGGATTTTCAACCAAATTTAACGACAGTTTCAGACAAATTGACAAAATCTAGTACAAACAATATAGTGCAATAGGAATATAAGTATATTAAACATTTGATGAAATATGAACAGTTGTATGAAATATTTTTTATCTGCGCATGTGCGAACGATAACAAAGGTTTTTCCATAATTCAACAGTCAAATCTGTGGAGTAACTTATACAAAAACGCCAGTCAAATATCGTAAAAATTCAGAAACATAACAAAGACAGAGTGAGTTGATTTTTAGTTGCTCTCTAAAAGTAGCTGAGTGATAGGTGATTTTCCATAAGTTGGCATTTTTAATTTTTATGCTATTTTTCATATTTTTGATACTTTAGTTCTCCTTGGAAAACTATCCTAACGAGCTTATTCGACCAAAAAAAAAAAAATCAAAGTATTCGTTCTAAAACAACTAACTGACATTCATTAAACAGTATGTGTCCATTCGTCACTGAACACCTCATACTATGAAGTTAAAGGGGACTCATCAGTATCGTGTATCATCAGTATCACGACATCAGTATCGTGTTGGAGCATCCTTGGCCGCAATGACTGCTGCAGCACTTCGAGGAACATTTTTTACCAATTTACGATCCATTTCTGCAGAAATTTTGCTCCATTCATCCTTCAGAGGGACGAACAGTTCAGTGGTGTTTTTTGGCCGAGTTGGCCTGGCCCTCAACCGGCTCTCTAATTCATCCCAAAGATGTTCCAAAGGGTTGAGGTTTGGACATTAAGTTGGCCCTGGAAGGTTTTTCACACCCATTTCCCAAACCACGTCTTAATAACAACTTCTGCATAACATGGAGCAATTTTCTGCTGAAACAGGTATGGACAAAGACCAAAGTATTGTTACAAAGTCGACAGCGCCGAATTGTCCAGAATTGTTTTGTAGGCTTTGGCATTCATGTTTCCAAAAATTAAAAGAAGAGGACCACACCATGATGCCCCCTCCGCCGAATTTCACTGTGGGTAGCATTAAGTTCTGAAAATATCGTTCGCCAGGCATTCGCCATACTCACTGATACAGCTGATAGCGTGATACATCGCTCCATAGGATGTTTTTACCTTTTCTACCAACCTAGGGCAGCGTTCTTTGCACCACTTTAACTGACGAGTCGAATTCAAATGTTGGCTTGTGAACTTCTGCTCAGACGGCCATGAAAACCAAGTTGCATGATCTCCCGCCAGACGGTTCGAACGCTTGCATCATTAGATGAACATTAGATTCCTGTGCCACCGTTTCTACGGAAGCCTTTCGGAATGACTTCACCACACGTTTCAGTATCGATGGTCACGATCTGTCAATTTAGTCAGTCTACTGGATCGGAGTTGGCATATTACAACCCTTCCTCGCTTCCACTTCAAAACAACATTACCCAATGTGGAGCCTGGTACCTGAAATTTGTTGGAAATATCACTGATGAATTCCCAAACCTGTGGGCTCTAGGGCTGGATTATTTATCAATATATCGATCAAATATTGATATTTCTTAATTATCGCAATAACAATATTTAACCTCTGACGCTGACGATATATCCCAATAATGATAGCTAAGCTCTGACTTTGGCAATATACCCCAATAACGATATCTAAGCTAAGCTCTGACTCTATCGATATAACCAAAAAACATTTTTTTCCGATTTCAAACCACGAGAAAAGCGCCAATCATTCCGTATAATATCCTCTTCAACCCATTCCTTTCGTCCGATCCATGCATTTTGACATTCACTGCTCTACTTTATTCCATTCAGAATATCTCCTACAACGATTATCCTTTGATTATCTCACTTTCGTTTATATCCAAATAAAGAATATCACACTATATCCCAATATGAATACATTCTCTTATTATGCCTAAGTTCGTTGCTATCCTCTCAAACCGCAAATTAAACTCTTTTTTCGTAACTGAATAACACAACTATCGTCTATGTTTTAGTCCGCTGCTTCTATTCGTCCAGACTTCGTTGCAATATGAAAGGTATTGATATGTGATGGCCAATAAAATACGAGCTAGCGTATCTGTTGGTTATTGTCGAGTCGATAGCATTACGTTCCTTCGGTGCTCATTGAGATTAGTTTTTCGTCTAATATTATCGGTAACGCCTTGATAATAAAATGAATGTATGGTGTCGTGTAGATAGTAATGCTGAATATTGATTTTCTTTGTTTGTTTGTTTTAATTTAATTTTGTTAGCCAATACAGGGTGGCTAGTGGTCAGGGAAAAATACAGTAAAAAAAATGATAATTACCAGTACATTCTTATAGAAAAATTCAAATTGATTATTTGATCGAATAATTAACATAATTTTTTCTATAAGAATATACAGGTCTTTATCACTTTTTTTGACTGTATTTTTCCCTGACCACTAGCCACCCTGCAATAACTTATTTTTATAATTTGTAATTTATTTTCTTTTGAATTCAATGGTACTTTGAAATAAAAGAAACAGGTTTATATATCAAACCTAGTATTTTGCATAATAAAGCAAAATTTTATGGTACATTTTTAGCTCACATGCTATAAAACCCTGACTGCTAATGTGCCCGCCGGTTCTGTATGTATGTATGTATGTTTGTACGTAACGCGATAATTCTTGATAGAGGTAACCGTTTTGCTTCAAATTTTGTTTATAGGTTCATTGTGATAAGGCGCTTCCGTGATTAGTTTTGGGGGTTCATTGGTTAAGTACAAAGGGGGAAAAGGGGGCTAATCCCCCCTTAATTTAAATAGATGGGTTTTTCATGCAGAATTAACCGATTTTCTTCAAATTTTGTATATAGGATCATTGTGATAAAGTGTTTCCCTGACTAGTTTTGGGAGGTTCATTGGTTAAGTATAAAGAGGAGGAACGGGGGTTAACCTCCCCTAAATTTAGATAAATGGATTTCTCATGCAAAATTATCCTATTATCTTCAAATTTTGTATGTAGGTTCATTTTGATAAGGCGCTTTCTTGATTAGTTTTGGGGGTTAAGTATAAAGGGAGAAAGGGGGGCTAACCCCCCTTAATTTAGAAAAATGGGTTTTTCATGCAGAATTATCCAATTTTCTTCAAACTTTGTATATAGGTTCATTGTGATAAAGTTCTTTCCTTATTAGTTTTGGGTGTTCTTTGGTTAAGTATAAAGGGGGTAAAGTGGAAGGGACTAATCCTCGTACTTTAATTTAGATAAGTGAGATTTTCATGCAGAATTATTCGATTTTATTCAAATTTTGTATATAGGCTCATAGTGGTAAGGAGCTTCCCTGATTAGTTTTTGGGGTTCATTGGTTAAGTATTAAGAAGGATACGGGGGGGGCTAATCCCCCCTTAATTTAGATAAATGGATTTTTCATAAAGAATTATCCAATTTGCTTCAAATTTTGTATATATGTTCATTGTAATTAGAGGCTTCCCTGATTAGCTTTAGGGGTTCATTTGTTAACTATAAGGTGAGGGAAAAGGAGGGGGATGATCCTCCTTATTATATTGTCGATTTCTTTATTTTTCGAGGTGCTTATATCAAATTCTTTGAAATAAGAGTAATGAAATAATAATATACAATTAGTGTGGATAGCCTGTGAGCTCAATGCACTCAGTTTAACTGGGTAGTTTTCTTTTTATTTATTCTTCTTTTGTTAGTTTCTTTGCTTTTCTCTTATATATATATATATATATATATATATATATATATATATATGATTCATTGCCTTCTACATCTGTTGGTATTTAAATTGCTCGTGCATTTGTCTTTCGAAATTATCAATATTTCTATCCCCATACATTTTATGGTAGTTATCGCGATATATCACCAATATCGTTATTAACTCGATGATATATCGCAATATTAAATTTTTGATATCGTCCAGCCCTAGTGGGCTCCAACGATCATTTCTCTTTCCTTTGCATGTTGTTTGTTCATATTCACTGCAGTAGTTGCTCTGACAATATTCTACCTTTTAACGTATTTTATTCCTTGTCTCACCAGAGTATGACGTATACGCATAATCCTACGCGCTTTTCGAGTGTTGTGTGGTGAAGGATGGCCATATACTATTTAAAGATGTCAATTAGTTGTCTTGGAACGGATGCTTTGATTTTGATAATTCTTTTTTTGTTAGAAAAGGCTCGTTAGGATAGTTTTCCAAGGCGAACTAAAGTATCAATAAAATATGAAAAGTAGTATAATAATTAAAAGTGACAATTTGTGGAAAATCATTCAGCTACGTTTAGAGTACAACTGCAAATCCGCTCACTCTAGAGCCGATAACTTTCTGAATTTTCATGATATTTGACTAGCTTTTATATATGTGTTGCTCTATAGCTCTATAGCTCTATAGTTCTATAGCTTTATGCTATAGTTCTATGCTATAGCTTTATGCTATAGTGTTTATAGTTCTATAGCTCTATAGCTCTATAGCTCTAGTTGCTCTATAGCTCTATAATTAAATCATGAAAAAAAAATTGTTATCGTTCACACATGCTTAGATAAAAATATTTCGTATAACTGCTCATATTCCATCAACTGTTTATTATATTTATATTTTAATTGCACATTCAAATTTTCTGTAACTGGCGTTAAATTTAGTTGAAAATCCTGCATGATATAAACAAAAAACATGGAAGAATGTTTTTAACTTTAAAAAAAAAATCACTATAAATATACGTGCTGTTCTTACACAAATGAATACACATATTGTACAATGTCTACATATTCGTGTGTTGTAGTTATAGATCATTTCGTGTATTTTATCTTACAGTGTGATACCAAACATTATTATTTATCTTAGATTTTTTGTTTCCCTACTAATTGTCCGCCTGATCAAATCGTCATTGATAAATATGAGGTCGGACACATTCTTTATATTCATGAAGTTCCAGAAGAATACCGACATGTATATCTTTAAAAATTCAACAAAATGTCTAAAATTGAAAGTGTCCGGTGGCAGTTAGCCATATAGTATATATATGCGTGTAGGAGTCGGCACCCAAATTTAAGAAGAAAAGATTGAACACCAGTATTTAATAATAGTTACCTTCGTTTTATTTAATGGAAGAAAATTATTTTCAATTCAGACCGGCTAAAAAACACCCCCACTATGTTGTTTTTGCCAGCAGTTGTACCACGTTGCCATTAATTGACACAAAAATCCTAAGTGTACTGGAAGCGGTGACGATCACCTTTCAAAAATTGTAATATAAAAGCTACCCCAGTTGTATTCAGACTTTATGCGAAATGTTACAATTGCAGTTTACAGCACCCCTCCAATTATAAAGGTTACTCTAAATTTCCCTTAAAACATAAATTTTAGAAAAAATACTCTAAAGCCGCTGCTACTCCCTAAAATTCCCCGGTACATAAGAATCTTAAAAAAAAATCCCCCAAAAACTAATACTAAAAATATCAGAACATCCCAATTCAGCAAATTTATGAATTGAACGAATTCTCCAGCTCTGTTTCATCAATATTTGAGCTACATACGAAAATTAAAAATTAACTACAAATTAATTCTTTTGGAGAAATCCCCACCCAACTAAACAATGTCCTAGCACACAACCAAGCTAAAATATATTCAATTTCTAAATTACTTCCCTTCAGTGAGCTGGTGGCAAATTCAAAATTAATATCTAATGATAATGAGTTTTATCAGTATGTTTTTGTGAAATCAGGTTCTAAAACAATAGAAATTCGTCCTTCTCCTAACAGTATTTTATAAATTGTTTCTTAGATAGTTTTCTTAAGTTTATGCATCATTAAATATCACTTAGAGGTCAGATTTATTATAAAATGTCTTACAATCTAAATAAATATGGGTGACATGATATAAATGCACTTTCTGTAAGGTAGATGACACGCCCTTAACCAATGAAGTTTTTTGAATAAAAACGAAAATTCTCACTCCCCAATGCAAATGTGTTAATTTTTCCTTTTGATTTTTTGGAAAATTGCTAAATTTTTATTTTTGGAAGTAAAATGTATGGCCACGTAAAGTGCCATTTTTAAAGCGATTTCCCAGACTTTGTCTAAGTCTTTCACTGTTTGCAATGTTCTTGAACAGTTTGAACCCCAATTTTCGCCTTTTCTTAACTTTTTTCCATCTTTCCTCTGGGGAATTACAATTACTGGCGAAACGCCGCGCTCCTATTTTCGGATTATTTTTCTCGCGCAACCAGGCGCATAAATAAACCCTTTCCTGTCCCTCTACGCATTTCGTCTTCGATTTCACCTGGTGTTTGCACCAGATCGGATGTGCGTATCAGTGGGTTTAGTATTTTTCATGACCAGGTTCACCGCTACCATCATTCGTCTGATTGTGTGAATTTGGTGGGGTTGTTGATATTTTTCCACTTTAACTATGTCAATTAAATTATGCCCTTTAAATTAGTTATCTATCCTTAAGTTTATTATAGTGCACTTTGAGCTACTGTTATACATGTCTCTCTTCGGCTCTTAAGATGTGATATACAATTACCGTAATTTCCGGCGTATAAGCCGCAGCTCAAAGAGTCGTTTTTCGACCCAGAAATTTTATTCAATAATTGTAGTTAAATATTTACAGCGATCTTTTAAGTTACATTTTATAAAATAATATTTCTGGGTCAAAAAACGACTCTTTGAGCTGCGGCTTATACGCCGGAAATTACGGTACTCAGAAACACGGCTTAGAATTACATTGAAACTGGGAAGCCCCTGGAACAAAGCCATTAAATAATAAGCCCAGTCAGATAAATGGGAAACTTTTCGCAAGTTGAAAATAGCGCCATCTAGCGGTTGGGAGTGCTGCATTCGGCACCAAGAATATTTTAATAAAATTTTGCTTCTAAAATTAAAGCTTAAAATAAGGAGTTCATATTTTCTAAGAAAGTCGTTTGTAAATTCCGGTGTCAGTCAGTAATTTCACATTTTACGAACATAATTTGTCTGTGCCAGAAAGGGTTGATTGCATAGTGATGTAAATTTCCACCACTTTTTATTTAACTTTTAATAAATAAATCAACTTCTTCGCCACCACTATATTTATATAGAAATATTAATCCAGTAAATCTCCACCATTTTTTTTTCATTATAGTTTTAGCTTTAATGTAAAAGATCCCAATAATTAGCAAGCTTTTAAAGGAAGTGCAAAAACAAAACATCGATAAAAATCGTATAAAATATCGATATAAATAAATCGTATCGTTTCTCTGCGACCCACTTTCTGTTTTGTCCTCCTTCCGCAGCAGAGGTTTGGCGCTAGTGTGTCGCTAACAAATTTAACACTGTCTGACTGGGCTTATTATTTAATGGCTTTGCCCTGGAATCACAAACTGTTCACTGTTCGCTATGAATTATTCGATTAAATAATGCGAAGAAATCAACTAGGATATACTGGTACATATATGTTTTTTTCTCCCGAATCTGGTGGTTGTCTAATACACGAATATATACGGTATCCGTTCTATCAATTTTAGGTAGTGAAATTAAAAAGCTGAAAATATTTGAATTCTAGTTATCTTATATATATTATTTATATTTTATGTATATATTTTTAATTTGATGAAAGAAATATATGAAAGAGTGTTTCAGAAAACACTAACATGTCATGCTAACAACCCCCAACTTTGATTAAATCGTACATACTTCTTTGTTTTAAATTAATCCTGACCTGACTGATCCGATGAAAACAATTCAAACATTTATTTGTACAAAAGATTAATCAGCGATCGAATAAAAACCGCACTTTTATTAAAATTGAAATTAGTTTATGTAAGCACAGACGACCGTGTTTATTTTTAAAACCGAAAGCTTTAATTAAATCATACAAACTTCTTTGTTTTAACCTAATACAGGGTTACTACGCTTTTACCACAATTTTTAATAGAATTTTTCGCCTTATTAAAATGCAGAAAAGTATTACAAATCTTGCAATTAAACCAGGTGTCTACAATTTCTTCTATTTATATATTAAATAAAAAATTTCTATTAAAAAATTGAGGTAAATGTGTATGAACCCTGTAATAATACATTTAAAATTTTAAAATAAATTACATTTTTCTTATAATAATGAAGGATCAATTAGTACTACAAGAGTTTAAAATTATGGATATGAGATTAACGCTTTTTCATGTATTGTTTTATTTGACTTATTTGAATGTAAAATGATTTTACCCTCTCAAATTTTTGTCTTATTTTTTTATTAATAAGGACCAATTAAAAACAGGATAAATAAATGAAAGTTAAGCAAAATAAATGTGTAAGACAATCAAATTCCAACTATACCAACCGGCGTTTTGTATTCTGTATGACTGCGTTGTGCACCAAAATATGGTGTTAGAATTTATATTAGGGTATATCGTAACCTAACACGAAAGAGATTAAATGGTGCAAATCGAATGCGAAACGCTGATATCAGAATTGCTTTTGGCACATTTGGTGGGAATGGGGTGGTATCTACTGGAATTATTAAACTGCGTATGTATGAACTCTGTGGAATAGTTTTCTGGTTGCAATATTTTAGCTTTAGATATGAAACCACTTTATGTTTAACCATGATCTCTGCAGTGTAAAAATTCAAAGTATTTCGATTTTTTTTAATCTAAAGGGAAAAAATAATTTTGTTTTTTATCACTTTTAACGTAAATCTCCTAGGCAAATTTGAGAAAATTAGTGAATTTACTTAGTTAAACAACAACAATTTTGTAAATTGTAATATATATATATATATATATATATATATATATATATATATATATATATATGTTAGATTTTAGCTCTATAAATTAAAAAATCATGAGAAACAAGCAGCTGGTTGAAGATGGTGAATTATCACAGTCGTTAGATCAAGAATCATGGCGAGGAGTGTAGGCAATGAATGTACCCATTGAGAATTTCTCCATAAAGACTAAGCCAGTTATCCAAATAAAGCGTTTATTCAGGCACAGGAGAAATGACGAAACAATTCTCACGGGATGAATATGTTTTCTAAAGCCCCCAGGCTCGACTAAAAACCATTAAATCATTTAGTTGATCTTAAATAGCTGATTTAGAAATTCCGAATCATACGAACGCCAGATAACCGTTTGTTCAACACTTGAAAACAAGACAAAATTATTGTCTTGCAATTGCTTTTTGTTAGTCTTGTTATTTATAAGTCTTGCAATCGCTTTTTGTTAGAAGCACGGATAACTACACCATCGACGTAATACGTACACGAACCAATCAGTGAGAGGCGAAATTTAAGAATTTTAACGGCTAAGCGAATGACGCGAGATGGAGAGGTTTTAATAAGAAAGAATCCCAGATCTAATGGAGCATTGTTTTTGAAGTAAAAAAATGTAACGAACGAATCCAGCCCGTGGAATAAAAAACAAAATGGCTTTTAAAAAAATTCGAAATGAAAAATTTGCTTCCCTCAGAATATTATCGATTGGATAGTTGATAAAAGTTACGAATTGACTTCGGAAGTTTTAGATTAAGATTTTGAATAAGGTAATTATTAATGTACACGTTTTTAATTGTAAAAGGAAATTAAATAGGAATAAATATTATTAAGAAATAGGGAAATAATGAATATGTCAGAATTTAGAATAATTTAAAGGAATATTGCGAAATAAAATTTTTATATAACATATATATATATATACATCTAAAAAAAAAACAAAAATCCTCAATTTTTTGGATTATTTTTAACTTATGGTGTGTAACTTTTTATAGTTAATAACAGTCTTTTATATTGCAGCCATCTCTGTCTATATCTATACTATTATATAAAGATATAACGCCTGACCGACTGACAGGGTGACTCATCAACGTCGAGCTCAAACGACTAAAGTCAGGATCCCGAAATTTGGAGAATAGATCATCATGTCATGACCTAAGCAAGAGATAAGAAATGATTTTGTAGTGTAGGTCGAACGTTTTAAGTCCTTTTGCCATATCTCAGCAGCATTTTTAGGTAGGAGCCTAAAATTCAGGATAAGAAATCTACTAAAAAATGGTTAAACACGTGTTTCAGCGATTTTAGAAATTCACTCCCTAAGTGAGTTAAAAGGGAGCTTCGAACGTTTTAGGTCATTTTCCCATATCTCAGTAGCATTTTTATGTAGAAGCCAGACATGCAGGATAAGAAATCTACCAAAACAATGGTTAAACACGTGTTTCAGCAATTTTAGAATTTCACTCCCTATGGGAATTAAATGGGAGGGTCGAACGTTTTAGGGCATTTTGTCATATCTCAGCAGCATTTTTATGTAGAAGCCAGAAGTAGTAGCAAAAAGCCGGTTTTGCCCCATGAGGCGGTGCTGCGGTGCTAAATGAGGCGGTGCTGCGGTCCGGCGGCGGTGCTAAATTGTTGTAAAAGACTACGATGATAAAATTCAAACTTAAAATCGAGGGTGGGGCGAAATTGTGTGCTATAGGAGAGGGGGTTTTAGGAGGGGGCAGCATGTTATATTAGGGGGGGGTATTTTTTTTAAGGGGGGGCTTAATTTTAAAAAATTTAAAATTGTCTTATATTACCAGGTATCGACTATGGTAGAGTACGACTACTATCCCCTTGCCCCCCCCTACCCCATGCGCCCCCCCCCCCCAATTTTTTTTTTTTTTTTTTTTTTTTTTTTTTTTTTTTTTTAATTTTAGGAGAGCTAAAGTTTAAAGTGGTGTCGCCCTCTATCGGTAAGTATGAAAATTATGGAATTTAAAATGACTGCTTCTGAATTTTAAGTTATAGCATAGCATAAAATATAATATTCTAAAGTATCTCAACATACTGCTTATAATGGAAATTTAAGTTATAGCATGGTGTAAAATAAAGTAACTTACCACTGCTTACAATGGAAATATATAGTTATAGAATAGCACTTAATAAATAATTTTAAAATGTGTTACCATAGTGCTCGCAAAGGAATATGAAATAGAAATTTAAGTTCTAACATAACGCTAAATAAATAATTTTAAAGTTTCTTAGCAAACTGCTTACAATGAAAATATATAGTTATAGCATAGCACTTAATAAAATATTTTAAAGTTTCCTACCAAACTGCTTACAATGGAAATATTTAGTTATAGCGTAGCACTTAACAAAAATTTTAAAGTGACACATGTAAATAATTATAGTTATAAACCGACATATAGGCAGATAGGCAGGCACACAGACAAGCAGGCAGGCAGGTAGGCAGACAGACAGACACACAGTGAACTATTTGTTACGTACACAAGCATGCATATACGAAGTGAACTGATTGTAATAAAATACAAGACGTGCATACGTTTTAAAACATTTTTTTTTCTTCACAGAAATTAAGAAAATATTAAATTTCGACTACAACTTTCACTTTGAAATAGTGTACTCCCTTGTTAAAAATTATTAGCTTTTAACAAACATGTAAATGAAGCGGGGTTCGAACCTCGAACTTGACAAAATGATCTCATGATGTGTTGATTTGCAGTAGGTTTAAACGAACACACCATGAGACCATGTTTATTAGACGCGATTTAAGATATATAAGAAAAGGTGTCACGTGACTGAACATATTGGATTATTACTATACAGTACTAATGATATTATAAATTTTGTAAAATATTTTAAGCTTTATGATAAACTTTAATGTTTAAACTTACAAACACATTGGAATGTATTTATAACATATAAAATAACCTTATAAAAGGTTGGTTGGTTTGTTGGTTTTATAAACTTGCAAAGCAAAGCGTATCTTACCAATTTGCATACAAGAGATTTTGTAACATAAATTATATAATACAGCAAATTTTAACTTACCAAGTAAAGTTTAAGTATACTGTAATAGAATTTTTAATTGTATACTTTAAAAAAGAAAGTTTAACTTACCATTATGTTTATGCTCGGATTCGAACTGTCAACCTTTTGGCTAGCTTTCCAATGCGCTCCCAATTACGCTACGATGGCTCCGTACAATTAATATAAATAATGAAACCTAACACAATGTTACTTTTTTTTCCTAAGATTTTCAAGTTAATAAAACAGGATATGACGATATTTATAGAATAACATCCTGTTTTACAACGATAAGAATAGCAATATAAGAAGCTTGTACACCATAATGAATTTACTGTTTAAAGTTTTGACTTAAACGATTATTCTTCTAATTACTTAAAACCTTGCTGTATATTTGCTTGATCACCTATCTGTTTACCCTGCTTTTTGGATACTTCTAAACCTGAAAATGACTACTTCGCTTAACACATCTTACTATGAAATTTCAGAAATCAGCGAATTTAGTAGAATATTTCAGTATTTTGACGTTTTTACCCCATACCATTGGGACTTAGGGGAGGATACGATTGTCGAAGTGCAAATGAATAAGGACTGTGAGTTAAACGTTCACATTCAAAAATATAAAGAATTTGAGAATAGTGGTAAAATGTACCCTACAAATGAAGGAATTACAATATCGTGCGCAACCTTTGATAAATTTGAAACGAGAATGACAAAATTTAATTTTGACTCTGCAGAAAAAGAAACATTCGTATCTAACAACGACTTACTAACGATTTATGTGGATAAGGAATCATGCATACTGCAAAAACTATTGAAACCTGATTGTTTACTACTTACAAAAGAACAATTTCTCAAACTAGAGAAAAACTGTATTGAAATTAGCGAATGTCTTATTCAAACTTTTTTAACAAAACTTTTACCTGTTTATGTTTTAAAAAACGTAAAAATATGTAAATGTTCTCACTTTACAGAGGAAGAGGCGATGGACTATTTTTTAGAATGCTTCGATCATGAATTAGAGAGATCAGTATATCGCACGTTTGACTGTTATTTATGTTCAATCGGCCAACCAGTAGAAATGTATCATGAATGTATGAGATATAATTTAAGAAAACAGTTTAACTGGTGCGCAGACAGTGCTTTGTTAAATTTCAACATTAAGGAATTTGTGAAAAACCTGCTAGAGAAATGTACATGTAATTATACTTATTTATTTTTTGAATCTATGAATGTAGACTTTTATAATAAGCATTTGAGCAATGTATTTATAAATTAACGTAGAAATGTTTTATATTTAATAAATATTTGTTTAGTTTTTCATCATGTGTCTGTTTTTTACTTATGTATAAGGAATAAATAAGTTTAGTTTTCGGAAAGTTTTACAATTTTTATTCAGAAAATGTAGAAACTTGTTTTATTTTTCTACAAAAATTAAGGATTTTATACTATTTCATTAAACATGTGTACCATTATTATAATATAACTTACATATTGTATACAAAATACTACCCTTTACTTGATAAATTATTTAAGATTTTAAACCAAAACTGAGCGAATATTATAAAGATTATCGAGTTTGAAAATAGATCTGTTGTCTACCAGAGCAAAAACAGGAAACTACTTATTTGCGGATAACATCCCTGTTTTCTTACTGATAACGGTACTTCTTGTATAGTTTAAGGTATAAAAATTCTTTCACTAAATTAAATATTATGTTTTTATTTTTCGTGATATGTAACTTAATTAGCAATACCATATAATGAACGAGTATTTTCACACATTTTAAGTCATGATGAATACATAATAAAACATTACTTGTATACTTTTACATAAAATATGGAAAATAAATTTGTACTTAACTTATTAAATCACCCACTGTATAATAAAAGATACTGTACCTAATTACTTATGTTTAACATACAGACTAATTTTTGTATAAGATATATAACACGTGACGCTATTTTTAATTATTTTAAGCATGCGCGCCCTCTACAATTAAATAAATATTCATGAAAAGTTTTATTTGAAATAATATACATACTGTTTCTGTGCCGTTAAGACGTTCTTATTTTTTCTCCGTTTAAGTGATCTGTGATTTTAATTGATTTAAATTAAATAAGTACAATGCAAGACATGGTGTTAGACGAACCAACCAAGATAAGAAAAGCCTTGACATCGGAGTTTCAGGAGCAAATCGACTCTACTGTTTTAATGAAACCTGTTTTGAATAAGGAACCGATGGCCTCTTCATCAGATCAAGTCGATCAAAAGTTTCCTTTTACATGTGATACGTGTAAAAAAGTATTTACTAAAACATATATGTTATTAAGACATATGAACTTACATTTAGGAAAAAAACCCTCTAAGTGTGATAATCTGTTTACTACAAAGAGTGCTTTACGGGATGATATGCTAAATCATCCAAAGTCATCTGCCACATATAAGTGTGAGAAATGCAGTAAGACTTTTTCGAGAAAAAATGTATTAGTTAGACACATGAAATTTCATTTAGAAAAGAAACCTTTTAATTGTAACATGTGTTCGAAATCTTTTGTGCAGAAAAGTGACTTACAAAAGCATAACTTAGTACATTCTAAACAAGGAGTTTTGCATAAATGTAATCAATGTGAAAAAAAGTTTTCACGGGAAAAAAATTTAATAAATCATACTATGATTCATAACACCCCTCAGCAAAAGCAAAGGAATATTGAATCGTTTACCAGACACTATAAATGTGTCGATTGTTCTGAAATATTTAATCACAGATTTGACTTAGTGAAGCATAGAAAAATTCATCTCTCGCCCAAAGAACATATATCTGAACAGCGTACTGAACTTTTAAACCATTTACAGAATTTATTACTACGTATAGACACTTTACAAAATGCTATAAAAAATGAAACTATTCCTTTTTGAAATATTGACTTTACCAATTTATTTGAACTATACATATTCTTGTATATACTAATGTATGTGTTTAAATAATTAAATAAATAATAGATAAGTGAAAAAGCTTTTGTGTTTTATTTTTCAATATGATTATATTATATCACTATTATGTGAATGAATGGACTTGTAAATTTATACACTATGTATAAAAGTAAATTTCTTGGACTTTTACAAGAAGTAAAAATTTAATACAAATATATTTCAGATTTTTTAAATATATTATTGATTCACGTATGATACTTAAATTAATATGCTATTAAACATATAATTTTGTATAATCTATATTATTAATTTTCTTTAACACATATTACTTTTTTACAATAAATCGATTTAACTAATTATACATTTGTGTAATTAAACAAACTTATTTTACTAAATATACGTATCGATAATTACTTTTTATTATTTACATGCACATGATTATACTTTTTATCGTCAATAGCTTAATCAATAGCTTAATCAATAGCTTTTTCTTTTAAATTTTCTAACTGAAAATCTTTTAAAACACAATGTGTATAATTCTTTAAATTTTTTATTTGCATAATAGAATTATTATAATTTAACACTAATACTGTATTGTTAGCAATAAACGATGAACTTTTATATTTTAAATTAAATCCAAAAATTTTATATTGGAATTCATACCATGTTGAAATATCCATAAAAATTCTATTTGTTGATGAAATTTCTTCATTTGTAAATACATTGTGTTTGATCTCTTCAATATGTACATAAAACTGTTTATAATGTCGTTTTAAAGTTAAAAATATAAAATCAGCAAGTTTAATCCGAAACATGACAAAAATGCGAGATTTACCATGTTTGGTTTTGGAAATGTTATTCACACATGCGATGGGAGGGGGTATGTTATATAATTGTTCACTACTATGTGTAATGCTAGTTGATGGTTTTATTTGAAGAAATTAAACCACTTGTAGGCTGTGAGGTAAGATATGTTTCCAAATTTTTAAAATCTAGATCCTTAAACATTGTATCCAAAAAGCTTTTAGCAGAGGTAGACTCACAACAGGTGTCGGGGAAAGACGTTTCGTCATTATCACAGTTAGTAAATATTGGGGTTGTAGCATCCTTGGTAATCTTAGGCTCTGCTGCATACAAGTCCATGGTAGGTAATAGTGTTTCATAGTTCTCCTGTATATTAGATTTGGGTAAAAATTCATTTTTATAAAAATCAGAATTGTCCATAGGTTTATCTAAACGTTGAAACTTTGTTGAAGAAGCCATTTCTTCACACGACCGTTTAATCCCATCTAATTCACAAGCCATTTTTAAATAACAAACAGTAAAAGGTTCAGTCACGACAAAAGTCAACAGTAAACTGATTATATTATATCTAAACAGTTACTAACATAGGTTAAAAAAGAGTGATGGTTACAGTTAAAAGCAAGTTTAAAAGTAAATATGACGTTATAGCTTAAAGATTTAAATTGTTCATTTAATGAATATTGCTTGTTTATGTGAAATCCGTATGCTTTATAATATCTAATTATTTATAAAAGCGGGTATGGCAACGCTTATTAAATGTATATATAGTTAATCGCGTACGATAAAAAGTATAATCATGTGCATGTAAATAATAAAAATTAATTATCGATACGTATATTTAGTAAAATAAGTTTGTTTAATTACACAAATGTATAATTAGTTAAATCGATTTATTGTAAAAAAGTAATATGTGTTAAAGAAAATTAATAATATAGATTATACAAAATTATATGTTCAATAGCATATTAATTTAAGTATCATACGTGAATCAATAATATATTTAAAAAATCTGAAATATATTTGTATTAAATTTTTACTTCTTGTAAAAGTCCAAGAAATTTACTTTTATACATAGTGTATAAATTTACAAGTCCATTCATTCACATAATAGTGATATAATATAATCATATTGAAAAATAAAACACAAAAGCTTTTTCACTTATCTATTATTTATTTAATTATTTAAACACATACATTAGTATATACAAGAATATGTATAGTTCAAATAAATTGGTAAAGTCAATATTTCAAAAAGGAATAGTTTCATTTTTTATAGCATTTTGTAAAGTGTCTATACGTAGTAATAAATTCTGTAAATGGTTTAAAAGTTCAGTACGCTGTTCAGATATATGTTCTTTGGGCGAGAGATGAATTTTTCTATGCTTCACTAAGTCAAATCTGTGATTAAATATTTCAGAACAATCGACACATTTATAGTGTCTGGTAAACGATTCAATATTCCTTTGCTTTTGCTGAGGGGTGTTATGAATCATAGTATGATTTATTAAATTTTTTTCCCGTGAAAACTTTTTTTCACATTGATTACATTTATGCAAAACTCCTTGTTTAGAATGTACTAAGTTATGCTTTTGTAAGTCACTTTTCTGCACAAAAGATTTCGAACACATGTTACAATTAAAAGGTTTCTTTTCTAAATGAAATTTCATGTGTCTAACTAATACATTTTTTCTCGAAAAAGTCTTACTGCATTTCTCACACTTATATGTGGCAGATGACTTTGGATGATTTAGCATATCATCCCGTAAAGCACTCTTTGTAGTAAACAGATTATCACACTTAGAGGGTTTTTTTCCTAAATGTAAGTTCATATGTCTTAATAACATATATGTTTTAGTAAATACTTTTTTACACGTATCACATGTAAAAGGAAACTTTTGATCGACTTGATCTGATGAAGAGGCCATCGGTTCCTTATTCAAAACAGGTTTCATTAAAACAGTAGAGTCGATTTGCTCCTGAAACTCCGATGTCAAGGCTTTTCTTATCTTGGTTGGTTCGTCTAACACCATGTCTTGCATTGTACTTATTTAATTTAAATCAATTAAAATCACAGATCACTTAAACGGAGAAAAAATAAGAACGTCTTAACGGCACAGAAACAGTATGTATATTATTTCAAATAAAACTTTTCATGAATATTTATTTAATTGTAGAGGGCGCGCATGCTTAAAATAAATAAAAATAGCGTCACGTGTTATATATCTTATACAAAAATTAGTCTGTATGTTAAACATAAGTAATTAGGTACAGTATCTTTTATTATACAGTGGGTGATTTAATAAGTTAAGTACAAATTTATTTTCCATATTTCATGTAAAAGTATACAAGTAATGTTTTATTATGTATTCATCATGACTTAAAATGTGTGAAAATACTCGTTCATTATATGGTATTGCTAATTAAGTTACATATCACGAAAAATAAAAACATAATATTTAATTTAGTGAAAGAATTTTTATACCTTAAACTATACAAGAAGTACCGTTATCAGTAAGAAAACAGGGATGTAATCCGCAAATAAGTAGTTTCCTGTTTTTGCTCTGGTAGACAACAGATCTCTTTTCAAACTCGATAATCTTTATAATATTCGCTCAGTTTTGGTTTAAAATCTTAAATAATTTATCAAGTAAAGGGTAGTATTTTGTATACAATATGTAAGTTATATTATAATAATGGTACACATGTTTAATGAAATAGTATAAAATCCTTAATTTTTGTAGAAAAATAAAACAAGTTTCTACATTTTCTGAATAAAAATTGTAAAACTTTCCGAAAACTAAACTTATTTATTCCTTATACATAAATAAAAAACAGACACATGATGAAAAACTAAACAAATATTTATTAAATATAAAACATTTCTACGTTAATTTATAAATACATTGCTCAAATGCTTATTATAAAAGTCTACATTCATAGATTCAAAAAATAAATAAGTATAATTACATGTACATTTCTCTAGCAGGTTTTTCACAAATTCCTTAATGTTGAAATTTAACAAAGCACTGTCTGCGCACCAGTTAAACTGTTTTCTTAAATTATATCTCATACATTCATGATCCATTTCTACTGGTTGGCCGATTGAACATAAATAACAGTCAAACGTGCGATATACTGATCTCTCTAATTCATGATCGAAGCATTCTAAAAAATAGTCCATCGCCTCTTCCTCTGTAAAGTGAGAACATTTACATATTTTTACGTTTTTTAAAACATAAACAGGTAAAAGTTTTGTTAAAAAAGTTTGAATAAGACATTCGCTAATTTCAATACAGTTTTTCTCTAGTTTGAGAAATTGTTCTTTTGTAAGTAGTAAACAATCAGGTTTCAATAGTTTTTGCAGTATGCATGATTCCTTATCCACATAAATCGTTAGTAAGTCGTTGTTAGATACGAATGTTTCTTTTTCTGCAGAGTCAAAATTAAATTTTGTCATTCTCGTTTCAAATTTATCAAAGGTTGCGCACGATATTGTAATTCCTTCATTTGTAGGGTACATTTTACCACTATTCTCAAATTCTTTATATTTTTGAATGTGAACGTTTAACTCACAGTCCTTATTCATTTGCACTTCGACAATCGTATCCTCCCCTAAGTCCCAATGGTATGGGGTAAAAACGTCAAAATACTGAAATATTCTACTAAATTCGCTGATTTCTGAAATTTCATAGTAAGATGTGTTAAGCGAAGTAGTCATTTTCAGGTTTAGAAGTATCCAAAAAGCAGGGTAAACAGATAGGTGATCAAGCAAATATACAGCAAGGTTTTAAGTAATTAGAAGAATAATCGTTTAAGTCAAAACTTTAAACAGTAAATTCATTATGGTGTACAAGCTTCTTATATTGCTATTCTTATCGTTGTAAAACAGGATGTTATTCTATAAATATCGTCATATCCTGTTTTATTAACTTGAAAATCTTAGGAAAAAAAGTAACATTGTGTTAGGTTTCATTATTTATATTAATTGTACGGAGCCATCGTAGCGTAATTGGGAGCGCATTGGAAAGCTAGCCAAAAGGTTGACAGTTCGAATCCGAGCATAAACATAATGGTAAGTTAAACTTTCTTTTTTAAAGTATACAATTAAAAATTCTATTACAGTATACTTAAACCTTACTTGGTAAGTTAAAATTTGCTGTATTATATAATTTATGTTACAAAATCTCTTGTATGCAAATTGGTAAGATACGCTTTGCTTTGCAAGTTTATAAAACCAACAAACCAACCAACCTTTTATAAGGTTATTTTATATGTTATAAATACATTCCAATGTGTTTGTAAGTTTAAACATTAAAGTTTATCGTAAAGCTTAAATTATTTTACAAAATTTATAATATCATTAGTACTGTATAGTAATAATCCAATATGTTCAGTCACGTGACACCTTTTCTTATATATCTTAAATCGCGTCTAATAAACATGGTCTCAAGGTGTGTTCGTTTAAACCTACTGCAAATCAACACATCATGAGATCATTTTGTCAAGTTCGAGTTTCGAACCCCGCTTCATTTACATGTTTGTTAAAAGCTAATAATTTTTTAACAAGGGAGTACGCTATTTCAAAGTGAAAGTTGTAGTCGAAATTTAATATTTTCTTAATTTCTGTGAAGAAAAAAAAATGTTTTAAAACGTATGCACGTCTTGTATTTTATTACAATCAGTTCACTTCGTATATGCATGCTTGTGTACGTAACAAATAGTTCTCTGTGTGTCTGTCTGTCTGCCTACCTGCCTGCCTGCTTGTCTGTGTGCCTGCCTATCTGCCTATATGTCGGTTTATAACTATAATTATTTACATGTGTCACTTTAAAATTTTTGTTAAGTGCTACGCTATAACTAAATATTTCCATTGTAAGCAGTTTGGTAGGAAACTTTAAAATATTTTATTAAGTGCTATGCTATAACTATATATTTTCATTGTAAGCAGTTTGCTAAGAAACTTTAAAATTATTTATTTAGCGTTATGTTAGAACTTAAATTTCTATTTCATATTCCTTTGCGAGCACTATGGTAACACATTTTAAAATTATTTATTAAGTGCTATTCTATAACTATATATTTCCATTGTAAGCAGTGGTAAGTTACTTTATTTTACACCATGCTATAACTTAAATTTCCATTATAAGCAGTATGATGAGATACTTTAGAATATTATATTTTATGCTATGCTATAACTTAAAATTCAGAAGCAGTCATTTTAAATTCCATAATTTTCATACTTACCGATAGAGGGCGACACCACTTTAAACTTTATCTCTCCTAAAATTTAAAAAAAAAAAAAAAAAAAAAAAAAATTGGGGGGGGGGGGGGCATGGGGTAGGGGGGGGCAAGGGGATAGTAGTCGTACTCTACCATAGCCGATACCTGGTAATATAAGACAATTTTAAATTTTTTAAAATTAAGCCCCCCCTTAAAAAAAATACCCCCCCCCTAATATAACATGCTGCCCCCTCCTAAAACCCCCTCTCCTATAGCACACCCTTTCGCCCCACCCTCGATTTTAAGTTTGAATTTTATCATCGTAGTCTTTTACAACAATTTAGCACCGCCGCCGGACCGCAGCACCGCCTCATTTAGCACCGCAGCACCGCCTCATGGGGCAAAACCGGCTTTTTCCTACTACTGCCAGACATTCAGGATAAGAAATCTACCAAAACAATGGTTAAACACGTGTTTCAGCAATTTTAGAATTTCACTCCCTATGGGAATTAAATGGGAGGGTCGAACGTTTTAGTTCATTTTGTTATATCTCAGCAGCATTTTTATGTAGAAGCCAGACATTCAGGATAAGAAATCTACCAAAACAATGGTTAAACACGTGTTTCAGCAATTTTAGAATTTCACTCCCTATGGGAATTAAATGGGAGGGTCGAACGTTTTAGGACATTTTGTCATATCTCAGCAGCATTTTTATGTAGAAGCCAGACATATTCAGGATAAGAAATCTACCAAAACAATGGTTAAACACGTGTTTCAGCAATTTTAGAATTTCACTCCCTATGGGAATTAAATGGGAGGGTCGAACGTTTTAGGACATTTTGTCATATCTCAGCAGCATTTTTATGTAGAAGCCAGACATTCAGGATAAGAAATCTACCAAAACAATGGTTAAACACGTGTTTCAGCAATTTTAGAATTTCACTCCCTATGGGAATTAAATGGGAGGGTCGAATGTTTTAGGACATTTTGTCATATCTCAGCAGCATTTTTATGTAGAAGCCAGACATATTCAGGATAAGAAATCTACCAAAACAATGGTTAAACACGTGTTTCAGCAATTTTAGAATTTCACTCCCTATGGGAATTAAATGGGAGGGTCCAACGTTTTAGGACATTTTGTCAGCAGCATTTTTATGTAGAAGCCAGACATTCAGGATAAGAAATCTACCAAAACAATGGTTAAACACGTGTTTCAGCAATTTTAGAATTCCACTCCCTATGGGAATTAAATGGGAGGGTCGAACGTTTTAGGTCATTTTGCCATATCTCAGCAGCTTCTACCTAAAAATGTAGGAATCTGAAAATCGGGGTAAGAAATCTACTAAAAAATGATTCAACACGTGTTTCAGCGATTTGAGAAATTCACTCCCTAAGGGATTATATAGGGGGGGGGGGTGAACGTTTTAGGTATTTCGCCCTATCTCAGCGGCAGTTACAGGCAAGAGCATCAAATTCAGGATAAGAAATCTACTAAAATATGGTTAAACATCTATTTCAGTAATTTTAGAAATCGCCCCCTTCCTAAGGGGGTCATTTCGCCATGTCTGAACGGCAGTTTTAGGAAGGAGTATGAAATTCAGGAAAACAAATCAACTAAAAAAATGGTTAAACATGTATTTCAACAATTTTAGAAATTCACCCTTTAAGGGTGTTAAATGGGAGGGTCGATCGTTTTCGGTCATTTCGCCCTATCACAGTTGTAGTTTTAGGTAAGAGCTTCAAATTCAGGATACGAAATCTATTAATAAAATAGTTAAACACGTGTTTCAGTGATTTTAGAAATTCACCCTAAAGGGGATAAAATGGGGAGGGGGTTGAACGTTTTAGGTCATTTCATCATGTGTCAGCAGCAATTTTAGGTAGGAGCATCAAATTCAGGATAACAAATCTACTAAAAAATAGTTAAACGTGTTTCAGCGATTTCAGAAATTCCGCCCTCGAAGGGGCTTAACACTTTCCGGCACAGACAAAGTCTGTTCGTAAAATGAGAAATTTCTGAATGACACCGGAATTTACAAACGACTTTTTTAGAAAATGCGAACTCCTTATTTTAAGCTTTCATTATACAAACAAAATTTTATTAAAATATTCTTGGTGCCGAATGCAAGTTTGGAATTAAAATTAGGTGTGCCCGGCGTGGGACCACTTTGCCGGAAAGGGTTAAAAGGGAGGGTCCAACGGTTTGGCTCATTTTGCCATATCACAGCAACATTTTTAGGTAAAAGCATGAAATTCAGGATAACAAATCTACTAAAAAATTGGTTAAACATTTTTTAATCGATTTTAGGACTCACCCCCTAAGATGTTAAATGGGGTGGAGTCGAGCCATTTAGGTCCTTTCCCCATACCTCAGCAGTAGTTTTAGGTAGAAGCATGAAATTCAGGCTAACAAATATAGTAAAAATATGTTTAAAACATATTTCAGCGATTTTAGAAATTCACCCACTGTGGGGTTTAAATGGGAAACGTTTTAGGTCATTTCGCCATATCTCAGCAGCAGTTTAGGTATAAGCATGAAATTCAGAATAACAAATCTACTAAAAATATAGTTTAACAAGTAATTTCAGTGATTTTAGAAACTCACCCACTTAGGGGGTTGAACATCGGAAAAGGACCCAATTAAGGAAGATTAGACTAATAAGACAACTATTGCTGATTTTTCATTAGATATTTTGTGTATGTCATTTTTAAAAGTAAAAAAAAATTATCATTTATAAAGCTGAAGGATTTAGTATGATTGCGACGAAATAACAAGTTTTTTTTTTCTCATTGTCATTTTGACGGTTTATTGACGCGAATGCGTTATTGTGATCGGTGTATTTTTTGGATATTACATTTTTACTTATGTTACCCGGAAGGCCAAGGTTAACTCAGACGAAACCGGGTGGTTCTGTCATATTAAAATTAATTTATTAGTTTTAATATGTACATAATCAGAAAAAAATTATTTATCACATTTTTACAAACTTTTATTTAAAGTTTAAAATTTGTAAATACTGCAATGTTGTCTCATTCCCGCTTTTATCTGATTTAGATCAATTTTTTAAAATTACCTAACCATCTCTAATCTACATTATAGTCGAAATATAATCGATTATAAACAAGATATCTTGAGAAAGATTATCAACTAGAAAAGTACCTGAATTTTCGTTTTTGTCCAAAATGAAATCGTTTCAAATTGCATACAGCGAGTTCGAAACTAAGAACTTCAGTTCGATACTTTCAAACTCTTCATGTTAGCCGTAAATTAACTCCTTAAGCAACACTTGACAATAAAAGATCGCCTGAAGTTCTTTTGCATACACGTGATTTGACCATTTCAGTTCACAATATTATCCTAATATCAAATCAATATTGATTATATTTTATGTAATGACAATTATTATCCAATGCCAAATATCAACCAATTTCATTAATACGAGTTGTAATTTTCCAACTGGACAAAAAATGTCCGGGCCAGGAGTCTAACCTCGGATCTCTTGGCTGAAGCTGCCATGCTCTGCCAACTGAGCTATCCCGGTCGAATCTGGAGGGCACAATTCTTCCAGTAACTCGTATGATTTAAACTCATATGATTGCTTTACCAATTTGAATAATTGTGTTAAAATTAATCTAGTGCAATTTCGTTTAATTACAACTATTGGACAAATATGAAATACCAATCCATGAAATACCAACATAGGTAACATATTCCGATGGAAATTATTTGCAATGCAATGCGGATTTGCAGAAATAATGCCTGTGGGATGGCGAAATATTTCTAGAATTTTTTTGTGCAATATTGACCATCTGGGTATAAAACCCATTATTGTGGTAATGTTTTATTTAATCACTATTGCCTAAAATATAGACACTTATTTTTAGGTTGTATTGACCAAGACCAAGACACGCTCAGTACAAACGATATGTCGACTACATCGTTTTCTACAAAAGTGCATAAAATTGTGTGTATACATACATGATTTCAATCATAGATGGCGTATTTGTACGAATCAGTGGCGTAGCCAAGGAAAGGGTTCAGAAGCTCTGGAACCCACTAATTTAAAGAACTATTATTCGACTTATATTAAAGGAGAGTTTTCTACGATTGAATAACATGAAAAACTTTTACAATATCCAGAATAAAAGGTATAGAGAGCATCTGGATCCCCTCTCAGGCTACGCCACTGGTAGGAATTCTGGTAGGATTTCTCAAACACACATTATTAAAATAATTAGATAAAATACAGTAATTAGAATTAGGAAGGCTGTAGCTTGGAATTCGGAACATGTTGGATTTTATCCGAATGTGGCTTTAACCCGGGAGATAATATTCTTAGAAGCTCGACTTGACACGAAACCGTCATACTTCAATCCGAATTTGAAATACTTAAATCAAAACTTAGCCTAAAACCCAAAAACAGTGTTGCCAATTTAACGAAATTTTTATTCAAATTATATCGCAGAATTTTTGAATAGCAATTTTTAGTTCATAATTAAAACACAGCATTTTAAAATATGAGAATTGCTATTGGGACACTTTCCAAAATATTTTGAATAAAAACTTCCAACTTAGAAACCAGGGCTGTAGCTAGAAGTAAACAATAGGGGGTGCTCAAGAAAATGTAGGGGGGGGGGGCTCATACTATTTCACTCTCTGACACATGCACGCACAAACACAGATATAGATGATCAAAGTATTATATAGAAAGGTAAATTAGTGCATATTCATAGTGTATGCCCTATGTTTCTTATTAAATTGTTTATAATAACTTTATTTAACGCTAAGAAAAGTAAAAGCTGCAAACAGGGATGTAATACCGTCTGGATTATTTTAAGGAATACCGTATACCCTCTTCTCAAAAACACTATAAGCATATACTTTTTAGGGTATACCCTCTGCCTAAAGCGTATGCCCTCTGGTTTTTTACTACTACATCACTGGCTACAGAATGAAAAATTTCAGTGTATAATTATACTAGTGAAATAATAAGTGATGATGTCAAAAAGTAAATAAAAAGCTGTTTCACCTGTTTCAAAAGAGTTGCAACCTTTAATTTTTTTCTGAATATTCCCTGCCCTTCAGGATTCTAAAGTTATGTTATTATATCATAAAAAAACATTAGAATAATCAAGGGTGTATTTTGCATTTTAAAATTATTTTTGTGTCTAGTCAAAAGCTAAAACCAGTTGTATTTAAATTGGCTATAACTCATTAGAATAACTTTGTTTTATGCTAATAATGGAAAACGCTTCAAAATGAAATATTTCAGTATATAACTAATGCAAAAGTCAATGTTTGCATCAGCAAAAGGTTGCTAATTCTGAGTATGTGCAGATAGGATGCGCGCCTGTTGAAGCACTTATTTGCAGTTTTTAAACAAATACTACAATTTGGTATTTATGCAAAACTGTAAAGAGCCCCCAAAACTAAGTTAAATTTTTGAACAGAGTTTCATTTGGATTTTTGAAACAGAATTTCATTTGGCAGCTTTGGCAACTTTCCCAGGGAGGGCTCAAAAATTTTCAGGGGGTGCTGAGCCCCCCTGGCACCCCCCTAGGTACGTCCCTGTTAGAAACAAAGCAAGAAATGAAATTAATGCTATATTTTAATGCAATTTTTCAAAAATAGTCTACAATCGTTTTTATTATATTTTGTGAAGAAAATTTAAACTATTTAATTTATATTAAATGATAATTCATGACTTGAAAAATTATCTGAGACATTCTTCTAGAAAGAAGAAACGAAATCAATCTCGCAATATACTTAACCAAAACAACTACAGTCAACTTGACACGAACCTACTGTATACACGAAAGGACAAAATTTGAGTTCGTTCGACCTAAACTCCCCATGTGCTATAAATATTACAGAATAGTTTCTCAAACTAGGGTATGCGTGCAAGTTCTGGTATGCTACCCTATCGATACTGGTACTCTAAATCTTCTATTCTGATTGTAGTGGAGTTTTAAATAAGAGTTTTCTGGGTCACTACACCTTTCTGAACCCATGTTGAAAAGAAACCCTTTATATTAAATATTTCTTCTTCGCTGTAAGGGTCAAAATTTGCACAAATATAATTTAAATTTTATTTATTCTACATGTGTTCAATTTTATGGGTTAAAATTAAATAATAAATTCAAATCTTGAAATATGAATGGATTATATAAATGAATAGTGTAGATGCCGTATGTCCGATTTCAATTATTGTTTCCTCCAAAAAGTAGTTACTGTTTTTTAAAGAGCTACATTTGGCTAATCAGACCCAATCTTCGCATCAGTGATAGAAGTTGTAAATTTATGAAAAATTGTATTATTGAGTCAGTCAATAACACATGTAAGTGTATGCACTGCCTTCTGAATGCTAGGCACACTCTCTAACACAAAAAGGCGGCTGTAGTAGGAGGATTTTTTTTCAGCGTTTGTACGACCATTTGAAATGGAGTACAAATAAATTCTTAAACGTTTTCTAAGCCTTTTGTTTCTGATATCAAATAATCCAAAGAAAATTTTCAGAAAAACGGTGTCTAAGTTCACTTGACCGTATAAACGCTGAAAAAAATCCGTCTACAACAGTCGTCCTTTTTGTGTCAGCGCCTAGGCTTAGCATACAGGGGGCGGTGGTGTCTGCTAATATGTCATAAGTCCTTCTAGTCTCTTCTAGTCTATCAAATTGGTTTACGATACAAGATATGTACACTCTTATGAATTTCTCAGGAGTCTGGCACTGTTTTTGAGATTAGAAAATTACTATTTAATATTTAAATCTCAGATTTCATAAACGACTTTATTTCATTGCAGAATTTGTCATATTTTTCCGCGAAGAAATAAGGCTAAAAATTCTAGCAAAATTTTGTGGTAACGCTGTACGCACCGTGATGTTATTTGGACATTATTAAAATATAACCATGATGTTACTCGATGCATGAATGTTAAAAAAAGAGGATCATTTAAGCAAGATTTTAGTAATATAGTTTTAAACGTTAGAATTAATAGACTGATTCGTTAAATTGCGGTGGGGATGGTGCAAGATATACATACTTTTTGAAGTCCACCAAAACCAGTGTTGAATTTAGACACTTTTCTCCGGGAGGGATTTATGTGGCTCCGGGGGGACACTATGGAGTTCCGGTTGGGGGGGGGGAAATTACACTTTTTGACCCATTGAAAGCATAAAATTTCAAATCTTCCGGGGAGGACATTTCAATGCTCCGGGAGGGACATTCCCTCCCAGGCCACCCCCTGGATTCAACACTGACCAAAACACTTTTTATATATATTAATTCTTTATTAGGTCTACTTTATAGTTTTGAGGTCCGTTTTACAGTGCAGATCTAGGGCATGTGCTCGAATGTCTTGCTGTAAATCAGTCCATATTAGCATTACCTGCGTTTCTGTGTGATACGGCAAAATTATAAATTTCGATTTAGTGATACGCCAGGCTACAAATTTGTAAAATCCCGGATAAATATAATTTGGCACATTGCACGAGTCAAACTAGACTAAAACTGAGAGGAATGGTTTTAATACAAAGTATGAACGCTAAATATTGGGATTTTAAATATTCCATTAATTAAATGATATACAGGGTGTTCCAGGAACGACTCCCCAACTTTGAAATGACATAACTGCGAAACAGTGAGAAACCGAAAAGTGAAACAAGTGGTATGTTAGACAGACAGGTCTGGAATTAGCTATACTCTAGTTTGCAGAAATAGTTTCACTATTGGCTAATAGGTGTCAGCACAAGCACATGAAGCTTTCAATAGTACTCAGAAGTACAGAAAGTTCATTCGTGAGACTGTTTCATTGCTGACACGTATAAAGGAGTTGTGTCGAATTATTTATTATACGGAAATTGAATAATATCATGTCGTGTTTCATTGAGCAACGTGTCTTATTGCACTGGAATACCATCAATTAGGACAAAATGCGATGATGACAAAGCGAAGCATTCAAAAAATTTAATGTTCAAAAAGGTCTAGAACAGAACAATTCGTACTTTATTTAACATGTTTGAACGGACAGGCTGTGTGGCCGATGATTTAGCCGGAAATGTGAGATGCAGCTGATTAGTCATGACACCTCAAAATGTGCGAGCAATCGAAGAAATCCTTAAACGTATCCCTCTGAAATCCATCCGACGAAACGCTGCTGAAGCGAGATTCTCAAACACCACTAAATACAGAATAATACGAAAGTGCCTGAAGCTGTTTCCCTATAAAATACGGTGTCATCAAGCGATTGCAAATACAGCTCTGCGACAGCAAGAAGACTTTACAAATGAGTTACTCCAGATGATTGATGAGAGTAAAATTGATGTCGGCTGCTTATGGTTCACCGATGAGGCCCATTTCCATTTAGAGGGGTTTGTGAACAAACAAAGCTGGTCAATATGGGCACTGAAAGTTAGTGTGTCTTGCAAAACCACTACATACTGCAAAGTTACAGTTTGGGCTAGACTCTCCAGTAAAGGGGTCATTAGACCCGTTTTCACGAGGGAAATGATTAACTCATTCATATATTGAAATGTTATAGCAGTATGTTGCCACATTTCAAGCTCTACAGTGTGGAAACCATGAAACCAGAGAATTCATGGTTTATGCAGTATGGGGTCGGACCACATCGTACTACTGCAGTGTTTGAGTTCCTTGAGAAAAATTTCAGTGACCGGGTCATCGCTCTCAATTATTCCCGAGTGGCAGGCATTTATATGGATTGGCCTCCATATTCCCCGGATCTCAATCCAAGTGATTTCTTGTTGTGGGACTACATGAAAGAATTGTTTACTCTAAGAATCCTCAAACGTTGGAACAGCTTGAACAATTCATTTGTGAGGCATGTGCATCCGTTTCAGTAAAGGCATTACAACGAGTGACTTCGAAATTTATCCTTCGGTTGCGTCATGTTATTGCTAAGAAAGGTGACCATATTGAAATCAATGCAATGTGATTTGACCTCTATTCCCGAAGCACATTTTCAGACCCTATTTCAAAGACACCGCTCTGGGACTGCAGCGCCCTCAGATGTCCAATCTTGGAACTATTTCTGCAAACCGGAGTATAACAAATTCCAGATCTGTCTGTTCAACATACCACTTGTTTCACCTTTCCGTTTCTCACTGTTTCGCAGTTATGCCATTTCAAAATTGAAGAGTCGTTTCTGATACATTAATATGAAATTTTATTAGCGCTACCGCAATAGACACAGAAATATTGTACTTATTCAAGTAATCTTTGGGCTTGAGTATTTTTTCCATATCGTAGGTTTGGAAGCTTTATTCACGAAACGAAGAAAAATGTCGTTATATTATTCGAATGAATAATACCATATAATTAAAAAATAAGATTTCACTGTTCAATTTTGAATTTTTTGTTATAAAATTTAATATTGATATAAAAAATTTTGTGCAATTGAAAAAAGGACTTTTCTCCAGTTTCCTATTTTCTTGTTGAAAAAGATCAATCAACTTAAAACTAATTCAATTGACTGATATATATTAGATTTAAAAATGATAAAAGAATCGCTATCCGCAATGGAAGTATAATTTTCTTTTAAAAGGCAAATTTATGCAAGTCCACATTCTAAAACCAAAGCCTGTCGATGAGACATCTCTTTGATGTCAAAATGGTGACATTCACAACAGAGAAAAAAAATGACTACGCTATTTTCGTTACATTAAGACTCTGAAGTGTCCTAAGTCACAGTGACCGACTTTTCAGTTACTTACAAATCGTTACTTAGTGAGACACATCGATGTCACAATAATGAACGACTTTTTTCCACCACATCAAGTGACTAATATAGAGATCTGCCACAGTGGACTATTTTTGAATTCTATCTCGCACCACTTTCTCAAAACAAAAATCTTTCACACACACTCTAAAAAAAAAAATGTGCAAGAGATATTTACTATAAAATTTATTTTTATAAGAATAGTGGTGCGAGATAGAATTAAAAAATAGTACAAATAGAATATAAACATATTCGCGAGTTTCAGACCTGCAATATAAACAATTACCCATTCACGATGATTGGCCAGTTTACTTGCCACTTAAGACGCACGAAACCTTTAACCCATTCGCTGAAACCACAAGTATACTAGTGGTTTTTTAATCTAAAATTGCGAATTCGTACCGGATATTTCGAAAGAAGAATTTTTATTTTATGTAATCACGAATTGTCTATAATTAATTAAAGTAAATATTGCTATTAGTATTTTCTGGTATGAATTCGAACTTTCTAAATAAAATAAAATTCCGGTAATTTTAACCCGGCAGTGAACGAGTTAAATTTGAAAACCAGTATTTTATAATGGAAATTTTCTCTTTATGTTAGTTGCCGAACAGTTGATGTCGGTTAAGGGGCTTCCGAGTTGCGATCAACTTTACGCCCAGTCTATTTGTGAGTAACCTGTCTTGTAAATATTGAGCCGTTCCAAATTTTGAGCAATTAAATAACTCAAGAATTTAATATGAAAACTGGTGTAAAAGATTTAAAAGAAATGTAAAAAATACTCGTCGTGAATGGGTTAACTCTTTGACTACGGTTCGGGACATATAGGTCCCAATAAGTTATATTTTACTCTATTCGTATCACTATTTTGAAAATTAATCTCTGCCATATTCTTATACAAGAATATTTTCAAGATACATCAACCACTCATATATTTAACATGTTCATGTCAAGTATATATAGTAGAAGTAATTTGACAAACGTTATATAGCAGTTTTAAACTATATAAATAACTAACAAATATAATGTATGTTGTAACTTATTGGATAGCTTGCAAAGAATGTAATGATTAATGAAGACGAAATACTTAAATTTAGTTCAATTTAGCTTTAAAAGCTTTCTTCTTTTACATCTTTTAATTTTAGCAATCTAATGAAAATAAGGAAAGAGAAAATAATTTTATATAATAAAGAATAATATATATATAAATAATAAATATAATAAATAATAAATATAACAAATAATTTTATATAAACAAGCAATTTAGTATATTTATCAATATTCGAAAAAAGAGAAAAACAAAAGATACAGGGAATTATTTTATCACTAATAATTAAAGTTTTATACTGCAAATTGATGTTGCACATATTTCTGAAATCATTTTATGAAATATACATCTATAATTTTACAAATAACATATTTATATGCTCTAAGCAGGCAATTTATTTTGTAGTTAAACATTCCAAGGTCATATGAGGTTCATTACGTTTCTAAATTTCTGATAACAAGCGTAACAAATTTCAAGAAAAGTCAGAAAAATGTTTGAATGTATGAAATAATTATAACCAATCACAGCATCGACGATTATGGATGATTTAAAATCTTTCTATTTTGAACAAAATACTCATTGTATATTGAAAAGTTAGAATCAATATATGTGTTACGGAATCCATTTTGTACTCTAAATGGAGCAGTTGCTCTGCACGCAGAACTACTGCTTACCATGAAGCATTATTCATATAATAATATTACACTAACCAAATATTTAGAGCTTTATCACTTAAAATAAATTTGACATATTTTCCGGCATGAGTTATTTAAATTTTCTCATTTATTTCATTTAAAATTTGCTAATTTCTGTTCTATTTCTAATAACACACATTTTCAAATTTTTCAAAAATTAACTTGTGATATATTGCATTAAGACCGTACAGTGGTGAAAATTTTTCATCCGATAGTAAATGCATTTTCCCATTATCTTTACTTTCTTTGCAATGTTGGCCATTTTGCTTTAAATTGTTATTTCCTTATAAATACTGTGTGACGAAGCGTATTCTTTTTTTACTGATAGTCGAGGCACTATATACTATTTAGAAAATAATTAATTGTTTAAAATTTTTTAAAAATAAGTAAATTATAGAAAAAAATTAAAATAACATTTTGCAACCATTCTTTCTTTAAATATTAATTTATTTCTGTGGCTGTGATTTCTGCGGCTCAGAGTTCTCTATACCTTTTGTACTCTAAATACAGCAGTTGCTCTTCATGGAGAACTACTGCTTTTCATGAGTCAAGTTAATGTTTGAACAATAAACGAAAATTTAGAGCTTTATCACTTAACCCTTTCAAGGGAAAGCACTTGTGTTCCTGTAAAGTTTCCATTTCTAGTTATTTTGAATGTTACGTGATCAGATGTAACAGAAACATCACGTGCAATAATACATGTATTATAATGTCCGATATCAAATTTTAATAATCATTGAGAAGAAACCTGTGACGATAAAATGTTCTGCCATATTTATCATTCATAAAAATTATTTTTGTTTTTATCAGAGTTAAAATATGGATAATAACTACAAATCGTTACTCTGTTTATTTGTGAGTTAAGTAAGTAAACCAGATGTATTGAAAAACACATTAAAGGCTCAGGAATAATTCAAACGCTTTTGTGAATTATTGTGATATCTATCACTGAATTTGTAGACGATTATAACTGAAATTTGAAGAAACATTTTAAATTAATGACGCGTTGTGGATAGCAAGCAAGGGCAATATCGACAGATAGGATATTTTTCTTTTAATTTCTCTAAAACATAAAGTGGAAGTCGCCGAAAACTGAGGGGATATCTTAAAAGAGTCCAATCCGCCGCTAATACACTGAAATTTGCTTTAGAATACAAACTGACAATAACGATCAATGTTATGCGCATATATTCACTCAAATACCGGGTATCCCAAGAATGACTGATGGATTTTAAAATTCAATAATTTGCAAATGGTGACAGATTTTTAAAAATTCTTACAGGAGGGTTATGTATGACGTCAGGAGTTTTGTTTCTGTGATTCTTGATTTTAGTTCGAATTTCAAGCAATAGTTAACGCTGACAGCGGTTGGCGTTCAGTCGAGGCTGAAACTGACGCCACTCAGCATTGAAGCACCGCCCCCTGAATACTAGGCCTGAGCGCTAACAACAATGGCGGCTGTCGCAGGCCGATTTTTTTTTTCAGCGTTTGAACGCTCCCTCGAACTTCAACATCGATAATATCTAAATGTTTTCTCCGACTTGTTTCATCTCAGAAAAACTGGGCGAAGAAAACTTTTAGAAATTATTGATGTTGAAGTTCGCGCAACCGTTCAAACGCTGCTGAAAAATAAATCCGTCTGCGACAGCCGCCATCTAATATTCCGGGGGCATCAATGCTGAGTGGCATCATTTTCGGCCCTGATCGAACGCCAATCGCTGTCAGCGCCATCTATTGTTTAAAATTCGAACTAAAATTAAGAATCACTGTAAAAAAAACTCCTGACATCATACATAACCCTCCTGCAAGAATTTTTTAAATATCTGTCACAGTTTACAAGTTATTGAATTTTAAAATCTATCAGTCATTTTTGGGACACCCGGTATATATCACTGAGAACTGTGGATTAACTATATATAGTCCAACCAATGCTGTCAGTTTTACCTCTTTTTGAATGTAGGAATTCGGAATTCATACCGGAAATTCGGCAGGAATAATTTTACTATGCGTAATCACAGTGGAACTATGTAGTGAGCTTTATGGATCACCTAGCTGCGAAGCAACTTAATATCCAGTATAAAAGTAATCGACTTTCAATGCAGATGGGGAGCCGTAAGAAAATACATAATTCTAGTAAAGAACACACACACAAAAAAATAGAATTATAATGCAGTATAGACAAAAAAAGTTTAACAATTAAGAAAGAAAGAAAATTCTATAAGATTCACATGACAGACGAAAACCTACCGAGGGACAAACCCATCTCATAAAAAAAAGGGCTCCTTTCAGAGACCATACATTAGTTTAAGAAATACATTACTAAGACAGCGGTCTAGAAAATATATATATATATATATATATATATATATATTAACGAAAAAAAAGAGTTTATATTAGAAGAGTGGAAAACGCAGCACATTAAAGTTAAAAAACAAAAATAAAAAGGTGAAGAAAAAATGTGAGGTTGGAGACAATCTGCTGACTCTGCAAAGATGAAATTAGTAACATTGGGGAGGTTAATTTCATTGGAAAGGGAGTTGAATTCATTGATAATAACAATCCTTTTTTCCATGGAATTATAAATTTTTTTAGTCTGTGTAGCACTATTTTTTACACATTTAACTCGGGAGAAGTCGCGCATACCCAGATTATGATTGATTTTTGCATTGTCACCAATAAATGCAATTAATAATCGTCACTTTAATTAGTCTGGGACAATTGTTACAAATTCTATGATAATGCAAATTATAGATTACTTTTCGAAAAATAGTGGTGGCAATTGTAAAAACCATACGCACCCTGGGGTATGTCATACCCCATGCGACTGCTCCCGGGTTAAGAAATTTAGAGATTTGGAAAATTTCTTTTAAATCTTTAAAAATGTGGAAATTTTCCTGGATTTCATTAGTATAACTAGATGGTATTTGATGACAGTTAGAAGTAGAATTTGGAATAATTTTAGTGTTATCATTAGTAGATGAGAAAGAGGAATTCTCCACAGGAGTACGAGAGCCTTCAGTGCACGGCTAGAATCAGGAGAATCAACTGCAGGTGCAGCATTGTTTTTCTTTTTAGTATAATTAATTTCTTTAAGAATATCAGCCAGCGTTTGGGTTTTTTTAATAGTATTGTTGTTTTTGCTTCTAACACGGTAGGGGTTTGTAGGACAACCACGGTAGTTAGCAGGGTGACCAGTTTGATCGCAGTTGACACATTTAGGTGCAATTAATTCTGCTGTTCTTGTAACCTATTTCTACTTAGTACGTATTTCAATACATTTATTAAATACAGTTTCTGGGCTGAAACAAACTATTTTAGCCACGGTTTATACACCCGAAAGTATGGGATTTTCTTTTCAACATTTTTGATAAATGGACAAATGAAACATATTAAAAGTAATAAGTATTTTAAAATATACAGATTAAATGTTTATACAAATAACAACTTTAAAAGAAACTCTTGTATTAAAATTCCCTGGATAATCTTATGAATTTCGGAATAAAGTAGTTTTTCAGTACTGGAAATGAAAGAGCTAAAATAATATTACTTTCCCCCTTTTTTTTCATATTTTAATGTTGCAAAAATAATTGGAACGACGTCCATCAAATCTGTTACTTTAAAATAAACTAGTAAATCTACAGATCAGAGGCCTCAACGTCAGCTCAAAAAATCATTGTTCTTACTAATTTTTAACATTATCTGAAAAAATATTTGACACACTAAAATTCAATCTTTTTAAGTTATTTATACATTGATAAGAATATAAATTTATCGAAAGTTTCGGAAATTTTAGAAGTATCCCCTTAAACACAATGTTATGCAATTATAGGATAAACTACTTGTTACTGTATTTTTTCAGAATAACAATACATTATTTCAGGGGGTCTATGCCCCCCTGAACCCCCCGTTGTCGCTTTAATATTCTATTCTCAATTTCCAGTAATTGTGCTATTTTATTTCTTGAGTATATGTCTGAATGTATTTGCAATTTTCATTTCATTAGAATAACCATCTCTTTGTACAAGAGATTTTATCCTATCCTTAAAAGAATAATTATATTTCAACTACTAAACATCATATGTTTCTGAAGTTGAATAAAATTTCGTGTATAAATTACACTTATACAAATTTAAATTCCTCTTATTTGACCTATATTCAATTTACGCATTCAACGTTTTTATTATTTTCATTTGGAAAACCGATTTGGTAATCATTTTTTAGTACTTAAAATAAATTCTCATCTATTTCATTAAAAAAAAAAAAAAGCATATTAAAAACTTAAAACTCGAAAATTGGCAATTTTTAATAAAACTTCGCGTAAAAATAATGAGATTCACTTGAATTTTCCTTTGTTGATATTCTTTGAAATATAGTTGCTTAGCAACCATTTATTGAAAGAGAGAAAAAAATGCACTGGAAATTTTTGTAAAAAATGATAGAATAAAATGTATTATATTATTAGAGCAGATGTATAAAATTGCACCAAAAATTGTACACCTAATTTAAAAATCTGACGAATGTATTAACAAAATTTCAAATTAATTTGAATAATTTAAGACCTGACTTGATAAATTTTAGCCTTCATAACTTACCCATTAAATACATTAATCAAATGCGTCATTTTATTTCAATGGATGAAAATTTTCAAAATCGTCTGAATTCCCATAGGAAAGCATTATGACCTAAAAAGAAATGTTTTCCGTAATCTTATTAAATTTATATTCGTGATTGCCTATTGTTTGTGTGAATGATTCTAGTATATCTTGGATTTCGTTCTACACAGTGGTTTTATTAGGATAAGCAAAAATTCAGAAAATAATTTCATGTTATCCTAGTACCTAAATAGCAATATTTACTTACCTGCCAACCACGAAACACTCGCATCTGATAGATAAGTTGAATAATATCTTGTGCACAAAAGCAACTTATGGAAATGTAAACTGAATCTACTGTATTTCACTTATATCTATTGCAGAAATCTAGTGTTATTACAATTTTTGTTTCGGAAAAACAGTTTTGATGGTCATTCTATAATATTTATTTTACATACGTACATCTTGATCTAACTCGATGGCAATAGCATACTAAAATCTCTCAATAAAATATTAAAATCACCCAATAAAATATTGTAGCAAAATAGTCTGAATTATTTGAATTTTATTATTTTGATATTCTTTAAAATTTAGTTGCTAGGTTACGGTTAAATTAAAGAGGTAAATAAAAATAAATGCATTTTAAAATTTGCAGAAAATGATAGAATAAAATGTATTATATTATTAGAACAGATGTATAAAATTGTACCAAAAATTATACACCTAATTTAAAAAATCTGACGAATGTATTAACAAAATTTCAAATTAATTTGAATAATTTAAGACCTGACTTGATAAATTTTAGCCTTCATAACTTACCGTTTAAATACATGAATCAAATGCGACATTTTATTTTCAACGACTGAAAAAATTCAAAATCGTCTGAATTCCCATAGGAAAGCATTAGGATAAAAAAAGAAATGTTCTATATTTTCCGAGCGAATGAACCAAATGTAACTAAAAACTATACAGCTAATTCCGGGTATCTCACCAACATACCTACCAAAAATCAAACTAATCGGATCATTTTTACGGCAGTTATCGCGGAACAGACAGACAGACGGACAGACGGACAGACAGACAAACAGACAGAAACCAAAAACTTTTCGGGTCTCAACAGTAAGCCTTCACTGACGTTTCGGCAATTATTCCGAGTGTCCGTCCGCTAGCGGAATAAAAATAATCTACAGCAGTCGTTAAATTAAATGATTTCAGAAAAAAATGTACTCGAATCTTTGCTTTTACATTCTATCAAATCTCTCTTTGATAAAATTGAATTGAAATATTTGCATGGATTTTTTGATGACGGAGAGAATAGATCTAAAGAAACATAGTATATAACTAGTAAATCTACAGATCAGAGGCCTCAACGTCAGCTCTACAAATCCCTCATTTTTAACATTATCTGTATCTTCTTATGTGACCTATATTAAATTTACGTATTCAACGTTTTTATTATTTTCATTTGGACAACCGATTTGGTAATAATTTTTTAGTAGTTAAAATAAATTCTCATCTATTTCATTTAAAAAAGCATATTAAAAACTTATGTAACCCGAAAATTAGCTATTTTTAATAAAATTTCGCGTCAAAATAATGCGATTCACTTGAATTTTCCTTTGTTGATATTCTTTGAAATAGAGTTGCTTAGCAACCATTTAATAAAAGAGAGAAAAAAAATGCATTGGAATCTTTTGTAAAAAATGAGAAATTAAAATGTTTGATATATTTCGAAATTAATGCATAAAATGTCCTAATAATTTATTCAATTAATTTCGAAATTCTAATAAATATATTGGCAAATTTTCAAAGCGATAGGATTTAATTAAGATCTCCATTTCGTAAATTTAGAATCCATAATTTAGCATTTACAATTATCCCAATGCGACATTTTCTTTTCGGTGAATGTTAAAATTTAAAAAAAATCGTCTGACTTTCCATTGAAAAGCATTATGTCCTAAAAAGAAATGTTCTATATTTTTCGAACGAATGAATCAAATATAACTAAAAACTATACAGCTAATTCCGGGTACTTCACCAAAAATCAGCCTAATCGAACTTTTTTTACGGCAGTTATCGCGAAACAGACAGACAGACAGACAGACAGAAACCAAAAATTTTCGCGTCTCCACAGTGAGCCTTCACTGACGTTTCGGCAATTATTACATATATACTTATGCGCATATAAAATAATTCGAAGGTTTCAGAAATTAAAAACGTTAAATTAAACACGGTTTATGCAATAATATTCTGACATTCTTATGAACTTCTTATTCTATTTTTTAGATTAAAACAATACATTTCTTCAGGGGGGCGGAGCCCCCCTGAACCCCCCGTAATCTTTTTACATTTATATTCGTGATTTCCTATTGTTTGTGTGAATGATTCTAGTATATCTTGGATTTCGTTCTACACAGTGGTTTTATTAGGATAAGCAAAAATTCGGAAAATAATTTCATGTTATCCTAGTACCTAAATAGCAATATTTACTTACCTGCCAACCGCGAAACACTCGCATCTGATAGATAAGTTGAATAATATCTCGTGTACAAAAGCAACTTATGGAAATGTAAACTGAATCTACTGTATTTCACTTATATCTATTGCAGAAATCTAGTGTTATTACAATTTTTGTTTCGGAAAAACAGTTTTGATGGTCATTCTATAATATTTATTTTACATACGTACATCTTGTTCTAACTCGATGGCAATAGCATACTAAAATCTCTCAAAAATAGGCTTATTTGAAAACTTTTAAACCTATTGTGTAATCATTCATAATCGTGCCCACTGTCAATTCACTAAATAGCAACCGTAATTTGGCGCTATAAAGTATTTTTTGTGATAACTTTTTATGAAGTCAGTTTCCAGTAATTGTGCTATTTCAGGCTGTATGGATGCGTTTTACTACGCTAATTTTTTTAGATTAACCATCTCGATGTACGAGATATTATATCCTATTTTAAAAATAATACTAATTTTCAACCACGAATAATCCACATCTCTTCCAGAAATGACTAATATCTTATGTAAAAATGCTTCGGTTATCATTCTGTAGTTAAAAGGTAACTTGTATCAAAATAAATTCTCATTTATTCAATAAAATATTAAAATCACCCAATAAAATATTGGGGCAAAATAGTCTGAATTATTTGAATTTTATTATTTTGATATTCTTTAAAATTTAGTTGTTAGGTTACGGTTAAATTAAAGAGGAAAATAAAAATAAATGCATTTTAAAAATTGCAGAAAATGATAGAATAAAATGTATTATATTATTAGAACAGATGTATAAAATTGCACCAAAAATTATACACCTAATTTTAAAAATCTGACAAATGTATTAACAAAATTTCAAATTAATTTGAATAATTTAAGACCTGACTTGATAAATTTTAGCCTTCATAACTTACCGTTTAAATACATTAATCAAATGCGACATTTTATTTTCAACGACTGAAAAAATTCAAAATCGTCTGAATTCCCATAGGAAAGCATTATGATAAAAAAAGAAATGTTCTATATTTTCCGAACGAATGAACCAAATGTAACTAAAAACTATACAGCTAATTCCGGGTATCTCACCAACATACCTACCAAAAATCAAACTAATCGGATCATTTTTACGGCAGTTATCGCGGAACAGACAGACAGACAGACAGACAGACAGACAAACAAACAGACAGAAACCAAAAACTTTTCGGGTCTCAACAGTAAGCCTTCACTGACGTTTCGGCAAAAATAAAAAGCATTTCCATAAATCATGCATTCTTTATTTAAAATTCATATGCCCATGGTAAAGTTCATATAAGGAATGTACTTGTCATGTTTAAAATGTTTATATGAAAATATAACAATTATAATGTTTTAAATTGCAGCCTTTTATGATTTCAAGCATTTTTAGGTGCGATCGTAATTATATAAATACGTAGCACCTATAGTCGTCGTCTGATCCATTCGTCCGTCTGTTTGCATATAACAGCACAGAAACTACCTGAAACAAACGAATGGTTGAAAATTTCATACATATTACCGTTGAAGAATTTTGTCGAGTCATTTCAAATTTTATGAAAATCGAATCAAAACTTAAAAATATATTTATAAAATATTTCTTCATTCTATTAAATCCTATCATACGTAATTAATTCAATGTTATCCCATGAAGCTAATGATTCTAGGTTGCCATGGCGATTACCTCAAATTTATGATGGAGCCATTTTATTTCCTTCTTACAGAATTTAAAAACCGTATTTGATATATATATTTGATCATGCGCAGACAGTTTATTGGTTTGAAAATACAGCTAAAACAGATATTACACCCGAAAGAAGCCTAAATATTAATTTCTTTTACTGAAAATTTACAGTAAGGCTTAAATTATTTGCTAAAACATTCAACAGGGTTCGTACGCATCCTGGAATTTTGCGACCAGGAAATTCTTCTGTACCAGTATTTTCTTACAGAAAATCTCTCCTTAAAAGAAGGAGAAGTTTCTCGAGTTTAACCTAGATTTCTTTTTCTATAAAAAAATACTGGTGAAACTCCTGGAAAATTGCTTAATCTTTACGAACACTGATTCAAATTGTTTCGTTCAAAATGTAAACGCGCATCGTCGCTGCCATCGTGAAATGGTTTATTTTACATTTCCTAAATAAATTAAAATATTTGCCTGAGACAATAAATAGTTAATGTGTGAAAAAAAATTAAGATCATTTATTTACATTTTGCAGATCTTTTTCAAATAGCAATTAATGGTAAAACGTCACTTGCCGAATTGTGCATACTCCCATTTACATGGAAATAAAAATATGCCAAATACCAAATATTTATATCAAAGAGGTTAAGGTTTTTTTTTTTATGGTTTGAATATATTTTTTTTTAATTTTAAACATATTTTGAATTTGTTGAATGGTTTATATATTTATACATGTTAAGTAAGATATTTCATAACAAATAATCTTAAATCGTCTAAAATTAGAAATTAAATACATTTTGTAAGAATTGTTTCCTAAATAACCTTCTTCAGTGTTCGAGATATTCGCAAACGATTTTTTTTTTTTTGTCTACAATTAAAATGTTTTTCTTTCGTTCACGTAGCTTAAAAAAATTCATATTTTGCATAAGAGTGCAACAGCTATCGAAACAAGTTCTGAATATTTATAAGAATAGTTATAGTACGAACGCACTTCATTTGTCACGTTTGACGAACAATTTCCAAATTGTTATACCTGATATATGAGATTATCGTATTGATGTAAATAAAATTATTACAGATGATTTGTATAAGACTTGAATAAAACATACGGGATTTTTATACGAATAACTGCCAACTTCTCTCGTTTTTTATCACCATTATTTTCGGATAGTAATATTTGTCTTATTTTATCACAGAATTTTATTTAAGCTAATGTTTGTGTTCAGAAAATGAATTTGTTTTTCGATGGGGATATTCTTTTTACTAGCCACAGATCGAATTACTCTCTGTCTATAAATACTCTACACTTTAAATGCTAAAAAAAGATGATTATTCCAGAATTATATAAAAAACTTAATTATATACCGTAATTTCGCGCGTATACACCGCACCTCAGACAATTCGAATTCCTACCAGAATTTATTTTAAATAAAATGTTACTTATTTTTGCTTAGCACTTATTTGACTTCTTATTTTCAATAAAATTTTCGGTTTGAAAAAGACTTAACTTGGGTGCGGCGCATACGCGCGAAATTACGGTAAATAAATCTAAACTTTGAGGATATCAATCAATACTCAATGTATTGAAACTGAATTATATGCGTGGAATTATATTAACTTAAAAAATTGCTTATATTGCAGTGAAACTTGGAGCTTAGTGAACGTACTAACATGGGCTTGTCAGTCAGAGGGTTTTAAGTAACTTCATGTTCTTGTCAATTACAAAAAATGGAATCTTGCATCGCTTATTCTATTAAACCATTTGCACCCGAAACGTTCAATTGAGGAGTTTTTTTAAATTCAGAAATTCCAAATTCAAATAAAAAATGACGAATAGAAATTTTCGTGACAAATATTTCTATTATCTCCGTTTCACAAACTTATGCTGGTACAGGAAGACAAAAAAAATCCCTGAACTAATTTATTCAATATTTCATTTCGCGTCCTATGTCGTTGTACTATGATAACGAATAGTTAATATTTAGTAGATATCTTTCTGCAGGAATGCCACAAAATAGTGCATTTGAATAAAACATTTATTTATACCTTTTCCTGCGTTGATGTGCTCAAAACTTTATTTCCCCTTTTGTTTGTCTAAAACATGATAGAGGAATATGAATGCTGGACGATTACACCATGAAAATAAGATAGAGGAAGTTTCGGATGTATGACAATAATGCAGTATAAAACTCGGCCGCGCCGCCCGGAGCCTGAGTGGCGCCCATCAGCGTCCCAACCGCCTTACCCATGTCCTGAGGGACATTTAACACGCACGCATGGAGTCTGACCTCCGTATGTGTTCCGGTCGTCGGAGTACCGCCATCTGCGCACCACTCCGATTCTACCAGGTTTTGAAGCCGTAGGTCGCTGCGACACGCGAAGTTTCCCATAATCAGAGGAGACCTCCACGAAGACACCTGATGATTCACCAGAAGACACCTGATGACTTAGTCGCCGGAACCCCATAAGAGGAACCGGTCCGTAGGTCATATGCCGAGCTCTCCCGACGACTCTTGCTTTCACGTGGCGTCCGAATGTCGAATCCTACGAAAGGAGGAGACGATTAGCACTTCTGCCGCGGATGCAGTATAACCTACTTGACTTTATTTTATTTATTCTTTAATGTTTTGATAATGAGCACAAGATGGAAGCATAATATGAGACTTTTCAACTAAATAATGTTGTTTTTAATCATTTGCCGCGCTAATAAAAAACGAACGTGCGATTTTGAAATCGTCTGATTACATTACTCATTTGAATATTTACCTAAACTTCACGTTTAAGTAACTTCATGTTCTTGTCAATTACAAAAAATTCAATCCTGCATCGTTTATTCTATTAATCCATTTGCATCCGAAACGTTCAATTCAGAAGCTTCTTATTTTATTCAGAAATTCCAAATTTAAATAAGAAATTCTGAATAGTAATTTTGATTTTACAAAATGACAGAACCTTTGTGAATCTCGGCATTGATTTGGAATTTCTGGATAAAAAACAAATTCATGAAATGGACGCAAGTACGCGCTGATGATGCAAATGGGCTTAGAATATTTTAATTTGAATATGAACTAAGGTTTAGGTTTGGGAGACAAATATAAACACCATTTACTAGTAGGATACATTTTTGGGGGGTTATATCACGCATTCAGATATATTTCGCGCTTTTTCCTCTTCTTCCAGTAGGTGCCTTATAATGAGAGGCTTCAGTTCATCCTCGTACAACATTTTTCTTTTATCTCACGTTTTAGAAACTATATTGTGCTGACACAAAAATACGAGAAATTTCTTCCTAAACAAATTTATTCACAATTTCCCTTTCACATTTTACGTTATTGAACTCGCAACACGAATGGTCAATATTTGCCGGACATTATGGAGTAGAATTATTTCAAAATAGTTTGACTGATATTCCTTTTCGAAAGAATGTTTTCATCAATTATCACTTTAAAAAATCGCATTTTAACCCTTCTTTGCATGAGTTTTTCTGTTACAATTGTGTTTTTTTATACATATATTAAATATTAGACACCAGAAATTTTAAGATAGATTTTTAACTTTGTTCAGCAACATGGTTCACGGGAAATTCACTGGATTAATATTTCTATATAAATATAGTGGTGGAGAAGAAGTTGATTTATTTATTATAAGTTAAATAAAAAATGATGGAAATTTACATCACTATGCAATTAAGGGTTAAGGTTGTTTACTAAGCTAAACGTTAGCTAAGGTTAAAGTTTCTATAGAATGTAAAAATAATTCATTTCAAATATGCGTCATTTTTAAAGTGAAAAGAAAGTAATAAAGGTACTAAAAAAAGGAAATAAAAGTACGTTTTTATATATTCTTAATACAGTAGTATAAAATCACAATCAATTTCTAATGTATTTTTTAAAGTTTAATTTATTTTTTAATCCAATCTGTTTTTTGTTTATTTTAACCTTCCCTTTTTCATGTTTTAACAGAGATTTTTAAGTAATGCATAAAGTATTCTTCATTTCTTATAAGTAATTGGCAAGTTATCTGCACAATTATTTATTTTTGGTACTGTTTGGTGACGCATACAGTTCCGAAATCATGTTCGAAACAAATCTACTATGAACTACAACAAATCAGCACAATCTTTTAGTTAAGCAAAATATTTTCATACATGATATAAACATTCAAAAAGCATTCATACATTAGATGTTTAGAGCAAACAATTTTTTGCAGTTTTGTAACAAAAAAGGAATTATTGTGACTTACAAATTACAGTATTAACATCAGGATGCCCACAGTTGTATCACAATTTTCATATACATGTTCCGTTAGCTTTCACCAGAAATGTTTAATAGAATTTTTCGCCTATTTAAATACAGAAAAGTATTACAAATCCTGCAATTAAATTAGGCGTCTGCGATTTCTGCTATTTAAATATTAACCCCTTAACTGTGGGAGGTATTTTGACACCATAAACTAAAAATAGGCACAATACACCACTTTTCCGTTCTAAAATATCTGCTTTGTGTAAACGAAAATGGTCTGCCGATTAATAAAGCGAAGGTTGCGTTAAATAATTACTGGTGTGCAAAAGCTTTTAGTAACAAAACAAGCAAACTGTTCTTGCCCGAACTGAGTTCGGGATACACAGTTAAGGGGTTAAATAGAAATTTTCTACTAAAAATTGTGGAAAAAACGTACGATCCCTGATATGGATACAGGACATGACAGTATTACCAAGAGCACAATCATCTATACCGACTTATTGAGCACGCTGTGAAGAATGAATTTTGGAACAGTTTAGATCGATTAAAATAAAATATTTTTCCATAAAAATATTCACGCTCTTAGACGAAAGTATAGCTGTGAAAAAGGCATATCCCAGCACCTAACCCTCTTAACTCTGCCGCCACTCATCTCTATGAAAATGTGACTGGTACCAATCGATTAGTAATAACGTCCACTAATTAGTGCGTTCCTTAAATTTTGATTAGAAGTTTATCTACCTCAAAGTACCAACTTTTTCGATTTTTCTTTACCATTAAAATTTTATAATATATTGTGTCTTATTTATTCGCCTAAATCTGCCATTGAATAAGGTAAGGTTTCTATTAACACGTTGACGGACACTTGCGGCTATAGCAGACAAAGCGAAGTTCACAATGTGGCATGACGGCTATAGCCGCTCAAAACGAAACGGTCGTTTTTAGACACTACGGCTATAGCAGCACAAATGTGTATTTACCGGCACATTTGTGATGTTCCTCAAGCCCAGTGCCCATGAAGACCCTGAAGCCCAGTGTCATGTTTTGGAGACAATTTTTTAGGTTGAAGTTCGTTTTCCACCTGTTATACGAGTTGCAGCGTCAGTATGCACGTACAGGGTGGCTAGTGGTCAGGGGGAAAAAAGTTAAAAAAAAAAAAAAAGATAATTATAGAAAAATTCAAATCGATTATTTGATCGAATAATCAGCATAAATTTTTCTATAAGAATATACTGGTGTTTATCACTTTCTTTGACTATATTCTTTGACTGTATTTTTCCCTGACCACTAGCCACCCTGACATGGTTGTGAAGGAGTAGTGCAACCTAATTAAAAGTGTTGAATTAATCAAAATTAAGTTTATTTAAGCAGAAAGAGTAAAACCATACTTCTAATATTCTAAAAATTACAAAAACATATAGTATCAATTTTTGAACTTCACCATCTCCTACTATCCGTGAACGTGTTAAATTTAACTGGTAACAAAAAAGCGTAAACGTACAAAAATAAAATGTGACGCACTTTGAAATTTTGAATGCCAACAACCAAATATGCATTATATTTGGATTTGTCTGTACATTTTATATTCGGATAAAAAACGGGACTTCATTCCGTTATATAGCCTAGGAATTTTGCAGGACTAAAACTTTTAATTTCTAATGTTAAATTCCTTTTAACTAATTATTAAAAAAAAAAAAAAAAAAAAAAAAAAATCTAAGTCAGGTAGTTGTTTAAGAATAACGGATAAACTATTTAGTGGAATGAACTGTAATTTTGAATTCGCATATTTGAAGCTTCTAGAAACCGATTTCTGATAAATATTGTGTTACGGTTCATATTATTTTTCGAATAACAAATTCAATATATACATTCTTTGAATTTAATATTTGACAAAAAAAAAATACTGTAATTCCGCGGGTATGCGCCGCATGTAATCAAGAAATGCTTGTCACTGAATAAAACAAAAATTTCCATTTGAAATTTCTGGTATGGAATCGAAATTTCTGAATAAAAAAAGGAGGCCAGGGGTGACAGTCGGCCCATTTTAAAGTTTAATGAAAATGCAAATTTTCGCATTCGATAGTTTGACATAGCAGCGACGATATTATCAAAATGGAGAAGTTTCAGTTTTAACAGATTACGCAATTTCTGATTACCGCCAGGCAAACTTTCACAAGTCAATTTGAATAGAAATTTTCGCCTTATTTAAATGCCTTATTCATGTTGAATTTCTATCATAAATGAGTCAAAAAATTTTTATTCGTTTTACTGGTGAAAGTTGTCTCCGGAGTTAATCAAACTACATCGCCTAGAATAGATAGCGTGGAAAACGGTTTTACCGTTTTTTAATTTTAAAGTTTCGAATTCAAACCGAAAATTCTGAAACAAGAATTTTTACTTTAAGAAGTCACGAAATATCTACCATTAAGTAACAAAAAGTACATTATAGGGACTTTTTGGTATAAATGCGAAATTTCGGAATTTAAAAAAAGCCAAACTGGTAATGCTTTAAAAGTGCTGAAAAATTGTAGCCGATAAACGTGCAACGATGCGGTACAATAATAGGGCACTCGCAGCGACATCTGCTTTAAAAATAGATTTACCCCTAGCAAAAGTAACCGTTTCACTATTGACGACATGAACATAATTTCTGTTAACAAAATCTTCTTGTAAGTGTATATTTCAGATGTAACTCATTCTAAAGTTATTTTTTTATCATATCAGGGAATTAATCTTTTCCACTCTTCTAGCAGAGATTCATCGTTTGGTATGCTAAATAGGGATAGTTTCTAGTTTGCCATCTTGTATCGAGTACTGCAACCAGTCACAAAAGAATGCGTATCACGTTTTTTGGCCATGATCAATATTATTCATATTTTCAATAAAAATAACTATCCCAGTCAAAGGAAATAGGGTATAATTTAATTATTTAAAATATTTACCACCAGCTGAAAAGTTTTCTCAGTTTGATTCTTGCAGAATGTTTGCGTTGAAAAGAACTAGCAGACAGTGGCGTAGTCAGAGAGGTGGGGGGGGGACTCAAATGCTTTGGAAACCAGTAATATCATAAAGTTTTCTTCGCCTTCAATATCGCAGAAAGTTATCCGATTAGAAAACGCATTATATATTTGGCAAAATATAAAATATATAAGCAATATATAAGGCAAAGTATTTTTGTAACATTAGTGGTATCTAAACTATCTGGACCTTCACCCTGTCTACGCCACGGCTAGAAGATGTCGCTGCGATCGACCCGTTATCTTTCAGCATCGTTCTACATTTCTCGGATTCAAGTTTTTAGTATTATTTTGTAGACGTTTTGCATACTAATTCTAGGCATTCTAGGCGCTGTAATCAGACTATGATCGGATGTAAACGAACAAAATCTGCTATCTTTTGACTATATCCTTAGTTACTTTAGTCAGAACCGAAAAATACTACACTATCTCTCCATTTTATTCATAGCTCTATTGCACGAACCTGTAACAGTATTTTCACGGGTTGTTTACACCAAATAAACTAAAAAAAAGCGTCAAACGTGTGTATTAATGATTTAAAAAGAAATTGTTAAATTTGTAAAGAGTGAACGACCACTAGTCTCTAATTCATGCTTAACATTTAACAGTAGACGTTATAAACTATCGGGTAGTATCAGTGCCATATTCATATGATGGTTTATGGTAGAATTGTTCAGAGAAGGCAATTTTTAGCATGACTGTACCACAATCAAAGCAATTATACTTAGAAGGTGCTCAGTACGTGTTAAATTTGTTAGAGTTCACTAGCTCCACTTTCCTCTTCTGCGGCTGGTTGTCAAAACCAAAGCACTGTGTGTGAACTACATGTAAAATTTGATTACGTACATGAAAAATTTTCCCTTCCTGTGATGAGTTCTCAAAACAAAAATTCGTCACAAAATAAAAGAAAACAGCCACTAGTAATTAATGGGTTCCATTATCCGTCGGGTATGCCCAGTCATCCAACTGACTTTATAGAAGCAGTGCGTTTTAAATTTAATGTTCATACTTATCGTAATAAATACTGTAAATACGTAAATGTGACTCGATTAATATATTTCAATTTTTCTTTGTGATTTTTATGGTTTAAACTGTTCTTTTTCCACCATGCATAAAAGACAATCAGTCGTAAGGGTGGCATATAATTGGGTTAACCGCAATCGAAGTTTTTATGCCCCTGTTTTTTTTTTCTGACAGCAGTCAAACGAAAGCAAGACCGCGAATTCTTGAAAGAAAAAGGAGATGCCCGTACTAAACTCCTACATTAATGCCATTTCATTTATGGAGAGGAAATATACAATTTAATATTTCTGGTGGATGAAAATTTCAAAAATTTATCATTTTAAAATAATTTTTTTTCAAAAGCATAACTTTTAATGGGTAATACTTAAATTTTATTTTTAAACCCAGATAAATTATTTTTCGAAGAAGAATCTGATAAAGAAAATAGATATTCTTGTCATTAACATTACCAAATATTTACAGTAATATTGCCTGTTGAACTACTATTTTTAAAATGCCGACTGCTTGATTGTTACAATCTAAGTTTAAGAAAAAGTAGCGAACTACTTGCATGATTTACAGTTTATTGTAAAACAAATGTCAGAAAATCGAAGTGAAACATCTATAAAATAAACATACAGTTTTTTCGTTTGTTTGTTTGTTAATGGTTAATCGATTTATGTTTCTTAAATTTGAATTTCATTTTTTACAGTGATATTTTTAGTACATTAGATAAATATAAAATATCTTGCTTTTTACTGACGAATAAGCTGCGAGTAACAATTACTTTTTTATAATGGGCTTCAGAAATCATTGGGCTGGGTTCCTACGCTTTTACCACCATTTTTAACAGAACTTTTGCTTTATGAAGACCCGTACATCCCCAAGTAGTCTGGTACCACTTTTTATGATTAGAAAATTTCTATTTAAAATTTAAATAGCAGACATTGCAGACACCTTATTTAATTGTGCATTTGTAATACATTTCTGCGTCTAAATAAGACGTTAAATTCTGTTAAAAAATTACGGTAAAAGCGTATGATTACTGTTGGTATAAATATATAAAATTGAATGGTACTTTTCCATTATACGGTCGACCACGTTCCATAAAAGAAAACTATCGCCAAACTATAGGGTTTAACGCCAAAAATTCACCCTCCTTCTTAAATTAAGATTTTTTTCCGCAAGTGTACAATAACTACAATGTCCAGAAACATTTTTTCCATGTTCATTACCTAAATGCGAAAAACCAAACAAATAAAACCAACAACAACAAAATATGACCTATAAATCAAGCTGTATGGGAGAACCTCCTCTCAGCTGAGTGACACAAGTAAAGCATGGAGTTGTAAATAATTGCAGAAGTACATAGGCGACGACTTCTTGGGAACGAAATAGGCAATCTTATACGACAAATTGAAAAAAATGTCTTATTTAATCAATGTGATTAATTGCGATAAAACTAACATTTTAAAATTAGTGGTGAATCTTCGTCTGATTTGCCCGGTCGCCCCCTGGAAGATGGTTCCTTTGCAAAAATATTTTCAAAGATAAATGCAAATTACCTTTTTCTTGTGTCAGGAAATCATAGAGAAATATTTATAAAATAAATATGCAGCTTTTCTTGTTTGTTTGTTAGCTAACGGTTAATCGATTTAAGTTTCTTAAATTGAATTTCATTTTTTACAGCTATATTTTTAGTACATTAGTTAAATATCAAACAGATTGCTTTTCACTGAAGAATAAGCTGCGAGTAACAATTATTTTTTATAATGGGCTTCATAAATCGTTGGGCTGGGTTCATACGCTTTTACCACCATTTTTAAAAGAACTTTCGCTTTATGAAGGTCGTACATCCCCAAGTAGCTTGGTACCACTTTTTATGATTAGAAAATTTCTATTTAAAATTTAAATAGCAGACATTTAGACACCTCCTTCAATTGTGCATTTGTAATACATTTCTGCATCTAAATAAGACGTTAAATTCTGTTAAAACATTGCGGTAAAAGCGTATGGTTCCTGTTGCCATAAATATATAAAACTGAGTGGTATCCATTATCCGGTCGACCACTTAACATAAAAAAAAAAAAAAAAAAAAAAAATATCGCGAAACTACAGCGTTACTACGCCAAAAATTCACCCTCCTTCTTAAATTAAGATATTTTTTTTCACAAGTGTACAATAATTACAATGTCCAGATTTTTTTTTTCCGTGTTCATTACCTAAACGCGAAAAATAAACAAATAAAACCAACAACAAATAAATGACCTATAAATCAGTATGGGAGAACCTCCCCTCAGTTGAGTGTCATAAGTAAAGCATGGAGTTGTAAATAATTGCAGAAGTACATAGGCGCCGACTTCTTGGGAACAAGCGAAATAGGCAATCAGGCCGTCTTCTATGACAAATTAAAAAATTGTCTTATTTAATCAATGTGATTAATTGCGATAAAACTAACATTCTAAAATTAGTCGTGAATCTTCGTCTGATTGTAAATAATTGCAGAAGTACATAGGCGCTGACTTCTTTGGAACGAGCGAAATAGGCAATCAGGCCGTCTTCTATGACAAACTAAAAAATTGTCTTATTTAATCAGTGTGATTAATTGCGGTAAAACTAACATTTTAAAATTAGTGGTGAATCTTCGTCTGATTTGCCCGGTCGCCCTCTTCAAGACGGTTCTTACGCAATAATCTTTTTCAAAGATAAATGCAAATTCCCCTTTTCTTCCCCCAAACTGAATCACTAATTTAGTAAAAAACAAATTTAATCTAAAGCCAAAAGTTAAGGAATTTATTTCCATATAATCTAAAGTATGAATTATTAACTGAAAGTTGTATGCAGCTGGATTACAGAACTGGAAACTATTATTTTTCTCAGCCAATCTTAGATATTTAAAGGTAGCTTTTGTGACAGGTTAGAAAGTATTGAGGTAGGTAATTTAGATACATTTTGAGTATATATAAATTAATATATCGTTTAGAATGCACGAATTCGTAGCAGTATTTTTAAGGGGTGTTTACACCCAGGAAACTAAAACAAAAAAGTCAGGATTCCAAAAAGGTCCGCTTTTTGAATACCGGTATTTTCTTAGAAAAAATATATCTTTAGATTTTCCTTGCAAATTTTGTAAAAAATCGTTGGAAGTTAATTTTTGCCGAAATATTGTAGAAATCTACCATTAAATGTTTTGTTAAAGAATATTGGTATTCAGTTGGCGGACCATTTGGGAACCCTGAAAAGGCGTCAAAAGTGTCCATTACCGTTTTAAAAATGAAAGAAACTCTAATTCATGCATAACATGTAATAGCAGACGTTATAACCATTCAGTCAGTACCAGAACCATATTCATATGTCGATTTATGCCAGAATTGTTAAAGGAAGGTACATTTTTGTGTGAATGTGCATGCCATGTCATTATCATAATTTGCACACACAGCAGTCAGGCGAAAGTGACTGCAATTTCTTGAACTCCTATTCCGTTTTTAAAAATTTCAATTTAACCTAACATTTCATTTATCCATAAGCAATATACTATTTCCTTTTTCTGGTAGGTAAATAAATTAATGAAAATTTCGTAAATTTAATATTTTATAATCATTTTTAATTTTTTTTGCTTTTTATTTTTAAAAGCATGATTTTTTAATGGGTTATACTTAAATGTTATTGTAAAAAACAGTTATATTATTTTTCGCCGTGAATGTTTGAAAAAAAAATTCGAATTTTCTTGCAATCAACATTATCAATTCTTCACATCAGCATTTTTATTTGAGCTACTTTTTTTTAAAGTGCAGATTGCTTTGATCCTTTTTCGAAAAAGAATCTGATAAAGAAAATAGATATTCTTGTCATTAACATTACCAAATATTTACAGCAATATTGCCAGATGGACTAATGTTTTTTAAATACATACTGCTTGATTGTTACAATCTAAGTTTAATACATTCGCTGCCGAGTTAAAATTACCGAATTGTATTTTATTTAGAAAAATCCAAATTCATACCAGAAAATAGTAACAGCAATATTTAGCTTATTTAATTAGAGGCATTTTGCGATTACATGAAATAAAAATTCTTCTTTCGTAATTTCTGGTGCAAATTTATAATTTTAGATTTAGAAATTCGCTGTCAACCACGCGCAGGCGCGTGATTGGCAGCGAATAGCTTAAAAAAAAGTAGTAAACTGGCTGTGAGATTTACAGTTTATTATAAAACAAATGTCAGGAAATCGAAGTGAAATATCTATAAAATAAGTATATAGCTTTTTTGTTTGTTTGTTTGCTAACGGTTAATCTATTTATGTTTCTTAAATTTGAATTTCATTTTTTACAGTGATATTTTTGTACATTAGTTAAATATAAAACATCTTGCTTTTCACTAACGAACAAGCTGCGAGTAACAATTACTTTTTTATAATGGGCTTCAGAAATCATTGGGCTGGGTTCGTACGCTGTTACCACCATTTTTAATAGAACTTTCGCTTTATGAAGGTCCGTACATCCCCAAGTAGCCTGGTACCACTTTTTATGATTAGAAAATTTCTATTTAAAATTTAAATAGCAGACATTGTAAACACCTTATTTAATTGTGCATTTGTAATACATTTCTGCATCTAAATAAGACGTAAAATTTTATTAAAAAATTGCGGTAAAAGCGTACGACTCCTGTTGTGATCCTAATCCTAATCCTAATATCTTAATAATATTATAAATCTGATTGTGTGCAAATGTTAGGCTGAAGCCAGCGTCAAAATAGAGCCTTTAATGATCCTGTATTTTTGCATATACGTTGATTATAACCCTCAAATGAACATAGACTGGTTTTTGTTAATTTTATTCAAATATTTTTCTTAATAATTCAAAATTTCGTTATTTTCGTAGAGAATCAATGGGCATTTTTAAATAAAATTTAACCATTTTACTTTATCGTTGCTAGGGCTTTGATCGTTGCCAATAAATAAAAATGCGAAAAAATAATTTTTCCTCAACAATCAAGTTTCAATTGAGCGATTTTCACGTGGAAAATGAAAATAATTCAAAAGAAGATGAATTTCTGTGATATTTGAAACAACAAGATGGAGTATTTGTTAGTATACATGAAGTATGAATATCGGTTACATTAAAAATATCTTTTTCTGTCAAAAACTGCGTTATAATTAGAAAGAAGAATTTACAATAATTATATTATTAAGAAAAACATTTCGCTTGAACCATGGAACTACGAAAAGGATCCTTCTTTTCTTGAACAAATATGACGTCATAAATAAAACATGTATTTTCAAATTTTCGTAATATTACAAAGAGCATGACTATCAGAGTATAATAAAAGTATATACATAATGGACGTCATATTTAAGATGAATAACTGAAATATTTTTTTGATGCTGATTAATAATAAGCTTGAATATCAGTTGCAAACAGATGTGAGTTTTCTGCTAAAATTCACGTCATTATTGCCAGGAAAAGAAAATTAACAGGAATTATATCATTGAAAAGAGATTTGTCTGGGATCAAAGTGACGTCTTAATAAAACGGACGTCATAATAAAAATAATTTAAATATGTTTCAAATGGAGCGTGTATCAATTTCATACATTAATAATCAATGAGTACAGTGAAATAATAGAGAGGTAATGAACCGTAAAACCGGCTTGCAATATGAAGTCGGTTATCGCTCAAATCATTAGGCCCAAGGGCTGACTTCATTGGACGGAGAGAGGCTGCACGTGGAACAATGACTGGATTCATTGGACGGGGAGAGGTTTTCAAAGCAAAAGCCGCCAGTTGTTTGGACCGACTGTAGGGTTTCATTTTCAGCATCACGCCAAACATGAACATTTCTCCTCTATTTATTCTCTGAACTCTGTGATTAATAATACAAGCATCAGTAAGATTATTAGGAAAAGAAAAATGAACAAAAGTCTATTAAGTTAAAATTTGACTGTGTGTATGTCGCAACTACTCTTCTTAATGCAACGCGATTTAATTAACACCGTTTATCATTGATTCGAGGATGTCATATAAACTCTGAGAATTTAAAATTTTGAATTAGATTCCGAGATATTAATATTTTTTTTGTAAATTTTAACGAAATTTTCCTTAAAATGGTACTTAAATTACTCCATTTTTGTGGATAAAAAAGGAGAAGGAAAACGCATTAATATATTTTTATGCCATTTTCTCATTAAAACTGAAAAAAATTATTTTATTTTCAATTTGAATAGTTGGTGAAAAAAAAGACTTGATTACAGTAAAATTTCCGAAAAATAAAAACATATTTCCACATATTCAAACTTTATGAATCAATTTATTCTGCAGAGCAAAAATCCCCTGTCAGCATATTGTCAAGAAATCAAGATTTGTTTCAGCTATAGATTAAACCAAGTACACAAATTTGCTGTTACATGCAAACGTAACACTTGCAATTGCAAAGCTTTTTGCAACCCCAAATTACATGCAAACATAACATTTACATGTCATTTGCACCCAAATTAATTTTAATTTGTACCGTAATAAATGTTAATTTGCAATGAAAATTAAATGAAAAGTAATGTTTACATATAATTTTGGGTTGCAAAAAGCTTTGCAATTTAAGTGTTTTACGTTTGCATGTAATTTTGGGCTGCAAAAAGCTTTGCAATTGAAGCTCCTTGCATTTAGGTGTAGAACTATTCATCCCTATTCACAAGAATTGAATTTAAAGAAAAAGCATATACTATTTCCAATGAATTATTTTTAAATGATGGCGGTTAAAACGTTTCTCAAAGTCGTTAAAAGCAAAATGGTTTATCAGGTAAAATTGACTTCTTTTTACCCAATTCATCGATATACACGATTTTATTTGGCCGTCCTTTTTCCATTCGTTGCAGTTTCCTTTTCGCATATTCCTCTTCGTTATTTGGCACAAAATTTTACCTTTTTTAAACTGATTTATATCAAGGCCCCTATAACAAAGAAATATCGTATTTTCTTCTATGAAATGTGATAAAGAGTTAGTTAATTATTTACGTTTTTAATTATCGTGAGTGAAATATTTTGCTTGATTAGTACATTTATTTTTCTTTTAATGTTACGTGAACGAAGTCACGGGTAACAGCTATTAATATTATAAATCTGATTGTGTGCAAATGTTAGGCTGCAGCCAGCGTCAAAATGGAGCATTTAATGATCCTGTATTTTTGCATATAGAATGATTATAATCCTCAAATGAACATAGGATTGTTTTTGTTCATTTTATTCAAATATTTTTCTTAATAATTCAAAATTTCGTTATTTTCATAGAGAATAAATGGGCATTTTTTAGTATAATATTTTAAAATGGTTAAATTTACTTTACCGTTGCTAATACTTTATCGTTGCAAAACTTAATTTAACACCCGGAATAATAATTTTTACTCAACAATTTAGTTTCAATTGAAAAATTTTCACGTGAAAAATGAAAACGAAATAAAAATATTAAAGAATTAAAAAGAAGATTAAATAATATTATTAGAAGTAAAACGTACTTTTTTTAGTTTTTGATAATAATACAAGGTTTTAATATGCGTAACCATAGGAAACAGGTGAATATGACGTCATACATCGCAAATAAAGCGGATAGGCTTTGATTGGTGAAATAAAATGATCTTGGGTTTTTTTCTTTTGTATGGTAAAATACTTGCCGTTTTACCGTCTGCGCACGGCTAATATAACTATACCGTATTTTTTATTTAAATTTTAAAAAAGTAAAATGAAGTTTGAAAAGAAAATGGTTAGCAAATGTCAATAATATGCTCCGCAAAATTATCTATGTCGAAAATGATGTCGTGGATAGGGAGAAATAGCTATTTTCATTCTTAAAACTATAAGAAATAACTCGATTACCTAAAAAAAAAATGACAAATGTTAATAGTTCCATTTTTGTTGATAAAACATAAGATTTAATATTATTTCGTTAAAGTAACATAATTTCCCCTATGTCAGTATTGAAATTAATTGCCTGGAAAAGAAAATTAACAAGAATCTGTACTATTAAAATCTGTGCGCGTATGTATGTAACCTCAAAAACTCTAATACCACAGGGCTCAGGGATACGAAATTCTGCACACGGTTAGCTGGTAGGGGGCCCATGAACGATTGGGGCAAAATATTCGAAAATTTTAAATAGATTTTGGATAGATTAAATATTAACTAAAATCCATCCACAAAGAGATATCATCAAAAATGCGCTTTTTAGCACTTTCCAACCTAGTTGAAAAGTGCTTATGACTTCGGTTTGTCTGGCCGTCTGGCCGTCTGCCGTCTGGCCGTCTGGCCGTCTGCCGTCTGGCCGTCTGGCCGTCTGCCGTCTGCCGTCTGCCGTCTGTCCGTGCTCTAACTCCCGTAAATATGCTCGGATTGCTCTGCAATTTTTATATGTTATTGTCGTTATCTATAGCATGTTCCCTATTTCAACGGAAGTGTGTAGCACTTATAGTTTTATTACAGGGACACTCAAAAGAATTCCGTTACATTGCGGTCTATGGGGAAAAATCATTTGCGGTTTATTTAAATAATGTTTCACTATTTTAAACGCATTGAAATTTATATATATCACTAAGGTGCATTAGAAGAAGCTTAATATGGAATAGGGTGTGCATAGCACTTCTAGTTACTTTACAGGGACAGTCAAAAGAATTCCGTTACATGACGTCTATGGAGAAAAATCGTCTGCGGTTTATTTAAATAATGTTTCACTATTTTAAACGCATTGAAATTTATATATATATATATCTAAGGTGCATTACAAGAGGCTTACTACAGAATAGTGTGTGTATAGCAGTCATCGTTCATTTACAGGGACACACAAAAGAATTTTCAACTGTCTGTTAACACTAATTCCTGGAAGTGCGTTTTAAGTTACTAAACGCGATTTTAATTTTAACTCGCTTTTTGTCTATTACGTGGTGTGTATAAATTCTGTAGATCCTATACAGGGCAGCACAAAAGTTCGCGAACACATTTCCGTTTATTGACAGAAACTCCAGAAAGATAATTTTAAACTGTGCTACGCGTTTCCTAACTAAACTAAAATTTAGCATCCTAGCATATACAAATCTATAGATCATATACAGGGCAGAATAAAAGTATTCGGATATTTTTCCGAATATTGTATCTGTTGGAAATTCCTGAAATTATGTTTTTAAATATGTTATGCGTTTTCCAAATTGTTTACTTAGATGTTATCTTTTAGCTTATTAAACGGTATGTTTTGTAAAATTATTTTGGAAGCGTTGGAAAGTGCTACATAATCTATGCTTGACGCATGATTTTTCGTTCTTGTTTATCTTCGGTTGGTTGTATAAAATCTCCGCAGAAGTCATTAAATAAGGTAGGGACCATTGCAATTGCGATTGCGAGTCGAGTGTGGAATTGATGGATCAGAGATTATATGACATGCAGACAATCATCTTAATTATTAAAAAAAAAGGAACTTGCAAAGCAAATTAAAAAAATAAATTTATTTCTATATTGTTAAGCCCGAGAAGGGACAGATATTAAAATTATTTTATTTAGTCAATGCTACAATAATGTTGCATTTTTATATTAAATCTTGCTCAGTCTATTTAATCTTAAAAAATTAAATTTAAATTTGAAAGATGATATTAAAGCAACTTTAAAACATTTCATTTAGAAATCTAAATAAATCTTCAACTTTTTTTTCAGTTTTACATGCATTATGCAAAATTTGTATTGTAGCAAATTCTAACAGACAAGAAACATGAGAAGTTCAAATAATTTAAAAAGTTGAAGATTTATTTAGATTTCTAAATGAAATGTTTTAAAGTTGCTTTAATATCATGTTTCAAATTTAAATTTAATTTTTTAAGATTAAATAGACTGAGCAAGATTTAATATAAAAATGCAACATTATTGTAGCATTGACTAAATAAAATAATTTTAATATCTGTCCCTTCTCGGGCTTAACAATATAGAAATAAATTTATTTTTTTAATTTGCTTTGCAAGTTCCTTTTTTTTTAATATCTCAAGTTTTTTAATAACAATTTAATATGAAGCAGATAAGATTCAAACGAGGCAAGTATGTGAAAGACTGCACATATCAAAATTAGTATTGGTAATATGAAATATACAGTTCAAACATTGATTATTCCGTAAACAATTAAAATAATAAAAGTAATTTTTAACAAAAAAAATGTATATAACGGACTTTAACGGATTGTTTCTCATCTTCATAATGATAATAATAAACGAATCATGTTCATTTTTGCAAATAATTTTATTCCATCGTGTAAAATACATTTGCAACCACTTTGGAAAGAGACACTAGTAAGCGGTGTGTGAAAGCTATTAATAAAATCTTATGTTGTTTTATCACATAAGAAGCATAAAAATAATAATGAGTATATATGAAACAACTGTATTCTGATTTTGTTATAAAATGTGTAGTTATGGAGGATGAAATTTTCAGCAAAATATTTCTTTTTGTAGCTGAATAAATATTTTACCTTATATTGACAATTTCTTAATTTAACATTTCTGTAGAAGCAAAATGTAAACATCTGCAAGATTTTTTACAAAACGTGTACGATCTGTTATTTTCATATCGTCACAAACAGTCCATTTATTGATCTCGTTTTCATTTGAATGCACCGGTTGGTTCCTATTTGAGACCACCATTTGGCGAAATCGTGCCAAATCGTCGATAGTTAGCCAGATGTAGCTCTTTTATTGTTGGAAAGGCTGAGCAGTGATATTTTTTGTGATGACGCGTTTGTTACGTATGACGTATTTGTTACGTCATCAAGTGATTCTTTATTCGACGTTTATTTGTATTTTAATGATATTTAATGATTTATAAGTTATTTAAAACATGTTTTTTTTTAATACAGTTAAATAACACTTACGTCATTAAATGGTTATGTGATATGATATTAAAAGAAAAAAAAGCATTGAAAAAATTTAATCATCTGCTTCTTTATTTAAAGCTTGATTTTATTCTTTTTTATGTATGTGAGTCGCTACTCTTGTTACTTTAGAACAGTATAAATTAATTGATTGCTGTTTTAATGGAAGTCTCATGTTCACGAAGCGATCATACATGCGGTATAGTGATCGCCGCATTTACAAATTTCGTGTATTTTTGTGATCTCTATACAACGAGGTTGCTGTATCCAGTGATGTTTTTGTTCGGTTTCATGTTCGCGAAGCGATCATACGTGCGGTACAGTGATCGCGGAATTAACTAATTTCGTGTATTTTTGGGGATTCCGATACGACGAGGTTGCTGTATCCAGTGATGTTATTTTTTTTCGGTTTCATGTTCGCGAAGCGATCATACGTGCGGTACAGTGATCGCGGCATTAACTAATTTCATGTATTTTTTGGGATTCCGATGCGAAGAGGTTGCTGTATCCAGTGATGTTTTTTTTTTCGGTTTCATGTTCGCGAAGCGATCATACGTGCGGCGTGTACAGTGATCGCGGAATTAACGAATTTCGTGTATTTCTTGGGATTCTGATACGACGAGTTTGCTGTATCCAGTGATGTTTTTTTTTTCGGTTTTGTGTTCGCGAAGCGATCATACGTGCAGTACAGTGATCGCGGCATTAACGAATTTCGTGTATTTTCGTTTTTTCAACTTCACATTAATCGTTAACTTTTACGTAATATCGATGAAATGTGTATAAAATGTTGTTTTTTATTGCTCATATCATCTTTTTTATATCTATCTTTTTAAATTTGTCAAATAAAATATTTTATTTCACTCATAAATGCAGTATCTAAAAAAATCAACTGTGTATGGTATAATTTAATAATTCTGTATTTAAATTATCATTCTTTTGTCCAAATTGTTTTGAACGAATAAAATTTTACATTCGTTACATTGTTACTCTCGTATAAATGCAATATATTTTTCAGTGACGTTTTTATCGCTAAATTCATTACTTTTCCTATGTGTAACTATTTAAAAATTAAGAATGGCAACATTTTACCACTTGCTTATTGTGGGTTAAAATATGATAAATGTAAGTAAACAATTTAGAAATCGCCAATGTGGCATCATTTTTAAAAAGCGCCAAATGGTGGCTTGAAATAGGACTATGCCGAATGCACCATTGTTATATAATGGCCTGAATCCATGAACTTTCCTTTATGCAAAATAGCAGATTTTGTTTAAAGGTTATATTATTTATTAAAACCTTTTGGTTTGAAAATCCTGTTATAGGGCACGTAATTTAAAAAGTTTTATTCGGACCCATAGAGACATTTGTTGAAGAAAATCTGGCTAGTTGCACAAACAAATATTTTCCACAAGAATTTAATCGAGTTTGACACATTTTAGTTATGTTTTTGCAATGAACACAGGCAATGTTTTCAGTCTGCCATCGTGTTAGGAGATCATTGAAATCAACTGCATCTTCCCTATTATTAAAGTCATGTGGAAATCTCACAATAAATGCATTAAATGGTTCTGTACTAAAACATATATCTCGATAACTTGGGCAATTACCACATTTCTCCCAAAGATCTTGCTTCAGTTGAAAAAGATCTATGGCATTGACTTTTTGTTTTGACAAATTTTCCAGTAGGTAATCAAGAAATTCTAACGGGTCTTGATCAGTACCATCATGAAACTTTACATGAAGTGTTTTTCTGACTTCAAGTGTATCTACGATATCAATCTGTGGATTTTGCAAAGTAGTGAATATTTGTTTCAAAACTTTTGTGGTAGGACCAGGATCAATAACTCTTTCCTGAATTTTTTTAACTAATTCTGGGATACAGAAGAGAGTTTGCAACATAGCATTTGCGTAACACAAACGATCTGTATTTGTAAAGCCTTTAAAGACAAAGTAATTTAAATCCGTAATATGGTTTTTATTATTTTTTTCACTAACAATCACTGATATGTCAGATGAAACAACCATTTTACTCTCAGGGTATTTTCTGGAACATACAGCTAATTGTGGCAAATCAGATCTGTATTCCTTTCTAAGACGATTATATTCCTTAATAGCATTTGGTGAGGCATAAACTTTACTTGCATCAAATTTAAGAAGATGTAAACCTTCTAAACTTGTGACTCTGGATAAAGCAACATAAGACATTCCACTTTCAAAAATGTTAGGACCCAAGTTAATCATTACACAATTCAGGCTCATTCCTTGACTTAATTTCACGATTTCCTCGATAATATCGTGAATATTTATTTGAAGTATCACTTAACGGTTCAGACAGAGATACTCTTTGTATAGGGTTAGGATACTCTTCAATTGGGCCATTTAAATCAATGAAATGCCGAGAGCAAACATACCAGTCTCTAGTCACCGTTTCTGTATTTGTTATACCACAAGCAGAAAGCCATTCGTTACATTTACTCAAGTTTTTCTGTGGTTTAGGAAAAGGGAAAAACAAAACTCCCAGCATATAGTCTTTGTAAAAGTATCGTGCATCACTCTTGCAACCAGAAAATTTGCATTTTTTCACCATGTTGAATTTTAGTAATCATCGATTAAGAAAGAAATTTAAAAACGCATTTCGTAACATCACAGGATCACTAGATAAGTAAATATCGAACATTCATCCAATTTTGATAAAGACAGTAACATCTAAATTAAAGTCCAAATACTGCTTAAAGTGATAAAAACATAACACGGAATATTTAAAATACCTTTTTAATGTAGATCGTTCACAACTATTGGTGACGTCTTCGGATCTTAAAGATAAATACAATATTCTCGCATATTTTTGAAATAGTAAACATATACCACGAGATCGCATGTCCAAGGCTAGCAGGTGCTTAAATTGGCCAAAACTGGGAAACGTGAAAAATTATTATTTGTTTTTATTTTTATTGCTTCTTCAATCTATCGATCATCGCGTGCCAAATTTTAGCTAATTATTTTAAATATTCCGTATTATGTTTTCATCACTTTAAGCAGTAATTGGACTTTAATTTAAAGACTCCACGTTTACTACATTTAGAGTTTTTTGATTGGAGGATTTATTTTTTTACAGAATTAGGTGTTTTGAAGAAAATTTGTGGAAGCGCGTACAAAAAGTCGGAAAAACTCTAGTAAATTAACTCGTTCAATGGGATTTCCTGTGTTAAATTAACATTAGGATGTCACACTGGAAATAAATAAGCCTTGCGCTACCGCGCAAGGCTTAATTAACCGTTACCAAATGCTAAAAACTTAATTTTAAAGGATTTTATTGATTTAATGAATGATTATTACCTGGGTTTAAGGTTTTTTTTACATGGCATAAATTAGTATGATAGAAAATATTAATACAGAAAACTTAATTTAACAGGTTATTTGTTAAATTTGAAGGAATGGGGAGGGACGTGGATAAACGACTTTTTATTAAATATAACATTTATTTTACTTGAACACGCGCCACCTGGCGGCGGCTTTTTCATTAATTTCCTCCTTATTAATAAATCCAAATCTACTGCTCTGATTTCAACAGAACTAATTACATTTAACAAATTTAACGTGTTTAGCTTCACCCGTAACGTTTAATATAGATAATATATATAGATAATACCGCTATTTTATATACCGCTAGATAATACCGCTGTTTTATATAGGTAATACCGCTATTTTAGAATTACAGTTTTCGAAAAAATTAAATTTATGTTCCTAATAAAAGTACAGAGCCCGTATTCAGTTGATGAATACCAACAGTTAAAGTTAGTGATTTGTTGTGTAGCACTTGACTGCGCGCCTCATTGCGGGTAATTATTTTATTGAGCTTATTTATTACATTTTTAAAAGAATCAACAAAAACATTTTATCACAAACATCAACAAAACTTTTATTCCCTTATTCTAAAAATATCATTTATCGTCTGCTGCAATAGCAACATAATAAATCAAATTTCATTAAAAAAAAGGCACAGTTGTAGAAAAATATTTTTCTAAATCGAATAGTTATTGAACAACTCAACACTTTAACAGGGGAAATCTTATTTCTTATTTAGATATTTTAAAATTGTTTGTTGTCATAGCGTTTTTATGCTAAGTTTCATTTCATATTCGATTATAATTATGTCTATTTGATGTGAATTTTTACGTACTACTACTTTTTACTACGGATTTTTGGTTACGTAAATACTGACATAAAGACTGAAATAAAGACATAACAAATTTTTAGGTGCGTTCGTAATTATATAAATACGTAGCACCTATAGTCGTCGTTTGGTCCGTCCGTCTGTCCGTCCGTCTGTCTGTCTGTCTGTCTGTCCGCATATAACAACGCAAAAACTACCCAACCAAATGGTTTGCAATTTAAAATATATTATCTTTGCAGAATTTTGTCGAGACATTTCAAATTTTAGTAAAATCGAATCAAAACTTTAGGAGATATTAATAAAAATATTTATTAAGAAATTTGAATTTTTTTTTTTTTAAATCGGTGCTTTTTTGTTATAGGAGCTTCCGAAGTTTAATCGTCAAGCGACTGAGATACTTATTTTATGACAGAAATTAATCTGCAGACGATATAATTCATTTCACAGAATTAAAAATCATCAAGATCTGAATATTTATATAACTAGCTGATACATATATATCTGAATATTTATATAACTAGTTAAGATATTTGTATGAACAGTGTCATAAAATATATACTTAACTAGCTGTTTAACCCGTTCTACGCACGGGATATCATGAATTTAATTCTAAAACGTGCGTACGAACCCACCTCGTTTGTAAAGTTTGATGTACAATTTCCAACTTGTTATGTTTATAAACTTTAGTTTGGTTGTACTGATTTTTATTTTTTATTTTGGTTTTAGAATTAAATTCATGAACTCCCGTGCATAGAATCGGTTAAACAGCTAGTAATATTATAAATCTGATTGTGTGCAAACGTTAGGCTGAAGCCAGCGTCAAAATGGAGCATTTAATGATCCTGTATCTTTGCATATAGGCTGATTATAACCCTCATATGAACATATGTTTATTTTATTCAAATATTTTTCTTAATAATTCAAAATTTCGTTATTTTCATTGAGAATAAATGGACATATTTTCGTATAGCATTTTAAAATGGTTAAATTTATTTTACCGTTGCTAATACTTTATCGTTGCCAAAACTAATTCAAAACCCGGAATAATAATTTTTACTCAACAATTTAGTTTCAATTAAAAATTTTTCACGTGAAATATGAAAATGAAATAAAAAAATTAAAGATTTAAAAAGAAGATTAAATAATATTATTAGAAATAAAACGTACCTTTTTTAGTTTTTGATAATAATACAAGGTTTCAATATGCGTAACCATAGGAAACAGGCGAATATGTCGTCATTTATCGAAAATAAAGCGGATATGCTTTGATTGGTGAAATAAAATGATCTTAGGTTTTTTCTTCACTCTTTTTCTTTTTTTTTTCTTCTTTTGTATGGTAACAATACTTGCCGTATTACCGTCTGCGCACGGCTAATATAACTATACCGTATTTTTTATTTAAATTTTAACAAAGTAAAAAGAAGTTTCAAAAGAAAATGGTTAGCAAATGTCAATAATATGCTCCGCAAAATTATCCATGTCGAAAATGATGTCATAGATAGCGAGAAATAGTGATTTTTCATTCTTAAAACTAAAAGAAATAACTCGATTACCTAAAAAAATGACGAATGTTAATAGTTCCATTTTTGTTGATAAAACCTAAAGATTTAATATTATTTCGTTAAAGTAACATAATTTTCCCTATGCCAGTATTGAAATTAATTGCCTGGAAAAGAAAATTAACAAGAATTATGTCATTAAAAAGGGATTTCTCTGGGGAAAAAGGAGACGTCATATTTGAAATAAAACGGGAATTTTCCAATATGTTTTAAAATGAGTGTGAATCAATTCCTTACATTAATAATACAAGGATCAATAAGTATAGAGTAGATGAGTTTCACGCCATATTTATAATGAAAAATTTAAAAGTTTTGTTATTTATACTGATTATTAAGCATGAGTATCCATTATTTCGTTATTTCGTTCCGCATGAGTATCCGAGTTTTCTGCTGAAAATCACATCATAATTTAAAGAAAAGGAAAATGAACACGAATTTATTATATTAAAATCTGACCGTGTGTTTGTATTTCGCAACTACTCCTAGACTATCGAACGCAACGCGATTTACTACCGGTTAGTTTACTACCGGTTTAGCGAATACCGGTTATAATTGATCCGAGGATGTCACACAAACTCTCAGAATTAAAAAAAATTAAATTAAATGCCATTTTTTTTGTTTCTCTAAAAACGGAAAGTAACTTACTCCATATATTTGTGCATAAAAAAAGGAGAAATAAAACAGATCAGTATATTTTTTACACCATTTTCTCATTAAAACTGAAAAACAGAATTTATTTTCACTTTGAATAGATAGTGAAAACAAAATCTTGATTTCAGTAAATTATACGAAAAAAAACATATTTTCACATATTCAAACTTCATGAATCAATTTATTGTGGAGAACAAAAACTGCCTGTCAATATACTGTCATTTAGAAAACAAGATTTCTTTCAACTATATAGGGTGTAACTGAAATGCTTCAACAAACTTTGAGGGATGATAGTACTCATGAAGATGAACAAAAATGCAATAGAACACGGGGTCGCAAATGACATTTAACCCTTTCAGGGTCAGTGGTATGTCTAAAAAACCACTTAATTTTAATTCCAAAACGCCACAATGGCACCAGAATTTTGCTAAAATCTTTTCCATTTAATATTTATGTGAAATATAGCCTTTTTCTTATTTACAAACAATTTTTTTTGTAAATTCCGGTGCCAGTCCATTTTCAGACGCATTTTCTCTATTTGTATCCTTTAAGCCTTTTAGGGGCAAACTACTTTTAGTACTAAAATGTTGAAATAAATGACTGGCACCGGAATTTATAAAAAAATTTGTTTGTAAATAAGAAAAAGGCTATATTTCACATACATATTAAATGGAAATTTTAGCCAAATTCTGGTGCCATTATGGCGTTTTGGAATTAAAATTAAGCGCTTTCATAAACATACCACTGCCCCTGAAGGGGTTAAACGTCATTTGCGACCCCATGTTCCATTGCATTTTTTGTTCGTCTTCATGAGTACTATCATCCCTCAAAGTTTGTTGAAGCATTTCAGTTACACCCTGTATATTAAATCAAGGAGGCAGAATTGAATTTAACCCTTTCCGGCACAGTGGTCCCACTCCGGGCACACCTAATTTTAATTCCAAACTTGCATTCGGCACCAAGAATATTTTAATAAAACTTTGCTTCTACAATGTAAGCTTAAAATAAGGAGTTTCTATTTTCTAAAAAAAGTCGTTTGTAAATTCCGGTGTGAGTCACTAATTTCGCATTTTTCGAACAGAATTTGTCTGTGCCGGAAAGGGTTAAAGAAAAAGCATATACTATTTCTAATTAAAGTTTTTTTTTTAAAGGGTGGCTGTTAAAACGTTTCACAAAGGCGTTAAAAGTAAAATTGTCTATCAGGTAAAACTGACATTTGTTTTTACCCAATTCGTCTATTTCCACGATTTTATTTGGCCCTCCTTTTTGCATTGGTTGCAATTTCATTTTCGTGATTATTTGGCACAAAATTTCATTTTTTTAAGACTGAGTTATGTAAAGGTCCCTATAATAAAAAATACCGTATTGTCTCCTATGAAATGTGATAAATAGTTAGTTAATTATTAACGTTTTTAATTATTGGGAGTAAAATATTTTGCTTAATTAATGTATTTATTCTTCTTTTAACGTTGCGTGAACGAAGTCACGGGTAACAGCTAGTAAATATATAAAACTGAAAGGTACTTTTCCATTATCCGGTCGACCACTTTCCATAAAAGAAAACTATCGCCAAACTATTGGGTTTAACGCCAAAAATTCTCCTTCCTTCTTAAATTAATTTTTTTTCCACAAGTGTACAATAATTACAAAGTCAAGAAACATTTTTCCGTGTTCATTAATAAACGTAAAAAAACAAACAAATAAAAATAACAACAAATAATGACCTATAAATCAAGTCGTATGGGAGAACCTCCCCTCAGTTGAGTGACACAAGTAAAGCATGGAGTTGTAAATAATTGAATAGTACATAGGCACCGACTTCTTGGGAACGAGCGAAATAGGCAATCATAAATCATTAATTTGTCTTCTATGACAAATTAAAAAATTGTCTTATTTAATCAATGTGATTAATTGCGATAAAACTAACATTTTAAAATTAGTGATGAATCTTCGTCTGATTTGCCCGGTCGCACCCTGCAAGCCGGTTCCTACGCAAAAATCTTTTCAAAGATAAATGCAAATTGCCTTTTTCTTCCCCCAAACTAAATCACTAATTAGTCAGATTTTGTTTAAATCTAAAGTTAAAAGTTAAAGGATTAATTTCCATATAATCTAAATTATGAGTTATTATCTGAAATTTGTATGCAGCTGGATTACAGAACTGGAAACTGTTATTTTTCTCAGCCAATCTTAGATATTTAAAGGTAGCTTTTTTGACAGGTTAGAAAGTATTTAGGAAGGTAGTTTAGATACATCTTGAGTATATATAATTTAATATATCGTTTAGGATACACGAATTCTTAGCAGTATTTTTAAGGGATGTTTACACCCAAGAAACTAAACAAAAAAGGCAGGGCTCCCAAAAGGTCCGCTTTTTGAATACCGGTATTTTCTTAGAATAATTATTTCTTAAGATTTTTCTTGCAAATTTTGTAAAAAAAACCTTTGGAAGTTAATTTTTGCGGAAATATTGTAGAAATCTACCATTAAATGTTCTGTTAAAAAATATTGATATCCATTTGGGAGTTGCCATTGAATGTTTGATTAAAAAAAATCGAATTTTCTTGCCATCAACATTATCAATTATTCACACCAGCATTTTCAGTTGAGTTACTTTTTTTTTAATGCAGATTGCTTGATTTTTATTCCTTTTTTGAAAAGCCTCATTTCCTCCTTATTTAATCTTTTATTAAAAAAAATAGTTTTAGTATTTCTAAAAAGGGATTGCAATATTTTTTTTTAAACTAAATTTTAAAAACAGTATTGTTTGTTGTACTACAGTTGCAAACTAAATTTTAAAAACAGTGGCGAACTAGCAACACTGATTAAAGGTTGATTGTAAAAAAAAATAGTAAAACGAAGGAAGATATCTTTAAAATAACCAAATGGCTTTCAGCCAATGAATGGAGTATTATAGTTGAGATTTCCAACAGAGCGAAAATATGCCGGGACCAGGTCTCGAACCTGGGTACTTTGTTTTCCGTTGGTACGGCAAATCAAAGTACGCAGGTTCGAGTCCTGGTCCCGGCATATTTTCGCTGTGTTTGAAAAATCTCACCTATGATACTCCAACCATTGGATATAATTTACCTAGTTAAATATACCTTCCCGTGTTTATTATGACATATGGTTTTTTTTAACGTTTAATAAATTTATTTTCCTAAAATTAGGATTTGATTTTTCAAGTGGCATTTCAGAAATACTTAAATATAAAACATGTTGCAGTTTATTCAAAAATAAGCGGCGACTAAAAAGGATTTCTTTATAATAGGCTTCAGACATCATTGGCACAAATGTATAAAACACAATATAATATATATTGGGTTATCCGAAATGTCCTGCGGTATATTTCGGTTGTGATAATTGTGAAATGATTGAAATTGAATGTGAAAAGAATGTAGAAATAAATTGATTTTAGCCGTTTGAGTGCTACGAAGCGCGATAGCTCCGCAATATATCTGCGGATCAAACAAATTTTGTTTCAACTTAGAAATTTTATTCAATAATTGAAATCATTTAATTTTTATTCAACAGTTGCAGTATTCATAGTGAGCTAGTGAGTTACATTTTATAAGATAAAATTTCTGGGTTGAAACCAAAGCCATTAAATAATAAGCCCAGTCAGATAGTGTTAAATTTGTTAGCGACACACTAGCGCCAAACCTCTGCTGCGGAAGGAGGACAAAACAGAAGTGGGTCGCAGAGAAACGATACGGTTTATTTATATCGATATTTTATACGATTTTTATCGATGTTTTGTTTTTGCACTTCCTTTAAAAGCTTGCTAAGTATTGGGATCTTTTACATTAAAGCTAAAACTATAATGGAAAAAAAATGTGGAAATTTACTGGGTTAATATTTCTATATAAATATAGTGGTGGCGAAGAAGTTGATTTATTTATTAAAAGTTAAATAAAAAGTGATGGAAATTTACATCACTATGCAATTAACCCTTTCCGGCACAGACAAATTATGTTCGTAAAATGTAAAATTACTGACTGACACCGGAATTTACAAACGACTTTCTTAGAAAATATGAACTGCTTATTTTAAGCTTTAATTTTAGAAGCAAAATTTTATTAAAATATTCTTGGTGCCGAATGCAGCACTCCCAACCGCTAGATGGCGCTATTTTCAACTTGCGAAAAGTTTCCCATTTATCTGACTGGGCTTATTATTTAATGGCTTTGGTTGAAACACAATTTGTTTGATCCGCAGATACATTGCGGCGCTATCGCGCTTCATAGCACACAAACGGTTAAAATTAGTAAAATCAGTTTCTTTACGCAGATTATAAAAGCAAAATTTTATAACAACATTCCGGTGGGAATGGGGCACTTATGTATTCAAAATGGATCAGAAAACCGCAGAACTTTACGGGGACCTAATATTTTACACGTTTGAGGATCTTGTATAATACCATAAAGCAGGGATGTCAAACTGTGACCCGCCTGATACCACTAAATTTTAAAAGAAATAGTCGACTTATTTAATCGCAGAAATTCGATGATTAGATAAGCAAAAGTTTACTATAAAACTTTAGTGGTATCTGGTGGGCCACAGTTTGAAACCCCTGCCATAAAAGTATGAACATTAAAGTTAGTTTTAGTTGCAAAAGATGGAGATTTCACGAAAAAGGCATATCAGTAAATTGAAGTTTAATCCTTTGATTACGGTGTTGGGAAATATTTCGTCCCATTGACTATTTCTTTATTGTACTAGCACCACATTTGAAAAATAGTCTCTGCCACACACTTATACTAAGATATTTTCTTGAGAAATCTACCACAAAGAATTTTTTTTGTAAATTGCGGTACTCGTTAATATAGAAATTGTCACCAGTCCTACCTCATAAGCAGAAGGTAATTTTGCCAAAAATATTCGAATATCCTTCAGGCTGTCTGATTTGATTTATAGGGAAGGAAATGTCCAAACCTTAGACAAACATCAGTGTTTGGCAGAACGACTTATTACACTAATATAGAAATAGTCGTCAGTCCTACCACATAAGCAAAAGGTTAATCTCTCAAAAATATTCGAATATCCTTCAGGCTGTCTGATTTGATTTATAGGGAAGGAAATGTCCGAACCTTAGACAAACATCAGTGTTTGGCAGAACGACTTATTACACTAATATAGAAATAGTCACCAGTCCTACCTCATAAGAAAAAGGTTAATATGTCAAAAATATTCGAATATTCTTCAGGCTGCCTGATTTGATTTATAGGGAAGGAAATGTCCGAACCTTAGACAAACATCAATGTTTGGCAAAACGACGTATTACACTGTGCAACAGTAAAATTGATTCTGAATTGAAAATGTACAATTCTGTATGAAATTATTCTATCCTTTTAGCGATAGACATCACTGAAAAATAGAGACATAAACTTTTCACAGATCGTGCAATGGAGTCATGGGAGTCGAACCTGGCGCACTCTGATACGCTCCCAAGCGATTTGCGGACTGATTCCTAAACCACTCGGCCACGGAAGGACCAACGTTTAAGATTGCGTGTGAAGTCCCTTTAAAATTGAAGTAAATTTTGCCGTAAATTACCACTGATAAAAATTTATTGTTAACATCAATATATGGTATTATCTGATTAGGCACAGAGCGAAATTAGTAAATTAATCAGTTTAAAATAATTATTGAAAAACAACTGATTAAATACATAATTAATATCTAAACTAAATTGAACAATTATTTTTTATGAAGTAATAGAAATATAAAAATATATAGACTATGAAGCACTTGCTGACATTGAGAAAAATATGTTATGATATAGTTGCAAGGGGAATTCGCCACTTGGAAATACATTACACTTAATTATTCATGTGTGCCTGTAAAATAACATTTTTAGTAACAATTGAATGTATGCCGGAAACCCGTTTCTGATATTTTAAATCTATATACTAGTAGTTTCTTTTAACCCTTAATTGCATTATGATATAAATTTCTATCACTTTTTATTTAACTTTTAATAAATAAATCAACTTATTCGCCACCGCTGTATTTATACAGAAATATTAATCCAATAAATTTCCCGTGAACTATGTTGCTGAACAAAGTTAAAAATCTATCTTAAAATTTCTGGTGTCTAATATTTAATACATGTATATAAAAAAACTCAATTGTAAAAGAAAAACTCATGCAAAGAAGGGTTAATTTAAAAAAACGTATCACATTGTTCAAAAGCAGTGGCGTAGCCAAGGGGGTCCAGGGGTCCGGACCCCCCCCCCCCCGAAACCCAGAATGAAAAATTGGTTCACTGAAACATAGATACAACATTAAAAACTGATAAGACGGAAGCGCAAAGAACCATGAAAAATTCCGCTTTAGACAGGTGTTTGACGTAGCATTATTTAAAGATATGTCTTTCGTCGGGGATATGAAAATTTTCCGTTTAAGACAGGTTTTTGTCATAGATACATTATATTTTTTCAGGTATCCTCTAAAACTGTTAAAACGTATTCACTGTATAGTATTCTTCCATTGAAAAGCATAGGTGTATTACAATAAAATCTGTGAATATGAGAGCTATCTTAAACGGCAAAAGTTGAAGGTTCAACAAAAACAACACTACATATTTACACCTGCTAATATTTGAAACCTATCTAAAATGGAACTTTTTACGGTTGTGATTCCTTCTCTTTCTGTGAACACAGAATCCTCTTGTAAAGAAAACATTTCATGGTCTCGATGATGGAAAGATAACTATGCTTGATAAGTATATCTGATATGACGGAAATCTATCTACAACGGAATTATTTAATGATGCCTATAACGATTCCGTTTTTACAGATTTTAATGTAACTAGATTAAACGCAAAACTTCGTCAACAGAGACTTGGTCAGGACCAACTGTTGCCAACACTTACCGGAAAAGACGAGTTTACACGAATTCAATAACAGCACATTGATAAGAGTTTGGCGATCCTTATCTTTGTTTATTTTAGAATTTTATATCGAGCAATATTATCATTTACTTTGAATATGCTGGCTGGAATTAAAGAAAAAGTAGTTTATTATTCGACTAGACATTTGTGAATTTTTATCCAACATTACGTTGCCACTTTCAAAATACCTGCAAAAATCTAAATGTGATATGTCTTCTGCTGTAAAACATGCTGATGATGTTATTTTTCAGCTTTTGAAACTTTACAGCAATCAGTAAGCAAGGAAGAGGAAACTGGTGTTCAAAAGTTTTCTGACCTGTTCAAGAGAGCACAATCCTTTGCTAAAGAAACTTTTGACGCAATTTTCTTTAGCCACACATATTCCTTGTCAAGTTGGCCATCAGATACATCTCATTTCAAACCTGAAGAATATTTCGGGAGGTGAATTTTCTTCCTCCTTTTGATACTTTAATTTCTGATCTCGTTATTCGTTAATCATTAAAGAAAGAACAGAGGGATATTGAAAGATTTTTATGTTCTTCTGGGTTTGTATAAAATAATGGTGATTTTTGTTATTCAACTTTTAAACCCAGGCTATTTTTAATAAATTGTTAATGGAATATTACGTTGTTGCATATTATTCTGAAGAGCAAGTTTTTATTTACTTATTTAGTATTATAATTTTGTTTTTCGCCATTGTACAGGGATATTTAAGGCAGTTATAGAAATTAAGTATGGGAAAGTTCATACGATGATTTTTTGTATTAATTCAAAATGGTACGAAAAACAGCGGAAACGGTTTTTATATCAACTTCACAACATCATTGAATTCAGGAAGAACAGAGGTGGGGGGGGGGGATCCATTCAGGAGCATCGAAATGTCCCCCCTGGAAGATTTGGGATTTTATGCTTATTAATGGTTTGGAAGTGGAAGTCTCCTTCCGGAGAAAACTGTCTGAATTCAACATTACATTTGACCCAAGTATGACTTGTGAACGCACTTTTTAGCATTCCTTCCAGAAATTTCATTGTGGCAATGCGAGTTTTGAATATGGAGAAGGTCGTGGGTGACATTATGTCATTAAAAATAAGAAATTGAACCTAATACACGTACAAAGACTTGCTGAACTTGGAGTATGTTCTAAAACTGTTTCCAACCACTTAAAATAAATTGGTTGAAAAGTAGAATAATAGAAACCACCATTATTTTTCATACAATCTAATACTTACAAAAAAGTGCTAATCCAACAAAATGTTCACAAAAATTTAATATTTTTTAAGTCGGCCTGATATCGGAGACAATTATTGAGGTCGAATTATTTACTTTGGTATGGAAAACAGCGAAACTTGAAACAGAGAAACCCAGAATAATTATGTATGTTTTAGACAATTGTAAAACTATCTTTTCCAACGTGAACTATATTTGTTGCCTGTAGTGTAGTGTTGTTGTAGTGTAGTGTTGTTGTAGTGTTTGTTACACTACTAGTTTCTATAGCTAAAATTGCAAGACCTTTTTCTTAAAGATTAAAACCTTATCTCAGAAACTCCCATGGGGAATCAGTGGTTGACGAAATTGGCAATTATGTCAACTTATTATCCAGTACCTATTACAGTGCAAGTTCTCAATTCCATGACAAGAAATTGAACATGAAAATTGCAGTTATAAATGTAACCATTTAAGGCAAGAAATAATGCCACTTAATGCAAGAAAATATTTGTTATATGAAACTTGATTTAAGTGCATTTAACTCTACAGTATGTTCTCAGTTATTTATATCATAGTGTTTGTAAAAATCTTTTTCACTGGTAAAGGTTAATGAAACTTCATTGTAGTATTATTAGCTGCAATTATAGAGATTGATCATCTTTATTTTAGACATACTATTTTTTTAAATAAAAAAAAACCTACATTCTTAAAAATACTCGAAATACACCTATTGCACATACACACACCTAGTCAATCCTGTCAAGACGGAATCACTGGAGTAACTGGAAAAATGTTTCATTTTAGACAGGTTTCCGTTTAACGAAGTGTGTAATTTTAAAACTCTAAGATACACTACCTCAATAAGATGTAATGTTCGCTTGGACGTGATCCCGAAACTCTTCCGTTTGACACAGGATTCCGTTGTAGAAAGGTCCCGCTTTCACAGGCTTTACTGTATTTATAAGTACATTAAAACCTGTTAAGACGGAATCGGAATCACAAAAGAGCGGTGAAAAATATTGTTTCAGACAGGTTTTCAGCAGATTTAATTATATGGTAATCCATATATCAAGACCATGTAATGCTTCCACTGAAGACAGGATTATATTATAGACAGGTTCCGTTTTGACAGGTTTTACTATACATATAACATAAATAAGTATATTTATATAATTACAGCAAACTTGTGAAAATGAAACCTGCCTATAACGGAATGCTCACTTAAACGGAAGTATTACTTTGTCCCATGGAAAAGAATCCATACAATTACACCTGCTTAGAAAAAGACCTGTCTAAAACGGAATTTTTCACCACTTTTTGCGATTTTATCTTGGCGTGTTTCACTACATATATAACCTGAAGAAAAATTCTGGACCCCTCCCGAAAAAAAATCCTGGCTACGCCACTGTTCAAAAGCCTTTCTATTAATAATGGAAATGTATTCCAATTATTTTGGGATCATCTGTATAAAAACTATAGATGATATATATATATATATATATATATATATATATATATACAGGGTGTTCCGTTAAAGGGGTCCAATATTAATAGGGGTAATAGAGGAGATCACATGGAGCATAAATCAGTATATAAAGCCTGGTCGGATCTCAATAGTTTTCATGTTACAGCAAATAGAATGAAAATTCGGAAAATTGTAAAAGAACCCTCATTGCTAAACTATCGATAATGCTACATAAAAACGAAGCACATATTTAGAAAGAGCAGAAAAAAACCTACAAAATGACATCAATTGTATTAAAATAGCAATATTTATTGACGAGTTACAAGCCCTGAAACAGTGAAAAAAGTACGAAATCCAATATACATCAAAATAGTTAATCGTTAATTCCAAAAAGACAACTCTAGCTACAACAAGGAAAATGTAGTAAAATTTGGTCCATTCCGAAAACTTTCGAAAAAGCTTACAATGAACCATATCGGTTTAATTGTGTGAGAGAAATTAATCAGTTTCTTAGTTACAACTCCGCTTTCTTTGACACTAGCAAAGGTTAAACTCCGCCCATCACGATTGGAAACACCGCCTTTTTAATTACTCTCAACTATAAATTTTCGATCATGCTTCTTCTGAGATGCAACATTTTTAATTATTCAAGAGTTGAATGAACCAAAATAACTTTACAATAATAGTCTACATTTTAAAGTGGTCTTTTATTGATATAAAGCTTAAGTTAAATTCCTTAAAATTAAACTGGTGGTGAAAATTCGGAAATAATTAAAAATATTGCGATTTGTAACTATGCAAGAAGTTTCAGTACATGTTTTACATGGACAATTATTGTATGTATATGTGCATCATAATTTATGATAGGAAATAATAATAACAAATAGCATAATAATTTTATTAATTATAAATTTAAAAAAGACACTAAATTTTAAATTAATTCATACAAACTTTGTAATTTACAATTTGAGTACACCACAGTCTGTGACTTACAAAATACTGTGCCAAAAAGTGTTGAAAATAAAAGAAAAATGGCAAATAAAGAATTACATTCCACGTACTTTATGACATATGTGAAGCATAGTCTTCTGGCCTGCGCTGCACAGTTCAATGTCGGAAGGCAGACGAACGGACATTATTATAATAGGTGTTCGAAGTTGCGCCCATTAACAGAATCGCACAGCCGACAGCGACGTCGCACAGTGGGGCAAGAAGCCTTCAAATCTGGCAAAAAATCGAAAAAATGAAATTCTATTTTGAACGATCGACATACGTCACTTTAATAGAGCAGATGGCAGTAAACATCTGCCTAGTATTCAAAACTGTGCAAAGTTACCTTGGTCGTCATTAAAGAAGGAAGTTAAACTGCATATCGCACGATGAGAATAAATGAAAAAAAAAATTGATAAATTTGTTTCAACTTTCTTTTGTTAATTACGCTGTAATAATTTTAAAATAAAAGTTTTTGACTATGGAACCTTCAACTTCAGGTATGTAACAAAAATACATTTACTTTTAATTTGTTTTTAATATGATTTTTATAGATGAAGTGACGCTTAAAATATGTAGTAGTGAAATTTATTACAAATTTTAACAGTGTTTACAAACATTGAAGGTTTTAGTTATGAATTAAAGCAAATTAAGTGTCAACTATAATTTTTTTTACTAGGTTCGAGTTTTAGGATGGTAAATATTTCAGAAAATTTTGCTCCTTTTTGCTCCTTTTTTTAATTGTATGGTCATTTTTATAGTTAATCATCCTCAATTTTTAGTTAATGTACGTACATAAACATTTTGACAACATGATTACATTTTTTTTTTTTAGGGACGAATTTAAATATATTATATACTACCAGAAGAGAACTTCTGAATATCATAAAACGCTCGAAAGACAAAAATTTTGAAAAGCAATATGATTTTTTGGTAAAAGAGCTCCAGAATCGGACAAACTGCGAACGTAGTAGTTCTATAGACATAAAAAAGAAGCTAAATTGTTTTAAATTTCAATATAAATTCCGATGGTCGAAAGCCTGTCGAGACAAGGTAAAGTTTTTTAGAATTAATAAGGAGTGGCTTGACAAATCGCTTTCATTTCCTCGATTTGAAAAACAAACAGAAGTGGCATCGAAAAGCAAACGTGGCCGGCCTCATATTCCGTTTGAAAGGTGTTCTGAACGATCAAAAAGATTAAGAGCAAAACGATTACGTGATTGTAGTTCTACATCTTCGTTAGTGTACGCGACATGTATGAGTTTAAGATCTGAAGGACAGATTCAGGCCTCAAAAGTTAAAAAAAATATAACTACAAGTCCAAAGCGAGCTATCAAATATCAAAATGCTTATACAAAATCTGTAAAATCACAACAACAGCTTTTGTCAGGAGAAGATGCTCTGGCTGTATTAATAGACGCAAAATTAACTCGCGAACAGTATAATGTCATAAGAAGAAGTGCCCCAGAAAAATTTCCCTCTTACAAAACTGTGCAAGAGGCAAAAAAAGAATGTTATCCTGAAAACATCACAGTAACAGAAATTAGTGCATCAGTTACATTACAGGCTCTTCTATGTAGATCATACTTCAGAACGCTTGTTACAAATACTTGAACCTATTATCGAATCACTTGAAAATGAAGAATTAAAGCAGTTATGCTTTATATCAAAGTGGGGTTTTGATGGGTCTTCGGGACATAGCTCATACAAACAAGCTTTCTGTGACTCGGAAGCCAGTGATTCAGCTGTGTTTATTACGTCTCTAGTTCCACTTCGAATTATATCTGAAAAAAGAGTTATATGGGAAAACCGGCGACCTGCGTCAACTAGATATTGCAGGCCTATTAAAATAGAATTCGTGAAGGAATCTAACAAATTGTGTGTTGCGGAAAAAAATAAAATGGATGAACAAATAAAAAATATTAAAGGTAGTGATGTAGCAATTAAATCAAGAAAAGTAAAAATAAATCACAAGTTAATTTTTTCGATGGTAGACGGTAAAGTTTGTAATGCTCTAACAGAAACAAGTTCAACTATGACATGCTTCATATGTGGCGCAACGTCAAAACAATTTAATGAAATTGATAAAATGATATCCAGAGATATAAAAACTGAAAATTTAGAATTCGGCCTATCAGTGCTCCATGGATGGATACGTATATTCGAATGTCTTTTGCACATGTCTTATAAGCTACCTGTTAAAAAATAGCAAGTTCGTGAAAAAAGAGAAAAAGAAATCGTAGCTCAAAATAAAATTCGAATTCAAAAAGAATTTAGAAGCGGATGTGGTTTAATTGTGGACAAACCTAAGCCAGGGTTCGGTAACTAAAACGATGGCAACTCTGCCAGGCGATTTTTTCAGAATCCAGAACTTTCTGCTCAGATCACAGGAATTGATGTAGATTTGATAAAAAAAACTACATATTATCTTGATAGTAGTATCCAGTACATATGAGATACGTGTAGAAAACTATCGTGTATTTGCGCATGATACAGCCAGATATTTTGTCTTGAAGTATTCATGGTACAACATGCCCCCGACATTACACAAGTATTTGATTCACGGACCAGAAATTATAAGTTCGGCTCTGTTGCCCATAGGACAGATGACTGAGGAAGCACAAGAAGCCAGAAATAAAGACTTTAAAAGATACAGAGAGTACTATTCGAGAAAGTGCAGCCGAGAAAAAACTAACAGAGATATTTTCAATTTTTTACTCCTAAGTTCGGATCCAGTGATCTCTAGCAAACAAATGAAAAGAAAGAAAAAGTTAGAACATTTGCCACGAGAAGCCCTAAATTTGTTAAAAACTCTATCTCTCAACGTATCTGGTGATCAAGATAGTGACAGTGATGATGACTCAGATGATAGTATAGATTAAATATTCTAAAATTTTTAAAACACACTATAAATTTAATACTAACGACGTATTTCAAAGGAATGAACGCTTCTTCCTCAGACTAAGACAGCAGAAAGAGTTTTGCTTTTGCTGTCTTGATAGTAGTACATACATTTTGCCTGAGAAAGAGGGATTCATTCCTTCAAAACGAGTCGCTGATATTCACTTTAAGGTGTGCTTCAGAATCATTAAAATTATTAATTGTGTTTGCAACACCATTTTTTTTTTTTTTTGCATTTTTAATTTGATATTATGGTTTTTTTTTTTTTTTTATAAATATTTATTTTGTTTAAAACTATCTCAATTTCTTGTTTTTATCTTATTTTTGTACATAAAATATTTGAAAAATCTTTGTAAATTAATTAATAAATTACTCTATAGCTTATGTAAAAGTTTCAAGTTTTACTATGTAAAGTCTATAAAATAATGCGTGATGTGCTTTTTTTGTTCAAAGTAAATTCTATTTATTGCCAACTTTGGAGGCTTCCTGCCCCACTGTGCGTCGTAAAGATTGGCGAACACGCCGAAAAACTCCGACGGAGTTGGGAATGTCTCCTGCAGCGACAACGATTCGCGCTAGTAAATCCTCCGGTGTATCCACAGGCGTTTCATACACCAGCGATTTAAGGTGTCCCCAAACAAAAAAGTCTAACGGTTTGAGGTCTGGAGAGCGTGCAGGCCAAGCAACAGGTCCACTGCGTCCAATCCATTTCCCAGGATATGTTGAATTGAGGTGATTGCGAACACCTATGAAAAAATGTGCCGTTGCGTCATCGTGCATAAACCACATATTGTGGCGCAATGTTGCTGGCACATTTTGCAGTAACTGCGGTAAGATATCCCGTAGGAAAACCAAGTACGTACTGCCATTGAGTACATCTGGGAGTAAATATGGTCCTATGAGATAATCGCCGAGGATACCTGCCCATATGTTCACACTGAACTTTTGTTGTGCGTTCGACGGGAAAACAGTGTGCGGATTTGTATATGACCATGTATGCATATTGTGCGTGTTTACCACGCCCTCTCTCGTAAATGTTGCTTCATCAGTAAATAAAATATTTTCCAGAAATTGTGGATTATTTTCTGTTACATTAAGCAACCAGCGTACGAATTCTGTCCGCTGAGCACAATCTGTTACTGATAACAGTTGTACCCGCTGCACATGAAAGGGGTGCATGTTTTCTGCACGCAGAACACGCCACACACTTTGGTGAGAAACACCGACTTCAGACGCAGCAGCTCGTGTACTCGTGGAGGGGTTATCTTTAAAAATATTCAGTACATCTTCTTCCATTGCAGGTGTTCGTACATGTCGAGGTTTCCCTGCATCAATGCTTGCTGTATTAAACGATCCAGTCTCCCGTAATCGTCTATCGATTTTTATGAAGAGTTTCGAACTTGGGCAACGTCTCCTTGGAAATTGCTCACGGTACATGCGCTGTGCTAGACATGCATTTCCATGAGCTTGCCCGTACATCAGATGCATGTCCGCATATTCTTCGTTAGAGTATTCCGGCATAATTATTATATATCAACTTACTACAATCCCACTTACAACAGCCTCCCTTTAACATAACGCCCACTGATGACTGCTGTTTTATTACACTTTTCTTCCTATACACATAGAAAATTTGCATAAAAAGTACTTCTTCTTCATCATCCTGAAAGTTCATGGAGGAAACGCAGCAGTCACGGAGTTTGCTTTAAGACAAGGCGAGAGCTGCACAATATGTCATTCACTTGACCAGACTGAATAATGAAAGGGTATTGATAGAGGTTGATCAGAAATGTATAATTGAAAGATATTAAAACGGGGTGTTTACAATCGTCATGGGTGGAGTTTCGCTCTTTCCGAGCGTGCAACAGTACAGAGTTGTAACTAGGGAACTGCTTGATTTCTCCCATACAATTAAACTGATATGGTATATTGTCAGCTTCTTCGAAAGCTTTCGGAATGGACCAAATTTTATAACATTTTCCTTGATGTAGGTAGAGTTGCATTTTTGGAATTAACGATTAACTATTTTGCTAAATATTTGATTTTGTATTTTTTCACTGTTTCAGAGCTTGTAACTCGTCATTAATTCTCAATATTCTAAAACAACTTATGTCATTTCGTAGGATTTTTTCTGCTCTTTCTAAATATGTGCTTCTTTTTTATGTAGCATTATCGATAGTTTAGCAATGAGGGTTTTTTTTACAAATTTCCGATTTTTCATTCTATTTGCTGTAACTTGAAAATTATTGAGATCCGGCCAGGCATTATATACTGATTTATGCTCCGTGTGATCTCCTCTATTACCCCTATTAATATTGGACCCCTTTAACGGAACACCCTGTATATATATCATATATGCATGGCTCCCAAATGGTCCGCCAACTGAATACCAATATTTTTTAACAGAATATTTCATTATAGGTTTTTACAACATTTCCAGAAAAATTTACCTTCCGATTGTGGTTTCTGTAAAATTTGGAAGAAAAATCTAAAAATAAAATTTTTCTATAAAAATATCGGTATACAAAAAGCGGACCATTTGGGATCCGTGTATATGGAAGAAAACAACTTATTTTAATATGTTTTTTACATGGTCGCGTTTACATTTTCAGTTTGTTTCTATCCGATGTGATCAATTGTAATAAAATTGCCATGTACTGCAGCATGCTATATAATGCATGATATAAAGATTCTTTAATCGGTGTTATGGGAAATATATATTTTTATCGTAAAGATATCAATGACAAAATTTTTATTGATGTTAGTGTTGTTGATGACAATAAATGTTAGTCTATCAGGGCAAAAATACGTAGTATGTAGATGACTTTATTTATTAGTTCCAATTTTTTCCGAATAGTAATCGACTTATTTAATTGGATGTACGATTGAAAAAAGGCAAGGATTATCGTTCAGAAACTGTGGAACTTAAAAAGAAGCACGCCTGCGAAACTTTTGTATTTGTTTAATCACTTCATATGATAATTCATTGAAAACTATCAATTAAAAACATCTTGGACATATAAAAAAATCTAATATCCAAAATTTAACTTTTACTACAGAAATCTAAAAATTGTATTTCCATAATTGTTTATTTTTTTTTGTTTTAATCTTCTTAAATGGTCTCAAGACAATTTATATTAAAAACATATACATGAAAAAAGAGCTATCGGTTGAAAAATAAATAAATGTATTTAATTTTCAATGTTAAATTATTTGCGTTGAAAATACCCTACTTATTGAATAATTAAACAAAACCTTCTACTAGACAAAAAAATTTTATTTATAATTTAAAAGTATTTATAATTATGCGTCAAGGAAAAAATGTATTTATCCCAGATAAATACAAAAAATATTGAAGAATTTTTTTTTGGTCATTTATATTTCTTATTCCTGCAATGTTTTGTTTATTTATCTATATATTGTAGAAAAGGACATAATAATGCCAATTCATTCAACCGAAAGTTCGAGTATATGTAGATACACGAAGTTAATAAAACATTTTCCATTGGAGAACGTTTATTTCAAGATACAAATTTTATTTCTTCTTCTTAAACTATAAAAAAAATAGATTTTTCTTGTGTTGCTCTCACGGTCACGTCTACATTTTCAGTATGTTTTCATGTAACGTGATCCGATATGATAAAAATTCCACATGTACATGATATAATGTCTCATATCTACTTTTAAAGAAATCATAAAGTAGATACTTATAAAGATATAAAAATAATTTAGCTTTAGGATATCATTCCTAAAAAATCGGACGCGTTCAAAATTCTTTAAAACTTTAAAAATTCATTATAGAATAACAAACTATGATGAAAAAGAGTGATGAAAAAGAATTCTATCAGAGGGACATTGACAGAGCCTGACTAACGAAAGGGCAAACTTTTCTACTCTTGAGCGTTTTCGGGGCAGTAATATAAACAAGCAATGCTACCGCTGCCAGGGATGCCTTAATTGCATAGTGATGTAAATTTCCATCACTGTTTATTTAACTTTTAATGAATAAATCAACTTCTTCACCACCACTATATTTATATAGAAATATTAATCCAGTAAATTTCCCGTGAACTATGTTGCTGAACAAAGTTAAAAATCTATTTTAAAATTTCTGGTGTCTAATATTTAATATATGTATGAAAAAAACAGAATTGTAAGAGAAAAACTCATGCAAAGAAGGGTTAATCACTAAATGCGTAAAATGCGCCAAAGATAATTTAACTAGGGATTGCCCAGATGTTGAAAAAATTACTTCTAAATGCATGTACTCTCCTGGCCCCCATCCTGCAACTTTAGAGGTTACCCTAAAACTCTCCTATGCAAATGAGAAGTAACTTCGCCCAACAACTTAGAAAAGAAAAACGAAAAATAAATCTCTCGTAATAGATGAAATCCTGTGTAATTATAACTATGTAAAAAATCCCAGTGTTGTCCCTAGCCAAAGTAATGAATTTCTGGCTCCATACACTTCTCTTGAAGCTTCTAATATTCCAGCTAACCAAACTACTACTCCAACTGACCAAACTAAATGTGCAACAACCATTAACTATACTAATATTTTTCGGGAAATCTTTAAAACTTTCCACGAAATCAAGGAAATTGTTACATTTAATAAACTAATAAAGCGTTTAAAAACATAGCAAGACATTCAAAAACCTTGGAAAACCACTATATTGAAATGCTCATTGTTATGAAGGAATTCAACACTCTAGTTTTGGAATTCAATCTTGCCGATAATGAGTAATCCTACGTCTTTTTTCTTTCTTCTTGACCTTTCATGGAACTGTTATTCTACATTCAGTAAAGATCCTCTACCTCTCTGGAGAAGTCTCTGGAGAAGGGAATTGTCAAAATTCTATCAATATGTTTATAACAATCCCAGTTTAGTTGCTGAACTACTAGACTAAGACGCCTTCCAGCCCCAACATAGAAAACACCTTCCTTAATCATTTATAGATGTTGAGTGAGCTTTGCGTTCCTCACAATTTTTAAATATTTTTCTCTATTTTGTCTTTATTTAACCCATTCGCCGCTAACCACGAGTATACTCGTGGTTTTTCAATTTAAAATTACGAATTCGTACCGGAAATTTCGAAAGAAGAATTTTTATTTTATGTAATCACGAAATGTCTGTAATTAAATAAAGTAAATATTGCGAATAGTATTTTCTGGTATGAATTCTAACTTTCTAAATAAAATAAAATTCCGGTAATTTTAATCCGGCAGTGAACGTGTTAAATAAAAATACAAAATAGCTATTACTTTGTAACGATAGAAAAAAAATAGACCGTCCTGAAACGAGGCTTTGTTTTTATAGTCCTGTGGCTTTTGCCTTTCCTTTTTTGCATTGTTTGCCTATAGTCATGTTCTGAACTAGTGCTTAAAATTATTTTTTCTCTTTTTATTTTTTATTTTTCTCTGGTAGAACAAGTGCGGGTCGGGAAAACAAGATTTAAGGCCCAGGACCTGGCTCCCTTTTGGGTGTACAGCTCCGAAGCTGTTGGGGGACTCCGGCTCGTCCCCAAATGTTTCGCGGTGGTTTTCTCCGATAATGGGATCCACCGCGTATCGCAACGATCTATGTCGTCACCTCAAAGGTTCAATAGGAGTGATGCACAGGTGGCGGTGCTCCTACCGATCGCAGTGCATAAGGGAGGCCTCTCCTGCTCGTTTGCGGTACCCTCAGGACTTGGTTGCGACTGTGGACGTGCCTGACGGGCGCTACTCAGGTGCCTGGCGGCCCAGCCCAGTTTTACCTTTTAATATTAACTGTTCCACATTAATTTTGACTTCCGTTACTCTTTCGCTATCGTTAAATTCATTACAGTAGTTATTTAACTACAACTATTCTTTCTCCCATTTCAATTAAAGACTGGGCGTAAGATTGCTTCGAATTAGGCAGTTCCTTAATCCCTTTGCGATGTGCGTCCTCTACAGAAGCTTTAAATCTGTTTTCACTGGTTTTTCAAAATAGAATTTTTTCATTAATTTAATTCCAGGAATGCTTCTGTTTTTATAAAGGCAAAATTTTGAAATTTGAAATTTGAAATTTACTCGTAAAAATGATCAAGGATTGCGTACAAATTATGTGTTACGCATAAGTTATGATCGTTGAAAAGGGGTTAATGCTGACCGCACTGTTCAGTGCTGTGGTTACATAACGTGAATTTCATATTTAAGTATTCGGAGTTTCTATGTTTTTACACAATTTTGTAATAGAATGTTTTTATTTACTACTTAAATAGCAGAAATTGTAGACTCTTCGTTTAATTGCAGGATTTGCTATACTTTTCTGCATTTAAATAAGACGAAAAATTCTATTAAAAACTGTGGTAAAAGCGTACGAACCCTGGTATAGGTAACTAAGAGCTCAATTTATTTATTTACGGTCAAATTTTAATTGATTCATATGCACATCATTACGCTGTATAGGGTTAATTACCGTATATGCCGGCCTGTAAAGCGCAGCTCAAAATATATATTTAGATCAGAAATTTTATTTAATAATTAAAGTAAAATAATTATGATGCATTATCAAGTAGCAGTAATGTCATTAACCTGTTAATCGTCGCGCTCGATACTTTTACGGAAGTGTAGGTAGGATACTTTTTTAAAATTCAGATTGCTGGATTCCCACCAGTTTTTTAAAATAGTGTAATTGGCTTTATTCTCGCCTTATTTTATGTGCCACAGACATGCCAAGCTTCCACTAATTTTCCGTAATAAGCGGATAAATTTGACCCAGTTTAAGAAAGTTGCAAACCAGAAAATTTATTTGATGAATCTTTATTTATTTAATTAAAGATTTCTACATGAAATTTATTTAATTATATTTCTCAAAAAAATTCTGGTGCGAAACGTATTATACCTTATTCAAATTAACCCTCCTATTACGGAATATTAGTGAGAGCTTGGCACCTCTGCTGCCATATGCTTATTAAATAAGGCGATTATTTCTACTTCAAAAAATTGGAGGCAATCGAGAAATCTTAATACAAAAAAGTACCCTATACTTATCAGCGCGACGATTAAGGGGTTAATTAAAATTTCTGTGGCTAAATACATTCGTTTGAGCTGCGCTTTTGACGCTGGCATATACTGTATTATATTTCTTGTTCGATTACTAATTTTTAACTCTAATAAAAGGTAAGAAAAAAACATTTATAAAATTTCTTAAATGTGATATGCATATGGATTAAATGTTTATACAAATATCCACTTTAAAAGAAATCCTTGTATTAAAAGTTCCTCGATAATATTATGAACTCCTGAATAAAATGACTTTTAATACTTGAAATGAAAGAACTTAAATCAAATTAATTTACCTCTCTTTTTCAAAATTTAAAGCTGTAAAAATAATTGGAACGATGTCAATCAAATCTTTTACTTCATATAAATTATTCGGGTTGTCTGTCAGCTATCGGAATAAAAATAATGTATAGCGGTCGTTAAATTAAATGATTTCAGAAAGAATTTGGCTCGATTCCTAGATTTCTTGATTCCATCATACGTGTGTCTCTCTTTGATAAAATTGAATTGAAATATTTGCACGGATTTGTTGATAACAGAGAGAATAAATCTGTAAAGAAACAGATTCAGAAATGTAAAGTATTTACGTAGCGCATACATTCTTTATTTAAAATGCATATGCGCATGGTGAAGTACAAATAAGGATTGTGTTTTTCATTTTTTAAATGTTTTTATGATAACGTAGAAATTAAAAATTTTAAATTGTATTACTGACATTTTGATATCTGACATATCTGATTATTAAAAATTTTAAATTGTATTACTAACATTTTAATATCTGACATATGTGATTATTAAAAATTTTAAATTGTATTACTAACATTTTAATATCTGACATATGTGATTATTAAAAATTTTAAATTGTATTACTAACATTTTAATATCTGACATATCTGATTATTAAAAATTTTAAATTGTATTACTAACATTTTAATATCTGACATATGTGATTATTAAAAATTTTAAATTGTATTACTAACATTTTAATATCTGACATATGTGATTATTAAAAATTTTAAATTGTATTACTAACATTTTAATATCTGACATATGTGATTATTAAAAATTTTAAATTGTATTACTAACATTTTAATATCTGACATATGTGATTATTAAAAATTTTAAATTGTATTACTAACATTTTAATATCTGACATATGTGATTATTAAAAATTTTAAATTGTATTACTAACATTTTAATATCTGACATATGTGATTATTCTATTGATATGAATAAAATTATGAAGACGATTTTGTATGAGAATTCGAATAAAACACCCAAGACCGAGATCCAACTGCCATTGTCTCTCATTTTTGTGACCACTATTTTCGAATAGTAATATTCGTCCAATTTTATCGCAGAATTTTTTTCTGTAATTTAAGCAAATATATTTCGCAAATATATTATTTGTTTAAAAAGCGTATATGTTTGACTCGATGTTGTCAAGTTGAGGAATTTATTTAATTAAAAATATCTAACGCCATTTTAAAATAGTATTGGGTTTATCGGAAATTTACATCCCTTTGGGAAAAACAACTTGTACCGGTAAATTCTGCCCATCGATTATTAGAAATTACATATCGTAATTAATGTCAAATAATTAAATTATAGAATTTTTCGGTACGAACACACTTTCCGAAACGGAAAGAAGGACTTTTCCTGCACATGCTTTTGTTTATGCTTATATTTATGCAAAAATTGGTGTAGGTCATAATTCATATTTTTCATATAATTTAAAAATAATAATAATAATAAAAGAAACATAATTTTAATTAAAACAATTAAAATTATGTTTTTCAGTAAAAAAAATAAAAATAATAATAAAATAATAAAAAAATAATGAAATAACATGATTTTTTAAGAAAATATAAATTAAAGTTTGTCACTTGGATTTAACATTAGCATCCTCACATTTTTTGATTTGTAAATTTGAACTTAGCTTCTAACTTCTAACTTCATATCTTTTAACTCTGAACTTCACTATTTCTTATACTTCAGTAACTTATTCTTCTTCACTAACTTCACTTCTTCTTAACTTAACTTCTAACTTCTAACTAATATCCCCTAACTTCCGAAATTATTAAAAAAATAATAATTCTGTTGAAAGTCTTTAAAACGTAAGCAAGACATATGTAATCTTCTTAAGAAACACCAATGTCCTCTAACTAATCTAGATGGGCAGGGGGGGAATATACGTTATTAATTGAATACGTCCATCCGTAAACAGTTTGAATATTTTTCAAGTTTTTATTTAATAATTTGTTTAAACTAAGCATTTTATTCATACCATTGGTGTATGATTTTCAGATAAATTATTTGTCACAGTACGCACAGGTACGCACTTAAATGAAACTACTTAATTTTTTTACATTGCAATAACGTATGAAAAAGATTCGGAAATCTTTTTTCACACGGACAAATGAATACTTTGGTATCTACGTCACAAGTGTAAAGAAGTAATTTGTAAATGCCTCTGGCTTTCATCCAAACTTTAGACAACAGCTTTCATTCATGAATTTGCAGAATTATTTTCGCAGAAATCACTGGCAGGAACAGGTCTTGACAAACGCGGTTGTCAGGTTGCGAACAAGTTTTTTATCTGGCTACCAAGTTATTTAATTTTTTTTAAATAGAAAAATTGAATTAATTCCTTATAAGATGTTTCATGATGAAAGTTGAAAAGTTGAAAAATATTAAGATATACACTTTAAATATTTTTTAATGTATCTAATTTTTATTTTTAAATAGGCAAAATTAAGTGCATCAATTGTAAATTTTAAAATAATAAAACAAGACTTATTTGTCTGACTTCAACAGGAAAATAGTCAAAAAATTGTTTTCCTGCTTCATTATTTTATCGATGACCCTCTCATCCGATATCGATTTTGTAACTATCCGGAAATCAGCATTTCCCGGACATGGTTGTTAAATCAGATTTTACAGGATTTTTTTTCTTTTTTCAGATATATATAATTTTTATACCATTAGAAAACTTAGTTCATATTATCTTTCTAAATTATGTACTATTCTAAACTATCTCTCTGATAATTCCAAACTACACTGTTAGTATTTTTTTCTCAATTAATTCATAAACCTTTGTGGTTTTGGAGAGATCGATGACGGCTAGGTAAATATTTTTTATCGGCGACTACAATTTTTTGCTCTCTACCAGATATCATCAAATTTGTAAAGCAGTTGTCACTCAGAATCATTTCTAAATTATGTTAGATTTTGTCTGTTTTTTTTTTTTTTTAATTACGTATTATATTCACAAAAATGAAATGAGATTTTGAATAAAATTGATTTGTTTTTCATAATGTATTTGAAAAATACATTAAATGAATGCATTCTTTTTTTTAAAAGTTATTTTACATTTGGATTACATTTTATTTTACTTTTGAGTAACAGAATTATTGTCAGCTTTCACGCTTTTTGAGTATCACAATTTTCGAATAGTAGTTTCTGTATCATTTAATCGCAAATTTTGGTCTTTAAGTAAAGGGAATATTATTTCTATTCAAAAATAGTGGTTCTCGAAAAAGAGGCTGGATGGCAACTATAAAGCAAAAATATGAGTCGAAAGAAGAATGAGATATTTTGTATGTTGTTTGGTCAGTTATCTAAATATTATCTCTTTTTAGGTGCGTTCGTAATTATATAAATACGTAGCACCTATAGTCGTCGTTTGGTCCGTCCGTCTGTCCGTCCGTCTGTCTGTCTGTCCGTCCGTCTGTCTGTCCGTCCGCATATAACAACGCAAAAACTACCCAACCAAATGGTTTGCAATTTAAAATATATTATCTTTGCAGAATTTTGTCGAGACATTTCAAATTTTATTAAAATCGAATCAAAACTTTAGGAGATATTAATAAAAATATTTATTAAGAAATTTGATTTTTTTTTTTAAATCGGTGCTTTTTTGTTAGAGGAGCTTCCGATGGATGTTAAATCGTCAAGCGACCGAGATACTTATTTTATTACAGAAATTAATCTGCAGACGATATAATTCATTTCACAGAATTAAAAATCATCAAGATCTGAATATTTATATAACTAGCTGATACATATATATCTGAATATTTATATAACTAGTTAAGATATTTGTATGAACAGTGTCATAAAATATATACTTAACTAGCTGTTTAGCCCGTTCTACGCATGGGATATCATGAATTTAATTCTAAAACGTGCGTACGAACGCACCTCGTTTGTAACGTTTGACGTACAATTTCCAACTTGTTTATTGATTGTAGATTTCATTCATAAATATGCAGAAATATTTTCAGAGAAATCGTTGCTAAAGTTATCCGTGAAAAATTTCTGTAATTACGTAGCTTAAATTGTCTGTGTTAAAAACTAACTGCTGAAATCTCTGACTAAGAGACCGATGAATATACAAATATTTACGTCTCTAGTTGAATGGTACAATTTATAAATGTCTCCTTGTTCTGACCAAATTTTGTCTACTTTTTCTAGGTTAGATAATTCATTTTTAACACTGGAGAAAGATTTTTAAAGAAATTCTTGGAGACAGTGTCTATAAAAAATAATTAAATTCACACTACTCAGAATTTTTATCGCAGCATGAAACAGAGATCCCATCTATCAACTATCTGAATACGCCAAAATCTTTGTCACAAATTAAGTCGATCAATTTGGAAATAGTCTTGGCTTTTTTTTTTCAAATTCTTCTACTATTTTCTAGCATTTTTTAAACAAACTGTTGGCAAAGATATCGTACGGGAATAATTATTAAAATTATGTCAGTTAAATTTTCATTCTTAAAAACAACTGCGGAAACCGCTGTGCAAGTGTAAGATGAATAAAAAGAAATTTGTCGCAAATTGAGAGAAACAATCACGAAATGATTTTGAAACATTCTAAAATATGTCTGAGCTTTTCTAGATAAAGCATTTAATTCATAGAATTGAGGTATGAATTTCAGAACAATTATTTGCAACAGTATACTAGAAGGAAAATTTAATTGACGACTATTAATTTTTTTATATTTCAATAACATTATGAGGGAATATCTGCTTCAAACATAGATGGGTAAAGATGAATATACGTCAGAGATTGAATTAGTTTGTGAATGGCTTTGGCTTTTATCCAAATTCTTGTTCTTTTTACGTAGATATCAGATTTCATTCATAAATCTGAGAAACTTTTTCCTTAGATATTATTATGAACAATATGCATGAACAATAATTGAAATTTACAAAATTTCAAATTTTACTCGACAAAATAACGAAATTTCGGTTTCACAGATAAATGAGTAAATAGAAATTACAAGTTGAAGAAAAATATTTTCTATGCAGCTCTGACATTTATTCAAACTGTTGTTCTTTTTTCTAGATTGTAACTTTCATTCATATTCACAGAAATCGTTGCTATCAATATACATGAAAAATAACTGTAATTACTTAGGTTAAAATGGCTATCTTAAAAACATGCTGTTGAAATCTCTGTCTAACAGCTCGATAAATAAACAAGAATTTACGTCACTAAGTTGAATAGAACAATTTGTAAATGGTTTGGATTCTGTCCAAATTTGGTTTTCTCTTTTCTAGATTACTTATGTAATTTATAGGTTTAGAGTATGATTTTAGAGAAAATAATCGTAACACTGCAAATGAAAATGATTTAATTGAGATCATTTAAAAATTTGTATTCACATGTCATTATACGAAAATCTCTCTCCAGGGTTGCCACTGGTGAATATTTTTAATTCTATCTCGCAGCACTTTCTCAAAGTAAAAATGTTTCTCACATGCTTTAAAAACTTATGAAAGAGAAATACACTAAACAATTATTTTTAGCTAGATTTCGTAAGAAATACTACCTATTACATTTTCCCCTAAGTTTGAATTTCTGGAAAATTTTTTCAGGTCTACGCCGATCATGACTCCCCAAAACCATCCCCAGTTCAAAACTTTATCTATGTATCTATCTATGTCACTTTTTTATGGACATGATAACTTCAATCATTCGGCACAAATCTCTTCCAAACTGATACATAAAATCAAGGGGAATAAAATCATCTCGGTCAAGTTCGTTAAAGGACAAAATCAAACCACGGAAGGGGAATGGGGGGGGGGGCTTTTTGTGAAAATAGAAAAACCCACAACTTCTTAATTATGATACGTATCTAATCCGTTTAAAGTTATTACTACTTCTAGCAAAAGGCCCGAAAATTTATGTATCACAGATTTTTGATAAAAATCAAAACAAAAAAATCCTTGCCGGCTCCGCCTACAAACACATGAAGATTTCGAAGTAGGCGGTCCCAACTGCCGCATCATGGCAAAAAAAGTTATTTCTTCTGCAATTCCCAATAAATAGGCGCCCCACGGTCTGCATCTTCGAAATCTACCTGTGCATGTAGGCACAACAGTGAGGGATTTCTTTAAAATAGTAGTCGGAGTAGCATATAAAAATAGCACCAGTGGCAGCCCTGTCTGTCTTGCAGATGAATGAAGAAAAAGGATTCTACCTCAAAAATTGAATGAAAGAGTTTGTAAATGGCTTTGGCTTTTCTCCAAAATCATGTCCTTTTTCCATAATTGCAGTTTTCATTCATAAATCTGAAGGAAATGTTCCCATAAATATTGTTTCAAATAATATACACGAAAAATAATTGAAATTTGCATTATTTAAAATTTCTGTTATAAAAAATATACCGTTAAAATATCTGTCTAACAGATTGATGTATAAATAATTAGAGATACACTAAACAATTTTTTTTAAAATTCGTGTTCGTAGTAGAATATAAAAATAGTCGACAGTGACAGCCCTGTCTGTCTCGCAGATGAATGAAGAAAGATGAATCTTCTTCAAAAATTGAATGAAAGAGCTTGTAAATGGCTTTGGTTTCTCTCCAAAATCTTGTTCTTTTACCATAATTGCAGCTTTTATTCATAAATCTGAAGGAAATATTCCCATAAATATTGTTTCAAATAATATACACGAAAAATAATTGAAATTTACATTATTTAAAATATCTGTTACAGAAAATATACCGTTAAAGTTTTTGTCCAACACATTCGTATATAAATAATAAGAAATGCACTAAACAATTTATTTTTAAAAAATAGTGGTCGGAGTAAAATATAAAAATAGTCGTCAGTGGCAGCCCTGTCTGTCTCGCAGATGAATGAAGAAAGAGGAATCTACGTCAAAAATTGATTGAAAGAGTTTGTAAATGGCTTTGGCTTTTCTCCAAAATCTTGTCCTTTTCTCTTAATTACAGTTTTCATTCATAAATCTCAAGGAAATGTTCCCATAAATATTGTTTCAAATAATATACACGAAAAATAATTGAAATTTTCATAATTTAAAATTCCTGTTATAGAAAATATACCGTTAAATTTTTTGTCTAACAGATTGTTGCATAAATAATAAGAAATGCGCTAAACAATTTATTTTTAAAAAATAGTGGTCGGAGAAAATTTAAAAATAGTCGCCGGTGGCAGCCCTGTCTGTCTCAGAGATGAATGAAGAAAGAGGAATCTACCTCAAAAATTGAAAGAAAAAGTTTGTAAATGGCTTTGGCTTTTCTCCAAAATCTTGTCCTTTTTTCATAATTGCAGTTTCCATTCATAAATCTCAAGGAAATGTTCTCATAAATATTGTTTCAAATAATATACACGAAAAATAATTGAAATTTTCATAATTTAAAATTTCTGTTATAGAAAATATACCGTTAAATTTTTTGTCTAACAGATTGTTACATAAATAATAAGAAATGCGCTAAACAATTTATTTTTAAAAAATAGTGGTCGGAGAAAAATATGAAAATAGTCGCCGGTGGCAGCCTTGTCTGTCTCAGACATGAATGAAGAAAGAGGAATCTACCTCAAAAATTGAAAGAAAAAGTTTGTAAATGGCTTTGGCTTTTCTCCAAAATCTTGTCCTTTTTTCATAATTGCAATTTCCATTCATAAATCTCAAGGAAATGTTCTCATAAATATTGCTTCAAATAATATACACGAAAAATAATTGAAAATTTCATAATTTAAAATTTCTGTTGTAGAAAATATACCGTTAAAATCTCTGTCTAACAGATTGATGTATAAATAATAATATACGTTGCTAGTTTAATGAATAATTTCTAAATGCTTTTGGAGTTTCTCCAACTAATCTCTGTATTTTCTAGGTTACACAATTCATTCACAATGCAGAAGAGAGACTTTAAAGTTTAAACGATATTCTTGGCAACGATATTTATGTACTATTTAAACCCCTTTTATGCCTTTCGAGGCAATCAAACCAATTGAACACGAGTTTGGTATGCCCGATAGTAAACTCCCTGCCCTCTCCTGACAGGAATTTCTGAAATAAGTTGATAGATAATTGAACCTTCATTAACTGTTCAAGACGAAAAAAATTTGCATTTATTCACTGAAATTCTAAAAAAATTATAAATAAAAGTTGTAAAACATGAAATTTTAAAATCACAGCAAATCTTAGTTTATACATTTTTAAAATCCCTGTAGTTATTGATTTATGAATTTAAATTATCTGAGAATAATACAGAAATCTTGTCTAAAAGCTCGATGCATAAAATGGAATCTATGTCACTAGATGAAAGAAGTACAGTGAAACCTCCCTGTGCGACTACCTCTATTAAGCGACCACCTCCCTCAAGGACCATTTTTTTCATTGAACGAAATTTATTCATATAAGCTCAATGTTAATTTTACTTCCACGCCCTCTATGAGCAATCAACATGTTTGAAGAAACGGAAAGAATTCCGTTATTTCCTGGTCGTTTGACTTTAGCTGGACCTCGCATTATTCATGAAATTTCAGAACCATGTATGTAAACATTTAATCTTATTGTTTTAGATTTATTTTTTTATTCTGGTGCAATTTAACTATTTAAACCACTTTTGTGCCTTTCTAGGCAATGAATCGAATTGATGACCATTTTGGTGTGCCGGACAGTAAACTCCCTGCACTTTCCTGACAGGAACCTCTCAAAGAAGTAGATAGATAATTCAATCTTCATCAACTGTTCAAGACGAAAAAAGAAATTGAATTTCTTTACTGAACTTCGAAAGGTTTTATAAATAAAAATTGTAAAACATAAATTTGTAAAATCACAACAAATCCTAATTTATACATTTTTAAAATCCCTGTAGTTGTTAACTTATGAATTTAAATTAAAGTTTTATTTTGATATTTAATTTTTTATATACTTTTACCTATTGTGAAAGATAACTTTTCATAACACTACTTTTTACTTCAGTTTCGATTGCCAAAACTAGACTTAAACGTGTCCTCCATTAACCCCTTCAGGGGCAAAGTACTCTTGTAGCTAAAATATTGAAATGATTGATTGACACCAGGATTCACGAAAAATTTATTTTAAAATAAGTAAAAGCTTTTCCTCATGTACGTTATAAATTCAAAATTTAATTATAAAATTCTGGTGTCATTGTGGCATTTTGGGATTAAAATTAAGTGGTATATATAATATACCGGTGCCCTTCAAGGGGTTAAGAGACCACATCTCGGAACGTTCAAATTTTAATGGAACGAAGTGGGGACGCTTTAGGGAGGTTTTACTGTATTTCGTAAGTAGTTCTGGTATTTACCCTACTTTCTGTCTTTTTTTTTGTAAATTTACACCTTTCATTCATAACTCTTAAAAATGATATTCAGACAAATCGTTTGAAACGGTATGTTTCGATAGTTGAACTGAATAATTTATGAATGCTTTTGCATTTTTCCAGTTTTCGTATGCTTTTTTCTAATTTATACAACTTCTTCACAGCACTAGAAAAATATTTTCTCATATGTTACCGCAACGATGTAAATGAAAAATAATTGAATTGACTGACAAAATTCAGAACCTGTGCCTCAGCATAATATGTAAATATATCTCTAATAGCTAGATGAATAAGATATGGAGTTTATGTTATTGGTTGAATGGAATATTTATTCAATGTTTTGGATTTTGTTATTAATTACATATTTCATTCCTAAATCTCGTACAAGAACCTATTTATGAAATTAAAAAAAATAGCTTGAGAATAACTTTTGATTTTATTAACCCTTTCCGGTACAGACAAAGTCTGTTCGTATAATGAGAAATTATTGACTGACACCGGAATTTTCAGAAAATAAGAACTCCTTGTTTAACCCGTCAGCACCGTCGCCCCTTTCCATTACGTTGCTAAGCGCGCGGGATAAATTTTATCCCAGCGGTTTTTCTTGTGTCAATTTCCCCCCGGTTAAATTAGGAACGAAAACTTATATTTTGAAATAAACTGTAAATTAATAAAGAACATAATTTAAATTAAAATAAAAAGTTCTTTTATATTTAAAGCAAAAAAAAACACACAAAATCTCGCACTAAGATTTTTTTTTTTTTTTTTTTTTTTTTTTTTTTTTTTTTTGCATATCATTACATACAAAGCTTTTACAATCCAATTTCAGCCATGAAAATACAAAAAAGTATAACTTTGATATATAGAAACTATGTGCAAGAGTTGTTAACATTTAAAAGAAAAATTATATTATTATTTCCACACTATATTTTTTACATAAACATTTGTATTAACATTTTCCTATCATTATGGGTTGCGTTATGACATGCGTGGGGTAAATTTTCTTCCACGTGACATTTTTATAACAAAATAATGGAAAATACACAAGCGGAGGTAAATTCTTTTAGGCCACATCTTGATATCATTCAGATTGAAAGGTACTATAAAGCTCAGAATGATCACGAACTATTTTCACACATTTTTAAGTAATAGTTGTAAGCTGGGGTAGATTTTATCCCAGCGCGTGTGCTGACGGGTTAAGCTTTCATTGCAGTAACAAAATTTTTGTTAAATATTCTTGGTGTCGAATGCAAGTTTGGAATTAAAATTAGGTGTGCACGGAGTGTGACCATTGTGCCGGAAATGGTTAAAGTCTGTCTTCTTTTTATTTAGATAAAAAAAAATTCGTAAATATATAAAATATTTTTTTTTAATTGCTGGTAATGGAATACATAAAAATTAGTTAAAATGACATCAATTAAAACGTTTCTCTAAGAGAACATATTTTAACTCGGTAGAAGTCGCGCATACCCAGATAATGAATGGTTTTTACATTGTCACCAATAAATAGAATTAATAATCGTCACCTTATTTAGTCTGAGGCAATTGTTACAAATTCTATGATAATGTAAATTGTAGATTACTTTTCGAAAATTAGTGGTGACAATTGTAAAAACCGTACGCACTTTGGGGTATGTCATCCCCCATGCGACTGCTCCCGGGTTAACCCATTCACGGTCATGCTGTTTTCATATTTTTTACTTGGAAAGGGTAGACGAGGACGTGCTAAAAATCTTTATAAATGGTCAACGTTCTGACATTGTTAAAAGTTTAGCAGCAACATGGTGAAATTGCTTTTCCCCCTGAAAAACACCTTCGGTAATGAATGGCCTATTGAAGTCCATTGTGGGTGTATCTGGTCAGACTTTTCAAGTGCAGTTTCTCAGTGTGATTGATTTGCCCACCCCATTATAATCCCCTTTCGAAAAATTCCTTGCACTGTGTAAACAGATAGGTGACATTCTATTCACATAGAAGGAAAGAAAACTAAAAGAAATAGAAAATGTTCTATTTCCATTTGATTTTAAAAACTATCAAATAATAAATTCTAAACTATTTCGTAAATAACTTGCATTATATTAATGAGTTACAATCTAATGTCTTTTAATATTTTATCCCAGTAGGGATATTCAATGAAACACTACATCTCATTCCTCGAATAAAACTTGATTATTTACTATATCATCAATGTAAATATAAGCTAGTGAAATAGAATCGTCTAATATGTGGTATCAGATTCAGTTAAATTCAGATATATATATATTTTTTTAATTAAATCAAACCTAGAAGGAATATATGTATCTAAGATGCCTTAGATTGCAGACTTTCTAAATAAGATAATTGTAAAACAAATGGTTGTTATTTTTGTATTGTTATTTACTTCCATTTCTTTCTTTTATTTTCTCTTTTTTTTTTCTTTTTTGAACAATTTATTTATTTATTTTGTAGCTTCGGGATAATAAGTCTCTTCAGGGATCGTGTTTTAGGTAGCTTTCAATACCAAAAGCTACCTATTGCAGCCGTTCGGAGGAAAGCAATTCCAAAAAATTTTGGTATATTTTCACTGAACATGACCCCCATACCCCTAAACCACCCTCCGTTCAAATGTTGATTTATATATATATATACAGGGGTCGATGCAGGATATTTTTTATTGGGGGGCCCATTTTGTAAAAAAATAAAGGTTATTTTTGTGAAATTTATTATATTTTTGTGAAAAATAACATTTTGTAACGAAAGTTTAAATTCAGTTAATCAAATTGGAACCAAGCATTTATAAAAAAAAAAACTTTTTAAAATCCTTTTGCTGAAGTTTTCCTCTCTGGTGAACTTGTTTGTTTACAAATTACACATTTTGAAACATCCACAAAATAACAAATAAATAATAGTCAGTTTTTATGGAATAGAATTTTGTGAAGGGCCTACTTTATCAAATTGATTTTTGTGAAGGGGCCCATTTTATCAAATTGATTTTTGTGAAGCGACCCATTTCATCAAATTGATTTTTGTGAAGGGGCCATTTTATCAAATTGAGTTTTGTGAAGAGGACCATTTTATCAAATTAATTTTTGTGAATGGACTCATTTCATCAAATTGATTTTTGTGAAGGGGGGCCATTTTATCAAATTGATTTTTGTGAAGGGGACCATTTTATCAAATTGATTTTTGTGAAGAGGAACCCATTTTATCAAATTGATTTTTGTGAAGGGGCCCATTTTATTAAATTGATTTTTGTGAAGGGGCCCTAAATAGGCCCCAATTTTTTCCTGGATCGACCCCTGATATATATATATATATATATATATATATATATATATATATATATATATATATGTATATATATATATATATATATAAATGAAAACCCATGTGAAGAACCCATGTAAAGGCAGAAGATCTTTCAGAACATACTCCCAAAGTCAGCGTTTTTATCCGAAATCCGAGGCAGCAGAGCAAGAAAGGGGAAAAATCGTGTCGTCAGGTGACACGAATCGCTTATAACTCGATAAACAGTCAAAATATATTTTACGTGTATATACGCTGTTTTTGTGATGTAATTTTACAGTCATTTCTGAATACTGTGTAGAATGTATAGACCGGTATAGATGTCGATCTTAGCAGAAAACTTTGCAACTTTGCTGCCAGCTTGGTGACATTGTGTGTGAAATTTCGTGTCAAACACTTATGTGTAAAAATCCAGAAATTAAAATTTTATAAACTTCTTTAACTGAATTATGGTCTAGATTATGCGTGATGAAGTCATAAGATTTTTCACGAAAACAAAGATTTAAATAAGATTGTTCAGCATTGAATGAAGTGGTCAGCCATTGCTTTCGATTTTAGAGACTTAATCGACACCTTGCATTTAATTCTTTATATAAGTTTTTTCTAAGAAAATGGCTTGCTTTGTTGAAGACTAAGCTTTGTGTCTAAACTTTTTTTGCATCATGCTTATTATACGCGTTTTTGTGAATTTTGTCATACGAGTGGTGATCTGTGTGCAATGACTGCTCAATATTATCTACAGAACGAAAGAAAAAAAAAAGATTTACATTAGACTTTATTTATAAATTTTTTGTAAGAGTAAGAAAATATGAAAATTTCGCGACAATATTTTCATAATGTTGGAAAGTGTTTCACAATCTAAGAACGGCACGACATTAATATTTCTTGTTAAATTATTATAAGTAAAATTTCAAGCCTTGTTTTAAAACACGAAAAGATTTCATAGGTTAATGAAATATTTTAAATGACCAAAATAAATTGTGTGTGTGTGTGTGTTTTTTTTAAATAAATAGTTTTAATTTACCTATTTTATGTTCGTTTATATTAATAAAGCATTCAAGTATTAAAAAACGATTTTAGACAAGTTTAAAAAAGATACAGAGAATTATTTTAGAGAAATAATTTAATAAATAATAAATAAATTTAATTAAAAAAAGCCATATCATAACATAATGTAACATAAATAAAACCCATCGTGAAAAAAAAATGATTAACTAAAAAAGAATATTCTGTATAAAATATTAAAATGAAAGTTCTATGTTCAAAATCAGAAAACATTTTGTCTTTTTAAAAATACAAAAAAGAAAGAAAAAGAAAAGAAAAAAGAAAGAAAAAAAATCATACTTATTTGGGAATCACACAACAACAGTGAAGTGACTATTAACGATATTCTCAAGGCGAAACTCTATTTTCTAACACAACCACAAATACATTTTTATTCTTAAATGCACGAAAGTCAAATCCACTTATCAAAAAATGAAGAATGGTGTTCGATTCTAAATCCTTTCAATAATCATGCCTGAGAATTTAATGGTTGTATATGTAAAAACAAGTCCGTGAATCTATTATAAAGTTTCGCGTAGTTGAGCTGTTAAAAATGTTGTTTTTTACAAACAACATTAATTGAATATTGTTTGTAAATTTTTGTACGTATATTCAAATTAATAAATTTAGGAAACATTAACTAAAACTGAAACAATTAGTATTCATGACTATATCTATTTCATTAGTTTTCCTAATACACTTTACTCCTATACTAGCCTTCCACTGATAAATGTTAATGCTCTTTTAACATTTTTATTAAATTTCCAATTTTTTTTTCGTTTCACTAGAAATCATCTTTATTCTGAAAAATCCCTTCCAGATATTGCAATTCTGAGTGATACTGATTTCACAAACTTTTATCGTTTAAAACGGTGTAAAAAAAAGACGTCAAAGGATATTTTCCACATTTGTTGAAAAGCCCCTAAAAGCCCAGAATTATAGCAACCTTGCCACGTTAACAATGACAAAAATACATAGTTGTAAAACATAATATTTGCTTGTTTTGGGGAACCTGTCTGTCAAGCCATGAAATAGTGAAACAACCGCGCCAGATTACAGTAAATTTCATCTGTGACAGTGACAGTTGTACAAAGAAAACCATTTTCACAAACAACAGCTAATCCGTTTGAGTCAAATAGTTTGCAGGACACTGTTTAAACTTTTATTTTCTAAAGCCGTTAATTTGAGTCATTGAGGAGGCGGTAAAGCGGATTTCTAGAGAGCAACAAAGCCAGAAATATCTTACGCCGCAATCGCAATCTCCATATCTTTTGGATTGAGAAAAAAAAAGTTTTATACAAGGGTCTTTGGGATGGGTGTCTATGATTTCGGTCTTGTCTGAAAAAGGAAGTAAAAAAAAAGGAGATACAGAAAAGTACGGAAATTTTAAAATGTTTTGATGAGGGGTCTAGTCAATCATACTCGGACGGGCAAAAAAATTTCCAGATTCCCCCCCCCCCGCAGCTACGGGCCTGTAACTTTTGCTGAAATGTTAAAAAAATGCGAGCAATTGGACTAATAAAACCATCTACAACTGCTTGCAGTCTTTAATTTAATCCCAACAATTATAATGGCAATTTTGAACATAGTGATCAACTGAATGTCTCTAAAAATGAAAAATTTGTGCATAATTTTCTTACATCAAATCAATTCTTCAAGATATATTTAAGGCTCTTACAAATATTGAGGAGTATTGAAATTTAATCAATCAATTTTATTGGTGTTCAGTGAAAGTACTAATAAAGTGAAAGTACTAATTCAGTGAAAGTACTAATCATCATTTTCTTTTAGTTCTAACAGGGCGTCTTTATAAAAACTAAAGGAAAATTATGATGACACCTGTACATGCCTTTGAATTAATTGATCAAAAACTTGATTTCCTCTTCCATTACAAAAATGGTGCTATTATATTTAAAAATATCAAACCAAATGTGAATGTTAAATAATGTCTGTGAGGTAATGTCTGTGAAGTAATATTTCCGGTCTTATCGTCTACATTTAGACATCCAAATACACATTTTTTACACAAATTATCTTTCTTTGGTTTCATATTCGAATAAATAATACCTGCAATTTCTTTCTCTTTTTAAGAGTAAAAATTGTAAATTCCTATTCTTTTTTAATCACTTATTCGTGTAATTTTACAAATCTGACAAAATGTAATAAAAATATGATTTTTATCAGATTTATTTATATTGTACACTCTTTATATATTTATTTAATAATGCAAAATTCTGATTATTTATAAGAAATAAATTAAATTTCATTGTATAATTCTAGAAAGTTAAAAAAAATTTCCATCTACATACATAATTCTAAGAAAGTTAAACTAATATTCCATCAATATATAATAATTATTCTACTATGTACTCTCAATCAATTAACATTCTTGAGCTTGCCTATAAATGTAACCTGTCTATATTGATACTTTTTAACATTCTTGAGCTTGCCTATAAATGTAACCTGTCTATATTGATACTTTTTCTGGTCCCTTCAGTATTGTTATAGACAGGTTTCACTGTTTTATTTTTAAAGTTATGCTATAATTGGTACAGCAACAATAGTAAATTAGTAAATAATTTTTGAAGTGTAATATTAATTTGGTATTATTAATATTATTTGGGTATTATTATATTTGTTACTATTACAAAGCAAAAGTGCTGTAAGTAAAAAAAAGAAAAAAAGAAAGAAAAATCGATTTTAGTTATTTAGTAATATATTTAAACAAAATAAATTGAAATACTGTTAGAAAAATAAAAACATATGTATTCATTAAAAAAAAATTAAATAAATTTAACATGGCAAACCATTTTAAATAATAATAATTAATGTAATGGATTAGAATCGTATGGACGAGAGTTTTAAAATAAAATAATAACTAAAAAATGATATTCTATGAAGTTGCTTCCTTTCATTTTAAGATCGGTTTTGAAATACAATGTCACTAGATGTAGGCTGTACAGAAAACGAAATTCTCTGAGACATTTTCTAACCAAATCTGTAAGGCATTCACCTAAAATACAAATAATCTAGTTGACAAATGTCTACCTATACATCCATTGTATATGTGGGAAGGGGGAGTGTGCTGACAAACGCCTTCTTTACTGCCCAGTCTGGGGGGGTGAGAAAAACGCACATAGACGGTCATGGCCACTTAGAAGTAGAAAATCTGAACCGTTCATACGCGCCCATGACCATTTAGAAGTAAAAAATCCTGACCGTCTATAAGCGCTCATGACCATTTAGAAGTAAAAAACTTTGACCGCGTATACGCGTTCATGACCATGAAAGGGTTAATGTCTCTATTAACAGTTCGTTATCTAAGCAGGAATTTACGTCGCTGGATGCATGGTACAATTTATGAATCAGGGTTCATAAGATTTTCCACAATTTTTGGTTATAAAAATTTCTATTTAATATTTAAGTAGCAGAAATTGCAGATGCGCCGTTTAATTTTAGGATTTGTAACACTTTTCTGCATTTAAATAAGACGAAAAATCTATTAAAAATTGTGGTGAAAGCGTACGAATGCTGATTCTTTTGCATTTTGTCCAATTTTTGGCTGCTCATTTCTAGGTTATACGGTTCATTTACAACACTGAAGAATTATTCTCAAAAATAACCTCGGGAGCGGTGTCCATGAAAAATAACTGAATAGACGTCATTCAGAAGTTGTACCTCAACATAATACAGAAATCTTGTCAAACAACTAGATGAATAAAAATGGTATCTATGCCACTAGATGAAATGAATATTTAGTAAGTAGCTCTGTCATTTATCCAATTTTTTTCTTTTATTACTAAATCGCACCTTTCATTCATAAATCTTAACAACAACGAAAAATCATGCGTCAAGCATAGATTATGAAACATTTTCCAACACTTCCAGAGTACATTAAGTAAATTTCACCGTTTAATAAGGTGGAAGATGATGATTCAGTAAACAACTTCGGCACATTCAAACACACATTCAATAACACATTCAAAAACCCAATCTCAGTATTTTTAATCAACAGTCGGAAAAATATCCAAATTCTTTTTTGGGGCGCTGTATATGATTTATAGATTTTTATATATATTACAGAGTATGCTAAAATTTAGTTCACTTAGGATACGCATAGAACATTTGTTCTTCACCTTCAGTGATTTCCGTCAGTAAACGGAAATGTTTTCGAGATCTTCTGTGCTGCCCTGTATATTAACTTTAGAATTTGTGTACATCAATTAATAGGCAAAAACATGGTTACATTTAAAAACTCGTACTACAACTTAAAACGCACTTCCGTTAATTATTGTTCTTAGACCGTACTGTAACCGAATTCTTTTGTGCCCTCTTAAATGAACGATACATTTTTTGCAAATCCTATTCTATATTAAGCCTTTTGCATTACACTTCAGTGATATATATCAATTTAAATGTGTTTTAAATAGTATAACATCATTAAAATACTCCACAAACGATTTTTCCTCATAGACCGTAATGTAACAGAATTATTCTCAATGCCTCTGTAAATGAAGTATAAACTCTACATACTTCATTTTCAATATTGAACATGCCATAGTAAACCTCATCAACCTATATCAACTGCATGGCGATCCGACTATATTTACGCCAGTTAGAACACGAACAGACGGCAGACAGACAAACCGACTAAATAAACACTTTTCAACTCTGTTGGAAGGTGTTAAAAATGACATTGGCGAAAATAGTTTGAAACGATATATGTCGCTAGTCGAATGGAGCAATTTATAAATGCGTTTGTATTTTGTTTTATTTTCTGTGGGTTAAGCAATTCATTCACAACACTGGAAATATATTTTCAAACCTATAGGATCAGGGTCCATAAGCCGTCTTTTTGGCTTATGAAATAAGCCTAAACTCGATTTTGTTATGCTGACTTAATTATTTCACTTTTTAATATTAGAAGGTTTATCCTGTACGATTTCAACAATATTTTTTGAATTTTGTTCAGATTTATATGACTTACACAAGCTCAAAGTTCGTATTATTCTGAGTTTTTGATGAAAACTACGCAATTTCTTCCTAATTTTACCTCAATTATTTATATGAGCGCAATCGTGCAACACATTCTTCTTTACATACATTAAAAATGCATCAAAATGTACAATATATGTAAAAATAAAAGTGTTGCAAAGCTGCGCTCTTAGTAAAACATTGAAAAATATATTAGTGAGGTAAAATTACAGGGTTCGTACGGGTACCGTTACTTTTCCAGGTGACATACCAGTATATTTTTCTAAAAAAATACATAAACTTCAAATGTGCGAAATTTCACCTTATTTAAAAAGAGATTATCTATAAGAAAATACTGGTACCGAATAATTTTCTGGTCTTAAAATTCCAGGACCCGCACGAACCCTGAATTAGGCGAAATTGCGTATTTTTCATCAGAAACTACGAATAATATGAACTTTGAGCTTGTGTAAGGTATATAAATCCGAACAAAATGCAAAAACTATTGTTGGAATCGTACAGGATAGACCTTCTAATATTAAAAAGGGAAATAATTAAGTTAGTATAACAAAATCGAATTTTAGACTCATTTCATGGGCCAAAAACACGGCTTATGGACCCTGATCCTTTGGCTAACAATGTCCATGAAAATAAAAAATTGAGTTGACACTATTCAGAAATTGTATCTTACAAGGGAACCATTTATGGTGCAGGTCGCACCTAGTATTGAGACTTTGTGCATTTTAAAGCCCTATATTACGAAGTTTGTCAATCGATAAAAATTTCTGACTAAATCAGATTTTTTGATTTTATAGCAGCACAACTTTCTGAAATTGCAATTTTCGACACCACCTATCGGAAAATTAACATAGAAGTTTTTTTAAAGCAGTTAAAAATACAAATTAGGCAATAATAAGAATAAAAATACAACATTATAATTGAATTATTGGCGGCACGAAATTGATTTTATTTGTTACCGTAGAATTTTTCTCGACAACCCTGGACAGATGTCATAGCCGTTGCTGTGTGTGAGTAGTAGTTTGGATTCGTAGCACCATTTATAGCTACGTAACTCGCTTTTGGCGTAAAATCAACAATTAAAAATTATAAGTATAAAAAAAATATATAAAATATGTTTGAACTCTTCTTTGCATGAGTTTTTCTTTTACAATTGTGTTTTTTTATACATATATTAAATATTTGACACCAGAAATTTTAAGATGGATTTTTAACTTTGTTCAGCAACATAATTCACGGGAAATTTACTGGATTAATATTTCTATATAAATATAGTGGTGGCGAAGAAGTTGATTTATTTATTAAAAGTTTATTAAAAAGTGATGGAAATTTACATCACTATGCAATTAAGGGTTAACAGATAAATTTTACAAGTTCTCTAAATTTCATGTATAGTGCTACAAATTCCTCCAGATCTCGATATCAAGTGTGAGCTGCACCAAAGTGGTTCCGTTGTTAGATTAATACAGAAATCTTCTCTAACAGCTAGATGAATAAAATAGAATCAAATTCACTAGATAAAATGAATATTTCATAAGTGTCTCTAACATTGAAAAATTTCTTTATTCACTGCAACATTACATCTTTCATGCCTAAATTTTAAAAATGATTTTCACAAACGTAATTTGAAATGGTATACAATCGTCGCTACCATGTCAAACTATCGATATGAAAAATGCATTTTTCATTACTTTTAAAAATGGATAGATTGTCACTACTAAATTTTATTATATTTCTTCGCGTATAAAAATACTAATAAAACTTTTGTGAAGAACAGGATTGCCAATTTGGGCTACCTTTGAATTCAGAGATGGCGAACTCATACCGCAAATTTTTAGCAATTTTTTTTACTGTAAATAATCACGAAATGTCTGTCGCTAAATAAAGCAAAAAATTTCTATTTTAAATTTCTGGTATGGATTCGACATTTATGAATCGAATAAAGGAGGCTAAACTGGAAACCCTGATTAACAATACTATTAATATTTATTGGTGAAAATCGGCCCATTTTTAAAAGTAATGAAAAATGCATTTCTTCACATTCGATAGTTTGACATGGTAGCGACGACATGATGGCCCTTTTTAACGTTGGTCAATAACTAATTTCTAAGTCGTTAGCTTTAGAGGTAAAGTTCCAATTGTAAAAATGACTCAAATGTTGCTTTTCATAATTTTTTTAATATCTGTATATCAATTTATTTATAGTATACTCGCATTGCGAGGTATAGTAAAATTTATCTATACCCTTAAGATTATATATACCCTTAAAATTATCTATACTTACCTCTACTATAAGGAAATACATGTTTAATTCAGCAAGTGATTCAGCACTCAGCAAGAGATTTCATATCATCATCGTCTTCAAAATTATTTTTGCTGCGATGAATTGACGCTTCGACAAATTGACGCTGCGATAAATAGTGTGCGATGAATTGTTCTGCGAAGAAGTGTGCATGACGAATGGACGCGACACCCAATTTCATTAACCCATTTGCTGCCAGCCATTAGTACACTCGTGGTATTTCAATCTAAAATTACGAATTCGTAACGGAAATTTCGAAAAAAGAATTTTTATTTTAAGTAACCACAAATTGTCTTTAATTAAAAAAACTAAATATTGCTGTTAGTATTTTCCGGTATGAATTTGAACTTTCTAATAAAATAAAATTCCGGTAATTTTAAACCAGCAGTGAACGTGTTAAAGTGCACTTCAAACTATTACTGTCTTCAGACAGTAAAACAGTAAAGTTCTTTTGTGTGTCCCAATACATACCTATTTCTATTTCTAAAATGTACCATTTTCTACACGGAAGATGTTATCTAGCACCTTAATAACGTATACCGATCTCACAAAGCGAATTTCAAAAGATTACTGTCTACACTAGCAATAAAATCGAATTCTTTTGTGTATTCCAGTACGTGAACAATAAATTGTACGCACGCCATTTTCTGTAGGAAGCAAGTTACAGCGAATATGAGGAATACATATCGATTTCATAATGCTCTATGCAGTGTAATATTAATATTTTTTTTTCAAACATCTCTCATCCATAGACCATAATGCATTCGAATACTTTCGAATACCCTCTAACGAACTATAGCTGCTACACATTTCATCTGCAATAAGCAACATGCTATACTGCATTTAAATTATATATATCAATATTACAAACAGATAGACGAACCATGGTGAAAAATATTTTCCAATTACGTTGAAAAGTATTCAAATTACACTTCTCTACGCAAAATAAAAGCCTATTTTTAAGTATACATACATTACATTCTTAATTTTCATTTATATTTTCATTTCTACTTTTTAGTGGCATATTTTAGCGAACGTAGTTTGGAACGTAACTTATTGTTGTTGTATCTCGTACACCGTTGTAACACAAAAGAATATCTGGCAATTTATCTCCTGCGCCCGACTAAAGGAAAAACTCCTTAAAATTAATTTATTAATTTATTAATTAATTAAGTTATAAAAATATTAACATATTGTATTGTCATCAGAAGCACACCGATGTACATATTTTTTTTATTTCTAGAAAATATTTGTATTTAGTGTTTTATCTAGAACCGCTAAAGCATAGTTATATATATATATATACAGGGTGTTCTAGAAAGGACTCCCCAACTTTGAAATGACATAACTTCGAAACAGTGAGAGATAGAAATGTGAAACAAGTTGAATATTAGACAGATAGGTCTGGAATATTTTATACATCAATTTAAAAAAATAGTTCCAATATTGGAAACGAGAGGGCGCTGCAATCACAAAGCTGTGTCTTTGAAATAGTTCCTGAAAGTGAGCTGTTTGAACTGAGATAAAAATCACATTACAATGGTTTCGATATGGTTACCTTTTTCAGCAACAACATGACGCAACCTACAGGTAACGTTCGAAATCACTTGTTGCAAAACTTCTATTGAAATGGATGCACATGCCTCACAGATGAATTGTTAGAGCTGTTCCAACGTTTGGGGATTCTTAGAATAAACAGCGTCCTTCAAGTAACCCCACAAAAAGAAGTCGCAAGGATTCAGATCCGGGGAATATGGTGAATACGGCATGATATTCTTGAATTCCGAATTATTCTCTAATTCTATACAACTTTTTTACACGTGTCAGCAATGAAACAGACGCACGAATGAAATTTCTGTCCTTCTGAGTACCATTTAAAGTTCCATGTGCTTGTGCTGCCACCTATTATCCAATATTGGAACTATTTTTTCACATTCGTGTATAACAAATTCCAGACCTATCTGTTTAACATTCAACTTGTTTCACATTTCTATCTCTCACTGTTTCGAAGTTATGTCATTTAAAAGTTGGGGAGTCCTTTCTAGAACACCTTGTATATATACAGTGGTGGCCAAAAGTGTGGACATTTTTTGAAAGTTTCATGTTTTTCAACTTTGTGTGCTTGTAGAATATATTAATTTTCACTTAAATACAAACGTTTATATATCAAATTAAATATAATTTAGTAAAATTTAATAATAAAAACAGTATTACAATATCTGTATTACAAAAAAAGTTATGCAACTAATAGTAAGATCTATCTTAGATTTGCATTTTTTTAAAGTGATACTTACACAATCAATACTTAGTAGGATAACCCTTATTTTTTAAGACAGCTTCACAGCGTCTTTTCATCGAGTGAACGAGTGTTTGGAGTTCATCTTTCGTAATCACATGGTGCCAAGAATCAATTATAGCTTCAATAAGTTGTCTTTTATTGGATGGACGTTTTTTTCGTACAAGAATTTTCAAACGTCGCCACAAATTTTCAATTGGATTGAGATCAGGGCTGTTTCCTGGCCATGGTAATATATCTATGCCTTTATTTTGAAACCATGCTTTGCATACTTTTGCTGTGTGGCATGGAGCTGAATCCTGCTGAAAAATAAATGGTGCGTTGTTGGGGAAGAGGTCCCTGATGGAAGGTATCAATTTTGGTTCCAGGACAGTTTCGATGTATTTTTTGGCATTCAGGATGCCATCAATCACTTGAATTCGGCCCACACCATCTGCAGACATACATGCCCAAATCATGACATTTGTTGGGTTTTTTGTAGTTGCTTCAATGCAATCAGGATGAAGTGCTTCTCCTACTCCACGTCTCACGTATTTTCTACCATCACTACCAAAGAGCGATATTTTACTCTCATCGCTCCAGATTACTTGCTTCCATTGATTTTCTGACCATTTAATGTGTTCTTTTGCCCACTTAACTCGTTTTTCGCGTTGCTTTTGATTTAAATATGGTTTTTTCCTTGGAATTCTAGCTTGTAGTCCAAATCCTGATAACCTTTTTCTTATTGTTCTTGAACTTACTGCAATACCCGCTGCAGTAATTTCACATCTAATGACATCTGATGAAATTTTTCTATCTTGAAGGCATAGCCGTTTAATTTTTCTATCGGCAGTAGCACTTGTGCATTTTTTTCGGCCTGATTTGGCCTTATTTTCCACTGATTTCATTTTTTCATAACGTAAACAGAACTTTCGGTCACCAGAACAAGTCACTGAACCACCCACTTGTCTTGCAATTTCAGCATAAGAGAGGGCATTTTCTCTCAATATGACAATTCGGCTTCTTTTTGTAGATGTCCAATTAGTTCTTCTTGTTGATGACATTGTTTAAAATTAGTTTAATTAAAAAAAGGACTTTAAATATTCAAAAACAGCAATACTCTATTTAATTATACTAGTATGTACCATTCCGCAAAATATTTCCACAACAATAACTCTTTTACCATCCAAATAACCTAAACTATAGTTACAGACATTTGATTGGTCCTCAGAACAGTGTTTGTGATTGGCTAGTACGCTTTTATTACAAAACACGTCCTTATTCAAAACGATTTGTGTTTGTTTGTTCTACTAAAATGAGCATAACTTTTTTTGTCATACAGATATTGAAATACTGTTTTTATTATTAAATTTTACATTAAATTACCTTCAATGTGATATATAAACGTTTGTATTTAAGTGAAAATTAATATATTCTACAAGCACACAAAGTTGAAAAACATGAAACTTTCAAAAAATGTCCAAACTTTTGGCCACCACTGTATATATATATATATATATATATATATATATATATATATATATATATATATATATATATATATATATTTATTTATTTAATGTAGAACAGATTGTAGTAAGATTTGTTGAATGCATGAAAGATTACAATTCTGATAATCATGGTGCGTACACACATATAAATTTCCAAGGAGTCTGGCACTACTTTTTCTGTCTAGAAAATTTCAATTTAATATTTAAATCGTAGATGTTGCAACCACCCCGTTTCAAAGCGAATTGTAGTCATATGTTTCCAAATTAAATAAGGGGGAAATGTCTGTTAAAATTTGTGATTAAGACTGCGCACCCAGGATAATCTTAATTTGTAATTTTGCATCTGAAACTATACGTAATTCTTTCAAACTACCATGTACTAGATGACATGATCGGCGTTGCCGGAGCACGAGATGATAACCTTAAAGACACTTAAAATCAGCGTTGCATTATTTATTATTTTTAGACAAAGAACTTTCCAAACATAACTAATTTAGGTGTATCAAATGGTTTTGGAAGCATACACCCTCGAATTTGTATGATTTTGTATTTTTAAACAATAATTTATCCAGACGAACCCAGAGTTGGAGGAACCTTGTTGTCGGCCGAGACTCGGTCAGTATATACACCGGAACTCGGTTCGATATATACACCGAGCTATTTCTGCAAACGAACCAAGAATTTCTATAATTTTACATTTATAACTATATTAAAATCATTAAAATTACAGACATTACATTACAATTACATAAAATATTAAAAACATATTTAAATTGGACGTTTCAGATTTACATGAAAATCCCTCATCAGCAAAAATTCCTTAACGTAAGTCACAATAAGTTCTAAAACATCAACACATAGAAAATATACCGTATTAAAATGTCGAGGCCAAAGTTTTAAAATATGTTTTTAATGTTGTATGTAATAGTAATGTGATGTCTGTAATTTTAATGATCTTAATATAGTTATAAATATGTTCAGACGTAATATTTTTGTTTACATCAAAAATTTTATATTTATTAAACAAAAGTTTTCTAAACAAACTAAGGGGCCATCGTTATTGTGATTGGTTGTTTATTTCTGACATTTAGATATATTAAATTTTCAATTCCGACTAAAAGCTCCTGAGAATAACTAAATAATATAAAACACGCACAAGCCTCTTATTCTTTTAAAACACGAAAATCTTTCCAAACGAACTATAGGGGTTCGTCACAAATCGTTAATGTGATTGGTGGTTTATTTCTGACATTCAGATATATTAAACTTTCCATTCCGACTAAAAGCTCCTGAATATAGCTAAATAATATAAAACACGCACAAGCCTCTGACTCTTTTAAAACGCGATATGATGTCTTACAGTGGTTTGCAACCTGTTTTAAAAATGTAGATGTTATCCGAACATGTGAAGAAACGAAACCCGTCCGAAAGTGTTTAAAAGCACAATTCTCTTAATCTGGGACACTATATCTTCAAAGGCGCTGAGACAGAATAAAGAAATCTCTACCGAATCCATAAAACAACTTCCAGTTTTTTTTTATAGTAAATATAAAAAATAGTAAATATTAATATTTTTTTCAACCAAAAATATCGTTATAACCGATAATAAGTAGGTATCTTTTTTTTTTTATCTTTGTCCATAGAAAGGAGATGACATTTTAAAAATGGAGTAGAATTTGGAAAGATGAATCGTCCTGCAAGACTATTTTTTTCTGAAATTGCAAATTTTAATATTTTTTAAAAACGAAGATATCGCTAGATTTGGAAAAGTACGATGAAAAAGTGCGAATTGTTCTTATATTTCTATTCAGGAAGCGGATGCGGCAGTTGAAATGTAGAAAAAAAAACAGAAACTTGAACAGGACTAGGAAAACATGAAAACCAATATGGAATCAAACTTCGGAAAATAGCTTTTTCAAATAGTAAATATTAATATATTTTATTAATATATTTTATTAAAAGAACACCATTAGAAAGGGAAAAATGCCTCAAATAAATCAGTATTTTTTTGTTATTATTATTATTGTTACTATTATTATTTTTTGTATTTTCTTCCTGTAGGTGGATGCTAGAGATGAGTTCGGGCTCTCTTTTCAGAGCCCGGGCCCGCCCGAGCCCTAAACATTTTGTGTCGTCAGAGCCCGAGCCTGCCCGAGCCCGATATCGAAAAAATGCATAATATTTAAAAAAAATTAAAGTAATATCTCATATTTAAAAACTTCTTACATGAAAATAACTGTTAATCTCTAACACATAATTAAATTTTATGGAAATTTACATTCAATCTTTACAGAAGAGAAGTTAAATATGAAATAAAAATATACTTAAAAGATTCTCATAATTTTCTCACCCAACAAGCAAACCTGATGGACACATTAATGAAGTGCGTTTTATGAATAAATCCATGAAATTTGCAGAAATTACTATTCCTATGCCGTTTTCTATTTCCTATAATAGGCGTATTTCATAAATTATAAGTGATTCATTCATTAAAACAATATTTCGTGTTCCTGAAAATCAGCTTAAATTAAAAATTTGGCACAGTTATCTGAAAGATCCTATGCTTTTATAGGCAAAGTGGAAACACTTTTCGATTACTTTCTTACCGGAATAACAATACATGACAATTATTATGATTTACGAATGGGAGTGATTTCGTAAATGTTTAGAGCACACAGAGCTTTAACATGAGCAGAGTTCATGATGAAAAATAGAACGTTATTTTCATATGAAGTATGAAGAGCCATTTATATGACTCGCACACAATAGAAGACTAAAAATTTCCAAATCTTAAGCTCATGCTGATTAACTACAAACAAATGAAAGCATGCACTTCGCTTTAGATATCTGAAAATAAATAAATAAATAAACGTTCTAATTGAAAAATACCCTACTTTTACAAACGAGAATCGAAATTATTCGCGCCTTTTTTTCCATTGGCGCCATATCATCCAGTCGTCGCGTCAATACCACACATAAATCTGCAAATATTGTAAATTTTCTTTGTAGCATTCTAAAACTGGAAAAGAAAAACAAGATTTCTGCTTCCCTTTTTATTCATTATGATCAAAATAGCCTTAAATAACTTAAAATGGAATATGTAATTTTTTTAGGGGAAAAAAAGTTTTTTTTTTTTTTTACTATTAGAGAATAAATAAAATTGTCAGTTTCAGAAAGAATGAGCCCGAGCCCGCCCGGGCTTGGGCTCTGGCTTTCGGGGTCGGGCTGAGCCCGTCTCATCTCTAGTGGATGCGACAGTTAAAGAATGCTGAAAAGCGGAAATTTTGAAAATCAATGCGTAATCGAGATCCAATAAAAAAGTTTTTTGAAGTAGTAAATATTAATATTTTTTTAACGAAATATAATGTTGAAACTGGAAAGGTAGCAAAAGCTTTTCGATTTTACCTTCGTAATTATTCGAGGAATCATGTAAAGCAGAAGGGACAGTGGGGCAGAAAGAGGAAAACTGGACATCTTGCGATGTTTGTTATGATTTTTACTTAATATTTCGCTTAATTATTAAAAAATGAAAAACACAAGCCTCAGGTACATTCGGACTTATCTTTATCAATCCCCTTCCAAAGTTTCAGACTTCTACGTGCGCTGGACTTCAATAGCCACTGCCAACAAACAGACAAGCAAACATCTTTGTTTTATTAACAGTTGCGGCTATAGCCGTCAAAGCGAAGTTCACAATGTGGCATGACGGCTATAGCCGCCCAAAACGAAACGGTCGTTTTTAGACACTACGGCTATAGCAGCACAAATTGCATTTACCGGCTTACAATTAGAAGCCCAGTGTCATGTTTTGGAAAATTTTTTTTAGGTTGAAGTTCGTTTTCCACCTGTTATATGAGTTGCAGTTTCAGTATGCACGTGCAGTGTGGCTAGTGGTCAGGGAAAAATACAGTAAAAAAATGATAATTACCAGTATATTCTTATAGAAAAATTCAAATTGATTATTTGATCGAATAATAACAGAAATTTTTCTATAGGAATATACTGGTGTTTATCACTTTTCTTGACTGTATTTTTCCCTGACCACTAGCCACCCTGACGTGGTTTTGAAGGGAGTAGTGCAACTTAATTAAAGGTGCTGAATTAATCAAAATTAAGTTTATTTAAGCAGAAAGAGTAAAACTATACTTCTAATATTCTAAAAATTACAAAAACATATAGTGTCAATTTTCGAACTTCACTTGTTTCTACTGTCCGTCAATGTGTTAATATAGTTACCATTATACTTATGAATTTATGGAGGAAAGAAGTTTTATTCATTTGTAATTTTTAAAAAAAATCATATTTTCTTATAAAATACTTTATTTATTTTTTTATTATAAAGGTCTGAACTTATGCCATATTTCCGTAAGTATAACGCGCAATTTTCCACAATAATTTGGATCTAAAAGTAGGACTGCGTGTTTACAAGGAATATTTCCAAGAGCTATACGAAACTAAACAAACAATAAGAAAAGGAGAAACTCAAGCCCTTCATTACAGGTATCACGTTCCATATAGGGTTCGAATTGTTTCAATTTTTTAGTACCAGGATATTTTAGTTGTAATCTTTGGTTTGCACAATCATATATATTATTTCTCCTGTCAACATCCCTTTTTCGCAGAAAATACTAAACGCAGAACGACGAATGAGATAGCATATGAAAGGATTTTGAACAGGCTTCTGACATAGCACACTTAACGTTTCGTTAAAACATGTTTTTGATTAAAATTTGCTGAAAATTAAAAATTAAATCGGCATTGTTTTCTTAAAAGAAATGAAAGGTTTTCCTTAAATTATTGCTGCCACAAAAATAAAATACCACATTATATGATGCTCAGCAATTATTATAAAAAACACCGCACGGGTTTATTTTATATTTATGATTAAAACGCGACATTGAAATTGAAATGTTTAGATTTATATTTCTATGTCCCATGTTTTTCCCTAAGCGGATGACGTCATCCTCTAATGCAGTCAAAGTACGATTGTTATTTTTTTTCTCTAGCGTGCCTTTTGCAATCTTGGATCAGTTTTTACTCTAACTTTGATGGAATAAATAAGATAATATTTTGGACTGACTAAAAACTAAATGTTGTTTGCAGATATTTTTATCCTTACTTTTTCTTTAGAAGTTTAAACCTGCATCTAATAAATATTACATATTGATAAAAAATGGTACTTTTCTATTATCCCGTCGACCACTGTACATAACAAAAAACTATCGCTAAATAAACCGGAGAACGTTGCCATTGGAATATCAAAATAAATAAATAAATAAAATATAAGAATTTAAGGACACAATTCTTATTTCAATTAATAAAATAACTCATAAATCAGTAAAACATAATTAAAAATACACGCAAATGTCGAATTAAAAACCACTTGATGATTTAACAAACACGTATAATGATTCTGACATCAAGTAAATGGGACTGCGTTTTTGGCGTTTAATCTTACACTTTGACGATAGTTTTTTGTTATGAAAAGTGGTCGACGGGATAATAGAGAAGTACCTAAAAATATTAGATTTCAGTGCGAAATCCTCGCACGGGCCATCTGGTCTTAGAATTATTGCCTCAAATGAGACGAAAAACAATATGCGGAATTAAAAAGTTAAATGTTGTTAAATGATGGCCGTCTTGAAGTTTTTAACACAGCTAAATACATCCTTCGTGTGCATTAGACTAGCGTTGCACAGCTAAAAAAGTTAATGCGTTCACGACATGCGTTTAATTTAAGTCACAGAGTAAGGAGATTTAAGCAGAGAATTATCTTTCATACACTGCAATGGCAACTTCTTTAACATGGGATGACACATAGACAGTGGCGATTACTGCGGGTGACGCGGAAACTACGGCCATAACAGAAGCGAGGTTTCTAATACGGCTATATATCGCTTTCTTGGCGACAAATGAGGGAAGGGAAAAAAACGGCGATTGCTTGTTGCTTCTTGTTTTGGTAAAAATAAACGCTTTTAAAAATTTTTAGAATTATGAAAATAAAATGTTTATATTTCCCGAACAGATTCAAAAACATTTACAAATATTTTAAGCAATTAATTTCTAAATGCTATTAAATTTATCGGCAAAATTTTAAAACTATTGGAAATCCATATCGAAAATTTAGCATTCATAATTTTACGTCTAAATCCATTATGCAAATGTTCCATTTTCATTTCAGATAAAATCGAAATTTGAAAAAATCGTCTGCATCCCCATAGGAAAGCATTATGGCCCAAAACAATGTTCTAAATTTTCCGAACGAATAAACCAAATTTAACCAAATGCTATACAGCTAATTCTGGATACCTTGCCAACATACCTACCAAAAATCAACCTAATCGGACCATTTTTACGGCAAACAGACAGACGGAAACCAAAAACTTTTCGCGTCTCCACAATGATCCTTAACTGACGTTTCGGCAAAAATCTGTCAACACTGAATGTATATATAAAATATTGAAAAACTTGAAAAATAAGAACAAAAATAATGCATGAAAATAAATCACAACTTACCGGTCCTTGAGAATAAAAAATAACTTTTCACTCTTGTTCTTACAAACAATATACTTATCTCTTCGTAGCATTTTGAAGAATATAATGACCTATTTGATCTTCAAAGAATAATAAATATTAATCAAGATTCAAAAATCAAATACCGAAAGCCGAAAATTTGCACACGCGCAAATGACAACAGCAAAAGACGCCAAGCAGAATAGGGTTACAATTAAACGGAAATCACGAAGAACGACAAAATTTGCCAAGGCGATGATTTTGACTTTCAAGTCATCCGCTGCAGTCGCTCTTTACAGGCGAAGTTGGGTCTCTGTTTAAACCTCCTTACTCTGTGTTTAAGTCACTCGAAATGTTTCAACTTGGAAACCAGAACTACAGCGCCTAGAATACATAGTGTGGAAACCGGCAAATGGTGTAATGCTTTAAAAAGTGCTAAACAGTCGTAGCCTATAAATGTGCAACGGTGCTCCTACGAAGCCTACGATAATGTTGCAACTAGAGCTCCTATAATACAGGCTGAATCATACCGCCATTTAATGACCCAGCGGACCAAAAACCAAGCTAAAACCGGTTAGCTTACCGTACTAGTGGACGGCGAGTGACAGTAACGAGGACGGCGAACACCTGCTCAGGCGGTTTCCTAATGCTGAGCTAGGTCACAATATGGCGGTTATTTTGGGCAACATAATGGATATGCGTCAGCTCCCCTTATAGGAGCCTTAGTTGCAACCAGAGACAAAAAAAATGCGTATCACGTTTTTTAGCCATGCTTTCATAATTTTAAAAAAAAACTTATAAAAATCACTAAGTCAGAGGAGAAAATGATATAATTTAAGTATTTAAAATACTTACCACCAGCCGAAACATTCCAATACAATGTCAAGAGCTAGCAGATGGCGCTGCAAACCCATCCTAATATTTTCAGCAACGTTGTACATTTATTGGATACAATTTTTTAGTACTATTTTGTAGCCGGTTTCCACACTATGTATTCTAGGCGCTGTACCAGAACTGTAGCACGAAAGTTTCCCTTGTATGCAACCTCAAATTTTGATTAACTAAATAGGTCAATATTACAATATAGAAAAACTGGTGTCGAATAATTAAAATAAGTGCAAAAAATGCTCGTGGAGATGTTAAAGTTATGAGTAAGTATTTAAAAGTATGAATGTTATTAACATATTATTTGTTCGTTGGAAATTTACTTTCAAATTTTCAAATTGTCTGTCGTTAATTTAGTATACTGCGTCTTATATGCGCAGGGCACACTTTTGGGGAACGAGACAAACATTCACCCCTTTTGATGAATCGCACAAATAACAATATTATTTCTTAAAGGACATTGTCCGCGTATCCATGCCCAGGCCGTATATTAGAACGATAGATCATTTTTAGGGTTTCGTTCATCTCACGAAACCCTATTGCTCCTGCTCCGTTGTCTGTCTGTCACAGAGCCATTCTCGAAAACTGTGTAACTTACTGAATTGAAACTTTTTGTATAAATCAGAATATCAGCTGCGAATCAGCTGGAAATATTAAAATTTGAAAAATTCGTGTTATTTTAATAAATAGAGATTAAAAACCAAAATTCTAACAGCCTTTTATTAAATTTGAACATTTTCCCTTATAGCAGATGCCTAAAATTAAAAATCCATGATGAAATTCTATCTACAATAATTAATTTTCTATCAGACGATTTCCACGTGGAAAATAAAAATGAAATAAAAAGTTTCACCAATTGAAAAAAAAAAGATTAATATGAAATAAAAAAGATTGACGTCATAGTGGTAATAAAACAGAAAGATTTTTCAATAATACAAGGAGTATGAGTATGTGTGCAGTGTGCATGTACACAAAGCAGATTAATTACACGTCATTAGAGAATTAAAAAGAAAGTCTGAAGTCATATCGCAAGTTTAACGGATTTTTCAAATGTTTCAGTATAATGCAAAGCGAGTATGAATATGAGTAATAGAGAATAGTAAATATATGAGTTTGAGGAACGTATTGAATCATGATAAAAACCCGATTATGGAAATATTTGCATATTTTAACATTTTGAAGGTGTACAACATGTTTAATTTTGAAATTAATTTTTTTTTAAATATTGCATTTAGTCCACATGACAGATATTATTATGACAGAATATAATAGTGGGCTTCACCCGCTATCGGGCCTGTTCAGATATTCGAAAAACAGAGAAAAATTAGACTTTTTTTTTTTTTTAGAAAATGAAATTTATTTGGATTTTTTAAAGAAAGGATAAAGTGTTTTGAAAGGAATATTAAACGAAACCCTTAGTGCGAACTTGGATCACACTTACCCACTTGTTCTGTATTGAAAACACAGCGTGAACTATAAACTCAAAAATACAGTAACTGGAATAATTTTAAATTATTCTATGTACCATGTACCATCTTATTTATTAAAGTTTTGCAGAAAGGTTTTTATTTACATGCGAATGAACAATGAGTACTGCACTGATAAGAAGTTTGTGTTTGTTTTTTCATCTAAATAGCAGGTTGTTATTTACAGTTATCGGACTACAAATGTATAGTTTACCCCGGAAGTAGTCGCGCGCCAATCTTTTTGCCACCTATAGCAATTATCGTCGTCTAAGCCATCTCCCTTTGTACATACAAAAATGGGATTTCATATAGCTATCAGTGGCTGCTCGTAACTGACTTTATTTGGAGCCCTAAATGAATAGATGCCAAGTTTATTCTTTTCATAAAACTATTATTCAAAAGAACTAATCTATTGGGTAAATCAAAATGAATATAGCGATTACAAACGGCTATAACTATTTAATGGAAAAGAATTTATCGATAAGATTAACAAAGAATGTAGACGGAAATTCAAATTTTTGTATACGTACGTCATATATGTTCTATGTGACTTCCCGTGGTCACACGGACAACATTTTAGACGGTAGTCCATTTCACGCCATACATTCTGAAGCATTTGTTCAGACTTGACCTGCTCTGATATGTTCTCCGGACTTGACACCCTGCGATCTTTTTCTATGGAGTTAAGTGAAAGACCCAATGCCCAAAACAATTGAAGAACTCAAAGTACGCATTTGTAATGCGCTTGCGTCTGTGACTGAACAAATGCTTCAGAATGTATGGCGTGAAATGGACTACCGTCTAGATGTTGTCCGTGTGACCAAGGGAAGTCACATAGAACATCCATGACGTATGTATATAAAATTTTGAAGTTTCGTCTAAATTCTGTGTTAATCTTATCGATAAATTCTTTTCTATAAATAGTTATAGCCGTTTGTAATCGCTATATTCATTTTGAATTACCCGGTATTTATTTACAAAAAGTTCTGAGATTAAACACGGAAAATATTTCTTGTAAAAAATAATGGTATGGTAAATAATAAATGTTTCAGGCTTGCATTTAGTGCCCCCAAAAAATGAAAGTCACGAGCCGATAACTGCTGACCGTAAATGTTTTTTCTCTACCGTAGTAAATTTACATGACTTTCTAGCTTTTTTCAAAGTATATATTGACAAGAAGAGTAGAAATTCTTCGTAAAGACAACGTCATAATTCTCAGTGAGAGGTCATTTTCACACTTTCCAAATATTTCATAGCTCATGAGAAAACTGACTAATTTCAGTAAAGTACAAATTTACAACGTCATCGAAAAGTAAAAGTTGAATAAATAATAAAAACTGTTTGTTATTTTCCCTTTTCCGCCAGCAATAACCGGCAGCAAAAAGCCCAAATGCGACCAATAGTGTTCCTAAAAAAATACACGACTATTCTTTGGTTAATGATCTGTCTGTATAACTATGAAAAAATAAATAATATTTTTTTTTATCTGTTCAACGAAATATTTATTAAATGAACGAAGTGTGAAAAATTCGAGAAAATAACGTTTTTATTTCCATGTATTTAAAAAAAGAGCTTGTTTAAGGGCGCTGAGGCCATATTTTACACACATGGGCAAAACAGGCCCAAGACACCATTTAAAATTGAAGCCAACACATCTATGTCAGAACTAGGATTACAACCCGATACCTCTTGAAGAAAAGCGAATGCTTTAACGACTTGTATATAAAGCTAGCAAGCTACGCCCGCTACGCTGGTCAATTTCTCTTAACTCACCTTTAATCAAGTGAAATATTAACTTTGAATTTGGCCCTGTATTTTAAAATCCTATGGATCTTTACTTGGAATGTCCTTCTGCTTTTTTAAAAACGATAAGAACGCTAATGCGTTATTACATTTGTAATGTGTCAGACAAAATATGGAATGTTAAGGACAAATTAGGCCAATTCTCTGTAGACTTTATTATGGAATAGGTCAGCATTAAAAAAATGAATAATTGTGTTAAATTATAATGTCTATGGGGTTTACATTATGGTGTCTATGAAAAAAAGTCATTTCCGTTGGATTCAAATTGGATTTGAATGAAGTTAGAATTTATAATACTTCAAATATAATGAAATTGATATGCCTCACTGAAGTGGACTAAAATATGCTATTTGTCGAGAATTAAATAAAAACTAGGTGAAACCCGTCTAAACTTGACGGAAAAAAATTACTATAACAATATCAGTAAAATAAGCTTCTTTATACATAAGAAGGTGCGTATGAAACAGTTTTTCAAATATTTTATTTTAAAAGTTTTACCCCCAGTGAAATACAGTACTATTTCCGATGCAAACTCCAAACAAACAATCCGTAAACAACTGTGATATGCAAATCAGTTTGACATTGCCGCCAAATTCCCCACGGCAAGAAAGAAAATTTCATGGACCTATGAAGTATCATAAAAATAGTATATCCCTACTTTCATCTCATATTCAGTAAATAAAAGAACATAGTAAATAAAGCACACATCTCCCCCCTGCTGTGATAATGCAACCGAATGAGCTCCTATGCGCATGTGCATTGCATCTGCCCAAAGGCGACGTTAAAAAAGTTTTAAAATGTTTAAATTAAAAGTTTTTAAATATCCTCTTTAATCATAGTTCGTTTCAAATCCATATCTTCTAAAACGCATCCATTGTTTTAAGTTATTCAATTTTCAATTTTTATTTAAAGATGAAGAATTTTTTCAGTCTGCAGATGAGGGAGATTTTTAATGTTTTCAAGTGTAATTTATTTGTATGGTATCTTCGGTCCCTTTACATAATCAGGATGATTATTCCTTTTCCATCACAGTCGGGTATCTTTTCCCTCTTATACAGTTAAATATCCAATGGATCTTTAAAAAAATAATAAAATACAGTTCCTAGCATATTCTTTTGCAACATATACATCAACGGATTCAACATATCAATTTTATGTTAATCATAATAAAATGATAGATAGTTTTTTTCTTTTTTTTTTTTTTCAAAGATTTTAGTTTAGCGCTAAAATGCTCTATGTTATGGATAATCTGATCTTAAGATTTATCAGGTTTTATTATTATTATTATTACTATTTTCACTTTTCATGTTGGGTAGGGAAATCTATTTTCAATTGTGGCAACTTTCCTATGGGCTATTTTACATTATTAAAGCAAATGGTCATTGTTGAGATAGAATTGAAAAATATTTCATGTTTGAAAATTATTTAAAAAGTCGTTAAATTAAGTGGCAGTTTTCAAATAAATTTTAATCGAAAGCTAAATTTTCTAATTGATTGTGTAAGAATGGAAATTGTAAAATGTAGTAAAACGTAGTAAAAAATTGAAATTTGTAGTATTTAGAAGTGATGTAGGCGCGATGAAAGCTAAAGTGATAGCGCCGTTTGTTGTCACAACCGTTATAAATTTCTAAAAATTTCCACTGTGTTTTGGCTGGCGTCCAAAAGTAGACTACGATTTTTTGACATCGAAAGAGAAATTCATAGTGAAAGAAACAGGACTTTGCCTCTAATAAGGAAGTGTCAAATTAACTTATAATAAACCTACCAAAATAGTTCCTATAAAATATTAGCTTTACATTGTTTATTCTAACTAAAAATACAATCATTAATTCAAGTTGTTTTTCTACACTATTTTTAATAATTTTAATTTTTCTGAAATCCTTTACTTTTGTGAATTTTTTTATTAAAAAAAGAAATTTTCTAACCTATAATTTAAAAAAATATATATTGGTAACATGTAATCAAGGTATGCAATCAAGATGAAGCAATCAATAAAGTCTCTAATTCTAATCTTTATAATAATTAAGAATGGAAAAATCCGTTAAAATTACGCCATGTTGACACAATCATATAAATTTTTCTTTTTAGTTTTATCAATGTTAAAAGGCATTTTAAGCTAAGCAGAGCCTCATTTTCACCGGCGCAAACTTTTCACACGTATTTTGTATACGTTACTTTTATGTTTAAACACCATGTATGCAAATAAAAATATATTTTGTATTTAATTGTAATGAAAAAATGGCATCAACAAAATTATAATGCATAATGATAAAATAAACCCAATGGCCAATATTCCCGTGACGTCAGAATAAATTAATTTTTATTCGCTTATAAAACACGCGGATAAATATTTTTACCGAAATTTAACTTGCAAATTAAAAAATTCGGCCTAAAAGCCACGTGCTTTTAATATTTATTATTTTTCTTTCATACTCGCAACCAGTGAGTTTCTCGTTACACTGTGACTCGCAATAATGGGCGTTAACCGATTGCAGACTTTATGACGTCATACGCAGAAGTAAAAGTTTAATTTAAAATTACGGCTAATTAATTAAATTTACGAACAAACGAATGTACGATAACAAATATGTGTCCAAATACCTTTCATTTAAAAAAAGAATGATGTAATTTGATGTAGTAGTTTGTTCTCACGGATTGTCGAAAGAAAAAGCTTAGCGTTTTAAATATATAGATCATGCACTCATGACATCATAATTCACTTTTATATTTTAACAGAATAATAAGACTACTATAATTTTTGACTCGTGCTATAGTCAGTATACATACGCCAGGACACATTGTCGTTATCATTATCTTTTTATGCGTGAAGGTTTCGCTATGGTACTCTATTGTAAAATTTGGTAATTTTTTTAATTCAATATTTGAAAAACGGCATAATCATTAAATTTGACATTTATGTCAAGAAAAATACAATTTTTTACCTTTCTAACGCAGTTTGTCTAACAATTTTCTGACAACTACTTTTCGAGCTATTAATTTTTTCAGCAACTTCAAATGTTTTATTTTCCGAGATTATCTGTGGCAACGATTAAGGAAAATTCCAGTCGTCAGCAACGCATACCTTTTTATTAAAGAGGATTATAAAATGCTGCCTGCCAGATCCGATCTCGTTCAGACCTTTAATAGCAGCGGTATTGTCTTAAAACATTAAATTTTTACTTTATTTATAATTATAAACCAGAAAAAAAGGAATATAAAATTTTTGAAATAATAAAAACTATTTTCGTATAGTGTTATAGTATACAACTTTTTCCAATTCATGATAAAGCTATTTCACTGGGATAGCTTGTTTATATGAAAATGAAACTTCATAATTTGGTTTTCGGAACAGGGGAAAATATTTATTCTGCCGGAGGGACACATTCATGTTTCTATCACAGCTAATATCTTACGATCTGACATATGTATGTAATTACATCTCAGTTGATTCGAGCGGTCCTCAGAATCCACGTGGCCATACGTACACCGTTCTTTTCAATTTTGCTTGATATACACTGGCGGTCAAAAGTTTCCGGCTAACATAAAATGTTTGGTTAATTTGTAAGTATAGCGATATAAAGAGGAATCTCAAAGTAATACTTATACATTTTATTGATATAATAGTTAGGAACGTATTTATAAAATAACAAGTAAATATCAATAAATTTAATTGACAAAATTAATTGCAAAGAAAAACGCATGTTCTCAAAAGTTTCCGGCCATCTTGGCAAGTTTGGAATAAATAGTGTTATAATAGAAAATAACAGTGATCAACAACATTTACAATTAGTATTTTGTCGTCATACCTTTAGCAATAAATACTGTGGCGCAGCAACGTGGCATCGATTCAATGAATGGTTGAAGATCGTCTTTGGTAAGTTCTTTGCACGCTTCTTGCAATTTTTGGGAAAATTCTGCTGAATTGGAATATTTATAATTCCACACACATTTGTCAAGTTGGTTTCAAAGATTTTCTATTGGATTCAGATCAGGTGATTGAGCTGGCCATTTGAAAAGCGGAATTTTTTTGTGCGAAAGCCACTGCTGGACGAGCTTGCATGTATGCTGCGTGTCACTATCATGCAGAAACAAATAATTGCGAGCACAATTTTTCTTCCAATAAGACAGCAAATGATTTTGCAAGATATCCGTGTACGTTTCACCATTCACAGGGCTCCCAAATGGTCCACCAACTCAATGCCAAAAATTTTTAAAACAACATTTCTGCAAAATTTATCTGCAAAGGTGGTTTCTGCAATATTTGCAAGAAAAATCTAAAAGTAAAATCTTTCTAAGAAAATACAGGTATTCAGTTGGCAGACTATTTGGGAGCCCTGCATTCATCTTGCCGCGGATTTCAACTAACGGAGCGACACCTTTTCCAGAAAATGCTCCCCACAGTAAAACGTGTCCTCCGCCATGCTTCCAGTGGCGTAGTGTCAGGGGGGGGGGGCACGATCATTTTACTACCAGTATAATTATATACTACATTTAGTCTTATTTAATCTTTGGACGGTATGAATTAAATAAGGCCAAATATAGTATATAAAAAAACTGGTAGTAAAGTGGTCCGTGCCCCCCTTGACGCTACGCCTCTGCATGCTTCATTCTAGATTAACATATCTCGAATCATATCTTTTGTTTTTATGTCTTCGGACGTAGTGTCTGCCATCACTCCCAAAAACGTTGAACTTGGATTCATTGAAAAATAGTACTTTTTTTCCAATTTTCACTTGATTAGTTTTTGCGTTTCTTGGCAAACGCTAGTCGGGTCTGCTGATTTTTTTTTTTTACTTATGAAAGGTTTTTTAACACAAACTCTTCCATAAAGTCCTACGTCATGTAAGCGTCTTACACGGTAGACCGATTTATTTCAGCAATCTTCTCACTCCGTAAATCGCAGGATATTCAAGCGGCATTTTTATGCGGTTCATCAACTGTTTTTCTCCTGATAATTCTGTCTATACGAATAGTCGTTTTCCGGGGTCTCTCGGACCGTGGCAAGTCCTGAAGGCCATGGCCTTTTTTATATATTTTAAAAATATCGTTGACAGTATATTTTCCGATCGATAACTTTGCCGCAATCTCACGAGAGGATTGCCCATTTAGCGAAAAAAAAAAACAAATCACTCGTTTACGAAAAATAATTGTTGAAATTTTCATTTTTGAATTTCAACTACGTTATTCACAATGATTCATTAACAAACACGATCAAAAAACACTTTACCGATAGCAAAAACTAACGAATGAAGAATGGCCGGAAACTTTTGCACACGCGGATTTCTAATTCCTCCCCTTTACATCAAGTATCTTCAGTATCCAATCACACTGATCACGTGGTCAGAGGTCATTTGCATATTCCAAACTTTTGAGCAATTGCGCCTCTTCTTCGCTGAAACATGCTGGCAAACGAATCAAAGAAACTACCGGCCGGAAACTTTTCGCGGCCACTGTATATACTGATCAAAGGAACCCAAAAGAGTTAAAAATGGTTGTTACCATTTTAAAAAATCAACCTTGGTGCAATTTAAAAAAAAATAAATAAATAAATGCAATTCTTAAAAAATTGCACTTATTTTCTAAAAGAAGACATTATTCCGAGTCTATTGACATATTGAGTATATAGACACATTGAGTATATTGACATCTTTGGTGGGATTTTATCGTTTACGGTCTGCGAATAAAGAAGTCTATCGTTTTTTTATTCACTCACGGTACATGAAGTGATCAATCACGGTACATAAAGTGGGTACATTATTCACTCACGGTACATAAAGTAGGGTTCCCAAATGGTCCGCCAGCTGAGTACCAATACTGTTTTACAGAAAATTTCATGGTAGATTTTTACAACATTCCGCAATATTTTACCTCCGAAGGTGGTTTCTGCAAAATTTGCAAGAAAAAATTAAAAATAAAAATTTTCTAAGAAAATACCGGTATTCAAAAAGCGGACCATTTGGGAGCCTTGATAAAGTGATTAATATTTTATTTCAAGGACGATTATTTGTAATTACAGTACACGAATTTCCCTTAACACTTTTCCCATTTTTTAAATGTTTGCTGAATTCCCGGAAGTTTGGCAAATTAAAAAAAAATATTTTGGCCTTAAAAATTTTCCTACACAGTCTTATAGCGATTAAAATTCCAAGTTTATTTATTTCAAGAAATACATTGCCACCAACCTTAAATTTAATATTCCAAAGCAGATAAAGTTAAAAACTAGTGAAAACAATGCAAATATCGGATTTCATTTAAACATGACATGTTACAAGTATTTAAAAACTAAGTTCACCTGTGTGAAGTTAGCCGCCCCAAAAACACACTAACCCTTTCCGGCACAGACAAAGTCTGTTCGTAAAATAAGAAATTACTGACTGACACCGGAATTTACAAACGACTTTTTTTTTTAGAAAATAAGAACTTATTTTAAGCTTTCATTGTCGAAACAAAATTTTATTAAATATTCTTGGTGTAGAATGCAAGTTTGGAATTAAAATTAGGTATGCCCGGAGTGGGACCACTGTGCCGGAAAGGGTTAAAACATAAAAAAACATTTTGGGATTTGGCCAAATTTTGTTTTGCCCAGTTTTTATAATGCTAAAAAACTGATATTTGTCTTTTGACCCGATTTCTGTTATAGAACCCGCCTTCTCCTCCGTAGGAAAAGGAACAAATACGATATTATTTTGTTAATGTTTTTTCCATTTTGCAAAGAAATTATTTAAGGTTGTCCACTTTGTATAACGCTATAAGCCAAAAAATATTTTTTTGACCATTTGGGAAGTTGGCACCATCAAATACGAATTAATATCTACAATTTACGCAAACAGGCAGCCCATTTTTGCCCAATTTTTCTAACACTATAAATGTTTTTGTCCACGTGTGAAATTAACCCCAAATGAGAATGAAATTATGGATATTGCATAGAAGTGCCCAAGTTTTGATCACCTTTCAGAACTCTATTACAGGGTACGTACGCTTCACCACAATTTCTTTAATAGAATTTTTCGCCTTATTTAAATGCAGAAAAATATTATAAATCCTGTAATTAAACAAGGTGTCTACAATGACTGCTATTTAAATATTTAATAGAAAACTTCTATTAAAAATTTGTGATAACAGTGTACGAACCCTGTATAAATCAAAAACATTTTTTTATCCATGTGTGAAGTTTGCACCCTCCTCCCCCCCCCCTAAAAAACGAATTAAATTAAACAAATTATGTAGAAGATTTATCGAGTTTTGCCTGTTTTTGCTCAAGAATTAATAAGTTTTGCACGCCTTTCATAACGCCAAGAAACCAAACATTCTTTTTTATTGTAATTTTCCTTATAGCACCTTCTAATCGAAAACTACAAGAACAATTATCGTAGTAATTTTTTGAAGATTTCCGATTTTTACAGAACAATTATTTCGCTTTGCGCACCTATTATAATACAATAAATAAAAAATAATAATCTGACCATTTGTTTTGGTGACACCCCCAAATACGAAATTAATTATACAAATTACGTATAGATTTTCCCAATTTTTCCAGAAATATTATTAGCGTTGCCCACCTATTTATAACGCTAAGATTAAAAAATTCCTTTTTAAGATATTTTACCAAATTTGCATTCCCGATAACGAATTAAAATACACGAATTATCCCTAACTTTTGCCAATTTTCTCCAAAAATACTTTTTTTTTTTTACCACTTTTGTGATCTTCTTTTTGACCTAATTTTCGTTATTGCATCCTCAAGCGAGAAATTAAAAAAACACAAAACTTATCTAACTTGTAAATTTTCGCCTAAGAATTAATGCTATTTTACATTGAATATTTCCGTAAATCATATGAAACTGTGCTTTCTTTCCCCAAATCACAGCTTACAATGCGTAAATTTTACAATTAAATTCCACGATTATAAACAATATTAAGTAAAGTAATTGAACTGTTACGTGCTATGTAGTTAGCATTATGTATTTATGAATGAATACGCGGTAATTCTTTATTTCTGTTTCTTCAGAAAAACTGACTAAAAAACAATGGATTTCATCTTGACACATTCGCATCGGGAACCGAGAATTCTCGTTTTTGTTAAAAAAGCATCATTGAGTAAAGGCGTGGCTTCGACCTTACAGAAAATGCATTTCTGTCATGTTGTTCTTATTTATTTAGATTTTAAGACATTTTATATTAACCCTACAGTGCATGAATTTTTCTTTTAGAATTGTGTTTTTTTTTTTACATTTATATTAAGAATTCGACACCAGAAATTTTAAGATAGATTTTTAACTTTATTTAGTAGCATATTTATGTTATTTTTACAGGATTAATATTTCTATATAAATATAGTGGTTGCAAAGAACTTGATTTATTTATTAAAAGTTAAATAGAAAGTGTTGCCAATTGGCCACACTATGCACTGTAGGGTTAAAACCGTACATTGAATGATATTTACGGATGAATAAACGCGAGAAACGTATCTAAGAAACCAGTTTACGAACTTTCAGAAGAGAGAGGAGCTTCTACTGTTTTAAAACCCAGATATAATAAAAATTTCGCGATGCAAATGCGTTAATGTTACTAAATTTAACTAAATAATAAATAAGGTATAACCTTAAGAAACGCATAAACACCTGATATTTTCATTACACTAACGGCGCATGATCTATACAGTAGATCTAAAGTTCTTAGACTTCCTGATGAGTATGCCGTATCTCACACACGAGGTATATATATATATATATATATTAATATTAATAACAATTTTCTCAAATAGACACACGAAAATATTATAATGAAATACATATATTATTCTTCCAAATTAGTAGGAGTTTGGTCATACTCAGTTTGCTCTGTGCAGAAAATTTTTATTACTTAAAAAAAAAAAAAAAAAAAAAAAAAAAAAAAAAAAAAGATTAATATTACGCCAAAGAGATTTTGTTTTGTAAATATTTTGATATAAACAACTTATTTACAACTTTTGAAACTAAAAACGTCTAATTAAATACTCTATATAAAAGTGAAAAAGAACAGTATTATTTCATCACTTTGTAATTACTAAATGACGATACGATGAAAACTACAAAAAACACTTTCCTTTTTTATGTACTTAAAAAGGGTTATTTTGTTTGGATTTTCTGCAGTTATACTTTGCGCACGAATTCCAAACATATCGGTATCTTTTCTATTAACCCATCATACGTAGTATACGGTAAGTCTTGTAATCGTTTTGAAAATCGAAAAACAATTTTTTGACGGATTTACACGTTTCAGAGGGTGGTTCTGAAAAACATATTTTTAGAAAAAAAATTTGCTCTCCGTCTGTCTCTGTGTGTCTGTAAACGCTTTATCTCCAGAACAAATTGAGATAGAGACTTGTACTTAATATGTAATAATGGGAAGAAGCTTATTGAATTTCAGTAACCTCGATTATCTGGAACTATTTTTTTTTGGACTCTCGAAATATTATGGTAAAGCCACATAAAAAATTTCGCAATCGTTTATTTTAAGAAATGAGTATAAAAGACAATAAAAAACATAAATTTTGCATAAAGAATGAAGTGGATCGGATAATCAGTTGCCGAGATATTTGTAATCATATTTTTCCACACTCTTCGATTTTTCATGACACTGTATTTCATTCAAATTTCAATTGAAAGATATATTTTAATTTGAAATGAGACGGTTTATCCGACGAAGTAAACTGTTAGTTAATATGATTAGCATTTTCGGAGTTATGAAGATATTTCTTTTACGCAATTCAGTAATAGAGCATTTAAAGTTTATGACGTCATCAAGCCACTATTTTAGTCGAATTGCAATGCATTTTATAAATAGTTCACACATGTTTTATTATCATATTTTATGTTATGCATATCCATGATGGGTAACTATTACGGTGGCCCCCAACGACTAGGTTAAATTGGAATAAAACAGATTGAAAACAATTGAAGCCTGAACCAACATTCAAATCTGGTATTTCTGGACAAGTAACGATTGCTCCATGTATTTACATATAAAGTTATTTAATACGTCATTTTATTATATCTGTATGCAATTACAGTATGCGAATTTTCGCTGAAATATTTGCTTATAATTTCGTGTTAAAATTGTTGAATTTTAACAAATCAAAATTTATATTTTATCAGCACAAAAAGTATTACAAAAAACATAGTTGATTCCAACTATAATTATATAAAAAGCACATTACCGCTAACTTCAAATTTATATTTAAAAATATCAATGAGGTAAAAAAATTCATATTAAAACTAATCAACATAACAGCTTTAATAAGAAAATGTTATGACACTAATATTTAAATAACCCATTCTCATAGTTTTGTGAGTTTCATTATATTTCAAGTTCTTAAGTTATTAGATTAGTTTATAATTTTCACACAACCTTTCACAATAGCAGCATAAAAACTAGAGAGCCTGAAAAATAGCAAAGACATTTTTTAAATAAATGTATAATCCTGATGAAGATTTATTACCAGAAAAATTAAGTGGAATAATTAAAAATTATATTAAATCTTTCTAATGATTCGTCTTCCAAAATTGGCCGCTGAAGGTTTCATGTTAAAGCTATCCATGCGGGTAGCTTAGTATTAAAAAATATGTGACTCTAACCCGTATGACGTGACGTACTGAGACCAAAGTCAAATCAAAAGAATATTTAACTGTGTAGTAATAGTTGACCAAAAATAGATTGAAAGACGTTGGTCAACCATACGTACAGTCGTAGAAAAAAGAAACTGAACACCCTCCACTAACTCTGAAACATACTCGAATGCCATCACCTGGGCTGTAGAAAAGATGTTTTCTTTCGCTACGATGATTAATTTATCAATATCTCAAAATATATCGGGTGATATGTTTGAAAAGAAAGTAGTAAAGACGAATAATTAAAATTATTTTGAAAAATAAGTCATACGTTCGCTATTTATTACATTAGAGCTGGAGAACTGGGACGGAGTAATTAGTATTTTTTCAGAATTTTCGCAGTTGAAACTTGATATTAAAACCAAATTGTGAAGTCAGGATGTTTAAGGTATGTTAGTTATCACTTATATATAAACATTATACCGGATCTAAAAGTCAAATAAAAATAAATCTTTTTTGTATGACCAAAACCTGATATAATAAAGTCGCATTTTGTCATTTTTAATTTATGTATCGAAATTTAAAGTACCATACTACCCAATTTTTCGGTGCATCTCTATTTTTATTGGGTTATTCGGAAATTTCTTTCCGTTTGGAAAAGTTGTTTTGCACCGGAAAATGTCTATCATTAATTTATTAGACATCAATTCTGATTTATAATATCTAATAATTGACGGGCAGAATTTTCCGGTACGAATTGGTTTTACCAAACGAAAGGAACTTTCCGAACAACCCAGTATATTTTATGATTGTTGTCATTTCCATATGTAAATTTTATGTATTGTCACTTTGATTTATATATATATTTATATATATATGATACCTTGACGACTTTAATGCTGAAAATAACTGAAAAAAATGTAGTTTTATAAATAGATATTTCATCGAAAAAACATCAACCTGTTTTAAAAGAAAAAAAATCTATTATTTTGCCTAATTCACGAAATCATTTAAATTTGTAAAATGCATAAAACACGCAGATGTTTTTATTTAACTTTTAACCCCTTCGTGACGAGCGTGCTTTACAGAATTTTAAAACTTTTACCCCCGGGTTTTCAAAACAGAAATTTTCACCTAATTGAATCCCAGAAATGCTAAGATTTAATGAGGCAAATCTTACTATAAAAAATAACTGGTGGGAATAATCGAGGATTCTGAGTATCTTATGTGTCACGTATACGTGTCGCTCGTCCCCAAGGGGTTAACGGCTGTAATAGAAATTGTTACATAGCGGCATCTGAGCGACCTCTGAGACCACTTGATTGGAAGACGGATAAAACACCCGATTAACTCATCGGATACTTTTTTCTGTATTAGAGTTTATGTGCAGGAATATTATAATTAAAATTCACGTATTCAGACGTCTTTAACGATAGTACCCAACGAAACGAAATTCCAATAGTATCTGTAATTAAACAAAAAGGACAAGTTATACTCTGAAAGTTGAAAAAAGCAGCGGTCTGTGAGACCGCTAACAGCAATTAAGGGTTTATATCAAACAAAATTCTTCATTTTGATATAAAGCAAATATCTTTTTTTAAGAAAATTAGTCAAAATGCGCGTTTTGAACAAATCTTCAAAGTATGGAAGCCACAAAAGGACGTTCATTAATTAGTTAAATTAGTAATAGATGTTACAAGACACGACTATATATAGGACTATATATATACGACTGTATATATACACGAATATAATCGATGTTATAAGACACGTTTTATAATATTGACTTTACACAGTATTATAAAACGTGTATTTACTTAAAAAAATTTAAAATCTGTTATTAATTGGTTTTGAGTACATTTTAAAAATTTGCTTTGGTGAGAAGGAGTAAAAATGGAAATCAACACTGCTGATTTATTCCTACACTATGGTGTAAAGCTAACACATTTTGCTTATATTCTTTCTTTTTCAGGTTGTCCCAACTGCTTTATGATATAAGCTTAATTTACTATGTTTATTTGAACACCCTTTGCAGCAACAAATTAGTTAACCCTTTCCGGCACAGTGATCCCACTCCGGGCACACCTAATTTTAATTCCAAACTTGCATTCGACACCAAGAATATTTAATAAAATTTTGTTTCTAAACTGAAAGCATAAAATACGGAATTCATATTTTCTAAAAAAGTCGCTTGTAAATTCCGGTGTCAGTCAGTAATTTCTCATTTTACGAACAGACTTTGTCTGTGCCGGAAAGGGTTAACTGATATAGAATATATATTTTTTTTTGTAATTATTTGAAATGTTTAAAAGTTGTCTACAAATATATAAATGTCCAGCTTGAAATGTTATGAGTATATTAACAAAATTAAATGGTTGTGTGAATACGTTTCACAGATTCATGTTGGTGAAGGGAAAACAATTAAGATCAACCTTAATAATTTATTCTTATAATTTTATGATGCATAGCCAACATTGAACTGTTATATTTTGCTTATATCAGGGCTGTCGAACCTGGCGCCCGCTATTCACCAGAAAATTCTTACAGAAACATTTTCCTTATATAGTCGGAGATTGAATAATTTCTATAAGAATTTTGTGGTGAATAGCGGGCAACAGGTTGGACAGCCCTGTCTTCTGTCATACTCTTTCTTCTTCAATTTGTCGCAACATTTTACTGTGATATAAACATAATTCAATTTTATTTCGATTATTTAGTTTATTTAAAATGTAATTCTTTGATAACACTGTTCAACTTTGCCTATAATAATTACAAAAGAAAATTATATCAGTTTTATAAAAAGGGCTCAAGTGTCCATTCTAACCTAAATTATTTACACATTTTGACTTCGGTGTATCTAGATAATTTTATGTGACCCCGTATAATTTTCAATATGGAAGGTCGTATAGTGACCCTTAATAACAGTCTCGTAGCAATGGAATCGAATTTAAGAAAATTAAATGGCCGCCATATTTAATTTTCGTTTGTGTTATTAGATTAATGATTAAAGAAATCGAGATTGAATTAGTTAAGATTGAATTAATCATGAAAACATTTGTAAAGTGTAATTATATTTTTCAATTTCAATCATGAATAAATTTCGTTTGACTGAACGTTTAGTCGTCTAATCAGTCAACTAGAAAAGTAATCAATTAATGCCAACCCTGCCTGCCTACAAAGGAAGTTTGGTTAGGATCTTATTAAAACATTGTGCGCGTATATGCGCCTATTGGTGACACGGGCCATACAAATTCCGTGCATATATGCGCAAATAATGCTAAAGGGTCAAACTTACTTTTCATATAAATGTGTATTTCAAATAATGGGCTTACCCCAAGAAAGCCAAACAAGGAACAAATGAAGGAATAAATAACTTGCGTGAAATGAAGTTTCTTTTAATTTTATGAACTCCGTTCATGATAAAGTTGTCTGTAGGACAACTTGGTACAATAAACGTAGCCCGTGAATGATAAAGACACGTTTAGAGCATCCTACTGCTTGCATATTATTAACGTTTTGTTGACTTTTGAAGAGTATACTCGCGATTATTTTAGCCCGTCTTTTTATAACACCTACAAGAATGTTTTAGTATTAATTTTTGCTTTATTTTTTCATGGAATATCTACCATTAAATAAGGAGAAAATCAACGTTGGAAAATTCGGGTAGATAATTTGAAAATAAAAGAAACCGCAAAATTAAAAACAAAGACGGTCAACAATGTTTTAGTATTAATTACGGGCCAGAACTAACTACCATTTTTACTTGAAATCTTTCCATAATTTACAAATTTAGAATTTTTTATTTACAATTTTGTGGTAGATTTATCTTGAAAATATTCTGCTATAAGTATATGGCAGAGATTATTTTTAAAAGACTGGTACGAATAGAATAAATATAATACTCCTGACAGACATACATGTGCCAATCCGTAATCAAATTAAAAGAGAATACAAAACCTGATTACTTTATTTGAACAACGTAATCAGCGTCATCGTAATCACATTACCATTATCTAGTGACAAAGAATTTAAACTTCATTAATGAAATTTGGAATCATTGGTCAGTAAGAAAAGGATGTCATAAGTAGTTTTCTGTGTTATTATTATCCGCGGCTGTGAGAAATATTGTTGAATTCTTGAAACAACCTGATTTATAACTAATGAACTGAAAATTAAGGTAATATAACCAATTGAAGGTGGTTAGAATGAATTTTTTTTTTCTTTTCATTATTGAAAAATAGATTTAACCACCTCACCCATAGCTGCCAACTTTTACGCTTTTTTGTCACCACTAAAAATTAATAGAAATTTTTGCCTTATTGAATGACGTGATTTCGGCGATTTAATAAGTTAAATTTTACGATAAAATTTTAGTGGTAGAAAAAAAGGGGTAAAAGTTGGCAGCTATGACTTAGCCTATTAACCGCCATAACTATAAAGTAAAATTTTCATTTTTTCCCCGCTTAGAGTCGTTTCCTACAACAAACTTCTAAAGTAACTTTTTTATTTATTTATCATCGAAATTTCTCTCATTAGATAAGATAATTATTTAAATTCTAAAATATTGGTAGCTAGGTAGATTAAGAACACTCTTTTAATTATATTTGCCTATATTTACTTTTATTTATGTATATTTGCCGATATCACAAAAAAATTGTTTGCATCAAAATGGAAATAGTTTAAAACATATTAAAACCGAAAAACCAAAGGGCGTAAACAAAAAAAAAATCATATAATTTTTTTTTGTTCAATAAAGATTATACATGCCAAATCTATGGGACGGGTCTAATTCTTTTAAATATAAGTTAGTTTTATACATAAATTGTTTAAACTCCAAATTTTAAATTAAATATTTTTATATTTACCCAGCATTTAGCAATATAGCGCATCGATTTGCATATTCTTCATTTTCCTATTTACAAAATATATTTTACTATCCTGCTGCTAAACATGGAATATTTCTGTTTTAGACATGAAGCTTAAGTTTCAAAAAATCGATGCTGCTATATTACAGTAGTTAATTGTGCTTTAAGCATAAAAATATTTAATGTAAATGTTTGTGCTTTAAAAATTTATATACCAAGCTAATTTATGTGGAAAACTGTTATACATGCTCTGGCTGCACAGGACGTTTTGTTACAATCTTATAAAAAAAACTGTGAGCGTTTATGCGCCTTTTGGTGATACTGACCCGGCAAATATCTTGCATGTATGCGCTAATAATGCAAATGGGTTAAGTTTACTTTTTGTATAAATATGTATTTTGCATCATGTGTTTCCACCAGGAAAATCAAACAAGGAACTGAATAAGACATAAATAACATTTGTGCGTAGTACTGCCCTGCAGTTCATGAAGCAGTGTTCTGGAAAAAGTTGTCTCTAAGGACAACGTGGTGCAAGTAAACGTAGTACTGTTGTTAGGATGCTCATAACGACACGACGAAGAACATCCTACTGCTTTCTTATTCTTAACGATTTGTCGGCTGGTGACGAGTACACTCGCCACTACTTCAGCACATCTTTTTATAACATCTACAAGAATTTTATAGTATTATTTTTTGCTTCATTTTTATCATGGAATATCTGCCATTAAATAAGGAGAATATCACCGTTGGAATAACTTTTGTAAGTAATCCTTCTTTTTAATTTCGTAAATTCCGTTCTTGATAAAGATGTTTGTAAGGACAACTTGGTACAAGTAAACGTAAATCTGTTACTAGGTTGTTTACAACCCGTAATTCGTGACACATAAAGACACTACAAAGAGCATCCTACTGCTTGCATATTATTAGTGTCTTGTTGACTGTTGACGAGTATACTCGCCACTACTTTTGCCTCTCTTTTTTTAATACATACAAGAATATTTTAGTATTAATTTTTCCTTTATTTTGCCACGGAATATCTACCATTAAATAAGGGGAAAATCACCGTTGGAAAATTCGGGTAGATAATTTGAAATAAAAAGAACCCGGTCAAAAATGTTTTATTATTAGTTAAGGGCCAGTGCTAGCAACAATTTTTATATTAAATATTTCCATAATTTACAATTTTCTAGTAGATTTACCTTGAAAATATTCTGCTTAAGTATATGACAGAGTATATTTTTAAAAAACTGGTTAGAATAGAATAAATATAATCCTCCTGACAGACATAGATGTCTCTATCCGTAATCAAATTAAAAGACGGTGCAAAAGCTGATTACATACTTTGAACAACGTAATCTACGTACATTACCATAATCAAGCGTTAAAGAATTTAAACTTCATTAATGAAATTTGGAATCATTGGTCAGTAAAGTGTAATGTCATAAGAAGTTTTCGGTGATATTATTAACCGCGGCTGGGAGAAATATTGTTGAATTCTTGAAACAACTTGAATTATAACTAATGAAGTGAAAATTATGCTAATATAACCAATAGAAGGTGGTTAGAATTAAAGAAAAGTTGTTTATTTCCTCATTATTGAAAAATGGATTTAATCACTTAACCTATTAACCGCCAAAACTATAAAGTAAAATTTTCAGCATTTTTCCCCGCTTAAAGTCGTTTCCCACAACAAACTTCTAAAGTAATTATTTATTTCTTTATCATCGAAATTTCTCTCATTAGATGAGATAATTATTTAAATTCTAAGATATTGGTAGCTAGGTAGATTAAGAACACACTTTTACTTATATTTGCCTATATTTACATATAGTCCAGTCAAATTAGGTTTTTCTGCCATAATAAATGCTAAGGAGATAAAAATTGCTCCAGTTGTTCATTAATGGTTACTGATGATTATGTAAAAAGTCCCCATGGATTGGAGGTGAGCGCGGGGAGGGGTAAAATAACTAAATAAAATCACTAAATAAAGTTTAAATAACTAAATAAAGTATTTTTTTGGTTTTTTACAAATATCTCAGAAATTGTTCTTTTTCATGAAAAACTACTCTGACATAAATAAAAGAACATAAAATTTTCTACAAATGACAGGTAGATACAGTGGAATCTCGATTATCCGTCAGTCAGAAGACCGGAGCTTTGACGGATTTTCCCCCCAAAAATCACTTAATTTCAAATTTATTTATTTAATGTCGCCATAATAAATTCTAAAGGGATAAAAATTGGTCCAGTTGTTCATTGATCTCTACTGATGAGTATGTAAAAAGTCCCCATGGATAGGAGGTGAGCGGGGGGGGGGAGGCTAAACAAAGTATTTTTTTTAGTTTTTTACAAATATCTCAGAAATTGTTGTTTTTCATGAAAAAATTACTTTGACATAAATTAAATAACATAAACTTCTCTGCAAATGACAGGTATATACGGTGGAACCTCAATTATCCGTCACTCAGAAGACCGGAGTTTTGACGGATTTTCCGCAAAAAAATCCCTTTAATTTCAAATTTATTTACCTAATGTCGCCATAATAAATGTTACAGAGATAAAAATTGGTACAGTTTTTCATTGATGACTACTGATGACTATGTAAAAAGTCCTGATGGATAAGAGGTGAGCGAGGGGAGGTGGGGCAAAATAAAGTACTTTTTTAGTTTTTTACAAATATCTCAGTAACTGTTGGTTTTCATGAAAGAATTACTACATAATTTCTGAGATATTTGTAAAAAACTAAAAAAAATCTTTATTTTGCCCCCCCCCCCTAACCGCGCTCACCTCCTATCCATCAGGAATTTTTACACAGTCATCAGTAGCCATCAATGAACAACTGTATCAATTATTATCTCTGTAGCATTTATTATGGCGACATTAAGTAAATAAATTTGAAATTAAAGTGATTTGATTGCGGAAAGTCAGACAAATTCGCAGAAATTAAATAACATAAAATTTCACGTGAAACTTTGTAAATGCGACAAAACATAATAGGGAACAAGGAACGTACTAATTTATCATTAAGCAAATACTTACTAAGTCAAAATATTCTTTTTTTCTTTACACATCATCATCAAACAGAAGTTAAATTCTTTTTTTTCTTTTTTTCTTTTTTTTTTGGTGACAATATTTACTGAATTTGAATAGACTGGTCTCTGACAGCACCTGTCCAACTTTGCATGTCTTCTCGGAAAGTTGCTGTCGAGACCCCGTATGAAGGTTAAGTAAATAAATTTGAAAAGAAAGTTTTTTTTCGGAAAATCCTTCAAGATAATAATGAACTGATTCCTGTTTCATGTTTAGATGATTCATAATAATCAGGAATCGGGGACAGTCATCCACCCTTTTACACTCACCACCAGACAACCCCCACCCTCCAAAAAAAAGAAAAAATTGTGTCAATTTTTTTTCTTTTTTTTTTTGCGACAATATTTAATAAATTTTAATATACATTAACTAAGTAAATTTGAAATTAAAGGGATTTTTTTTCGGTAAATCCATCAAGGTTCCGGTTTCGTGACTAACGGATAATCGAGGTTCCACTGTATATACCTGTCATTTGTAGAGAATTTTATGTTCCTTAATTTATGTCTGAGTAATTTTTTCATGAAAACCAACAGTTTCTGAGATATTTGTAAAAAACTAAAAATAGTACTTTATTTTGCCCCCCCTCCCCCCATTCACCTCCTATACGTCAAGTCTGTTTACATAGTCATCAGTAGTCATCAATGAACAACTGGATCGTTTTTTATTCCTTTAGAATTTATTATGGCGACATTAAATAAATTAATTTGAAATTAAGTGATTTTTGGGGGGAAAATCCGTCAAAGCACCGCTCTTCTGACTGACGGATAATCGAGGTTCCACTGTATATACCTGTCATTTGCAGATACTTTATGTTCTTTAATTTATGTTGGAGTAGTTTTTTCATGAAAAACAACAATTTCTGAGATATTTGTAAAAAACTAAAAAAAATACTTTGTTTACCCCCCCCCCTCCCCCCGCTCACCTCCTATCCATGAGGACTTTTACATAGTCATCAGTAGCCATCAATGAACAACTGGACCAATTTTTATCCCTTTAGAATTTATTATGGCGACATTAAATAAATTAATTTGAAATTAAGTGATTTTTTGGGGGGGGGAAATCCGTCAAAGCTCCGGTCTTCTGACTGACGGATAACCGAAGTTCCACTGTATGTACATGTCATTTGTAGATAATTTTGTGTTCTTTAATTTATGTCGGAGTAGTTTTTTCATGAAAAACAACAATTTCTGAGATATTTGTAAAAAACTAAAAAAAATACTTTGTTTAGCCCCCCCCCCCCTCCCCTCGCTCACCTCCTATCCATGGGGACTTTTTACATAGTCATCAGTAACCATCAATGAACAACTGGAGCAATTTTTATCTCTTAGCATTTATTATGGCGACATTAGGTAAATAAATTTGAAATTAAAGGGATTTTTTGCGGAAAATCCGTCAAAACTCCGGTCTCCTGAGTGACGGATAATTGAGGTTCCACTGTATATACCTGTCATTTGCAGAGAATTTTATGTTATTTAATTTATGTCAAAGTAATTTTTTCTAGAAAACCAACAATTTCTGAGATATTTGTAAAAAACTAAAAAAAAAAATACATTGTTTAGGCCCCCCTGCCCCCCGCTCACCTCCTATCCATTGGGACTTTTTACACAGTCATCAGTAGTCATCAATGAACAACTGGAGCAATTTTTATCTCTTAGCATTTATTATGGCGACATTAGGTAAATAAATTTGAAATTAAAGGGATTTTTTGCGGAAAATCCGTCAAAACTCCGGTCTCTTGAGTGACGGATAATTGAGGTTCCACTGTATATACCTGTCATTTGCAGAGAATTTTATGTTATTTAATTTATGTCAAAGTAATTTTTTCTAGAAAACCAACAATTTCTGAGATATTTGTAAAAAACTAAAAAAAAAATACATTGTTTAGCCCACCCTGCCCCCCGCTCACCTCCTATCCATTGGGACTTTTTACATAGTCATCAGTAGTCATCAATGAACAACTGGACAAATTTTTATCCCTTTAGAATTTATTATGGCGACATTAAATAAATTAATTTGAAATTAAGTGATTTTTTTGGGGGGGGGGGATCCTTCAAAGCACCGCTCTTCTGACTGACGGATAATCGAGGTTCCACTGTATACACCTGTCATTTGTAGATAATTTTATGTTCTTTAATTTATGTCGGAGTATTTTTTTCATGAAATCAACAATTTCTGAGATATTGGTAAAAAAACTTAAAAAAATATTTTGTTTACCCCCCCCCTCCCCCTGCTCACCTCCTATCCATGGGGACTTTTTACATAGTCATCAGTAACCATCAATGAACAACTGGAGCAATTTTTATCTCCTTAGCATTTATTATGGCAAACTGCTCAAAAATGGGCTAATTTGACTGGACTATTATATTTATATATATTTGCCGATATCACCAAAAACAATTTTTGTTTGCATCAAATTGGAAATAGTTTAAAACGTATTAAAACCTAAAAACCAAATGGCGTAAGCAAAAAAAAAAAATAAATCATATATAATTTTTAGTTCATTTGAGATTATACATGCCAAATCTATGAGACCTAGCTAACACTTTTAAACATAAATTAGTTTTAGACTTAAATTGTTTAAAGCCCAAATTTTAAATTAAATATTTTTATGTTTACCCAGCATTTAGAAATATCGCAGCATCGATTTGCTTATTCTTCATTTTCATATTTAAAAAAATATATTTTACTATCCTGCTGCTAAACATGGAAATTCTCTTTTTTAGACATGGAGCTTACGTTTAAAAAATTCGATACTGCTATATTACAGTAGATAATTGTTGTTTAAGCATAAAAATATTTAATTTAAATGTTTGTGCTTTAAAAATTCAAATACAAAGCTAATTTATGTGGAAATCTGTCAGACATGCTCTGGCTACACATGGATTTTGGTTAAAAACTTATAAAAACACTGTGTGCGTATTGCGCATTTTGTCGATACAGACACCGCAAATATATTTTGCATATATGCGCTAATAATACAAATGGGTTAAGCTATAACTGCCAACTTTTACGCTTTTTTTGTACCACTAAAAATTAATAGAAAATTTTGCCTTATTGAATGACATGATTTCGGCTGTTTAATAAGGTAAAATTTACTATAAAATTTTAGTGTTAGGAAAAAAGCGTAAAAGTTGGCAGCTCTTAAGCTTACTTTTTTGTATAACTGTGTATTCTGTATAATGTGTTTCCACCAGGATAATCAAACAAGGAACTAAGTAAGAATTAAATAGCATTTGTGTGTTGTGCTGTCTTATAATTCGAAAAGTGATGTTCTTGATAAAGTTGTCTGTGAGGACAACTTGGTACAAATAAACATAGCTCTGTTGCTGGGATATTCTTAACGACTCGACAAAGAGCATCCTACTGCTGTCTTGTTCTTAATGATTCCTTGACTGGTGACGAGTGCACTCGCCACTACTTTAGCTCATCTTTTTTTATAGAAAGATGGGCTATTTTTAGTATTAATTTTTGCTTTATTTTATCACGGAATATCTGCCATGAAATAAGGAGAATATCACCGTTGGAAAATTCGGATAGATTTTTTTAAATAAAAATACCCGGTAAATTAAAAACAAAGCTGTGAATAATCTTTTATTATTAATTACGTGCAAGAACTAGCGACCATTTTTACATTAAATCGTTCCACAATTTACAAATTTACAATTTTTAATTTATAATTTTGTGGTAGAATTTTCTTTAAAATATTCTACTATAAGTGTATGGCAGAGATTATTTTTCAAAAACTGATACAATAGAATAAAAATAATACTCCTGACAGACATACATATTCCGATCCAGGAAAATCAAACAGATAACTATGTAAGAGATAAATAACAGATGCGAGTAGTATTGCCTTGTATATCATCAAACTCCATCCTTGATAAAATTGTTTAAGAGGACAGTTTGATAGAAATAAACGTAACAATGTTGTTCGGCATTTCACAACCCGTAAGACGTGACTCATAAACACAAGTCAAAATCCATCGTACTGCTTCCTGCCCCACCAGTGGCTGAGAGGTTCTGCTCTAAAAGGGTTTGGACGGGAGGGGCTGGGATAAAACTCCTGCCGCACTCGTCCACCTAACAGTTCGGAGTTTTCCGTTGTTTTCTTCTAACCTTGCCGTAAATACGGCTTAGAAAGTGCATTCCCACGGAGTGCATTCCCACCTATGGCCTATATCCCAAGAGTAGATAATAGGCCGTCATTAATCAACCAACCAACCAACCTACTGCTTGCTTACCTACAGCTCCTTTGTTGACGAGTACACTTGCCACTACTTTAGCGCGTCTTTTTTAAACATCTACAAGAAATTCTTAGTGTTATCTTTTGCTTTATTTTGTCACGGAAAATCTGCCATAAAGTAAGAAGTAAATCGTCGTTGGAAAATTCGACTAGATAATTTGAATAAAAAATACCTCGCTAAATTAAAAACAAATCCGATCAACAAAGTTTATCATTTATTACAGGAATGACTAACGACTATTTTTATGTTTAATCTTACGATATTTAACGAATTTGTAATTTTTAATTTACAGTTTTGTGGTAGATTTCTCTGGAAAGTAATCGAGTATAAGTGTATGGCAGAGATTATATTTTCAAAAACTGGTACGAATAGAATAAAAATAATACTCCTCATAGACACGCATGTCCTGATCCGTAATCCAATTAAAAGAATGTACAAAACCTAATTATTTACTTTCAACAGCGTAATCAACGGACATTGCCATAATCAGGGTCTGATTTCCCGCGTGGCAAACTTCCACCGGTAAATTTAAATAGGAATTTTAAACTTATTTAAAGGTCTTATTCGTGACGAATTCCTGTCAAAAATAAAGCAAAAGTTTCTACTTTATTTTACTGGTGGAAGTTTTCCCCGCCAGTAATCAGGCCCTGGCCATAATCAAGATATTAAGTGTTTAAACTCCATTAATGTAATTTGGATTCATGTGCCAGTCAAGTGTGAAATCTTAAGAAGTTTTCCGTGATGTTATTACACGTGGCTATATTAGAGAAATGGTGATGCATTCTTGATATAGCCTAAAATGTCATAACAATTAACATAACAAGAGCGACAATTTTTATATTAAATCTACTATCCAGTACAATGTGCTTAAACTTAAACAAAAATGTGTTTGTTTTCTCATTATTCAAAAATAAAGTTAACCATTTAATCTATTAATCGCCTAAACAATAAAATAGGGATTTGTTTCTTCTGAAAGTCATTTTCCGCAACAAAATTCTAAAGGTAATCTTTGATTTATTTAATAATAAACATTGATTTTGACCGTTTACATTTGCGAGTTTGCCGCTCGCGACATAGAAACGATCACATAAAATAACTAGTCGTTGGGGCGCACCGTAATACTTACCCATCATAGATCTGCATAATATACTGCGTCGGATTAAGCGTCTCATTGCCAATTAAAATATATCTCTGACATGAAATTTGAATGAAACACAGGGTCATGAAAAATCGAAGCGTATGGAAAATATTATTACAAATATCTCGGCGACTAATTATCCGATCCACTCCATTCTTTATGCAAAATTTATGGGTTTTTTTATTGTCATTTACATTCACTCCTTAAAATAAACAATTTCGAAAAAATTTATATTTCTTTTATCAGAATGAATATTTCGAGAGTCCGAAAAAAATAGTTCCAGATAATCGAGGTTACTGAATTTCAATAAGCTTCTTCCCATTATTACATACTAAGTACATACCAAATTTCAAGGCTCTATCTGAATTTGTTTAGGAGATAGAGCGCTTACAGACACACAGACAGACGGACGGCAATTTTTTTTTTCTAAAAATATGTTTTTCGGAATCTCCAGTGTCTGCAACGTGTAAATCCGTCAAATTTTTTTTTTAGATTTTCAAAACGATTACAAGACTTACGCTATACTACATATGATGGGTAAGTAACAAGATAAAATCTTGTCAAACAACCCGACTCGTTCGCCCACTGTCAGCCCGTACTAAGAATCTATATAATAAACTAAAGACGCATCCGTTAGTAACACTGATTTCATATCGACACTCGCCTGAGTAATCAATTTTATTGTTATCAAATATTTATTAATTTCTAAACTTAGGACAATTTCAATTTACCCTGGAATAGGAAAACAATGTAAATTAAAAAATGTACTCCCATTTTTATTCAACTAAAACACACTAAAAATTGGAAATAACTTTATTTTTCAACCTGTGTGAAAATGGTAAATTTTCTATATCATTAATGATTTCAACATATTTATACTTTATGATAGACATACGTTAACAAATATTTAATTTAAAAGTTTGGGTTTTAAAAATTTAAGTACAAAGCTGATTTAGTATGTGACAATTTGTCAGACACGCTCATCCTACACATGACTTTCTTTGGTTAGAATCTTATAAAAACACTGTGCGCATATATGAGGCTTTTGGCGACACACATCAGGCAAATTCGGTGCATAGATAGCGCTAATGATGTAAATTGGTTAAGCTTACTTTTTATATTAATGTGAATTTTAAGTAATACTATTGCCACCAGGAAAATCAAACTGAAAACTAATTAAGAAATAAATAACATTGGTGAACAATATGTTTTGTCTAGATTGTCAATCTTTGTTCATGATAAAGGTGTCTATAAGGACAACTTGTTCGTAATTGTAAGACATGACTCGTAAAGACGCGACAAACAACAACCTACTCCATGCTTATGATTAACGCCTTGTGGACTGGTGACGAGTATACTTGCGACTACTTCAGCGTCTTTTTTTTATAAGATCTACAAGATTTTTTCAAATATTTTTTATGCTTTATTATATCACGGAATATCTGCTATTAAATAAGAAGAAAATCACTGTTGGAATTTTTGAATTAAAAAACCCTGCTAAAATAAAAGCAAAGCCAGGCAGCAATGATTTATTATTAATTACGGGCAAGAACTAGCGCCGATTTTTATATTAAATTGTTCCATAATTTACAATTTTAAATTTACAATTTTGAGGTAGATTTCTGTATTCACTTCTAAAATATTCTAGTATAAGTGTATGGCAGAGATCATTTTTCAAAAAGCGATACGAATAAAATAAAAATAATACTCCTCAGAGATATACATTAAAAGACCATACAAAACTTGACTACATACTTTCAACAACGTGCATTGCCATAATCAAGGTATTAAATATTTAAACTTCATTAATGAAATTTGTTTTCATGTGTCAGTCAAGTGTGATATCTTAACAAGTTTTTGGTGATATTATTGCATGTGGGTATATCAGTGAAATGTTGATGCATTCTTGAAACACCTGAAATATAACACAATGAACTGAAAATTAATGTAGTATAACTAATACAAGGTTGTTAAAAATAAACAAAGATGTTTGTTTTCTCATTATTGAAAAATAAAGTTAACTTATTAATTGCCAAAACAATAAAGTAGAAGTTTTCAGTTTTTTATTATTATTTTATTTTTTTATTTATTTACTTTAATTATTATTTTTTTTTTTTTTGCTGAAAGTCGTTCCCAACAACAAATTTTTAAAGGTAATCTTTGATTTATTTAATAGCGAAATTTCTCTCATTTAATAAAACAATAATTTAAATTCCAAAGTAGCGGTAGCTAGGAAGATAATTTTTGAATGCACATTTATTTTGTTCCTTTACAAGTTGTGAGTTTGCCGCTCGCGACATAGGAAAGATCACATAAAACAACAAGACAAAGCGACGTGAAACATCCCGACTTTGTGCCCAAAAACTTACTCATAGGTATCACTGACTTCATATCAAGCTTGCCTGAGTAATCAATTTTACTGCTATCGGAAATTTATTAATTTCTAAACATTGCAGAATTTCAATTTTTACACCCCGGAATAGAAAATAATGTAAATTAAAAAAAAAAAAAAAAAAAAAGACTTATTTTATATTCAACTAAAACATACTAAAAAGTAGAAATAATTTTACTTTTCAACTAGCGAGAAAATGGAATTTTTTTATATCATTAATGAATTCAACATATTTGTATTTTATGATACGTATACTATAAAGAATAAAAGGCAAAGTATCAGATTTTTATTACTCGCTTGTTATGAGATTTTTTTTGATAAAATGCATTTTTAACCCTTTTGTGAAAGGAAAAACACTAAATTTATTTGCCCTTTTCACAGTGTTAACAAAAATTTGTCGTCCTGCCTTTTATTTCTAAACACTTTGATTATGCTTTGGCAGTGGACTATTTGTTATTCCATTCATATCAGGGCCTGATTACAGCAGTAGCAAATTCCCAGCAGTAAATTTGAACAGCATTTTTTTGCCTGATTTAAACGCAATATTCCTCAAAATGTCTGTTATAATTATGGCAAAATTTCTTTTTTTTTACTGCTGGAAGCTTGTCTCTGTGGTAATCATGCCCAAATTCATACCACTTTTGGAAAACTAATCTCAGCCGTGCACTTATACTAGGATATTTTCAAGCTGAAGTTACCAGAAAGAAACAATTTTGTAAATAGTCGCTAATCCTGGCCCATAATAAAAGGTCTAATACATAAGTATGTATGACAAATTATAAATAAATGGAAGTTATTAATTATATAGAATTTTTTTTCATTTTTCTCACTAATTAAAAAAAATCTAGATTTTACTGGGTTTCAGTTAAATAAAAGTCAGAGTTTTGTTATTTTTTATTGATATTATTTCCTATTTCTTAGTTTTCAAGAAGAATTCGAAGAATTTCTATCTAATATTTTTATCTGTCATTTGCAAAAATGAAAATTTTAGATTTTGTTTGCATGTATGAATGTAATTTATAAAAACAAATATTCTAGTTTTGAAACTTTAACTCATTTTGGATAAATTAATACCTTTTTTAATTTGTAAAAACGTTTAATTTTAGAAAAAAATGTACACTGAAACAAAATTAAACTAGTCGGATGTGCCAATCTCAAAACTTTCTTCTAACTCACACAGGTTTCGCATACACTGAAAATGAATCTCAGCACCAATTTATATCAAGGTCTAACTGAATCTAAAGTTTTATTAAATTCCGTGCATTAGTTCTTGAGATATAACTATTTCTAAAATCGTGTAAATCCTGCAAAATGCAGCATAGCGGCGCCACCTGTTGGGATATTTAGACTAAAACCTAGTCCACAACAACTTATATCAACGTCTAACTGAATCTGAAGTTTGATGAAAATCCGTACATTGGTTCTTAAGATATAGTTATCACGATAATAATGAAAAATTAGCATAGCAGCGCCACCTGTTGGACTATTTGCACCAAAACATAAGCAGTATCTATTTACGTCAAGATCTAACTGAATCTGAAGTTTGATGATATTTCGTGCATTTGTTCTTGAAATATAGCTATCGTAAAAATCAGGAAAAAAAGTGGTCTAGCAGCGCCACCTGTTTGGATATTTACACCAAAACGTAATCAGCGTCTATTTATGTCAAGGTCTAACTGAATCTGAAGTTTGATGAAAATAAGTGAATTAGTTCTTGAGATGCTATTGCAGAAATCGCGAAAAATGCAGCAGCGCCAGCTGTTGGGCAATTTTCACCAAAAACTAATCAGCACCAATTTATATCAGGTACTAACTGAATATAAAGTTTTATTACATTTCGTGCATTAAATCTTGAGATAGAGCGCCCACAAAATTGTTGTCACATTCAGACAGACAGACAGAGTCACAGACACACATTTTCTAAAAACAGTTCAGTCGTGTTCAGGACCTTCTAAAACGTATAAATCCGTCGAAAACCGGAAGTCGAAAATTTTCATGAATCCAATATTTTCTTCTTGTAAAGATAGAAGAAAGTAAAAATAATATATGAAAGAAAGAAAAATATCCTAGAGCTTTTTATTGCATACTGCAATGCTATAAGTTTCCCATAAAAAGTATGCTAGACGTAGATTGAATTTTAAGATGTCATAAAGATTAATAAAACCTTAGTCGCTCAAATTAACTTGTATTTCATTAGAATATTATTAAGACAAAGTAGTCTGTTGTTCTATTGAATTTTTTTCAACTCAAATTCGAATTTTCATATAGAAAATGCAAGAATAAAAAATAAACAAAAATAAAAATAAATAACACATTTAATAACACTATTTCGCAGCAATATGATCGAGAAACACAAATAAAAGTTGTGCTAAATCTGTCCTACCTTTTTAAAACACGAGCATGGCTGTCATCAGGATCCGATTATCGCAGTGGAAAACTTCCTCCAGTACTTCGGTACAAAAAATTAATTTTTTTTTTTAGGCGCAAAATACTGGTGGAAGCTGGTCAGTAATCGAGCTCTAGCAACCATACAGGTAAAATATAAAACTGTACCAATTTTATTTAAATTTACCTCTCCATTTCTTGCGTTGGGCTTTAGCTGCATTAAAGAAAGTTCAGATGAATCTGCCTTTTCTAATTTAAACTTGGGATGTGGTAAAAAAAAAAAAATCATTTTAAACGTTACTTTACAATAAAAATCATTTTAAATCATTAAGTGAGTTATGCAATTTACCAGCAGGATTACTAGGAGTTTAAAAAACCTATAATCATGAATTTTTTTGTCAGAACAGAAAATTGACTATGACAAAAACTTATTCTGAAATATTGAGTGAAATTCATTCATGGGAAGCGAGTTTAAAATTCAGTAGTTACACAATTGCCTACGAGCGGTGCTACCAGAATAAGAAAAAATCTATCATCTGAAATGTTTTATCAAAACATGAAATTGAACATGGTGGAAGCTTATTCTGAAAATTCCAGAGAAATGTTTCGTGAGACGTGAGTTTGAATTGAGAATATATACAATCCGCCCCCCGCCCCCATAGCGTTAATGACAGTAAAAAAGTATCACGTTTTTTTTTAATTTTATTATATATTATTTTATTTTTTGCAAAAAGATAAATTTGCGCCATGGCGAAAGCTTATTCTGATGAACTAAGCGAAATCCGTCTGTAGTAAAGTAATTTAATTTGCGTAGGTATGCAATTTCCTACCAGGAACGCTACTAACAAAAAGAACCTACCCTGAGAATTATTTTAAAAAGATATAAAATTCATAGTGGCAGAAGTTTATGTTGAAGAAGTGGGCAATTTTTTTTTTTTGGAAGTTGGTTAAAACTAAATTTTTACCAAGGTACAGCGCCTAGCATACATAATGTGGAAAACGGCTACAAAATAGTACTAAAAAATTGAATCCGATAAATGTAGAACGATGCGGAAAAGATAACGGGTCGATCGCAGCGACATATTCTAGCAGTGCCGTAGACAGAGTAAAGGTCCAGATGGTTTGGATACCACTAATTTTATAGAAATATTTTTGTCTTATCTAATCGGAGAATTTTCTGCAATTTTGAAGCCGAAGAAAACTTTATAATATTACTGGTTTCCCGAATATTTGGACACCCCCTTTCATGGCTAAGCCACTGTCAGCTAGCTCTTTTCAACGCAAAAATCGTACAAGAATCGAACTGAGAAAACGTTTCAGCTGGTGGTAAATATTTTAAATAATTAATTTATACCCTATTTCCTTTGGCTTGGATAGTGATTTTCATAAGCTTTGAAAATATAAATGATACTGATCATGGCCAAAAAACGTGAAACGCATTCTTTTGTGCCTGGTTGCAGTACTCAATACAAGATAGCAAACTAGAAACTATCCCTATTTACCATACCAAAGGATGAACCTCTGCTAGAAGAGTGGAAAAGATTAATTCCCTAATATGATAAAAAAGAAACTAACTTCAAAATCAGTTACATCTGAAATATACACTTACAAGAAGATTTTATTAACAGAAATTATGTTCATATTGTCAATAGTGAAACAGTTACTTTTGCGAGAGGTAAATCTATTTTTAAAGCAGCTGCGATCGCCCTATTATTGTACATTATCGTTGCACGTTTATCGGCTACAATTGTTTAGCACTTTTTAAAGCCTTATCAGATTGGCTTTTTTAAATTCTGAAATTTCGCATTCATACCAGAAATTCCCTATAATGTTCTTTTGGATACTTAATGGCAGATATTTCGTGACTTCTTAAAGTAAAAATTCTTGTTTCAGAATTTCCGGTTTCGATTCGAAAATTTTTGAATTAAAAAACGGTAAAACCGTTTTCCACACTATACACTATATTTCCAATGATGATTGGTCACTTTCGATTTTAGACGTTTTGTTAAATATCTGGAAAGATACGTTAGGAATTATTCTGAAACTTCAGTTGTGTAGACAACATGATAAACGTCATATATTTCCACGAAGATTTTTTCCCGAAACCCCATAAGGGGCCGTCAACAAATTGAAGAAAAACGAATATCTTTTGGATAACGCTGTAGAAACTGATATTGGAAAAGCATTCAATCTGTAGATTATGATTAAGTGGCTTATTGTAATAATTTGGGTTCATTTTTATGAAGATAGCATGTACACTCGAAGAGAAATTTAGATTTTTATAAAAATAGTCCCAAATTTTATCAATTTTTTTTGCTTATAATTTGCAGAGTTTTTAATATAAAAACAAGCTATTTTCAGAAAATATGACAAACAAAATTGTACACAATACCTAGCAATCAATTAAAAAATAATAAAAATTGTATGAAAAATGAGCAGGTTTACTAAATATTGTTTCACTGCGCATGCGCAAATTCAATCAAAATATACTGTGCATAATATATTAGCTAAATGTATAGACCAACTTTTATGAGTCTCAAAAACGTAGCTTGAAAATTCTGATAGTAATCGTCGATAGAATAAGCTCGAATTTCGCTGTTCCCAAAAGGAAGCAAAAAGATGAGGGGTTGTACCCAAATATACTAGGTTATGAAAGGTGACATAATAAGAATGAAGTGTGTCTCATTCTATATTTGATACAACTCCTCATCTTTTTGCTTCATTTTGGGAAAAGCGAATTTCGAGCTTATTCTGCTGGCGACTATTTTTATATTCAATCGTACCACAATTTAAGAATGAATCTTGAAAATATCCTAGCATAAATGCGTGGCAGAGATTATTTTCAAAAGGTGGTGCAAATAAAATACAAAGTAGTCGCAGGGACGTACGGTGTCCCCATAATCAAAAGGTTAAATGTACATTGCATTGAAAGTGTTTATCGGAATGTAGTTAATGTCGTATTTGATCGCATAATTTCCGTAATTTATCAAATAATAATAGAATAATACCGAAAATATTGCCGCATAACTTATAGTCCTTATAAATTTTTATTAACACTAATTTATTAACACGTCCATTGCCGGGTTAAACTTACCGGAATTTTATTTTATTTAGAAAGTTCGAATTCATACCATAAAATTCTAATAGCAATATTTATTTTATTTAATTACAAACATTTCGTGATTACCAAAAACAAAAATTCTTCTGTTGAAATTTCCGGTACGGATTCGTAATTTTATATATATATATAAAAAAAAAACACGAGTGTAATAGTCGTTGACAGCGGAATGGGTTAAAGAATTCATCTGGATAATAATAATTGAAAAATTGAAACTTTTGTGAATGGTAATATATTTGTGTTTAAAACCTAAAAAAAGTAATTTCTAATAAGAAATAACTAATACATGTGCAAACAAGTGTTAAGTCGTAATCGATCAAAAACGCTGGGGCATGAAAATAAGAATTAACCATTGATCATTGACCAAAGTGTTAAAACATTTTTAAATGATTAATTTATGCATGCATATGTGTCAACTGTTATTTTTACAAAAATTGCACAAAAAATAAAATTTTATTTTTGCTATTTAACAGCAAATAAATTTCATGAAATACTTTCTACATTTTAAATTAAAGTTTCTTAATAAAAAAGTTTCTCTCTTGAAAGGCTAATCTATTTTCTTTCATGCACAAATAAAAAACAACTTAAACAAGTTGGAAATTGTACGTCAAACGTTACAAACGAGGTGCGTTCGTACGCACGTTTTAGAATTAAATTCATGATATCCCGTGCGTAGAACGGGTTAAACAGCTAGTTAAGTATATATTTTATGACACTGTTCATACAAATATCTTAACTAGTTATATAAATATTCAGATATATATGTATCAGCTAGTTATAAAAATATTAAGATCTTGATGATTTTTAATTCTGTGAAATGAATTATATTGTCTGCAGATTAATTTCTGTCATAAAATAAGTATCTCGGTCGCTTGACGATTAAACTTCCGAAGCTCCTATAAAAATAAAGTACCGATTTAAAAAAAAAAATTCAAATTTCTTAATAAATATTTTTATTAATATCTCCTAAAGTTTTGATTCGATTTTAATAAAATTTGAAATGTCTCGACAAAATTCTGCAAAGATAATATATTTTAAATTGCAAACCATTTGGTTGGGTAGTTTTTGCGTTGTTATATGCGGACAGACAGACAGACGGACGGACAGACAGACGGACAGACAGACAGACAGACGGACGGACAGACGGACGGACCAAACGACGACTATAGGTGCTACGTATTTATATAATTACGAACGCACCTAAAAACACTAGCAAAACAAGTGTTTTTGTCAGACTTGTATAAGATAAAACTAATGAAATATTCGTTCTATAAAAGAAATTCACAAAATAATTATTTATCGATTTTTTAATATAAAGACGTATTTAAAATAATTTCTCTTCAAACTGAAGTATCGCTTTAATAAATAAGAAATTTTCTCTTTTGAAAGGATAATCTCCTTTTCAGTTACATAGTTAAAAAATCTCTGGTTGAATGAACAAACACAATTACAAAATTATAAGGATTGTTTACTGTCATGAGTTTAATCATTGTAATTTGTGATCGCTTTGTTCATTCTAATTACTTAATAAATTAATAATGTTTATTTTTTGCGCTTCAATAATAATGTCAACGATTTTAATCATGAAATTTTAATAAAATAACTTCATTAATTTAACCTTTTGACATGAGGTCCGGACATATACACTCTCATATATTTATTGTATTCGTACCACTTCTTAAAAATAATCTATGCTATATATTTTAAGGTTGATGCGAAAGTCCTGTCGTATTTTGAAACCTAAATTTAATTTATTTAATTCAAGTAAAATTTTAACGTCTCTCAGTTCAAAGCAAGCAGGTAAAATAAAATTAACAGGTTATTTTTAATGTAATTTCCGGTGTATAAGCCACGGCTGAAAAAATTGTGTTACGAACCAGAAATTTTATTTATTAAAAAAGGTCAAATAAGTTCCATATAAGTTCCATATTTTATTAAATAAACTTTCTGGTCGGAGAAAGATTTATTTGAGTCGCGTCGTATACACCGGAAATTACGGTATTATATTTTAATGCTTTTCTACTCTTTTTGTTATACTTTTATCCCTTCCTGACACGTTTATACTGCAAGTTAAATTTGATTAGTTGCTTTACGCAAATTAAATTTGATCAGCTGCTTTACGCAAGTTAAATTTGATTGGCTGGATTATTTATTTCGGATTGGCTGATGAGAGTTCACAGTCGAATCTTTTTATTTTCTTTCTTGTAGTTATATGCTACATTTATACTTTTTTCTCCATGGCTTCTGTAAGATGTGATATACAACTACTCATAGCCAGGAAGGGAGTTGTTTTACAACTGGGAAACCCACTGAAACAATCAACTGTTTCTGTTTTAATTATCAGGTGTTAAAATTTTATCGATATTAAAATCCGACAGAACATTTACATCAACCTAATATGTCACTCTCAAGAGAAATGTACCACAAAGAAAACATTTGGAAATTGTGGTACGATTGAACATAAAAATAGTCTCCAGACGTATCCTGTAATCAAACCAAGTTAATTTTTTTTAAACATTAGAGCAGTTTGCTTTCATAATTTTAGAGAAGAATATTTTTTTATACAACAAAATCCAAAAAGAGAAGTGTTTTTAAGGAGCTGGTATAAAAACTAGTAGTTGAACTAGAACAATTAGGTGATCTAGAACTTATTGAATCTCAGACAAATAAGGCGGAGGAAACTTTTAGAAATTATTGGTTTTGAATTTCAAGGGACCGTACACACGCTGAAAAATTTCCGCCTACGACTGCATCAATTTTTGTGTCAGCGCTCAGGCCTAATATTCAATGGGCGGTGTGTACCCATTGAGGTCAATATCTCGCCAGTGTTGCCAGTAGGCTAACTTTGTTGGTACTTCTCTATTATCCCGTCGACCACTTTTCATAACAAAAATTATCGCCAAACTGTAAGATTAAACGCCAAAAATGCAGTCCCATTTACTTGATGTCAGAAGCATTATACGTGTTTGTTATGTCATCAAGTGGTTTTTAATTCGACATTTACGTGTATTTTTCATTATGTTTTACTGATTTATTATATATTTCATTAATTAAAATAATAATTGTGCCCTTAAATTCCTATATTTCATTTATTTAATTATTTTGGTATTCCAATGGCAACGTTCTCCCGTTTATTTGGCGATAGTTTTTTGTTATGAAAAGTGATCGACGGGATACTAGAGAAGTACCCTTTTGTTTAATTCAGATTGTTTGACTGTCACCACTTTTTTTAAATGCTGTAATTCGCCTTATTCTCCCATCATTTAATCTGTCAAGAAATCAGGCGAATATTTCTACTTTAAAAAAGTGGTGACAATCAAGTAATCTGAATTGAAAAGATAAAAAATGTAGCCTACTGGCAATACTGTATCTGGTGAGAATCTCTACAATAAAACACTCAATTTGGTTGATTTTCACTCTTATGAGAAATGATATTTTCCAGAAATCACAGTTAATATTTACTAAAACACAAAATATGGCTAATATAGTTTCCCAGATAAATTTTCAGATTTAATTACGAGCTACGCTATAACTATATTATTTATCAAAATAGGAGAAAATATAATCGGATGCAAAAATTATTCTATACATTGCTAATATAATGGAAATATTCACCCAAATTCACTTTCATTAAAGCCACTGCTTTCCGCTTTAATTTATAAAAGCGTATATCATAATAAATCAAACTCTTATCTGGAATTCGATTTGTAATCGCCTGCAACATATTTTTTCTTGTAATTTTTATGTATTTTTGATGAATAATTTCTACCACAAAATAAAGAAATAGATAAATAAAAAAAATAAACATTTGTAGTTTCTTTCAAATTGAAAATTTATCATTGGTTTGAAAAATACATATATATTCATGTAGGTACAACTACAAGAGTTTTAATGTCTTGTGAGATACATTAAAACATAATTCGTGATTCAATTTTACTCTGAACTCTGTTCCATATGTGAGCGCAGTGTTACCAGCGGGTTACTTTGTTTTAATTCAGTTTTCTTGATTGTGACCACTTTTTTAAGAAAGTAAACTTCTCCATATTTAATGACAGATTAAATAAGGCGCACACAGGGCGATTCAAGAACATTTAAAAAAAGTGATGCCAACGAAGCAATCCGAAATATTTTTTCAAAGAAAATAAAAGTAGCCCACTGGCAACACTGTATGCGCGTTTCCGATTTTCCTGGCTGCAAGAAGTTGAAGGCACGCACAGCGATTATATTTAGAGTGCGTCCTTTACGTGATAAATTTGCTAGCGCACACTGGCGCCACTTACCTCTCCTATGGCCGATTGTAAACACAGACGACCATTGCAGGGAAACCAGCTTGTATTTGAAAGGTGCTTTATCGTTTTAAACAGTGTTTTATTTTCGTGTTTCCCCTTTTAACAGCTTTCTTATGACTGAAGTTTTTTTTATTAATACTAAAACTCTAACGAAAAAAAACATTTAAAGTAAGTGTACTGGATTATTATTATTATTTATTTTCGTCAGATTTGAGGCGAACAAAACTAATATTTTACTGGTAAGAATTAATATTTTACCATAGCTTGACATCAAATGTGAAATGTCGGCCGTGAGAGGGCGGTAACTCGATGAATGTATACCATTCATCTACTCAGGCTTAATATATAAGATAGATAACAGATTTGATTGCAGGGTTGCTTTTTTTAACTCAGAAAATCCGAATTGGTGCCGGAAATTCCGAAAGAAGAATGTTTAGTTTATGTGGTCACAAAATATCTGCCATTATGTAAAGCAAAAATTGTTATGTATAAATTGTCAAAAATTGACAAAAATTGTCCTGTATATGATCTACAGAATTTATACACACCAAGTAATAGACAAAAAGTGAGTTAAATTTAAAATCACGTTCAGTAACGTAAAACACATTTTCAGGAACTATTGTTAACAGATAGTAGAGAATTCTTTTGTGTGTCCCTGTAAATGAATGATGACTGCTATACATACAATATTCTGAAGTAAGCCTCTTGTTATGCACCTTAGTGATATATATAAATTTCAATGCGTTTAAAATCGTGAAACAGTATTTAATTAAACCGCAAACGAGTTTTCTCCATAGACGTAACGTAACGGAATTCTTTTGACTGTCCCTGTAAAGTAACTATAAGTGCTATGCATAGAATATTCCATATTAAGCTTCTTGTAATGCACCTTAGGGATATATATCAATTACAATGTATTTGAAATTGTGTAACATCATTAAAATAAACCGCAAATGATTTTTCCCCATAGACCGTAATGTAACGAATTCTTTTGAGTGTCCCTGTAAAAAAACTATAAGTGCTACACACATAAGTTGAAATAGGGAACATGCTATAGATAACGACAATAACATATAAAAATTGCAGCGCAATCCGAGCATATTTACGGGAGATAGAGCACGGCCAGACAAACCGAAGTCATAAAAACTTTTGAACTACGTTGAAAAGTGTTAAAAATCGTATGTTATGAAAATGCAGAAATTGTAATGCAGAAATTCCGCGCAAAAGATAAAATTTGTAGCGGAACTTCGAAAGGAAGAAAAAGAAATTTCAGTAAATTATAAAACATTTATTGTTTGTAAGTGTTAAATTAATTTTATTTACTTTGCTGGATTTCTTGTGTGATATTAATAAATATTTTTCTTGATTTTGTAGCAAAATCTTACTTGATAGGGAAAAAAGTTTGGCATTTTAAAAATTAGCGGACCGTAAATCATTAGAAAATCTATGAACAGTGAATTAAATAAAAAAAAATTATTTTATATACTTTTTTATAGTACCCAAAACATAAATTAACCCAATTCTATCGAAAAACTGATTATTGTTTTTAATATTATAATTATTAATTTTGTTTTATACCTCAAATTTCACATTCGCCAAAACGTAGAAAACAAAAATTTAAATAAAATTTTTTGTTAAGTCATAGGTATTTCTTAATGAATTCTTCTAATAAATCTAAGTACTTTTTGTGTAATATGTTTTATCATAAGATTAATAATTTATAAACAATTTTATAAATAACAAGGAAGTAGTATAAAATTGATCAAAAACCAGAAAAATAAGCTAGTACATATTAATTACAGAATATAAACAAATTATATTCAATAGACTTTGATAAAAATCATGAAAATAACTTCTTTCTAACAGAGATATTGTTATCTCCAGTATAAATGAGTAAAATTATTATCACATATTTTATTTTTAAAGGAACATCTGTATGTTACTTCAATCTTCGGTTCCGGCTGCAAATTAAAAAAACAAATTTCAGCTGTTAAAATATTTTTCTTCCTCTGTTCTCTTTCAAAACTCTCAACCACTGACATATGAAGGTGGAACATTTCTCTTCGAGTAAATTCATTCACCTTTCAATTCTCTTCTGACGTCATGCTACTGCTACGGGTTGTCACTATCTGGCGATGATTTCTGCACTGAACACCCATTTTGGCGAATTTTCATTTTTGAAAAAGAGAAGATGAAATATATAACATAGCTGCAGACCTTTCGACTTTCTTCTGGTCAAATAAACATAATCTGAACCAAGAAAATATTTATATTTAATGAAAAGTTTCCTCTTTTTTTTGTGGCTATTTATTAAATTCTTTTATAAAATTTTCTGATTTCGTTAGATGGGGAAAAAAAAGAAAAAAAAATTATTTTGGTAGCTATGATAAAAAACTAATATGTTTCTTCTACAAAAACATTTTCTTCTATAGCATATGGTAGATAAGATGTCGGATTAATTTTTGTTTTTTCTACATTCTGCATGCGAAAATTTACAATGGAAAGCACGATAAAAATATTTATATAAATTCCTCTAGACAGTTTATTATATATTTTATCTCAAAATTACAATTTTCTGATATACATTTATAAATAATTATAAATTAAAGAAAACAGACACACACACAACAGAAGATTACACATAAGTTTAGTTGGAATAACTTATTTATTTTCAGTTTTATCATGAGCTGCATTTTAGCCGTAACTTTAAACAAAGAGAGAGAAATTATAAGCCTATTAAAAAAATGCTGTATTAAGGTAACGAATATTTACTTATTTCACGTAAACTTCTTCCGTTTCTTTAGAGCCTGTTATAATATAAGTAACTTTATACCATAAATTTGATATTTAATTCCTTGAAGGGCGGTGATACATTTTAAGCCACTTAATTTTAATACCTAAATGCTACAATGACACCAGTAATATGTATTCAAATATTTTACGTTGCTAATGTACGTGGAGAAAGTTCCCCACGGGACTGTACTGCAACTCAAAAGCAAATTCTGGATTTCCTGGAGTAGTCATCCCTGTACGTGAAGAAAAGCATTTATTATTTTCAAATAAATTTGTTCGTAGATTCTGGTGTAATACATTCATTTCAACATTTTAGAAACAGAAGTATTGAGTTGTCCGGGAAATTCGTGCTGGTTGGGAAAATCAACTCTTACCGGAAAATTCTATCATTTAATTATTTAACGTTGATTCCGACACTCAACCCCTCCTCTTTCGCTTCCTTCTCAAAATAAATGTTTAAAGTTATCTCTCTTGCTTCTTTTACGCACTATATATATATATTTTTAACTTTCTAATATCCTAGTATATGTTAGACTGCAAATCCTACAATGCAATAGACTGTCCTATATCGCATTTTTATGCTTTCTTTTACATATTTTTGTTAATTTAAATTATAAACTTTCTTCACATGGCTCCCTTAAGATGTGTTATAATACACTGCTCAAAACAATTAAAGGATATTTGAAGTTTTATATAAAATAAAGATATAAACGAAATTTTTTTTGCCGAAAATAGAAGAAGAGAATCACAAATGCAAATTTTTCTGGTTTTCAAACTGTGGAGTATGCAAATTTTGAGTTCGACGTCAGTAGCGTAGCCAGGGTGGGGGTCCAGATGCTCTGGATACCAATAATTTTGTAAAGTTTTATTTGCCTTATGTAATCGGAGAACTTTCTGCGATAATAAAGGCAACGAAAACTTTACAATATTTCTGGTATCCAGAGCGTATGGACCCTCTCCCTGGCTACGCCACTGTTCGACGTCAAAAACGTCGCTTCAGCGGCAGCGAATAAAATTTGACTTTCAACTGGATAAAAGAGAATGAAGACAAGGATGATCGGCATTCAGTGATTGCTTTGTTTCGATGAGTACGATGTCTCAGCGAAGTCATTTGACAGATTCAGAAGCTTGGAGAATTGTTGGTAGGTTAGAAGGGGGCCAAACTCAAGCCGAAGTAGCGCAAGCCATTGGAGTATCACAAAGTGCCATTTCCAGGATCTGGAACCGTTTTTTGGAGAGTGAATGTGCAGGCCGAAGACCAGGGCAAGGTCGTAGACGCGCAACAACGCCCAATGAAGATCGGTATTTAGCGTTAACAGCTCGGAGACATCGAAACATGAACGCTACTCTTCTCCAACGACACCTTCGCTCGGCTACAGGCACCACGATTTCAACTCAGACTGTCCGAAACCGCCTCCTTGCTGTAGGTCTGTATGCTCGCCGACCGATGGTATGTGTTAGATTAACATCAAGGCATCGTCGCGACCGCAGGGAGTGGGCAACCGAGCATGTCAACTGGAGGAGAAATGAATGGAGCAATATTCTGCTTTCTGACGAGTCCCGTTTTTCTGTGCATCCGGATAATAGACGTATTTTCATCTGGAGGGTAGGTGGCAGTAGGAATAATCCTGCGTTCGTGCACGAAAGTGTCAGATTTGGCGGTGGAGGAGTGTTGGTGTATGGTGGCATCTCCATTGACGGGCGCACTGACCTCTACATCATTCGAGATGGAGCTCTGACTGGTCGCCGATATAGGGATGAGATCCTCAGACCTATTGTAGTCCCTTACGCTGCAGCAATCGGAGATAACTTCATTTTAATGGACGATAACTGCAGGCCACATCGTGCAAACCTGGTGGAGGATTTCCTTTTCGAGGAAGGAATCGTTCGAATGGAATGGCCAGCGTGTTCTCCAGACATGAATCCAATCGAGCACGTTTGGGACGCTCTAGGAAGACGAGTTTCTGGCCACCAGCAACCCCCACAAACTCTCCAAGAACTGGAAAGAGCTCTTCTGGAAGAGTGGGGCAGAATACCCCAACTCGTCTTTAATAGCCTCATTGAGTCCATGCCTCAAAGGTGTTCGACGTTGCTGGCCGCCCGTGGAAACCATACCCCCTACTGAAAATGATTTTCTTTGAAGAAAACACCTTTTCTTATTCTTTTTTTCTCATATGCACAAATTGTGTTTTTTTCCTTTTGTACACAAATGCGCAATAAAATGCATTTTTTTCTGCCAAACATGTGTAATTTATTCTCATATAACCTACTATGTCTGTCGACCATGTATCAATCAGCTAAAAAGTTTCCCAGATACAAAATCCACCTAAAACTGCAATATCCTTTAATTGTTTTGAGCAGTGTATTACTCATATACAGGGAGTGCAGTAATTCTTAACTAGGCATCCCATCGAGACGTTAATCTGTTTCACTGTTTCGCTGTCTAATAATTAACGGGCAGAATTTTCCGGGATGAATTGACTTTCTCAACAGTCACGAACTTTCTGGATAACCCTGTACTTTTGTCCCTGAAAGTGTTTAAGAAGCAATTTGATTTTCCGGCCCGAAAAAAAAAATAGTTGTAGATGAAATATTTTTTATTCTTTACTGTCTCTTCAAACTCTCTAGCGCTGACATATAAAAGGTGAACTTTTTTTCCTCGAATGAATTCATTCACCCATTCATTTGTCCTCTGACGTCATCTTCCTTCCCTGAGGTCAATATCTGTCGAGGACTTCTGCAGTGAAACATTTCCTTCGGCGATTTTTCACTCTTTCACTTTTTTTGAGAGACGATAGATACCTTAAAAAAAGATCACAGTAATGAATTCATTTGGGATGTAATTTTAAGAAAAGTCCAAAACTTTAGCGTATATATATATATATATATATATATATATATATATATATATATATATACATATATTAAATAAGAAGACAGATTCAAAGAAAGTGACGTAGCCCATTTTTGTTATTATGTACAATAAATATATCTATCAGATATAAAATATGTATAAATGTGTATAAATACATCTATCAGATATAAAATATGTATAAATATGTATAAATATATCTATCGAGATATTTTCTTTTCATACAATAGGAATACGAACCACCATACAACAAAAGTACGGCAGTGCTTTTGTTCTATGTTCGGAATCTGTTTTTAATACCTTCCAACACTGTTGAAAAGTGTTTATGAATTCGGCCTGTCTGTTACACAATTTCAAACATATTGAAATTGATATATACTACTGATTTGCACTAGAAGAAACTTAATATAGAACCCCTGCCCCTCCTCCCTTTTTGTTGAAGCTTGTATCCTGTAAGTGCAAAAAAACTGCCAAGGAAATTGTGGGTCTAATAAGGTAGGCCATTGTTCTTCCAACATATGCCTCAGCTGCGAAGGGGACTGCAACAAAATTTCAGTGGTGAAAGAAGACGACGAAGACGAGTTATACCTTGAAACTGAGCTGGAGATGGCTTTCCCACCCATTGAATCCGTGGACACATTGGAAGCGGAACAAGCCATGCCACAAGGCATGAAATGTTTACCATTAAGAAATATTTTCTCTATAATATTGGTAGTAAATAAAAAAAACCCACAAATTCCATACATCTATTTTCTATGTTGTAAATGTCGATGACCATTAGGGACCTTCTAATAAATAATGCGGAAATAAGATTTTTGCTTTTTTACTAATGTACATAATTATTTATAATTAAATAATGATTCATAATGAGTCGTATTTATTATCAGGCAACTTCATTGTAAAATGTAGTCAATCACCTAGTTTTAGTACATTAATAGTCAACGTTTGCTTAAAAAATATTATTTTCCTGTTACATCGACGTACAGTGCCGTAATTCCCGTTTTTTACAGATTTTTGTCTTTTACCCCCCTTGAAATTTTATCTCCTCTTAGAGTGCGAATTCTCCGGAGGAGGAGCACCCTCGACTCATGAGAGGGGGTGGAGCTGCTCCACTGTTCCCACCTTTCTCTGGCTCCGGATTCGCACTTTTCCTCTTCCTCAAATGCATAAAATATAGTCAATCATATAATCGTTATTATCATTAATGGTTAATATTTGCGTAAACTGGTTAGTTTCCATGTTACATCGGCGTACAGTGTCGTAATTCCCGTTTTTTTTTTTTTTTTTTTACAGTCTTTTGTTTTTAACATCCATTTTAGAGGCACTCTCACGGCTAAAGTATTGATCAGAGAAAAAACTTTCATTACATAAAATATAGGATATTTTATTATCTTTAATTCATATATTGGCGATTTTCACGCAAAATGCAGAGTTTTAGGGTTATTTTTAAAAAAAACGGAGAAAAGTTCGTTTTTTACAGGTTTTTTGTAAAAAAAAAAAAAAAAAAAAAAAAAAAAAAAAAAAAAAAACGTGTTTTCCGGAAAAAATTTTGTTGGAAAACCTCAGATTCGTGTTCCGCGACTCAAAAAACATAAAGGAACCAAATATCAAAACTTTCCTTTATTTGCCCTTTTTTAGCCCCTAATGTCTGGACTATTAAGAGAAATAGACCAGCGTAGCTTGCTAGTATTTTATAAAAGCTCGCTATCTGGTGCGTCAATCCATGTTTATTTTACGCGCATGAGTCATATCCGGCGGCTCCTGTTCTCAGTTGAATAGAAGATTTCTTTGTGAGAAGAGGCGCTTTTTGTTACGTTTCAGGTTTTTTTATAAACATATAAATGTATATAATTAAAAATTATTTTGGATACCATGCCGCAAAGTAATCATTTACATAAATTTTACTTACGATTCCGGAAAGCGTGGCTCAAAAAATAAATCAATTTGTTGAAACTTAAAAAAATAAACTTAGAAATATAGTTTTTTTTTAAAACAGAATTGCATAAGAAACGAGTGTTTTCGTGTGAAATCGGAAAACGCCACTCGCTTCATTGAAAACAGATTAATATCATATATTAATTTGTTAAAAAGCGCGCCGGTCGTATTAAAAAAAAAGTATGTAACACGATGACTCGAGTACACCAGAACACATCCCCGATCCACCTAAAAATGGACTTCCAGATATTAAAATATAATGCATGTAGAAAGGTATAAATTTCAGATAGCTCTAGACAGGAAATATAAGACTACTGTGAAAAAAATCAGAACGATATGCCTCATATTTGCTGAGATATTAAATGCCGCCTTTTTGTGGGTTTTTTTTTCTTAAGCTAGCTGTATATATAGAATGTCTGAATTCTTCGGTTTTGGTCATTGCTGCGTCACTTGAGATACTATCGTCTCCCATGGTTAATAAAGGGTATTTACTAATGGTAAGTCAACAGCAATGGTTTTAATTTTAAAACACATGAAATATAATTTTAGCCATGATTTTGCCTCAAATACTCCACTGTGTGGCGGTTACACCGACTGAAATTTATAAATAAACGCACATTTAAGGCTAAGCAAAAAAATGAATACGCGGTTGTTATTTCTAAAAGTACGTTTTCAGAGGTTATGCGTTTTCAATGTTATTAACTTAACATCTTTTTATTTATCTTATTAAATGGTGTAGTTCCGTTGCAGTATACTCAAAGTGTTGGAAAGTGTTTCATGATCTATGCTCGGCGCATGTTTTTTAGGTGCGTTCGTAATTATATAAATATGTAGCACCTATTGTCGTAGTCTGGTCCGTCCGTCTGTCTCTCCATCCGTCCGCATATAACAACGCAAAAACAACACAATCGAATGTTTTAAACTTAAGATAGATTATCTTTGCAGAATTTTGTCGAGACATTCCAAATTTTATGAAAATCGAATCAAAACTTTAGCAGATATTAATAAAAATATTTATTAAGAAATTTGAATTTTTATAAAAGAAATCGATGCTTTCTTGTTATGGGAGCTTCCGATTTTTAACCGTCAAGTGACCGAGATACTTATTTAATTACAGAAATTAATCTGCAGACGATATAATTCATTTCACAGAATTAAATATAATCAAGATCTGAATACTTATATAACTAGCTATAGTACGAACGTACCTCATTTGTCACGTTTCACGTATAATTTCCAACTTGTTCTTTCTTGTTTAGCTAAAAAATTAAGCTCTACAGACAAAGCCTTAAATTGACCATATTCTAAACATCTTGAATGACCCAATATTTGTAGATTTTAATTGCATTAACAGTTTGAATAATTTAATAAATTTGTTCTGATTAAATAAAATATTAATTTGTTAACCATATGTAATTAATTTAATAGTATTCCTAGAAAAATGTAATATTTGTTACATACAATTAGTTGAATAAATTAAAGAGCCATGAATGAAGAGCAGTTGAATTGACACAAAATCATGGCCAAAATTATTTTTCATGTGTTTTAAAGTTGAAATCATTTCTGTTGACTTAATATTAGTAAATAGACTTAATGTTGTATACACATAATTGTACGCATTTATTTAAAAATATATATATAATACAAAGTTTATTTAACTGTTTAATGTTTATAAGAGGAAAATATTTGTTGGTATACATTTGTTTTATTTACAAGTAATGTTTAATTAAATGTGGTTTATTTTACTATATATAAAACTTTAATTATTTATATAAACCAATGTATATAATATATATATTATTTGCAGTTAGTATTTAGCAAAGTTGTATCTCTGTCTATACTTTCTCTGTCTATCTTTACGATATTTACAATCATAGGATCTTTTGTCATCTTATGATTCTTTACTATCTTACAATCTTTATACCATTTTTAACACTTTCCAACCTAGTTGAAAAGTGTTTATGACTTCGGTTTGTCTGGCCGTATGGCCGTCTGCCGTCTGGCCGTCTGCCGTCTGGCCGTCTGCCGTCTGGCCGTCTGCCGTCTGGCCGTCTGCCGTCTGTCCGTGCTCTAACTCCCGTAAATATGCTCGGATTGCTCTGCAATTTTTATATGTTATAGTCGTTATCTATAGCATGTTCCCTATTTCAACGGAAGTGTGTAGCACTTATAGTTTTTTTACAGGGACACTCAAAAGAATTCCGTTACATTGCGGTCTATGGGGGAAAAATCATTGACGGTTTATTTAAATAATGTTTAACTATTTTAAACGCATTGAAATTTATATATATCACTAAGGTGCATTAGAAGAAGCTTAATATGGAATAGGGTGTGCATAGCTGTTATAGTTACTTTACAGGGACAGTCAAAAGAATTCTGTTACATTACGTCTATGGAGAAAAATCGTCTGCGGTTTATTTAAATAATGTTTCCTTATTTTAAACGCATTGAAATTTATATAAGGTGCATTACAAGAGGCTTACTACAGAATAGTGTGTGTACAGCAGTCATCGTTCATTTACAGGGACACACAAAAGAATTCTCTACTGTAAGTTAACAATAATTCCTGGAAGTGCGTTTTAAGTTACTGATCGCGATTTTAATTTTAACTCGCTTTTTGTCTATTATGTGGTATGTATAAATTCTGTATATCCTATACAGGGAAGCACAAAAGTTCGCGAACACATTTCCGTATTATTTAACTCTAGACGGAGAATTTTAAACTGTGCTACGCGTTTCCTAACTGAACTAAAATTTAACATCTTATGTAGTATATATACAAATCTATAGATCCTATACAGGGCTGAATAAAAGTATTCGGATTACTGAGATGTTATCTTTTAGCTTATTAAACGGTATGATTTGTAAAATTATTTTGGAAGCGTTGGAAAGTGTGGCATAATCTATGCTTGACGCATGATTTTTCGTTCTTGTTTTTTATTATCTATGTTCTAGCAAAATGTTAGCATCAAATTCAAAGAAATTAAAAATACAGATGTGCCCAAAATCTTTGACGTATTTTACAATTTAAAATTCAAATATTCGTCTTATGAGACTGCGGATTGGACGAAAATACTGCTTATGATCAGAACCATCATAAACTAAAAACGAGCAGTTAAACACCCCGTTTTGTAATACTATCTTTTAACTTGTAGAATGAATGAAACATAAGACCGTTTGCATATGATTCAAAATCCAAAGCGTGCAAACGTCGAAATGTTCCTGTAGATTGTACAAAATATGTTGCTCTTGAGTATTTAATGCCTTTTTGTAGCTTTTAACCCTTTCCGGCACAGACAAAATCTGTTCGAAAAATGGGAAATTGCTGACTGACACCGGAATTTACAAACGACCTTTTTAGGAAATATGAACTCCTTATTTTAAACTTTCATCATAGAAACAAAATTTTATTGAAATATTCTTGGTGCCGTATGCAAGTTTGGAAATAAAATTAGGTGTGCCCGGAGTGGGACCACTGTGCTGGAAGGGGTTAAAGCATAGCACACTGTAAGAGCAACTGTTTGAATTAAATTTTAGTTAAACAAAATTTTGAATCATGATAAGCATTTTCGTAAAAGATGCACACTCGTAGGTTAATTACTTGATTGGTTAATGAATTTCAAAATGTGTGAACAACTTTTAGTCAATCCTGTATTTAGCTATACATTTCATTTTCCACTTTTTCTCCCACAAAATTTACGTTTATGGACGATACGCTTACGTTACGATGACGTTCATGGAAGAATAATTCATAAAAATTTACATTTCAGATGACGTTAGTTTTCATTTATAAGTATATAAATATACCAATGATAACTGCAGAGAACATTTTATTCACTTGTAATTCAAAATATAATATTGAATATTGCTTCGATAAGAAGGTTCCGCTTACTTTCTAAGCTAATATCCCATCTGTGATTAACAGTTTTAGAACTAGAAACGTTTGTTTAATTGTCTAACATAAAAACGAAAAGTTAAATGATTTAATTTTTTCTCTTTGTAGTTAGTAAACGAATAAACGATAAAATATTCTACGCAACGGCAATATTCAATCAATGTAATTTACTTTTTCGGGACCATGAGTGCATTTATGCATTTTCAAACAACGCAATCTGCAAATGTTTATTGTAACAATAATAAGGAAAAGTAATATTAACTTTACTTATATAAGGCACTTCCGTGGTTCAGTAAGTTAAAGGTAACTGTTTAAAACAAAATTGCTCCGCATGTCCTGAAAGGGTTAAAAACGTTTGGCTGATTTAGAGCCGTTGTCGTCTTCTTTTAAGCAAAAAGGCTTTACTGACTGGGGCTTCCGTAAAAACCTTCTAGTACCAGGTTTTAAATTTTGATGAGCGTTCTTAGTGTTGCATGATTTTACCCAAGTATTTAATACTATTGGGTTGTTCGGAAAGTTCATTTGAACCGGAAAATTTTATCACTTAATTATCTGATAAAAATTACGATTACTGATGTTTTTTTGTTTTTTTTTAGACCGCTGACCAGGCCCCTACCTGCTAGGCTTTTGTCTAGCGTAACGAGTTGATACCTGACAACGGGGCTAGGATTCGTCTGCTCTCCGCTTTGCGAATATGTGTTTGTTACATCTATAGGCCGACGTAGCTTCAGTGCGTCTTGTTGCTTTAATTGCTTTTTCTAAGTTGGCCGGTTGCTAATTGATTTTTGATGAGGCGGTTCAGCACTGCGCAGTGTAGCGAAGTCATGCCGGACGTATGTGAGATGCTGGGATATTTACTATTTCCTCGCTCCATTGCTCATCCATACGTCATGCCATAGCTACTCGAGTTGGTCTCGTAATTTAGAACCTTGATCTGGTGACGAGACCTTCACCAGACTAGGCACCCCCAGAGGTGTAATTTACAGGTAACTTGGAGGACTTTACACCAATGACCGATTTTACATGCACCGAGCGCCATTAGCGTACATGATCGCCGCATCTGAAAAGGAATGGGGTTAGACATTTTATAACACTTTTAATACTAGAAACTAAGTGCTACTTTTAGACTTTAAGTACTATTACTTTACTTGGTTGTTTGTCTTAATTTACCTATGGGTCTACCGTACGATAATTTTAACTGAAACTAAATATTCTAGAGCTACTTATTCCTACAGGGGGGACTAATTTTTAATAATTGACGAGCAAAATTTTCCTGTACGAATTGGTTTTACCAAACAGAAGGAACTCTCCGAATAACCCAATATTAAATGTAGCGAATGAATTAATTAAATGAATATGGCTGAATTAAATTTAACGAATTAATTTAATGAATTAGAGACTCTCTATAAAAAGTTTAAGTTATTATTTTTTCGTGGTTTGAACATAAAAAAATTAAAAACAAAAAATAATGGGATCAAATAAAAACCCCAATTGTACTAGGAAAGTTAAATTGCAATATGTCACAGGGGTCGCAGAATATAGGAAACATTTCATTGTTGATACCAGTATCCCTGATCAATAATCTTGAGTATAAATTTCTTTACCGTATGCAATAGAAATATATCACGAACATAATTTTTTCTAAAATAGTGGTAGAAACAATAAAATTTGTCCTATACGCTGCGAGGCCTGATGTCATACTATGAACAGCAAAGTCTGAAGCGTGAATTAAGCAAGTGATGGGCATAATTTTGATATTCGAATGCATCATTCCGGCATGTGAAAAAGCATATATCCAAACCTTTGTAATTTTTTTTATGAACTAAAGCCAAAAATTCATTAAAAAAAAGGGAATGCATTTAAGAGCCAAATAAGTTACCGAACGCAAAATTTTATTCACTTGTAATTAAAAAATATAATATTGAAAATCGATAAGAAGGTTCCGCTTACTTTCTAAACTAATATCCTATTTGTGATTTACAGTTTTAGAACTAGAAATGTTTGTTTAATTTTCCAACATAAAAAACGAAAAGTTCAATGATTTAATTTTTTTTCTCTTTGTAGTTATTAATCAAATAAACGATGAAATATTCTATGCAATGGCAATATTCCATCAATGTAATTTAGTTTTTCAGGACCATGGGTACATTTATGCATTTTCAAACGATGCAAGCTGCAAATGTTTATTGTGACAATAATAAGGAAAAGTAATATTCACTTTACTTATATAAGGCACTTCCGTGGTTCAATAAGTAAAGGTAACTGTTTAAAACAAAATTGCTCCGCATGTCCTGAAAGGGTTAAAAACGTTTGGCTGATTTAGAGCCGTTGTCGTCTTCTTTTAAGCAAAAAGGCTAAACTGACTGGGACTTCCATTTAAACCTCCTAGTACCAGGTTTTAAATTTTGATGAGCGTTCTTAGTGTTGCGTGATTTTACCCAAACATTTAATTATATTGGGTTGTTCAGAAAATTTGTCGTACCGGAAAATTTTATCATTTAATTATTTGATAAAAATTCCGATTACTAATGTTTTAATAATTGACGAGCAAAATTTTCTTGTACGAATTGGTTTTCCCAAACAGAAGGGACTCTCCGAATAATACAATATTAACCCTTAATTGCATAGTGATGCAAATTTCCATCACTATTTATTTAACTTTTAATAAATAAATCAACTTCTTCTCCACCACTATATTTATATAGAAATATTAATGCAGTAAATTTCCCGTGAACTATGTTGCTGAACAAAGGTAAAAATCCATCTTAAATTTTCTGGTGTTTAATATTTAATATATGTATTTAAAAAACACAATTGTAAAAGAAAACCGCATGCAAAGAAGGGTTAAATGTAGCGAATGAATGAATTAAAGACACTCTATAAAATGTTTAAATTATTATTATTATTTTTTTTTTTTTTTTGTGGTTTGAACATAAAAAAAATAATAACAAAAAATAGTGGGATCAAATAAAACCCCAATTGTAGGTTAAATTGCAATCTGTCATACTATGAACAGCCAAGTCTGAAACATGAATTAGCTAGTGATGGGCATAATCAATTATTTTGATATTCGAATGAATCATTCCGGTATGTGCAAAAGCATATCTCCGAACCTTTGTAATTTTTTTATCAATTAAAGCCAGAAATTTTATTTAAAAAAAGGAATGAAATTAAGAGCCAAATAAGTTATCTAACTGCTTTAGTTTTACAAAATTTCTAGCTTAAATTGTTTAAAAAGAATACTAAGGTTGATAGCTATTCTTTTGTACATACACGAATTATTCATTCGAATATCAAAATCATTCTTTATGTTCATTAATAATTTAAATCGGCATCTCTTGAGAATAAGCGACAGTAGATTAATTTTAACACAATTATTCACATTGGTTAAAGAAATCATATGAGTTGTAATTACAACTAATAAGAGACAGATCTAACTTCTACAAATAAATTTTTAAGTACTGTAGGAAAAGGACATTTAGGAATAATTCTTTTATATTATTAATTAATAATAAAGTAATAATAATTAACATTAATGTTACGAAATTCTGCTAAAAAAATTGCACTTCAATGTACTTCCTGAAATCCTTTAAGTTTGGCAAATGAAAAGAAAATAATTTTGACACCAGGAATTTACTGTATAACCCTTACACGTCCTATTTCACCGCCCACTGAATATTCAGTGCCTGAGCGCTGACACAAAACTTGATGCAGTCGTAGGCGGAAATCTTTCAGCGTGTGTACTGTCCCTAGAAATTCTATACCAATAATTTCTAAAAGCTTTCTCCGCCTTATTTGTCTGAGTTTCAATAAGTCAAAGAAAACTTTTAGAAAATACTGGGGTGTAAAATTAGGGGACCGTACAAAGGTTTTACAAAATCGGCCCACGAGCGCCGCCATTTTTGTGTTCGCGCTAAGGCCTAGTATTCACGGGGCGGTGTCTATTTCTGAAATGATTGACTGCAATTAGAATCTATGAACGAATTGATTTGAAAATGAACAAAAGCATTTCTTCAAGTGCATTATAAAAGCAAAATTATTTTTCAAAACATTGAGGTACAAATCCGGCAGTTGGGAATTAAAATTAAGTGGGAAAAATATTCCACAAGCAGTGCAAGGGATAAACATATAGTGATTAAAACTGTAAGTTTATTTATATCATGAACTACATTTATTTCCACCAACTTTCAATTCGTTAAACTTTAAAGAATATATTGATAAGTAGCAATGTAAGTAAAGGCTGTAATTTGTACATAAGACGATACAAATGTTTAAACTGAAAAATTCTCATATATTAGCATGGAATTTCATTATTTGCAAGTTTTTTTAGTTACTACAACCGTTTTTGTTTATAATTTCCATGCAACTTTTCGCACGAATATTATGAGAAATTATTGAGTTGGAAAAGTGGTAAATTTTCTCATATCACCAAAAAATTTGTTTTGTGTCAAAATTCAAATAGTCAAAATGTATAAAAAACAAAAACAAAAAAAAACAAATACCCCAAACAAAACAATCAATTTTGTTTTACTTTTATAAAGTTCATATATGCCATCCATGGGGGCGTGTCTAACATTAAATTGTTTAGAGCGCAAACTTTTTAATTAATTATTTTTATCTTTATTTAAAATTTATCTATCGTAATACAGCAGCATCGATTTGCCAATTCTGCATTTTCTTATTCAAAAAAATTTTTCTTTCCTTTTGCTACACATGGAAATTCTCTTTTTTAGACTTTAAGCGATGTTTTAGAAATTCGATGCTATTACATTACGATAGATAAATGTTGGGTAAACATTAAAATAATTAATTTAAAAGTTTGCGCTTTAAACAATTTAAGTAAAAAGCAAATTTTTGTGTAACAGTGTCACACACGCCCTGATGCATACACATGATTTCCGCTTAGAATCGTATAAAAAAATTGTATGAATATGTGTGTCTTTTTGTGATACACATCAGGTAAATTTCCTGCATATAAGAGTATTAACTAATGATGCATATTTATTTAAGCTTACTTTTTATATAAATGTGTATTGTACATAAAGTGTTGACACCAGGAAAATCAAAATGAAAACTCTATATGAAATAAATAGTACATATGAGCCGCATAAGTGTTACAAGTATGACATTTTGTTCATGATAAAGTTGTCTAACGACAACTTAGTTCAAATAAAAGTAACAGTACTGTTGCGAGGAAAGGTTGTCTCATAAATACTCAATAAAGTGCGTCATACTGGTAGCTTATTATGAATGCTTTCACGACCCGTAGTGAGTGTACTTCAGCACGTCTTTTTATAACATATACCAGAATTTAAATGTAATTATTTCTGCTTTATTTTATCACGGAATATCTTATATTAAACGCGGGGAAAGTATCCGTTGGAAAATTCTGGTAATTTTTTCAATAATCAAAAGAAAAAAAAAACTAAATTTAAAACACAGGCGGTCAGTCATGTTTTATTAATGATTATAGGCCAAGAGTGGTGACTGTTTTATATTGAATCATACAACAATTTGCAAACATTTTGCTTTGAGATAGATTTCTCTTTAAATTTACCAGTATAAGTGTATGGCCGAGATTTTTATTCAAAAAGTGGTACGAATGGAATAAAAATAGTACTCTACAAAGACATACATGTCCCGACTCGTAATCAATATAAAAGACTATACAAAACCTGATTACATACTTTCAACAACGTAACCAACGTATATTGCCATAATCAAAGGATTATGTATTTCAACTTCATTAATGAAATTTGAATTCATGGGTTAGTCAAGTATGCTATCTGAAGAAGGTTTTGGTGATATTATAACAAATGATGATATTATTACAAATGATGATATTATTATGAAATTTTAATGAATTGTTGTAACAGTCTGAAATAAAACATAATGAACTGAAAATTGATGTAAAATAAGTAATGCAATGCGATTATAATTGAAGAAAATATGTTTCTTTTCTCATTATTGAATAATGTAATTAACCACTTATCATATTAACCGCTAAAACTATTATGTAGGGGGTTTTAGCATTTTTTTTTTGTTTGTTGAAAGTCGTTTTCTACTACAGATTCCCAAAGGTAATCTTCGGTTTATTTAATCACAAAATTTCTGTCATTATAAAAAGCATTTTCTATTAATTCAAAAATAGTGATATTTCGGTAGTTAAGATCAAAATTCCAATTTATTTTTACAATTTACAGCCACGAGTTTGTAGCTTGCGACATCTGAAAGACCGCAAGAAACACGCAAAGCCACGTGAAATAACTCAACTTTGTCGCCCACTGTCTACGCGCACTAAGAATCTATATTATAAAGCAAAAACATAACGGCCAGCAACGCTGACTTCATATCGAATGTTAGCCTCATTAATTAATTTTGCATCTACCGAAAATTAATTATTTTCTAAATATCGTACAATTTAAAATTTTACACACTCGAATAGGAAAATAATACAAATTTAAAAAGAATACTCCCACTTTTATTCAACTAAAGCGCACTAAAAATTAAAAATCATTTTATTTTCCAATTAGTGTGAAAAATAGAAATTTCTCCATATTATTAATAATTTCAACATATTTATACTTTTAATAAATAAAATGCGGTAAAATACACATATTCTTTAAAATGATGTATTACGTTATATACATAAAATTACATTCAAACACAAATCAACAATTTCAGCCTACATCAAGTTTTATATGTCAGTATATCAAATCCATCACAACTAAGCTGTTTTCGACTTCACTACAGTTCAGAACTCAATGCATGGACCTTGACCAATCAGTATCGATATAATTTAACGATTTATTCGACAGCTTACGCCATCTATTTATATAAAATATTACTAAGTTCCAAATTGAAAGATTAATCCTGAAATGAGTAAAAAACAATCTTGAAAAGGTAAAACCGGCCCCCTCCGTTTTATCAACTATGAAACCACTACTCAAATCTTCAACAATACTGTATGATACATGTTATATACATTAAGGAGTCAAAAGTCAAAGCATCAAATTTTTATAACATATTTGTTATGAGGTATACTTCCTACTAGCATTAAAGCCTTTGTGAAAGATAAAACTCAACATATATTTGTTTTTTCTCGTGTAACACAAATTTGCTGACCTGTATTTCTTTCTTTAACCCTTTGATTACGCGTTGACACATATACGTCCAAGTGGACTATTTTTTATTCAATTCGTGCCAGGGCCAGATTACAGTCGTGGCAAATGCCTTATCCAAAAGCCTTATTCTAGCAAAAATTCTATTATAAAAAAGGCAAAATTATCTATTTCTTTTTTACTATTACTATTGGAAGCTTATCCCGGTGTGATAATCATGCTCTAATTCGGAATACTTTTTGAAAACTAATCTCTGCCATACCTTATACTACGATATTTTGCATATAATACGAACCCTTGTTTAAAGAAATGAAAACATAATGGCTATAGGGTAAACTTAATGGTAAATTTTGGCCTTTTTTAATTGCCTCTTTTAAGGCAGAAATTCCTATTAAATTTTAATAATAACAAAAAGCGTAAAAGTTGGCAGCTATGTTGATAGAGAATCTTCCTAAATTGTGATTTAAGTAAAAATTAATAAATGTATTACTTTGAGTTGATGTAAAAATCTGACATTTGTTTTAAATGAATAGGATAAAGAAATGAATCGCACGCTATTTTACAACAAAAGTACAGAATTGTTTTTGCAAATGATACGGGTTTTTTTTACGGCATATGAAAACAGTAAGCAAAACAGTCGATAAAAATGAAAATTTTTCTTTAATCTATAATATAAAGCATATTCGTGCCAGTAGTGGGGACGTCATAAAGATGTTGCCAACAATGCGCCTATCGCTTTTCTTGCGCATATATTCGCTTCTAAATACCTCATAATTTTAACATTTACAGCTTGGAACGGGACAAAATAAGGGGAAAAGTGTAAGATAATGACAGTAGACCATAACGAAGGACATAACGAGCTCCGCGTTTTCTTCCATTCAGTTATACGAAGTAGCACATGACGAAATACACCAGGAATCTGTACTAGAGGCTCATGTGACTAAACCATTAACTATTCATTTCAAAACAATTTGTAAGTACTTGAGAGCCAAAGTTCGAGTTTCAGTTGTTTTGTTGGGATTTTTGGACCTCGCAGTGCAAGGAATCACTGATTTGTGGTAATTTATTTCAATCTCTCACTATAATATTGGCAAAGTACAACTCAAAGCGTAAAGATTTACGCGACAAATAGATTGTACACAATGAAGACTGTACAATAAAGCTATGAATAAAGAGAAATAGACATATAGTGTGGTACGTACCTGTTGAAATTGAACTAACTTAGAATGTAGTCACAAGATCACGTCTGTTGTTTATTCACATCAATGCAGGGCCTTGTTAACCCCTTGAAGGGCACTGGTATATTATATACACCACTTAATTTTAATCCCAAAATGCCACAATGACACCAGAATTTTATAATCAATTTTTGAATTTATAAGGTACATGAGGAAAAGCTTTTACTTATTTTAAAATAAATTCGTTCGTGAATCCTGGTGTCAATCGATCATTTCAATATTTTAGCTACAAGAGTACTTAGCCCCTGAAGGTGTTAACGCCGGGACGAAATTCCCCCAATAAAAACAAGTAAAATTGTTTACCTTATGTATGACAAAATTCTGCATGAATAAGGCGTTTAAATAAGCGAAAAATATCTATCCAAAGTTACTGGTGGAAGTTTGTTTCGGTGGTAATCAAATTCGCTACATTCACAGAAGAGTTGTTTAAGTACTCACAATATGGCTGAACCGCAGGACCTAGTTGCCGCTGGGACAAACATCCACCAATAAAAACGAATGGATATTTTTGTCTGAATTATGATACAAATTTTGCATTAATAAAGCATTTAATTAAGGATGAAATTTTAATTTAAAATTACTGGTGGAATTTCGCCCTGGCACAAATCAGACCAGGTGAAATTGGTTACTATTTAAGCTTGTTGAGGATTTGTTAAGTCCTCTTTATCCATAGTTTCGTGGTCTATACTGATAAACCTACTTCGAACAAATAGAGCGGTGGTGGAGAAAGATGAAGAGGATAAAAATGATTATGAAATATTATGACATACCTGCCACCTTCCCAATAAATGACATAAAAATAATCCTTAACAATCCCTAATTACTAAAAATAATACCACCTTCTCCCCAAAATCATACACTATCTTTCTCCTTCTTTTTATTATCTTCCATAAAATTTTGGTTAATTTGATAAATTAACCAAATTAATTTGAAATTATAAATTAATTTCAATCCGATTAAATTTTGTTAGCTCAGGTTAAGCACGTTTTGAACCAGAAAATGTTTTATAAAATGAAATCAAGTAAGTTTTATGTAAAAGCTGTCAAAAAAATAAAATAAAATAAAATAAAAATAAAAAGCTTCTGGTTCGAAACGTTCTTAACCTGGGCCAACAAAATTTAATCGGATTGAAATTAATTTATTCCTTGGATCAAATTATTCCACGTTTTACGGAAGATTAGATGTAGGTTGGCAAGTATGTTGTGATAATAAATAATGCATTATCTTTGGGGAACAGAGCAAGAATGAACTCTGATTGCATTGATATATATACAAACTAGCCGCCACTGGCTACCAGTTTGGTCTCCCTTAAATGTATGTTAAACATTGCAACACGTTACATTTATTCATAATTTAATTTTCCATTAATCCTTCGCCAAATCGGAAGATTCTAATAGACAAATATTGAACTTCTGCGATCATGGTAGCATTTCGCATATTTTTTGGGCACAGGTGTCACATACGCAGGTTGGTGCGATTATTTCCCCGCCAATTTGGCGAAATTTTTTCATGCAAATTGTTGTTTATTTACTTTTATTTATTTTTTTTAGTTCTATAAATTATTTTTGATATGTATATCAATATTTATTTACATCAAACTGTCATTTATTTATTTTATTTCCTTTTTAGCTCACAGGCTATCAAAGCCTGCGAGCTTATGTGCCCGCCGGTTCTGTATGTACGTACGTACGTATGTATGTATGTATGTACGTAACGCGATAACTCTTGCTAGAACTAACCGTTTTACTTTAAATTTTCTTTATAGGTTCCTTGTGACAAGGTGCATCCCTGATTAGTTTTGGAGGTTCATTGGTTAAGCATAAAGGGGGGAAACGGGGGGCTAACCCCCATAATTTAGATAAATAGGTTTTTCACGCAGAATTATCCCATTTTCTAAAATTTTCTATATAGGTTCATTTTGATAATGCGCTTCTGTCAATAGTTTTGGGGGTTCATTGGTTAAGTATAAAGGGGGAAAGGGGGTATAACCCCCCCCTAATTTAGATAAATGAGATTTTTATGCAGAATTATCAGATTTTCTTCAAATTTTGTATATAGGTTCATTATGATAATGCGCTTCTCTGAAGAGTTTTGGGGGTTCATTGGTTTAGTATAAAGGGGTAAAAGAGGGGCTAATCCCCCCTTAATTTAGATAAATGGGTTTTTCATGCAGAATTATCCGATTTTCTTCAAATTTTGTATATATATTCATTGTAATTAGAGACTTCCCTGATTAGTTTAAGGGGTTCATTGGTTAACTATGAGGGGGGTAATGGGGGGATGACCCCCTTAATATATTGTTGATTTCTTTATTTTTCGAGGTTCTTATTTCAAATTCTTTGAAATAATAGTATAATATACAATTAGTGTGAATAGCCTGTGAGCTCAATGCCCTCAGTTTAACTGGGCTTTTTAGATACAAGCTACGAATACCGAAGGAGAACACTGCTACCAGTATTTTTATGCAGAAAATTTCGGGGAAAGGATAAGCATAGCTGCCAACTTTTACGCTTTTTTCCTACCACTAACATCTGTTAGTAAATTTTATCTTATTGAATCGACAAAATCGTGCGATTCCATAAGCAAAAAAATTCTATTAAAATTTAGTGATGACAAAAAAAAAAAAAAAAAACGTAAAAGTTAGCAACTATGGATAAAGGTCCGTAAGCCGTGTTTTTGGCCCAGGAAATAAGACTAAAATTCGATTTTCTTATACTGACTTAATTATTTCGCTGTTTAATATTAGAAGGCTTATCCTGTACGATTTCAAGAATATTTTTTGCATTTTGTTCGTTTTTATATAACTTAAAGAAGCTCAAAGTTCGTATTATTCGTAATTTTTGATGAAAAATATGCAATTTCTTCTAATTTTTCCTCAATTTTAAAAATATTTTTTAATATTTTACTATGAGCGCAGCTTTGCAACACATTTAGTTTTACATATATTGTATATTTTGATGTATTTTATAATATGTGTATAGAAGAAAGTGTTGTACGATTGTACTCATATAAATAACTGAGGTAAAATTAAAAGAAATTGCGTATTTTTCATGAAAAACTACGAATAATACGAACTTTGAGCTTGTGTAAGTCATATAAATCGGAACAAAATACAAAAAATATTGTTCAAATCGTACAGAATAAACCTTCTAATAATCAAAAGTGAAAGTATTAAGTCAGTATAATAAAAACGAGACCTTGGTCTATATTTCATGAGCCAAAAACACGGCTTATTGACCCTGATCTTTTGAGAAAAGTTTTAAAAGAAGGCAATTTTTCTTCAAGCCAACTTTTCTGACATCCGATATCGTGTCAATAAAGAAAGCTCAAAGGCAAGAAATTGAACATGTTAGAATCTATCTGTCAAGTCAGTGTTTACTCATGAATAATTATATGACGAATTATTTCGAGTAATATCTGGAGAAAACATGAAGCTTTTCTATAGATCAAATGATTTTAATAAAAAAAAGTGTTGTATACAATGTAGTGGTTGAGTAAATGTATAAATACAGATTCAATATGTGATATAGATTTAGCGCAGTTAGGGAGAAATCAAAAAATATATATTATGTGTATATATATATATATATATATATATTACAGTTTTCAATTAAGACTGAATTATGTACGCAGTGGACAGCCTATAGTGGATAACCGTGCAGTGTTGCAAATTTGCAGCGTTTTCTTATTCATAAAAAGGACCAGGATTTTTGAACAGTACTCTTCTTTTTATTTAGTCGCAGAATATCAGTCATAAAATTAGGATTTTTAATTAAAAAATGCTGATTCAATTTCCTAAATAAAAAATGCACTAAACTGGGTACACTGCCTCCTGGTATAGAAAAAATTGTATGTTTATAAAAGGAGAACGCTTCCCTTTCATCAAAGGCATCGATATCGTCTGTATAAATAAGTCAAATTATTACCACAAATTTTATTTTTAAAGGAGCAGCAGCTTTAAGTTCCGGCTACAAGATTAAAGAAAAACAAATTTCAGCTGGTAAAGTTTTTTTCCCTCTACTCTTTCGAAAAACTTTCAAGCCATTGACATAAAAAGGTGGGACTTTGCTCCACGAATAATTCATTTACCCTTCTACTTTTCCTCTGACGTCATTCTGCTGCCACAGGCGGTCAATATCTGGCGAGGGTTTCTGCACTAAACACTCAATTTGGCGAATTTTTACTTTTTTAAAAGAGAAGGTGAAAAATATAACATAGCTGCAAACCATTCGGCCGTTTTTCAAGTCCATTAAACATCATCTGAATAAATATGAAATAAAATGAAATGCTTCTTCCTTCCGTGATGTTATTTATTAATTTCGCTTATTATTTTTTCTGATTTTAATTGATTTGAAGTGGAAACAATTATGGCAACGATGATATCATCACTACCATGACAAACTATCGAATAAGAAAAAATGCATTTTTCATTACTTTTAAAAATGGGCCGATTGTCACAACAAAATTTTAATAAGATTTATATCACCAGGGTTCAACCCTTTTCATTCAGAAATTGCAAATTCAAACCAGAAATTCCGAACAGAAGTTTTTGCTTTATTTAGTGACAGCATTTCATGATTATTTAATCCATTTATGCCTAGCTTCCCAATTTTAGGACGCTTTAGTAAAATGGGAAAAAGCGCATTTCACACCACTTTTTTTTTAATAAAAATTTGGTGACTTATTTTATCGAGGACTCCTCTATAAAATAAGACGCCAAATTTGTATTAAAAAAAAAAGTGATGAGAAATGCACTTTTTCCCATTTTACTAAAGCATCGACGCTAGGCATAAATGGGTTAAAGTAAAAATATTTCTCTCGAAATTTCCAGTATGATTTCGGAATCTCTGAATAAATAAGAAGGCCAAACTGGCAGCCATTTTCTTCACACAAATTTTATTAGTATTCTTACTAGGCGAAGCATTCCAATAAAATTTTTTGGTGAAAATGGGCCCATTTTTAAAAGTAGTGAAAACTGCATTTTTTCACACTAGATAGTTCGACATGGTAGTGACGATATAAGATAAAAAATTAATCTGTGTCTTAGACATAAATATTTTCTTTTGTAGCATACAATAAACTCGAAAGCCTGGTTAATTTTTGCTTTTTGTATATACTACACCTTAAAATTTACCATGCAAAGAACGATGTATGTTTATAAATCAATTCCTCCCAGAAATTTATCATGTATTACATCTCAAAATTACAATTTTTACCATGCAAAGAACGATGTATGTTTATAAATCAATTCCTCCCAGAAATTTATCATGTATTACATCTCAAAATTACAATTTTCTAATAGACGCTCAATAATTATGAATTTAAAAAAACACACACAATCCAAGCTTACATATCGTCGCTACCATGTCAAACTATCAAATAGGAAAAAAAGAATGTTTCATTAATTTTAAAAATGGGCTGATTGTCACCATTAAATTTTATTCGAATTCTTCGCCTAGTAAAAAAACTAATAAAATTTCTCTGAAGAACAGTGTTACCAATTTAGCTTTCTTTTTATTCTGAGTAGCCGAATTCAAATCGGAATTTTGATTTTTTTTTTTTTTTTTTTTTTTTTTTTTTTTTTACTTTAAGCAATCACGAAATGACTTTCATTAAATAAATCAAAAAATCCTTTTTTTTTTTATTTCTGGTATGGATTCGAAATTTCTGAATAAAGAAAGAGGCCAAACTGACAATTCTGGTGGAGAATACTATTAAAATTTAGTGGTGACAATCGGCCCATTTTTAAAAGTAATGAAAAATGCATATTTTCACATTCGATAGTTTGACATTGTAGCGACGATATCAATTCTATCGGAAAAACTAAAAAACTGTACATTTTACAGATTTATTACGGGTTACATCATAAGTGTACTTTGGTAAAAAAAATGTAAATAAATAAAAAACAAATAAAAGAAGAAAATACGAGTCATAAAAAAAAAATTATATGCGATAACGAAAATTTACAAATTTCATGCAAACTACTTTCTTTTTATGAATGCCAACTCTATCACATTTATAAATTACGCAAATTATTATCATAAATTTGATTTTTAAAAAAGTAGATTGAAGTTCCTTCCACAAAGAAAAAATAATCAACTGTTGAAGAATTTTTCTTTGTATTCTCTCTCTAGAAACTCTCAGGCGCTGACAAAAGAAGGAGTGACTTTTCTCCTCGAATAAATTCATTCACCCTTTCACTTCTCCTCTGACGTCACAGGCAGTCAATATCTGGCGAGAATCTCTGCACTTGAAATATTCCCTTTGGCGGTTTTTAAACTTTCCAATATTTTATTTTTATTTTATTTTGTTTATTTATTCATTTATATGAAAATATATTTATTCCAAAGATCGCAGCGATCTACTTATAGGTAAAGTTCAAATATACGGTTTGTTTTTGTTTTCGGACCAAAATCTGCTTTTCGGTGAAATCAGCGCCGAATATTCGGGCGGGACCGAAACTGTCTCTATTCCTAAAATTCTGTTTCTTCCTTAGGGAATTTCCAACATTACTCTTCGATTTGATCTGTATTTGCGCAAATGAGTTTATGTTTAATTGCTATGGACTTCACTGTTTATAATTATCAGTTATCACTGACGCCAGTCGTGACTGCACATTATTATAAGTAATGCATATATTGCTAAACTATGAAAACGCTTTTCACGTGCTCATTAAAATCTACAGACTTCACCGTGATAGAAAAATTATAGTTTGAATTCCGCAGAAATGTTTTGAACGCGTTTTAATGTGTATAATGAAAGTACCGAATAAAACAGCTTATGATCATTTACAAAAGTCATTATGAAAAATTAAACGATATATGTATATATAAAACATTTTTAATTAGATGAAATTCGTATAATTAGAAATAATTCTGTGTTATTGATGAATTACTTACATTTTATTTCATGTGAAAATTACAAGTTTTGGTCAAAGGCACACAGAACTTGGGCCAAACACGAGTACCATCTCAAAATTTTCTTAGGGGCTGTGGGGGAGGGAGTTTTTTTATGTGAGCAAACATTAATTTTGATCTAGTAGCGCACATCTGGGAAGAAATTCATACAGTTTTATTCTCACATATGTTTTACCCTCACCCATTATAAAACGGATATATTTTTTTCTAATTATATACATAGTTGCCAATTATTATGCATTATCCTTACCACTAAAATTTAGAAGTAATATTTTATTTATTCAATCGCCACAAATGAATATTAAAATAAGTTAAAGTAACCATTAAACGATCATACGATGCAAATCATCGTACGCAGGGTTTGTACGCTTCTACCAAAATTTTTATTAGAATTGTTCGCCTTATATAAACGCAGAAAAGTTTCACAAATCCTGGAATTAAACGTGCCGCCTACAATTTCTGCTATTTAAATTTTAAGTAGAAAAATAATATTATAAAATTGTGGTAAAAGCGTACGAACCCTGGTACGCTACGGTTAAATAACAGTGGTGTTATAAAGAGCGTGAATATAATTCAAAATTAAAACTCTATTACAATTTATAATGCAAAAGTGTTTTTCTTCCGATTCGGACTGTACTCACTATTACATAGTTTCCAACTCTTACAATTTCTTACCACTAAATTGATATAATAAATTTCGCCTTATTTAATCGGCGAAGCGATTAAATAAAATATTTTTTTTTTACATTTTTAGTCGTAACAGAAATGAGTAAAAGTTGGTAGCCAATTTTCTTTCATTAAATGAAGCGAATATTCTATTCGGAAATATTTACACTCAAATATCGGAAGAATTGGCAGTTATGCCTTTACGGTTTTTTTTCCATTTTTATATTATAAAAAATGTTTGTTCGGAAATTTATACGTTACCTTAAAGTTTCTCCATTAAATAGTTATGAAACACTTTGTATTATATGGTAACACGGGAAAACAATCTCTATTTTTTCTTTGCCTATAACAGTTTATAGATAAAAGATTTTATTGTCAAAATTTGCAGAGAATTTCTCTGTAGTATCCTACATTCTTAGAAATCTACATTGTAAATCTGTAAGATTTACGCATTTTCCTTACTACTATATTAAGAAAATACATTTTTCGTATAATTCGTCATTTACTCAGTTTAAATAAGGTAAATTTTGCTTTATTTACATGCTACTGCTTTAACCATAGCTGCAAAACCTTCCAAAATTTGAGCTCCACCATTTTCGAATAGTAATATTCGTCTTACGAAATCGCAATTATCTGTTATTAAATGAAGCGGATATTCTATACGGAAATAACGATACTCAAATACCGGTAGAATTGGCAGCTATGCCTTTACGGTTTTTTCCATTTTTATGTTACAAAAAATGTTTGTTCGGAAATTTATACGTTACCTTAAAGTTTCTCCATTAAATAGTTATGAAACACTTTGTATTATATGGTAACACGGGAAAACAATCTCTATTTTTACTTTGCCTATAACAGTTTATAGATAAAAGATTTTATTGTCAAAATTTGCAGAGAATTTCTCTGTAGTATCCTACATTCTTAGAAATCTACATTGTAAATCTGTAAGATTTACGCATTTTCCTTACTACTATATTAAGAAAATACATTTTTCGTATAATTCGTCATTTACTCAGTTTAAATAAGGTAAATTTTGCTTTATTTACATGCTACTGCTTTAACCATAGCTGCAAAACCTTCCAAAATTTGAGCTCCACCATTTTCGAATAGTAATATTCGTCTTACGAAATCGCAATTCTCTGTTATTAAATGAAGCGAATATTCTATACGGAAATAACGATACTCAAATATCGGCAGAATTGGCAGCTATGCCTTTACGGTTTTTTTTCCAGTTTTATGTTACAAAAAATGTTTGTTCGGAAATTTATACGTTACCTTAAAGTTTCCCCATTAAATAGTTATGAAACACTTTGTATTATATGGTAACACTGGTAAATGGTAACATGGGTAATATGGTAAACTATTTTCACTTTGACTGTAATAGTTCATAGGTAAAAGCAAATATCACCAAAGTCTGCAGAGAAATTCTCTGTAGTATCCTACCTCCTTTGAAGTCTACATTGTAAATCTATAAAATTTACGCATTTTTCTTACTACTATATTTAGAAAATACATTTTTGCGTATATTTCGTCATTTACTCAGTTTAAATAAGGTAAATTTTACTTTATTTACATGCTATTGCCTTAACTATAGCTGCAAAACCTTCCAAAATTTATGTTCCACTATTTTCGAATAGTAACATTCGTCTTACCAAATCGCAATTTTCTGTCATTAAATGAAGCAAATATTCTATTCGGAAATAGTGATTATCAAATATCGGAAGAATTGGCAGCTAGGCCTGTACGGTTTTTTCCATTAGCTATGTCATAAAAAATGTTTGTTTGGAAATTCATGCGTTACCTTAAAGTTTCTCCTTTAAATAGTTATGAAACATTCTGTATTATGTGGTAACAAAGAAAAACAATCTCAATTTTTCTTTGTACATAAGAGTTTATAGCTTAAAGCATATGTCTCCAAAGTCTGCAGCGAACTTCTGTGTAGTAACCTACCTGCTTAGAAGTCTACATTGTAAATCTGTAACATTTACCCATTTTCCTTACTTACTATATTTAGAAAATAAAATTTACGTATAGTTCGTCATTTACTCACTTTAAATAAAGAAAATTTTGCTTTTCAAACATATTGGTTGAAAGGGGAATGAAAAACCGTGGACAGAAATTCAGATTCTGACCTCTAGATATTCCTTTAATTTCTAAGTGCATCGGAGTCGGAAAACAACGGTCAAGGAGGCAAAAATCATAGGGTGGCACTTTTGGGCCTCGTTATTGAAGCAGAATCGGTCGCAGATGGCGCAGGAGCATCTAAATTTGTTCTCCAGGACGTATAGACGAAATTTCTTGCCGGTATCAGAATAGCGAGACAACGTGTAGAACAGTGGCAGTGAGGAACTAATGTCGACGAAAAAATATTTATTTCGGAACATACTTTTTTGAAGTTGTATAATTTGCCTTGTTTTCCCTTTTTTCATTCTGTTATTAAATAAGGCAAATATTGTAAATTTAAAAAGATTGGTAGCAATCAAACAATCTGAATATAAACAAGTAGCGGACGGGCATACAGATAGACGAACCAAAATCATAAGCACTCTTAAACCATACTGAAAAGATGTTTCAAAGACACTCATTTCATTACTGCATTCATTCTGCATTATACGGGAGAATACTGACATTGTTGCCATAAGCAATAATTTATTTAGATTCTAGTACCACTTTAACCCTTAATTGCATAGTGATGTAAATTTCCATCACTGTTTATTTAACTTTTAATAAATAAATCAACTTCTTCGCCACCACTATATTTATATAGAAATATTAATCCTGTGAATTTCCCGTGAACTATATTGCTGAACAAAGTTAAAAATTTATATTAAACATATATAAACATATATGAACATGTTTACACTTCAATTTCTCGTATATCTTAAAATCTAACTACCCTTAGACCTTCCTCTTTCCTCCATCATCAAATCAAAACTTTCTTCATTATCTCTCTCCTACTGGACACGATGCGCCATCTATCGCAGTTTCCAGGCCCTATTCTTTCCTTATGGCTATTCTAGCCCATATCCTATAAAGCACTAGACTATACTATTATGCGCTAGACTAAACATCTGGCGCCATCTCTTGCAGTTCTTACGCATCTCTTTAAATTCCTTTACCCGATTACGCACTAGACTGTAATTTCTCGCAATTCTTTTACACTCTTTCTACTTATCATTATCTATTATCATTATAAACTTTCTCTCAGTACATTAAACTATAATTTAACGCATTTTTTCTAACGCACGTTATATTAATGTATTTTAAACACATTTTATAATGGCTCTCTCAGGGTAAGATACACGAATACTCATACACTGGATGTTGTTTTTCGCAAACATGGAAATCCATTAACGCAATAATCTGTTCTGTTCGTATGTTGCTGAACAAAGTTAAAAATCTATCTTAAAATTTCTGGTGTTAAATATTTAATCTATACTAATATTATAAAGGAGTGAAGATTGTTTTTTGTTTTTTTGTTTGTTTGTTTGTTTGTAGAGGGACTCTGGAACTACCGAAACGATTTCAAAAGTGATGGTGGCAAATTGAAGGCGACAACCCCTGCTCCAACATAGACTATATTTTATGTCGGTGCCACCAACCCCAGGGGGGTGCAGGATCGAAAAACGTGCTAAAATTGCGATTTTTTGTATAATGAAGGTGTTAGAAACATGAAATTTAGCATGATAGTTACTTATAAGATGTAAATGCTTTTTAAGAACAAATTCTAAAAAAATTCGAAATTTAAAAGGGTAAGATGAGCGAAAATCGTTCTAAAAACATTCTAAATTACAATTTCTGTGGAATCTCAGGAACTATCGAACCGATTTCAAAAGTGATGGTGGCAAATTGATGGTGATAACCCCTGCTCCAACATAGGCTATATTTTATGTCGGTGCCACTAACCCCAGGGGAGGTGGGTGCAGGAGCGGAAAACGTTCTAAAATTGCGATTTTTTGTATAATGAAGGAGCTAGAAATTTGAAATTTGGCATTGTAGCTACTTATAAGATGTAAATGCTCTCTAAGAACAAATTTTTAAAAAATGAAATTTAAAAGGGTGAAATGAGCGTAAAGCGTTCTAAAAACATTTTTAATTACTATTTCTGTGGAATCTCCGGAACTATCGAACCGATTTCAAAAGTGATGGTGGCAAATTGATGGTGACAACCCCTGCTCCAACATAGGCTATATTTTATGTCGGTGCCACTAACCCCAGGGGGGGGGGTGCAGGAGCGAAAAACGTTCTAAATTGCGGTTTTTTTTTTATACTGAAGGAGCTAGAAATTTGAAATTTGGTATTGTAGCTACTTATAATATGTAAATGCTCTCTAAGAACAAATTTAAAAAAAAAATTAATTTAAAGGGTGAAATGAGCGAAAAGTCTTCTAAAAACATTCTAAATTACAATTTCTGTGGAATCTCTGAAACTATAGAACCGATTTCAAAAGTGATGGTGGCAAATTGATGGTGACAATGCCTGCTCCAACATAGGCTATATTTTATATCGGTGCCACTAACCCCAGGGGGGTGCAGGAGCGAAAAAAGTTCTAAATAGCGATTTTTTTATACTGAAGGAGCTAGAAATTTGAAATTTGGTATTGTAAGATGCACTTATAAGACTTATACTTAGGCACTTATTAGGCACTTACTTATTATAGGCACTTATATTACTTATTATAGGCACTTACTTATAAGATGTAAATTCTCTCTAAAAACAAATTAAAAAAAATTAAATTTAAAAGGGTGAAATGAGCGAAAAGCGTTCAAAAAACATTCTAAATTACAATTTCTGTGAAATCTCTGGAACTATAGAACCGATTTCAAAAGTGATGGTGACAATGGCTGCTCCAACATAGGCTATATTTTATGTCGGTGCCACTAACCCCAGGGGGGGGGGGATGCAGAAGCGAAAAACGTTCTAAATTGCGATTTTTTTTATACTGAAGGAGCTAGAAATTTGAAATTTGGCATTGTAGCTACTTATAAGATGTAAATGCGCTCTAAGAAAAAATTTAAAAAAAATGAAATTTAAAAGGGTGAAATGAGCGAAAAGCATTCTAAACACATTCTAAATTACAATTTCTGCGGAATCTCTGGAACTATAGAACCGATTTCAAAAGTGATGGTGACAATGGCTGCTCCAACATAGGCTATATTTTATGTCGGTGCCACTAACTCCAGGGGGGGGGGGTGCAGGAGCTAAAAACGTTCTAAATTGAGAATTTGTTTTATACTGAAGGAGCTAGAAATTTGAAATTTGGCATTGTAGTAACTTATAAGATGTAAATGCTCTCTAAGAATAAATTTTAAAAATCGAAATTTAAAAGGGTGAAACGAGCGAAAAGCGTTCTAAAAACGCTCTAAATTACAATTTATATGGAATCTCCGGAACTACAGAACCGATTTCAAAATTGATGGTGGCAAACTGATGGTGACAATCCCTGCTCCAACATAGACTATATTTTATGTCGGTGCCACTAATCCCAGGGGGGTGCAGGAGCGAAAAACTTTCTAAAATTGCATTTTTTTTTATACTGAAGGAGATAGAAATTTGAATTTTGGCATTGTAGTTACTTATAAGATGTAAATGCTCTTTAAGAATAAATAAAAAGAAATCGAAATTTAAACGGGTGAAATGAGCGAAAAGCGTTCTAAAATCATTCTAAATTACAATTTCTATGGAATTTCTAGAACTACAGAACTGATTTCAAAATTGATGGTGGCAAATTGATGTTGACAATCCCTGCTCCAACAGCCTCTTTAATAAAAAGGTATGCGTTGCTGACGACTGGGTTTTTCGCTAATTGTTGCCACAGATTAATCTCGGAAAATGAAACATTTCAAGTTACTGAAAAAAAATAATAGCTCAGAAATTATTTGTCAGAAAATTGTTAGACAAACTGCGTTTGAAAGGTAAAAAAATGTATTTTTCTTGATATAAATTTCAAATCTAAAGATTATGCCGTTTTTCAAATATTGAATTTCAAAAATTACGAAATTTCACAATGGACTACCATAGCGAAACCTTCATGCGTAAAAGATAATGATAAGGGCGACGTGTCCTGACGTATATATTGGCTATAGCACGAGACACAAATTATAGTAGCCTTATTATTCTGTTAAAATATAAAAGTGAATTATGAAATTTCAATATTTTGTTTGATTAAAAGTTCATTAATAGAAATTGACCAGCGTAGCGGGCGTAGCTTGCTAGTATATGTATAAAAAAACACAATTGTAAAAGAAGAACTCTTGCAAAGAAGGGTTAAAAATATAAAAATCCTCAAAGCCTTCTATGACAGTTTCAAAAGAAATGTACCACAAAGAAGCGTACGAATAATTTTGTTTCATAAAACCACTCTTCATCACTTTTAAACCGAGTGCACCATAAATTCGCTAAAACTTTAAAATTATATTAAAGAGGAACAAATGCTGCGAAAAAATTGCGGTTTGCCCGAATGCAATTAGAGGGAGATCGGAATTTTTTTTAATAACAAAAAAGTTATGGTTAAAAAAATACCGATAGATGGCGCTGGCATACATTATATGAAGCAGATATCGAAAAGGGACTTCCTTTTTGGGACGATCCTCCAAACAACCGTTTCTTGGAAGCGTCTGATAAGCCTCAGTATCTCAGCACATGAAACAATCCCTTCTCTCATCATGAGTTTTTTGTCTTGCAAAATTTTAGCCTTGCGCCGGTTGCTGATTTCCCTTTCTTGTAAAAGAGATTAACCAACAACGCTTGATCGGGTAATGCTAACAATCTGCTGGCATGTAATGAAGAATATATGTGCATTGAGGTGTTTTATTCACAGCCTGATTTGCATAAATTTGCTTTACATTATGCATGCCAACACGCCATCTATCAGTAATTTTTTGAACCACAACTTTTTTGTTATTGAAAAATCTGACCTCCCTCTAATCCCATTCCGATAAACCGCAATTTTTTATAATTATTTGTTTCTTTTTAACGAATGTTTAAAATTTAAACGAACTTATGGCGCACCCGGAATATTAAAATTAATGTTATCACAAATTTTATTTTCACTAAAGACGTTTAGAATTTTAACCAAAATTTAGGAAAGAACATTTCAAGTTGAAATATTTACTTCTAAATATGTTCTGAAAATAAATTGTTGAAATTTATTTATGAACCACCGAAGAAAAAAATCATCTTTTTTTTTTTTTTAAACCGAAATTTAGGAAAGGACATTTCCAATTAAAATATTTACCGTAAAAATAGACCGGTAAATTTTTACTTTGTAAAAAACATGACTCGTTTTTTTTCTGGAAAATGAAATTTATTTGGATTTATTAACCCCTTCGCGACGAGCGTCCTTTACAGAATTTTTAATCTTATACCACCGGTTTTTCAAAACAGAAATTTCGCCTAATTGAATCTCAGAAATGCTATGATTAAATAAGGCAAATCTTACAATAAAAATTAACTGGAGGGAATAATGAAGGATTCTGAGCATCTTATGCGTCACGTATACGTGTCGCTCGTCCCCAACGGGTTAAAGAAAGGATAAAGTGTTTTGAAAGTAATATTAAACGAAAACCTTTGCGCTATCTTCGATCACACTCACCCACTTGCTCTTTTTTATTTCAATGACAAAACGAGAAAAATAGACCGGTAATTTTTTTCTTTATAAAAAACATTACTTTTTTTGTGGAAAATGAAATTTATTTGGATTTATTAAAGAAAGGATAAAGTGTTTTGACAGGAATATTAAACAAAACCCTTTGAGCGATCATCGATCACACTTACCCACTTGTTCTTTTTTTTTTCAATGACAAAACAAGAAAAATAGACCGGTAATTTTTTTCCGGCCTATCGTCCTCAGATCAAGCAATCATGTTTCGACCCAGAAATTTTATACAATAATTAAAGTTCAATTTTTAAAGCTATCTAGTAAGATGCGTTTTATAAAATAAAATTTACAGGTCAAAACATGATTGCTTGATCCGCGGATTATAGGCCAGAAATTACGGTACGTCTAAATATGTTCTGAAATTAAATGATTGAAACTTCACTTACAGACTACCGAAAAATGTTTCATCAATGTATTCTTTGTGTGACTTATTTTTCGATGATTTCTCTGAAATTTCAGATATAAACACTTAATTTTTACAAAAAAAGAACTATATATTTTTTACTGGTACAAAAAATGATTTTTATTTACATCTAACATTTTCATATTATTATTAATGAAAAGTAAACACGCATTAAAAAGCTTTTGACAACTCCTTCATTATATTCCTTTAACATAAAGCGAACGTAAATTACTTTTCTTCCAGTAAACTAATATTCATCGATTTTATGTATTAGACCTATTGTTATCGTAAATTCGATTTTCACAAATAGATAGTTAGAGTTTCGGCCGCAAATTACAAAAGCAAATTCATCAGATGAAATATTATTCTTTCTCCACTCTGACGAAAATCTCTCAAACAGTGACACAAGAAGATGGGGCTTTTTCTCCCTGAATATATTTATTCACTGTCTCACCCTCTCTGACTTCATTCCACTTTTTTGGCTGGTCAATATTTGGCGAGTTATTGCAGTAAATGAATATTATTTGGCATAAAATAGGCTTGCCCTATTGTACCCTAGATTTGAATTATCGAAAATAACACTTGATAGTTTTAATTTTTGCTTACAGAGTTTGTGAAGTTATTATTATTTTTTTAAAATAAACAGAACTAAGAGCCTAATTCAATTTAGAAAAAATGTACGTTTTATTTATAGATTTTTCAATATAAAAGTGGTGTTTTATACTCTTCATATTAAAACAGGGCTCTTACAATTTTACTAAATTTTTAACAGATCCTTTCGCTTTAATAATTTTGATTTATTTAATCGCAAAAAAAATGCAGAGGGGCCAAGTTCCCACTAATCTTCCATAATATACGGTTAATATGACGTAGTTTAACAATGTTTCAAACCAGAAAAATTATTGGATGAATCTTTATTTAATTAATTTCAAGTTTCTACATGGAATTTATTTAATTTTATTTCTTAAAAAAAATTCTGGTGTAAAATGTGTTAAACCTGGTCTAAACCTGTCTAAATAAAATGTGTTAAACCAGAATATTATTGAGCGCTTGGCACCTCTGAAAATGTTACAAATTCTACGATTAAACAAAGTCATTGCGAAAAGTGCGATTCAAATGTTAAATAGAAATATTTCTGATCTGAAATAGTGGTGCTAGTTTACTTGAAAAATCCAAAGGAATGTATACACCATGTAAATGACATAGTAGCTCCTGGTTATATCGTACATGCAGGCAAGAAAAATAAAAACAAAATGCGTGATATATCTGAAAGCATGATAAAATCGTGTATATTAAAAAGTAAGAAAGACATGAAACCACGTGTAAATATTTTGTACTTGACTCCACATTTGCTTATATACATATTACAATTTTCTTAATATAATTATTAATTAAATATTGTTTGCAAAAATTATTTTTATTGTAATCAAAATCTACTTAAGATATTTTGAAAGTTCAACAAGTTTAAAACAAATTCAGTTTAAAAATAACTAGGAAGTTCTTTTTCAAATGAATTAAATTATTTTGTACGATGCATAATTTTTGCTGTCCTGCAAATTTCCCATTTTGAGATATCAGTATCGGTCTTATGAGTGTTTAGTATACAGTAGTATCCCGTTACTACGAATGTCACTTTAACAAATTTTTCAGTTTAACGAATGTTTTTGGATTGTTAGAAAAAGGTCACATGTTTTCTCATTCTAAAAATATTCGACGAATTAAAGAATTTCATATTAATGAATTTTTCAAATTAACGAGTTTATTGATGGTTTAAAAAAAAAATAGTCATTTCAATTTTACGAATGTTGAGTTGAAAAAAGAAGAAGAAATCTCTATCAAAAAGGCCAGTAGTATACGGAAGAAAACATTTTTCCCATGATCTTCAAAATTTCAGAATATTTTGAATCTGTTTTTTGAGAGAAGGGATTAAAATTGCTTCCAAACCCGCAGTAGCAAAAATAATAAATTCGTCCTTTATATTCCCAGCCAATTACCTTCTTCCTTTCTTTTTTACTTTCTTCGGTCTACGTTAAAATAAATGCAATGAGTCCAAAAAAATTATTATTGCAGTCGTTGTTTACCTTGGATTGCTACATTTAGCAATAACTATCGGTCAGTATTTGTCTGCAACATTTCGCATCTGGAATTCGAATTCTTGTATTGAAACGACAGAAAAAAGGAAAAGAAAAACAAATTTTCATTAACCCCTTGGGGACGAGCGACACGTATACGTGACGCATAAGATGCTCAGAATCCCCGATTATTTCCATCAGTTAATTTTTATTGTAAGATTTGCCTTATTTAATGACAGCATTTCTGCGATTCAATTAAGCGAAAATTTCCGTTTTGAAAAACCGGTGGTGAAAGTTAAAAAATTCTATAAAGGACGCTCGTCGCGAAGGTGTTAAAAGAAAAGGTTGTAAGCAGTAAAGCAGTATGTGTTGGTGCAAAAAGTAGTAAGTGTTGGAAGAAGGCAGGTAGATGTGGCGAAAGAATTTGATATAGCTATATTTACATTAGTTACCATCTTAAAAGAGAAGGAAAAAATTTTAAATTCCCTGAACAGTCTAATATTCTCCCGGACAGAAAAAAGTTACGACTTGTAAAGTATCAAGTAAGTGATGAAGCTGTATACACTTGGTTTCAAGATGTTAGATTTAAAAAAAAATCTGTCCGTTTCACGACCTTTTGCTACAAGGTTAAACCAAAGAATTTTCAGTCTCTGAAAATAGAGAAGCTTGAAGCAATTTCTAGTTGGCTATTTCATTTCTCTGAAATTTATGGTATTACATGGACAGAGTTGCCAAGTTTCCGGCTTTTTGGACACCAGTATTTTAATACAGAAAATGTTGTTTTATGTAATCGGAACATTCTGCGATTTAAAAGAACAACGTTTTCTCTAAAATAATACTGGTATTCAAAAAGCCGGAGACTTGGCAAATCTGCATGGAAACAAGTTAGTGGAGAAGAAAAAAGTGATAATGTGTCAAGTGCACATGAAGGAAAATAAAACAAACTTATAGAAATACTATAGAAATATCTAATAGAAAATATGTTTACTGCCGCTGAAACTGCTTTTTTTAATAAGGTTTTACCGAATCGACCTATGGCAATGAATGGTGAAAGTTCTAAAGGCGAAACAAAAATCTAAAGTATGCCTTTCGTTTTTTTTCTACAGTGCCTCGGGCACGAAGAAATAAATACCTTAGTCATTGGAAACCAGCAAAACCACATTGCTTTAAAAATGTGAAAAGTTTTCCATGTGATTATGAAGATGTGCCTGGATGACTAAGCATCTCTTTTTTAAGTGGCTTAGAAGTTTGAATAATCAAATGAGAAAAATTAAAAGGAGAATTGTTTTGCTCGTAGATAATTGTGTTTCACATTTACTTACAGCAAATGTTTCTAATGTAAAAGTAGATTTTTTGCTTACTAACTGTACTTCCATTTTACAACCAATCAAGGAATAATAAAAAATGGCAAAGCGAATTTCCGTCGCTGACTGGTAAATTAAGTTCTTGCAGATTTACAAACGGAAACTCTAGATTTGCAAAGGTAAATGTGAGACAAGCAATCGACATGATATGGGCTGCCTGGCAAAATATGTCTTCTACCACAAATAAAACTGTTGGAGAAAATCCAGTTTTGTACATTTAACAAATGAACCAAAAGAAACTGCAGAGGAGTCTACTACTTATTGCATCGAATTTCCTGCTGATCTCTGGACCACGGCTGTAAAATGCTTACTACTTACATCATCTGCTAATGATTACATTGAATACGATGAAGGAGTTATCACATGTTTTGATTTAACTACAAATGGCATCGTCGAAAACTCAGTGAGAGAAGGAGAAACAGATGACAGTGAAAGTGAAGATTATGATGATAGTCCCTCAAATACCGAAAATTATGGATCAAAAGAGGCTTTATCGAATACTGTAATTCTTAAAAGTATTATCACCGCAAAATAATGTTCCGGAAACTTTTTAAACAACTCTCAAAATTTTTGAAGATTTTGTTTTGAAAAATGCGTTGTCAACTTCAGTGCAGAAAAATTTTTTTGATTGTTTTGTAAAGAAATAAAGTTAAGTTACCGGAAGATGTCAGAGAGATTCATTTTTAAGCTGTCATGTATGTATTAAGATAAATTATACTTACTTTAAAATAATAGTTATAATTAAATCTTGAAATTTAACCCTGCTTTGGTCTCATGTGATCTCTGTGATTCAAGCCGACATTTACCTCTTGTAAAGTTTTGAACCAAGTAGATTCAGAACCTGTGATCCTTCCTATCTTTCTCCAACCGGTATCAATTTTTCACCTGCGGCAGTTTTTGGCGAACCTGCTAATGAAGCGTGTATTACAGAGCAATTAAGGCAGGGTTAATGAAATTAATAAATATCTTATTTCTAACTAGTAAATTCACAATAATGTACTGTATATTAATTATTTACTGACGCCACTATGAACACTGTTATAAAAGGTGCAGGAAATACCACATTACTGCATTAAGGGTCTCATTATAATGGTATAATAATGGACTCTTCGTATATTAAAAGAATTTTTCATGCTTTAATTAAGTTTATAGAAATTGAAACATAAAAGATGGAAAATTATTATGTCAAATAAATTAAAACAAGTTGTTGAATGTAATTATTTAAGACTTCAATTATAACTCTTAAAAATTAAATTAAAAAAAAATTAAGCAGGTATTAAATAAAAAAAATATTTTAAATAACATTTTATGTTTTGAAGACATTAACTTTAACTAACAGACATTACCTATATAGACTATTATACTATATAGGCATTAACTAACTTGTAATTCACAGTTTCACTAAAAAACGAATTTGTTCTTTTGTACTACTTTAAAGAAATAATTGTTTTTTAATTACTTTAAAGAATTTTCAATTAAATACTCAATTAATTGTCTGCGAAGTTTGCGAAGATTCAAATGATGTTTGCCATGTTATAGAATTGTATAGCATACTAATTAGGATTATTTACTGCCGTGAACATTTGTAATTAATAAATTCTAAACAAAATATTTATAAATAAAAGTGTTATTAAGAGAAAACACATAAAAAAGGACACAATAGACAAATTGTAACAAACGATTCTTTTACTTCCCGTGTAAGGAAATTTCCCGACTTCATAGAACAAGTAATCCTGTTAAATCTGTTTTAATTATGTACTGCAAATCAAACTCAACTACCTCTTAGATTTTAAATTAAACAACCAACTAAACAAGTATATCTCTTCTAATATAAAATGTTCTTGTTTACAAAGTAATTAAAAACGATCTGCACCTTTTCCTAAAGTTAAGAAGGTGTTTGCATTTTCAAAAGATTCTAGAGCATCTAAATTTTGATTGTTTACGGGCGCATATAAATTTAATTATGAAATTTTAGAAATACGATTTCCATTAGAATATGTTATTAAGTGTAGCGATTTTAAAATGAACAGAAATGACACAAAAGTCTTCTTTTTAGTTCGTAATTATATAAATACGTAGCACCTATAGTCGTCGTCTGGTCCGTCCGTCTGTCCGCGTATAACAGCGCAAAAACTACCCAACCGAATGGTTTGAAATTTAATATAGAGAATCGTTGCAGAATTTTTTAGAGTCATTTAAAATTTTATGGAAATTGATTCACAACTTAAAAACATATTAATAAATAAGTTTTCTTTATTCTATTAAACCCTATCATATGTAATCTATATAATAAGAGCGCAAGTCATGTGACTGAGGAAAACAAATACGGGCTAACCACATCTTCTTTCATATGTCAAGCGGCCATTTTTATTCAATTTTTTTTTCAAATAAAATTTCGAACAAAAAAAGTGAAGGAAAAGTACAGGTTTTTTGTCTTAAGGTAAACTGAAGGTATTTCGGACAAAAAACTGAAGGGAAAGTACAGGTTTTTCGCCTAAAGGGAAGATGCAGGTTTTTTTGTCCGAAATACCTTCAGTTTCCCTTAAGGTTTTTTATAAAGGTTTTTTGCTGACTTTCTTACCTGGGTTGCATAAAAGTTACATATTTAGAAAGACCGTTCAAAAAAATCGTTTACTTGAGAAATGAGTTACCGTAATTACCGGTGTATAAGCCGCGGCTCAAATAAATCTGTTTCGGACCGGAAATAGTTTTTAATGAAACGTAACGTGTTACATCTTGTCACTTATTTGAATTTATTTCTATAAAAATAATTCTGGTTTGAAACAGACTGATCTTACCCGCGGCTTATACACCGGAAATTACGGTACATTAAAAAATGTATAGATTATGAGATAACTTAGGTTAACAGCCGAATATCTCAATCCATTAGAGTAAATAAACAAAATATTCATTCATCGTGAGTCATAGAAATATTAATCATGGAGGTAATCATTCGCAAAGCAAGATCTCCATGATGAATTTACAGCGCTGTCTGGTGTCGAAAAAAAATTCGCATCTGTAAACATGTCACACGTAATAAGAAAAACAAATATCCTCATTTCGTACATAGCAGACGATATAATTCATTTCACTGAAATAATAACGATGATTTTTTACATTATAAAACTAGTTGTAGCACGAAACGAACGCACCTCATTTGTCACGTTTAACGTACAATTTCCAACTTGTCTGTTTTTTGAATAACAAAATTGTTAAAAAAGAACATTTATAAAAGGTGAAAGAAATATTATTACATTATCGTTTTCAAATATGATGGTATTATAAACAGCTCTCATGTATTCACACACTATTGCATGTTTCATATGGTTTGACCAAGTGAAAAAGAGACTACAATTAGATTACTAAATAATATTTGAATTACAGAATATTTGAATTGCCAATTATGTCGATTAAATAATGCAAAATTGACTATTAAATTTTAGTGGTTAGAAAAAAGCGTAAATGTTGACATGGAAATATCAATGATTCTAATGCGTAGGAAATGAGTTGATAGCTTCGGTGCAGAACTTCTGGTACTTACAATACTGAAAAGAGAGTATTTTCGTTATGTAATCAGGAAATGGATGTCATTAAATAAATAATACATTACTATTTGTAATTTCTAGTATGTATTCCTAATTTCTGTATAAAAAATGCACCGTAACTGGACTCTCCTGTGCACTGCCTTGTCTAATGTGATCCATTGATCTTTCAGAGATTATTTAACCCACTTGCACCTTTAGAAAAGAGTTTGATAGTGTTTGAGTAGTCCATTTAAGGAATTTCTTTTTTTATTATTCAGATATTCTGAAACATAATTAAACTTGACAATGATCATTTAATCTTTATTGAGAATACCTCATCCATTTTAGGTAGATTTCGTAAGAAATACTACCTATTACATTCTCACCTAAGTTGGAATTTTTGAAAAATTTTTGCAGATCTACGCCGATAATGACGCCCAGAACCCAAAACCACCCCCAGTTCAAAACTTTATCTATCTATCTATCTATCTATCTATCTATCTATCTATCTATGTCAATTTTTTATGGACACGATAACTGCAATAATTTTGCACAGATCTCTTCGAAACTGATACATAAAATCAAGGGGCATGAAATCTCGGTCAAGTTCGTTAATGGGCAAAATCGAACCAAGGGGGGGAGGGTGGGTTGGCTTTTTGTGAAAAAAGAAAAAAACCCATAATTTCTTAATTATGATACGTATCGAATCCGTTTAAAGTTATTATTACTTCTAGGAGAAGGGCCAGAAATGTATGTATAACAGATTTTTGATATAATTAAAAATGGCCTCAAGGGGGGGGGGAAGGGTTTTTTATAAGAAAAAAAATCATAACTCCGTCAATTCACAAGATATCAAATCCGCTTAAATTTATTATTATTAATCCTCTTAATATTATCTAAAACTTTTAATGACAAGTTTTTTATAGGACCAACCTTTATAGCAAAAAAAATTAAAAACAAAAAAATCCCTGCCGGCTCCGTCTGCAAAGAAGTTATTTTTCGAAGTATGCGGTTCCAACTCCCGCATCTTTTCGAAAGTGATACATAAAATCAAGGGGCATAAAATCTCGGTCAAGTTCGTTAATGGGCAAAATCGAACCAGGGGGGGGGGATGGGGGGTGTGAAAACAGAAAAAAAACCATAATTTCTTAATTAGGATACGTGCCGAATCCGTTTGAAGTTATTATTACTTCTTGGAGAAGGGCCGAAAATTTATGTATGACAGATTTTTGATATAATTAAAAATGGCCCCAAGAATGGGGGGAAAGGGGGTTTTAGAAGAAAAAAATCAAAACTTCGTCAATTCCCAAGATTTAAAATCCGCTTGAATTTATTATAAATCCTCTTAATATTATCTAAAACTTTTATATTGACAAGTTTTTTATAGGACCAACTCTTATAGCAAAAAAAGAAAATCCCTGCTGGCTCCGCCTACAAACAAGTTAGGTTTCGAAGTAGGCGGTTCCAACTGCCCCATCATGGCAAAAGGGTCATTTCTTCCGCAATTCCCAACAAACAGGCGCCCCACGGTCTGCGTCTTCGAAATCTACCTGTGCCTGTAGGCCGAGCCGTCAGGGATTTTTCATTTAACATAATGACTAGCGTAATTGTAAGAATTTTGCTTTTGATTTATTTTAAAATGCACAGAAAATGTTGCTTTTTCAAATATTTGTTTCTCGAAAAATCAATTTTTTTTAACATTTAACCCTTTCCGGCGCGGAGTAAGTCTTTTTTTAAATGATGAAATTATCGACTGACACCAGAATTTACAAAATAATTTATTAGAAAATAAAAACCTGCTTATTTTCCTGTAGTTTATAAATGGAAAATTTAATTAAATATTCTTGGCGCCATTTGTCAGTTTTGGAATTAAAATTAGGTGTCCTTTTTTGTGGAGACCGCCCACTAAAGGGTTAAGAGTAGTAGGGCCCCTTGAAATTATGATATAATATCAATAATTTCACGAGTAATAATACTTTTCAATAAATAATTAAATATATCATTTAGTTGCTATATTGAAAAAGGTTGAAATAACAAAATTAAAAACAGTTTTTCCTGATTATATGTATCTATAATGATAACTAATGGTCAGAGTTGAAAGAAAATTTATACTGGGAGCTCGGGAGAACGTTCGACCTTAGGAGTTCTAATAGTGGGGATATAAATATATAGTATGCCCAATAAAGTCCCTTGCCACCCTCTTATTTTCGGAACGGCTGCTGCTATATTTATAAAAGTGATGTCTAGGTGTAGTAAAGTAGCCATGCGCACCAGGTTTAACCGCCTATGGCGCCACCTGGTGGAAAACTACGAAGTTAGCATTCCTATCTCGAAAACGGAAAGAGATAGGGAAAACAAGTGATTTATAAAGTTCTAGAACATCATCGATTTGGTACAAAAACACCTTGTGGATATTAATACGAAGAATAAAACGTTTAAACGCGTATTTGTTTTTTCATGATTTCCTACACTGTGACGTGATAAAACGATCTTAGAAAGAAAGAAACAACCAGTTATGAAACAGCAGGTCTATGCGACCCCTCCACAAACATTGCAGGACCTTAAACGGCGCATTACGGACGCTTGTGCCAACATGTCACGCTCTATGCTCCAAAGTGTGCAACGTGAAATTCAAACAAGGATACATATATGCACTGTAGCTGTCGGTGAGAAGTTTGAACATCTAAAATAAAGGTATATTATTATAACTAGTTGTTTTTTTCTTTCTGAGATCGTTTTGTCACGTCACAGTGTAAGAAATTCTGAAAAAACAAATGCGCGTTTTAACCGTTCTATTATCCGCATTAATGTCCACAAGGTGTCTTTTCGTACTAAATCGATAATATTCTACAACTTTGTAAATCACTTTTGTTCTCTATCTCTTCCCGTTTTCGAGATAGGAATGCCAACTCCGCAGCATTCCACCAGGTGGCATCGTAAGCGGTTTCATTGAGTAACGCATGGCTATTTTACTATACCTAGACACTACTTTTATGAATTTAGCAGCAGCCGTTCCGAAGTTAAGAGGGTGTCAAGGGACTTTAGTGGGCATACTGTACATACGTTTAAAACAGAGTTCGCCCTTTCTTATCGTACGACAATAAAAAGTTAATAAAAGGTTTGGTCTCTCCTAATTTTCTGGTTCTTGTTCTATTAGCTTCTTTAAAAATAGAAACATCTTTATCTAATGAATATTATTTATTCGAGAGACAAGAGACACACTTAATGACGATGACAATCACAATCACAGAACGAATACACAAACAAGCTATGTACAAACGTAAAAGTAAACAACAGTCAGTCACTCAAAAAATGTTCTACGCGTTTAGCGCCATCTGGTGGTGTTTTTTTATTTTGCAACAACTTCCGCCGGGCGAAGTTCGTCTGGAGACGAAAGTGTTGAAAGTTCAAGTGGGCAAAGAAGCTGCACCGGTCTTCTGATGATGGCTCCGTTTGGCAACCTCACTGTGCATGCTCTTTTCCGACCATCACGTCAAGGATGAGTCTATATTATAACACCCATTTTCCATATGAGGCGTGGGGTGTTTTCTTTTATAAGAACGACGGTGTTTTCTTTCAGTTCGCTTGATTCGGTCAACCTGTTGATACTGATGAGCAGATTTTAATTCTAGCAGATAATTAGATTTCCATCGCTTCCAACCTTGTGTCAAAATATTTTCTTGATATTTTCTCATTTTTATTATTTGGTATTCATTGGATTGGGGAACTGTTATCTTTGATTGAGGTAGAGTTAGCAATCTTCTGCTAATTAAGAAATGGCCAGGTGTGAGAGGTTCTGGCTCACGAGGATCGCTGAATACATAGGTGAGAGGTCTAGAATTGAAAATCGCTTCTACTTCAATCATAATTACTTCCAGTTCTTGAAAGGAAACTGGTAAACTGAAGTTTTTCCAAGAATTCTTTTTAGAGACGTTTTAACTGATCTTACAAGACGCTCCCAGAAACCTCCCCACCAAGCTGCTCTTTCAACTATAAAATTCCATTTGATGGACAATCCACTAAACAATTCTTTCACTTCTTAATTTTTCATAATCTTCCACAGTAAATTAAATTTTCGTTTTGCCCTATGGAACGTTTTTGCGTTATCACTGTAGATAGTGCTGCATATACCTCGTCTTCCTACAAATCTTCGGAAGGCTTGTATGAATGTTTTTGTAGTCAAGTCCAGAGTTAATTCTAGGTATACTTCTCTTGTTACAGCACATGTGAAGAGCAATATGTAGATTTTCTTAGTCTCATTGTGATCTTTAATAAACAACGGACCTAAGTAATCTGGGCCTATAACTTGGAATGAGAGGCTTCATTGATTCTGTCGGCAGGTAGAGGTGCAGGAATCTGGGTGGTAGGTTTAACACGAAGTTTTTCACATAAATTGCATTGAAATATTAAACTCTTGATTCTTTGTCTTGCCTTCAAAATCCAAATTTTTCCTCTGAGTTGTGTTAAAGTTTCCGAGACAGCACCATGTCTTGTTTTTTCATGACAATCTTTGATGATAAGATTTGATAAATGAGATGTACTAGGTAGTAAAACTGGATGAGCTTCATGGTATGAGATATTAGCTTGCTGTAATCGCCCACCAATCAAGATTATTTTTCTTTCATTTAAAACTGGATTAAACGGTCGAATAACTGAGTTTGCTGGTACTGGTTTTCCTTGCGTCAGCGCTGAATATTCTTCAGGGAAATGCTCCATTTGAGTAAGTTTAATCCAGTATTCTTCGGTAAATTCAAGTTCTTCTGTAGCCAAGGAACCACTTTTCTTACTCTGAGGATTTCTTGTATTGTGGACGAATCTTTGAATCCATGCAGTAATTCGTAATATTTGTTTAAGTTTGCCGAATCTTCTGATATCGAAAAGAGCTTCAAGTTTCGTTGTCAAGAGCATTTTTACCACTTCCTATTCTTTATTTTCTAAGTTCGTTTCCTGATCGGTATGAATGTTGGATTGTGGCCATTGACATTCGCACTTCCTTAGCAACGGTGGCCCAAAACACCAAAGCTCTAGGTCCTTTAGACTGGTTAAGTTTTCACCTCGTGTTAAAATATCAGCAGGGTTATCATTCCCAGGACAGTGATTTCAACAACCAAGATCGGATATTTTCTTGATTTCATTTACTCTGTTCCTGACAAAAATCTTCAATTTTCGAGAATTGTTCTTGATCCAGTGAAAAACAATCGTGGAATCTGACCAAAAGATAGTCTTCGCATCCCTCGGTATACTTAAATGTAGTCGAATATTATCGAACAACCTGACTCCTATAAGTGCATCAGGAAGCTCTAACCTCGGCAGAGTTATTTCTTTAACTAGTGCAACCCTAGTCTTTGAAGTGACTAAATTGAAATGGAAAATTCCGTCAGAGTTGCGAAAACGTACATAAACAACTGCTCCGTAAGCTCGTTTGCTGGCATCTACGAATACGTGAAATTGACTGTCTGTAAGTTCTTCCATTCCTTTCATTGAGAATAGATGTGTTGGCAAAGAGATCTGTTTCAAATAAAACAATTCTTCACACCAGTCTTGATATATTTTTGCTACGTCTGTTGGTAAAGCATCATCCCAATTAAGTTTTTCCTTCCATATGTCTTGCAGTAGTATTTTAGCTCGTATAGGTTTTATTACGCTTCTCTTCGTAAATTTTAATTCTGTTATATCCTTATTCCTTAAAAGTTTATCACTATCAACGCTTAAGACACCATTTGCTGAATTCTAGTAATAGCCAAGGACCTTACATGACATGGATTCATCGTTAACTTCTTCCTTGAATCGATCTTGCAAAGAGCGTACATTTATTTTCCATTTTCTCATATTAAAGCCTGCTTCTACCAAAATGACCTTTATTTGTTCGTGGACGGTATACGCTAAATCTGTGTCTTCTAAACTATATATACGGTCGTCTGCATACAATCTACTGTTCAAAGCACAGAAGGCAGTTGGATAAACATCCTCATACTTCTTGATGTGATGTTTAATTGTCGTGTTCAGTAAAAATGAGATCTATCTTGCTCCAAAAATTACACGTGTCATCCTTAAAACTTCGGGTTCAGCGTCTAAATCTTCCGTAACCCATAAAAATGTAACTGCGTCTCTTTCTTCTGGCGCCAAGGCAATTTGCAAAAATGCACCTTCTATATCTGCCGTTATGGCAACCTTATTCAGACGGAACTGTAAAAGAAGTATTAGAATATCCAGCGTTAAATTCGGACTTGGACTCAAGCGGTCATTAAGGGACGGAAAATTGTGTTCACTCGAAGAGGCATCGGAAACTATTCTCATCTTCGTCGTTCTTTTATCTTCGCGTATTACCGCGTGATGTGGCATGTAATAGATCTTAGAATTATCACCACATTAATTTTCATTGACCCTTTCAGCTATTCAATGCATTATGTGCTTTGAAATAATGTCCTTGTACTGACTATGAAAATTTCGATTTTTCTTAAATCTTTTGAAAAGTGTTCGCAAACGGTTGTTAGAATTACATCCTGTAGCGACACGGAATGTTCGTTCCATGGTAGTCTAACTTGGTAGCGACCTTCGATTAATTTCGTAGATTTTTCAATTTCTTTAATAACTTCGTCATTTTCGGAATTCAGATTGTCACTACGCGATATCTCCAAACCTTCTAAGTCGAACAACCTTTTCAAACTGCCTGCTTCTTCTAAATTTTGATTACGCACTATAACATTCATTACGTTAACATCCTTAAAATCCTTGCTTTAGCTTCAGAACCATTAAATACCTACCCGAGTTTCGTTTCCATTCTTACTAAAGTACCGGAAACTTTGTTCACTTTCCCTGTAGCGATTTTCCAGAAATAGTCTGATCCAATTAATAGAGAGACCCTTAAGTTTTCAGACATTTCAATATCAGCTATGTGTATTTTGGCTTCATTACAAAATCTGTGAATTTCTTTATAAGGACCTTGAATTTCAGCTTCCGATATGGAAGACGTTTCAATTGCTTCTATCGAAATAATTTTCTTTGGATCATAAATGCTTCTTAAATTTACTTTTACCCAATTTCTTTCAATAGATTTCTGTGGTTTTGACCCGAAAGCATAAATCGCTAATTTTTCTTTTCCTAAATTAAATTTACGAGATAATGTTTTATCGATGAACATATTTTGCGACCCCGAATCCATTATAATTTTTATTTTTGTTTCCTGAGAATTATTGCTTAAGCCTTTTTATCCTGACGGTACTTATAAGTACCTCTTTAATAAAACACCTATATATTTGTAATATGACCGTTTTTCTTAACGGTATTCACAATGGCACAAAGAGGGTATTTCTGACAGCAGGCAGGAGATGGCAAATTCAAGCACATATCCTTTTTCTTTGCATTGTAGGGATTTTACATTTGACACGCTACATTCAAAATCTATTTTGCAATAGAATTGACATGCATGTAGTTCTTTATTTGAGTAATTTTAGTTGTTTATTACCGGTTATTTAGTACTATTATTTTCTATTGTTTTCTATACTCTACAGCTGAACATTTCCTATATTTTATTTGAAGTTTACTATTTGAAATTTACTATTTTATTTTATACCATAGGGTAAAAAAATTATGGTGGTTACAGTTGCATAATTAACCACTAAAACACTATAAAAAATATTTTCCTCTTTCCTATGTTTATTCTGCACCAAAACTTATCCAATGAAGCAAAAATACAATTAAAAAGTAGCTGGAAAATTAATTCAGGATATAAAAGGTTAAAAAAGCGACAGCTGTTTGCAAAAATACATTTTCATTTACTGTTGCGCAATTCAAAGCAGTATGTACCCTTCAAATAATGATGTAACAATATTTTTTAACACGGGTAACAATATTCATCTATAAATAAAAAACGTATGGTTTATTGGCGATAGCGTGCTTCAAATAACAGAAAAGAAATTTTCCCGATTTTACATATCTGCTAATAACATGGCAATTAATGGTCAGAATTGTAAGATTTTTATAAGTTGCTTGAAGTTCTATGATTTCCTATTGTAGTAGAGACGATACAAATATGCCTAGTCTTTCCATATAGAAAATGTTAGTAATCGTAATTTTCAATAAAGATTTATTATAATGACAATTATACAAAATATGCATCAGGATTATGTGCACAGCATCATCTAAAATTTAAAAAATATGAAATCTATAAAGTATTGTTCCGTTTATGCCTAAATAACGCGAGTTTGTCTCAAACATTGTCTGATTCATTTTTTAAATAATTTAGAACTCTATAACTTATTCAAAACTGGTGCCGATTTATATTTCCATGGTAAACATAAAGCAAAAAAAAAAATGGTTTCGCTATTGAATTTGAAATACTTGGTTCAATTTTTACCAGCTGCTTATTGTCGCGTTTTTGGTAGCCTGCCTATTTTATCATTCATTATTATTTTCCTATGTAATCACACTTTTAGCTTTATGCCGCCCTTTGTCCCATTATCTGTGCCTGTTCAATGACTCCAGTCTTCAACTTTTCTTCTTCTTTTAAATACCTTGATAAAGGGAACCGGGAGGAACATTTATGCTCTGTAGGCCTGGTTTCCTCGTCTGAGCAGTCCATCTCAGATAATCAAATGACCCCTTGTGACAAAATAATCTATACGCGATTTTAAAGGGTTTGTATGGATTAAAACGGTACTTTTCGTTTTACTTGCATCAATTAAAACTCCAGATAGAGCTTAAGTTATTATAAATCGAGTACTATACTTTGTTTATAATAATATAATTATATTTAGGGATAGTAACCAGAAAAAAGAAAACGTGAATTTATTAAAGAAAAAGTAATATTTACAAAAGCTATGGTTCAGAAGCTGTTGTAATGCTAAAAAGTTCATGATATGGCTATCTACCATGATGGCTTGGCTATAGCAAATCTTAAATCGATGCGACATGATACCCTGTCAGACAATGTTTCTAAACCTGTGTGCCGCAGCACAGTGATGTGCCCCAAAAAGTTTTAGTTAACACATTAGCTGCCGAGTTAAAATTACCGAATTGTATTTTATTTAGAAAATTCAAATTCATACCAGAAAATACTAACAGCAATATTTAGTTTATTTAATTACAGGCATTTTGCAATTACATGAAATAAAAAAAAATATTTCGTAATTTCTGGTACGAATTCATAATTTTAGATTTAGAGATTCACTGCCAACCACGCGCAGGCGCGTGATTGGCAGCGAATGGGTTAAGTTTTTATCAAGATTTTAAGAATTAACGAAACTATTGATACTTAAACATTTATATTATATGATTTATTTCGAATGACGTTTCATGCCATGAAATTGTATTATTTAGAAGTTTTCTTTCCTCTATTTGCAAACAAGAAAATTGTGAGGATGGTTTCTCATTCTCAGATGAATTTAATTCTTCCACCCCCCCCCCCCCCCACAAAAAAAAAGACTCTTAAAGTATTATAAACAAAGTATTATATTTTGTTTATAATAATATTAAGGATAGTAACCAAATATATAGTAAATTTATTAAATGAAAAATAATATTTTCAACGCTTGTTTGAAAATTCTTTCAAATTAGATCTCATGATATAGTTGTCAACAATGTGAGCTTGGCTATAACAAAACCTAATCTATTCCGTCTTCATCTACTTGACAGGATATCCTGCAAGACATATTTACAGGATTTGTATCATTATAGAAAAATAAAACACCTGTTATGATATGTTATAATAAAGAATTTTAGGCCAACCTTAACTGTACTTTTTAGGTGCATTCGTAGTTATATAAATACGTAGCACCTATTGTCGTCGTCTGGTCCGTCCGTCCGTCTGTCCGTCCGTCCGCATATAACAATGCAAAAGATACCCAACCGAATGGTTTGAAATTTAAGATATATAATCTTTGCAGAATTTTGTCGATACATTTCAAATTTCATAAAAATCGAATCAAAACTTTAGAAAATATTAATAAAAATATTTATTAAGAAATTTGAATTTTTTTTTTAAATCGGTGCTTTACTGTTAGAGGAGCTTCCGAAGTTTAATCGTCAAGCGACCGAGATACTTATTTTATTATAGAAATTAATCTGCAGACGATATAATTCATTTCACAAAATTAAAAATCATCAAGATATGAATATTTATATAACTAGCTATAGTACGAACGCACCTCATTTGTCACGTTTGACATCCAATTTCCAACTTGTTTTTTTTTATTATCATGCGCAAATTAGAATCGTAGTAACTAGGAAATTAAACCCGGGCTTCCCGTGTTACAGAAAATGGGAGAAAACCATTTTTTTCTAATTCTGATAGGTTTTTCATACTTAATATATATTCTTTAAACGGATTCATTAACAATGTCAAAATTAATTTTTTATAAAAAAAATATTCAAATAAAATTTAGAAATTTTTATAAAGCGATACTTTTGTATTAGCCGCATGCCAGGACTTAATGACCAAAGAAATCCTCCAAGATTTCGCTGCTTACTGCAGATTATTTTACTCCGAAAATTTCAAATATTTAAGCGCGTAGTTCGAGAACATGTCTGTTAAATTTGCATTTTATTTATATTATATTATTATTTATATTTATATTTTGATGAAGTTTTAATTTCGTTCTGTAATATTAGCTGGAAGTAAATGCCGAACTATTTATATTGTTTTAAATGCAAGCGGATTAATCTTACGCAATCGTGATACAGATAGATTTAAAAATAATTCATGCTTATTTAAAAAACCCTAAAATATCAGTAAATTCAAATACGATTTTCAAAGAAGTTACATTTGTTTTGTTTTCGACGGTGCAAAAATTTAAATTGTGCGATGTTTAGAAGTTTAAAAAGATGCAGTAAAAACGAAATTTATAAGTCAATTCGTTGCTACCATCAAAATGACTTCAGCAATAATCAGACATGTGTTTGGTTTATATTATAGATTATTAGCATTGAACCATTTTCTTGATGTTATCATTTATGTGTGACAGCTCCCTTGACATGGACCCGATTACGTAAGATGAGCATCAATATTTAATAAAATAATTTTATTCTATAAGTTTGAATTCAGTGAATATAATGAAATATTTCTTTTTAACCCTTAATTGCATAGTGATGTAAATTTCCATCACTTTTTATTTAACTTTTAATAAATAAATCAACTTCTTCGCCACCACTATATTTATATAGAAATATTAATCGAGTAAATATTCCGTGAACCATGTTGCTGAACAAAATTAAAACTCTATCTTAACATTTCTGGTGTCTAATATTTAATACATGTATAAAAAATACAATTGTAAAAGAAGAACTCATGCAAAGAAGGGTTAACCTAATTTTGTTTTGTGTTACTTGACAGAAATTTTCAGTCTAATATGTATATTTTTAGATTCCCTTGAGAGGCACCGGTATATAATATATACCACTGTTTAATATATAACTTTGCCACCAGTATTATTAAATAAAAATATTTATTATCGTCTTTTGCAGATTGAGAAGGTAAAAATTCATTATTTAAATTTACTCGTGTAAAATCGCAAAATGTAGCATTCTTAGACCACGTGCTTGCCCTCCAAGTGGTTAACTACATCAAGCTCCTTAGCACATGTTAATTCTTTATTTATTTATGCATTTACACTTCAACACTTCATTCAACATTATTATGATTCGAATATTTTTTATACACCAAATTTTAATGTTCTCTTGAGATGCCACTCTGGATAATACAACGTATAATTGTCCATGTGTAAACACTGGTTTGGGCAAATAGATGCCCACATATTCAACTGTTTGCCACGGAGCTTTATTTATTGTCATCTGAATAGATGGCTTGATGGGGAATTGTCTTCTGTTAAAAGGGTATTCAGAATTGAAAGGCATCAAAGTTATTCTTGAAATGTAAACTCAATTGTCTACACGCGTTCCTGTTATAATTTCATTCTCCATTGAACGATGGTTTAACCCTTTATATCCTGAATTAATTTTCCAGCTACTTTTTAGATGCTCAGAATCCTCGATTATTCTCACTAGTTATTATTATTTTTGTAAAGTTTTCCTTATCTAATCATAGCATTTTTGCGATTCAATTAGGTGAAAATTTCTCATTTGAAAAACTGGTGGAAACAGATTAAAAATTCTGTAACAGACGCTCGTCGCGAAGGGGTTAATGTGGTACTTATAAGTACCGTCAGGATAAAAAGGGTTAAAGCCTTTACAACAAATCTCGTTCGATTTCAAAGACCCAAAGAAGGATGGGGTTTCTCAACAGCATAATTGGAACTGCAATTTTAAGTCTTAAAACATGTAGCGGAAAACCACTTTGTTTTAAATTGGTCAAATATTCAATTGGATATGATATTGCTTGACTTTCATGTACAACGGAATCAGCGATATAATAAATTCTCTGTTACCCAGGAAATGGTTCAGTTATCAAGTAGTTAATTTTTTCAACTTCTTCGTTCAAAGGGATTAAAATGCATCTTTTTGTCAAATTAATACTCTGTATTTTCATCATTGAATATACATATTCAATAAGACTTTTTAAGCTATTTGGTTGAATGATGAATTCAGTGATGATGAAGTCAACATTTTGACCTTCGTCAATTTGAATTAAATAATCAGAAAAGTTCATATTTTTAATCTGATTCACTCGCATGTTAATTATGAGATGCCGAACACTATTAACATTTCTCCAAATATTAGAAAACTTTAAAGTGTCCAAAACAATATTAGGTCTATTCCCATGTTTCACTACGGGCAAAATTTATCTAAAGTCATATAACTACTATTCCACCAAATTGGCGAATCATTGTGTTTTATGTCTTTAAGCGTACGGTCTACACATTCAAATGCTAAGTTTCTCATCATGGGTGCTTCATTCCAGAAGATCAACTTAGTTTCTCTTATTAATTCTGCAAGGTCATATTGCTTACTAACGGCCCACGTAGATCGTAGATGTTTCGTTCAAATTCAGCGGTATTTTGAATCTTGAATGTGCTCTTCTACCTTGATCTAATAACAAAGCTGCGATCCCAGAAGATCCAACAGCTAACGCAACCATATTATATGATTTCACCTTTTTGAAAACTGCATTAAGTAAAAACGTTTTGCGAGTGCCTCCTGGCATGTCAATAAAATAAACCTTAGACTTTTTCATTTAAAACAGCAAGAGAAACTTCTTCATAAACTGATTTTTTGATCGTGATTATCCTGGCGCAAACGATAAATAGTCAAATATTGTATGAGTCACAATTTTTGCATTGAAAAATTTCTTAAAGTATCACAAACATTCCTTTCACGTTTCAATTAAATAATATCGATTAATAAAATTATCGCTCATCAAAACGTTTATTTATTATTATTATTATTATTATATATTTTGTATTTTATATAAAATCAGTAAAAAAAAAAAAAAAATTATTTTTATTCTAACTAATAATAGCCATTTCAATTCTTTAACCAACGATAATATGCGGTCGCCAAGAGGGAAAAAAAGTTATGAATGGCAACCATTGAGCCCGAAAAAAGTGAAAAATACCGAATATTTTTTATTTAAAAAATCTTTAATAAATCAGTCAATTAAGATAGAGTTTTCAAACAAATTGCATTTGAAAGTAAACTTTTTCCCCTATATAACGGTGTAAAAATTTAAAATGTGCAATGTTTAGAAATTGCAGTAGCAAAAATCTCAAAACCGAAATCTCACCCTCAAGTGTTATCCTTCGCAAAATGAAGTCAACGTTACGCACGGACACGTTTGTCCTTTATAATATAGATAATCATCGTAAGATTTTTGCTTTTGGTACATTAAATTATTAAAATAAAATAATAAAATATTCAACGACAATACTTTTACATTAGTTCTTAAAGACCAATCATTTGCATTCTTGTAAATAAAATTTATTATGTCTGCTTCTTTTATAAAAAAGGTAATCAAAGAATTGTCTTAAAATGTCACAAAATTTGCGATTACTATAGTGGTAAACATTATGAAGCTATTTAAAACACTATCCCTCAATCAAACATGTTTGCACGCGTAAATGAACCATATAGTACTTAAAATACAGGGCTGCCAACTTACATGCATTTGTTAAGCCAAATAACCATATTTGAACAAAAAGTTTCAATAAAGAAATAAAATAAAATCTGTAATATATTTCGCTAATTGATCGCGGCACACATTTTATTGAAAGGTTTCTTTGTTTCAAAAAATGTTTATGGACAGAAAAAGCGCAGAAGTTGGCAGCTATGAAAATATAGTGGATGTAGCAAACGGTCTAATGCATAATAAATTCTATACGGGCGACTATTTTTATATTAACTCGTACCACAATTAACACTAGAACTACCATTAGCCCTTTTTTACGGCTATCAAATGAATATATTCCGATTCGAACCAGAAATTTCGTTTCAAAATAAATTAAATAGAAAACTCGCAGGAATATGCTAAATGAATAAGTTACATAGTTTTAAATAAAAATTCTAGTGTGAAATAGTTTTATATAATTTGTGTAAAATTTCCGGTAGTTCCAGTGTTAAAATAATAATAATAATAATTCTGGTAGATTTTTCTTAAAAATAGCCTTGTATAAGTGTATGGCAGAGATTATTTTTCAAAAAGTGGTGTGAGTAGAATAAAGCAATAGTCGCTGGGACGACATATGTCCCAACTTCGTAATCAAAGGATTAACGGTATATTTACACTCCTTTGTATTTTTATCCTATGATATTTAAATGAACTCTGAAACTAGCTAGCTCATAAAATTAATAAATAATTAATTTATAACTAATACTCATCTAGAACATAACGAGTACATCTAAAGAAAATAAAGTTTGCAATGATGTTTTGTCATATAACATGCACAATATGGTTAAGTGTTCTTAAAGAGTTGAAAAAGATTAATGTTCTTCTCTCCCCCGTCTTCTTTTGTTCTCCTGTCACCCATACACCAATAACAATTGGAATCACCCAATAAGCCTGGCTGGAAAAGTGGTCTTTCCTTAGTTCCCAGATGAAGAAGAGGAGATATGAAAGCAAGCCATTGTTAATAACAAATTGCATTTTATTCCCTGATGATGGCTATGTGTATAGCTGAAAGTGCTTGGAGTAATTAATATTAATGTAATTTAACATTTTACAATCTTGCCATCTTTTAATTAATAAGAGGCATTATGTGTAATTTTAATTTTTCAGTTTTTAGGATGGATTTTAGCATTCTACTCATTTATTTGCTTATAATAGTAATAGTAAGATTTCTCATGCTTTCAAATATATATTTTTTTCCTTAACACCAAAAGTTTTCGGGGAATTATACTCCTGTTTTATAAAAAATATTTAACACCATAATTTTTATTTCGACTTATTTTCTTATTTATTTTATTTATTTCTATGATATTTATATTTATTTATTTTCTGGAGAAATTTCTGATTCGAATCAAATTATTTTTATTTGATAGCGGTCAAATGACAGGTGTATAAAGACAGAGAAGCAACAGAAAACAAAACATTTTATTGTGTTTCATACATTTTCCATTTCACACACGACGACACTTTACATGCGGCAGATGGTGGATAGCACTGAACAATAAAATGTTTTACTTTCTGTTATTTCTCTGTCCTTTATGGGGTTTTTTCCCTTTTCTTATTAGTCTGTCTAGCGCCGGCGATTTTCGTGCTACAGGTACCGTTCCAACGCTTTTTATGGTTTTTCACTATGAAGATCACATTCCAATAAAAAAAATAGGTGTTGCCATTTGAAATTTTCGAAATTTTTTCACTGTAACCGTAACTGTTAGAATTTACCTGTTGTTTTTCACATGAATCTTGAGCGCATACCTCAAAATATTTTAGTCCAGAATTTTATTCAGTTTCTGTGAACGGTATGACAGTTAGGGGCTCATATATCGGGATAGTTTTTTATAATCACACTGTACATGGAATATATTATCACAAAACTGTATAACTTAACAATTTTATTCATTTATATTCTTTTATAATTTTAAATTTGCTAAGAAGTGCCAGATTGGATTACTTACTTTCCTGTAATTCAAGAATTTTGTATCCAGTATGTGCCCTAAATAACTACCTTATCACCTCCATATTTTAAATATGGATGGACTACCTTTAAATGTTAAACATATGTTGCATATTTCCAGGTATTTTTCTCTTTCTTTGAAAAATGAAATAGCAAACGTATTAATAGTCACAAACTAAAAATTATTTTTTTTCTTTATGCGTACATGATATATATATATATATATATATATTACGGAGGTTTCTTTCCGAATTGCCCTCGTATATATATATATATATATATATATATATATACGAGGGCAATTCGGAAAGAAACCTCCGTTTATGAATTAAAAAAAAATAATGAAAGGATACGTTTTTTATTACTCACGTTTGAAAGGCACATTCTTCAGCTACTTCTCAGTATAATCGAAGTATTATTTAAAACAATTATCATAGCTGTAAATCAGCTTTGAAATTCCATCGTCACAGACTTCTGCCGCCGGCCTATTCAACAGGGCCGTTCGTTCTACTCTATCCACACCACTATTTTTTTTAAATTTGTAATAAAAGGACATTTCGAAAATTAACTTCCGTCGAGGCGTGGCACTATTAGTAGTGGGCGGAGCGCAACCATTGCTAAATCAAGCAATCTGTAATTCCGTAAAATTTCAGCAATCTTAGGGAGAGTGTCAAACTACCGCGCGTTTCCTCGTTATAACGTCACAAAATGTGCGCTGCTATTGAAAATCCTTCCAAATGCGAGGTACGAGGAGTAATAAGATTTCTTTGGGCGAAAAAACTGTCAGCAGCGGGCATTCATCGTGGTGTAGTGCGTCAATGGGTCAGGTCTTTCAAAGGAGGAAGAACAAGAATCCATGATGAATGAAGGAGTGGGAGGCCGTCTGTAGTGAGTGATAATCTCGTCGAACATATTGAAGACAAAATTCGTCAGATCCGTCGATTGACAATCTCGGAACTTTCCCAAAAATTTCCGAACATTTCTCGGACTATTTTGTACGAAATGGTCACCGAAAAATTAGGCTATCGGAAGTTCTGTGCTCGATGGGTACCAAAGATTTTCACGGAGACCCACAAAATTATTCGAATGGGCGCTGCCGTAGACTTTCTTTCCCTGTACAACACGGAAGGGGAGAAGTTTTTGAATAGAATAGTGACTGGCGACGAGACTTGCATTGCGTATGTAAATGCTGAAACAAAGCAACAGTCAATGGCATGGGGTCATACCGGTTCTCCAAACCGGCTGAGGAAAGCCCGTCAAAATTTGACATCGAGGAAGATTATGTTAACCGTGTTTTGGGATGCTCATGGTATCTTGCTGGTCGAATTCATGAAACGTGGTAAGACAATAAATTCTGAAGTTTACTGTAACACTTTGAAGAAACTGAAAAGAGCCATCCAGAACAAACGTCGCGGCCTGCTGACATCTGGAATTGTGTACTTGCACAATAACGCTCGCCCTCACAGTGCTCAGAGAACACAAAATCTTTTGCGCCAATTCGAATGGGACGTGTTTAATCATCCCCCCTACAGCCCCGACTTGGCTACTTCTGATTTTCATCTGTTCAAGGAAATGAAGAAGTGGCTAGGAGCACAGCACTTCGCTGACGATGTGGATCTTCAAACCGCTGTGACAAGTTGGCTGAATTTGCAGACAGCTGAGTTTTATTCAGAAGGGATTGGTAAGTTGGTAAAACGGCATGACAAGTGCTTGAATGTACATGATGACTATGTTGAAAAATAGCAGACAGCTGTAACTTTGAGATGTAAATAAAAAAAATTTTGAAAATAGGCGTGTTTTTCATTTATACAACAAAACGAAAATTAGTTTCCGAATTGCTCTCGTAATATTTTACTTGACCCACTATTTTTTAAAACATTTTTGTAGTACATTTATCAGCAAATTATATGGAAAAATATGTTAAAATTCTTTGGATTAAAAGAGTGGTGCGAGTTGAATTTACAAATAATCGCAGTTGAATAGGCCGGCGGCAGAAGTCTATGACGATGGAATTTCAAAGCTGATTTACCGTTATGATAATTGTTTTAATTAATACGGCAATTATGTTGCGAAGTAGCTGAAGAACGTGTCTTTCATACGTAAGTAATAAAACATGTTTCCTTTCATAGTTTTTTTTTAATTCATAAACGGAGGTTACTTTCCGAATTGCCCTCGTATATATATATATATATATATATATATATATATATATATATATATATATATATATATATATATATATATATTGTTTAAAGAAATCTGCAGGTAGTACATTGGAACAACTTTATTCAAATTTGTTTGCTTTATTATACTGTGCAAGGTTTAGACACTCCTTGGAATTTCCAAGAAGTCTGGATCTACTATTAATGATAAGAAAATTTTAAGTTAATTTTAATTAAACTCAGAAAAAAAACAAAAAAAAAACACCTTTGTCATTCATATACTTTACACAATTTTTCCCCCCTGAATATCATTTTACTTTTATACAACTGTTTTTTAAATATTTTACTTGAATTTGAAGTGTATTTTCATATTAATTCATAAGACAGCTGCTGATTTGAAAAGATAATAATATGTTTATTCCTTTACATAATGAAAAAAAAATTCGCTTTATAAATGTCAAAATTATTAACTTATTAAGATAATAATATGTTTATTCCTTTACATAATGAAAAAAAAATCGCCTTATAAATGTCAAAATTATTCACTATTATTTTCCTATGTAATCATACTTTTATCTTTATGCCGCCCTTTGCCTCATTATGTGCAGCTAGAGTCCACTGACTCCAGTTTGCGACTTTTTTTTAAGACTTTAATAATGGTGACTGGCAGGGACATCCATGATCATCTGGCAGGGATGGCAGGGACATCCATGTTCTGGTTTCCTCGTCTGAGCAGTCCATATAGGCGGTCGAATAACCCCTTGTGACAAAATAATCCATATGCGATTTTAAAGAGGACTGCTGGCAGACTACTGGCAGGGACATCCATGTTCTGGTTTCCTCGTCTGAGCAGTCCATATAGGCGGTCGAATAACCCCTTGTGACAAAATAATCCATATGCGATTTTAAAGAGCTTGTATGGATTAAAACGGTACTTTTCGTTTTACTTGCATCAATTGCAACTACAGATAAAATTTAAGTTATTATAAATCAAGTACTATACTTTATAATATATAATAATATAATTCTAACCCTCTGACAGTCGAGCAAAAGGGCTAAATTGTAATGTTGTTTTCTCTGCATTTTATTTTAAATGGTAAAAAAAGGTGTTTATTCCAAAATTACATAAAAAACTGAATTATATATATGAATGTAAACCTCGAATCTATCAATCATAACTCAATATATTAAAACTGCATTATATTTGTCGAATTATATAAATTTTAAAATTGCTTGTATTGCAGTGAAACCTGGAGCTTAGTGAACGTATTAACACAGGCTTGTCAGTCAGAGGGCTAATTATGGATAATAACCAGAAAAAATGAAAAGTAAATTTATTAAAGAAAAAAATATATTTGTAGAAGTTGTTCTGGAATTCTCATTAGGAAAAGTTCTCGATATAGCTGTCGACAATGATAGCTTTGCTATAACTAAAGTTAATCGATTTCGCAGGATGGTTGAAAGACAGTGGTTCTCAACTTGTGTTCAGCGGTCTAATGCAGTGTTGCCAGTGGGCTACTTTTTTTAAAATTCAGATTACTTGATTGGCACCAGTTTTTTGAAACGGTATAATTCGCTTTATTTTCGCTCTATTTAGTCTGTCATTAAATAAGGCGAATTTTATTTTCTCAAAAAATTGGTGTCAATCAAGAAAACGGAATTTAAAAAAGTAGCCCACTGGCAACACTGGTCTAATGATGTGCCGTGAGAGGAGCTTAGGTGTGCCACAAAAATTTTTAGTCAAGTGGTATCACGATTTTAACAATTAACGAAAGAATTGATACTTTAACATTCATATTATATGATTTATTTTGAATGACGTATTGTGCTAATGAAATTGCATTATTTAGAAGTTTTGTCTCTCCATTTTCATACGAGAAAATTGTGATGATGGTTTCGCATCTTCAGATGATTTTAGTTCTTCCTCCCGCCCACAAATATGCCTCTTAAAATATTATAAACTATCACATTGGATGATTTAAGATTATGCCTATCCCAAAATTTTACCTTATAAAGAAAATATTTTAATTAAAAAAAGTCAAGCTCACATATTTGTATAAATATTAATGTACAGTCGTAGAAAAAAGAACTGGACACCCCCCACTAACTCTGCAACAAATTACAGTAGAAGGAAGTGACTGGTACCAAACGATTGGAAATAAAATCTACTTTTAAATGATGTATATAAAATTTGCTTTGGGGGCCATCTACATATAAAAACACACCCAAACTTTGTTTTTTTCAATAGCAAGACCCAAATTTGACAACATATTTGAAATCTGCAGTTCAAACTATGCCTAGATACCAAATTTCATTACATTCCTACGATTAGTTTCTGATACATTAATTACTTTATAATGAGCATATTTAAGGGGCTGTATCCAAATTGAAGTTCGGTACTCGATTGTTAAAATGCTGCAGAATGTCACTTCTTTTAATGTATTATGTTTTACCGATATGACCATTTTACTCACTTAATAAGTTTCGGTTATTGTTATATGCGGTAAAATATTGTTTACAAGTGTTGAATTATCCTATTTTAACCCCTTGGGGACGAGCGACGCGTATACGTGAAGCTTAAGATGCTCAGAATCCTCGATTTTTCCCACCAGTTATTTTTTATTGTATGCTTTGCCTTAATATATCTTAGCATTTCCACGATTCAATAAAACGAAAATTTCTGTTTTGAAAAACCGGTGGTAAATTATTAAAAATTCTGTAATAGACGCTTGTCACGAAGGGGTTAAAAAACATAAGATTATTTGTAATTAAAATAGTTTTAGAATATGTAAATGTTATTGGAATTTTACAGGTGCTTTTATAATGCTTTTTCTCAGATTTTGCATCTGTTTAACTCGCCTTTTTTTTAGTTTATAGGCAGAAACGTGAATAATATTGACAAATACAAAATTTAGAATTAAAAAAAAAAATAGTATAAAGCAGCGTAAGGAATCAAAGTAAAAAAAAAAAAAAAAAAAAAAAAAAGGTAAATTGTTTTTTAGTCTGAAAATAAATCCAGACATTGCTTTTTTTTTTTAGTAGCGAAGGGGGGGGGGGGGGGGCTTGTTTTGAGATATGTTCGCAGGATTTATATTTCGATTTATTTGAAGACCTAAAACTAAATCTATGTTATATAGACATCTGAATAACTTTACAACCGTTATTCTCCTTCGGAATAGGTTTAATAACTCTATGATTAAACCTATTCTGGTAGTTCATTTGAAATTTTACAATTAACTCATTAATGCCTCTTGGCAAGAAAACTTGCCATTTGACATTTATTATTATTATTATTATTATTAGATTTTTTTGCACACTGCTAGCGATTGGGAAATAATCTTGCCTATCAGAAAACCATAAAAATAACTTTTTTTTTTCAATTAGCCTGTTTAATCGAATAGACCTAAATACGAAAGTTATAGAAGAAAAAGTTTAACTGTTTTAAGTTCGTTATTAATTGAATAAAAACTGAACATCCATACATATTTGTAAAGATTACAACTTTTGATTGATATACAAAAGTTAATAAAAGTTTAAATTAGCATTTTTAAGTAACAAACTAATACTTTCGCGGGAATATTTTATCTAGCAACCATTTAGTGTAATATTGCAATTTTTATTATTATTGCAATATTTAGTGTAATATTGAGTAAATTGAATTAATAAGTATAAATATCTCAGTGATTATAATGTTTGTATATTAAAGGTTTAAATGGTGTAAATTGTTTTTGACCAAAATTTTGAAGATACCTAATGCAAGAATTATATAAATTTTTTCTCATAAATGCATCATTGGAATCTATTTAAAAAGAACAGAAAACATTTGACGAGTCCTGCTATTTTGTGGAATATGTTGAAATGAATAATTACATGTATACACCACGAAATTAGCTTTGCTCTCAGAAATTGTATGTTAATTTTATCTTCACAGTTTTTTGAATATTTATATGAACAAGTATATAATTTTATGAATTTGATATGTTCTAAATCCGTGTTTCAAAATTAAAGATATAAAAGCAAATAGAAAGATTTGTAATCATATTGTATTTTTCACCTAACATTATTAAATTACTATGTTTTGTGTCTTTTTTTCCAAATGCAAACATGATCTACAAGGACAATCTGGCCCACATAATAAAACCTAAAATCATCAGTGGAAGCAACTGGCAACCAAAATTTTAATCTAGTTTATCTAGTTTAATCTAGTTTATCCAGGTTAATCTAGTTTATCCAAAATTATATCTAGTAAGTTCTGATATTTATCTAAATAACAAAAATATGATTACTTCAAATAAGAAAATCATAGAACTTTAACAAAAGAGTAGAAGAACATCGTGGGCGGGTTAGCACACAAAATATTAAAAGGCAAAATCCTCAGTCCTACTAATAAGCCTCATTTTGTAATTAAATAACAAAAAGGGGAGGGACGAATTTGCTAATATAATGTATAGCAATTAGTTTTATCAAGAACTTCTTCCAATCTGCATGGCATTGATTCAATGAGGCTGTTAACAATATCAGTATCTATTTTAATAGTTTTCGAAGCATGAGAAACAGATTTCCATAGCTAATCAGTCGTTCTAATTCCCTGCAGGCGAACTTCATCATTCTACAGAGCCCGAACATTTTCCATTGGGTTCAATTTGGCTGCATTGCTTCGCCATTCTAACTTCATTATGCAATTCTCTTCGCACCAAGTTTTAACTACACCACTTCTGTGGATAGCACTGTTAGTCTGAAAATTCCAAACAAAATTATGAATTATGAACTACACTTAATAAATAATGATTTCTATAACATTAAAATTTATATTTACAACAAAAAATGTTAAGGAAATAAATATCTAAATATATTCGCAAATATTTTAGCGTAAATTTTGCGAAAAGTTTTTTTATAAATCAAAACGTGAACAAGTTGTAAATGGTTTATTTTTATTTTTAGTAAAAAATATTATAATTCTATGAAAAATTACAACCTGATAATAGCAAAAGTTCTGAAAACATACAAAACTAGGAAATATGTTGTTTTAAAATTTCTTATTAATATAGATATAAATATATATAGAGATATATATTATAGATAGATGGATAGATAGATATATAGATAGATAGATAGATAGATTTTGTCTTAAATATTTTTCAAAAAACAGCGGTTATTATTATTTTTTTAATAAATTTGCATGCATTTTTTTATGCTGATTCATCAGCTAAAATCGTTAAACATGAAACAAAAAAAAATTAATTTCATTACCGAATTTATATTGAAAATTTTCACTCAGTTCTGTAAAGATGGGCCAAAGGCGTGCTTTATCACTGTCGATATGATATGTGTGCTAAAGCTGACAAGTTAAAGGATTTATATCTGCACACTTATTATAAAAAGAATTGTTATTGCAATTAAAAATAACTAGTTATTCTATAAAACCGAAATTAATTCTAATGCTATGGCACAGCATATAGAGAAAGTTGCGTTTTAAAATAAATTCTTAATTCATTTAATGAACGAATCAATAAACATTCTAGAGCAAGCAGTGATAATTCGGATTTGAATATTGAAGCGCGAAGGGGGTGGGGGGTGTTTTGGGAAAATAAACCAGTAAAAAATTATGATCTAAAACGCGCAAAACTATAAAACAAATAATTTTTAATATATTTCTATTATTAATATTAATAAATAATAGTATATAGTACGCTCTGGAAACCATATTGTTTAATAATACCATTTACCAAATAACAATATATAACTGTTGGAAGGGAAAATATCCATCCAGAGAGTGATTTTCTAAAACATCGGGTATCATTGCGTGTTCTACTATGTCACAATAAGATATTCCGTCTAGATGATCTCAATGCATAGCAGAGATGCAATTCCCTACGCCGACATGCAGTCCCACATTGAAATTGCAATTCTGCAGCTGCGTTTAATATTATTTGTATACCGTGGCTGAAACCTAAATCCCAATCGGCGGTACACTCGAAACGGAGAACTGGAGACTGACTAAAGGCAGCTTTCGTCTTTAAATAAAAATGAGCTCCATTCATTTATGCCTCAGTTAATATATGTTTGGGCAAAGTGAAGCCGTTGATGTCGCTGGTTTTCAGTTAATGCTGGTTTTTTAGCCACCATCCGAATTCGAAAACTTGCTTCTTTGAGCGTGTTGTGAATGGTACGAGATGATACATAATAAAAAAAAAAGTATGCCGTAAATATATATATATATATATATATATATATATCTTCATATATATATATATATATATATATTCATAATACATTCTATTGTCTCTTAGTTATATATGCTCACTTGAAGTTGCAAATCATCTTTAATTTGATTAGAAGACATATAGGGATCTACTGTATAGCCATTGAAACAACTTCTCGAGCTTAGCTGTCTGAAAAGATCCTTGGCCGACCACTACTACAAAGATGGTTTATCAAATTTGTATTCCTAAACATTAAAAAAAATTACCAGTAACGTAAATTAAATTTAAATTTAAATAAATTGAATGTAAATTTATTTTTTTTTCGCAATAAACTACCAATATAAAGCTTACCTGTTAATCCATGTTGAAACAATTTGAAGAGACACTTGAAAATACCTAGCTGTATAACGAAAACTTCTTCCAGCTTGCCACATACCAATCATTTGGCCTTTCGTTGCTTCAGTTAATTGTGGGGCCATTTGGTTTCAGCAAATACTCTACGCATATGCATTTATAAGAAACTTCACTTCAAACATATATGCTGCAGAAAAAACAGTATAGCTTTATTAGACTGGAAAAGAAGCTATAAATCCATTTAAAGGTAACAAAAATGATTAAGTTTTTTCTAAGGTAGAACTGATCATATTTTTCAAAAATGAGCATTATTAATTTAAAAATAAAGGCGAAACTATTTTCCATAAATGACGTAAACATACATCTCATGCAAATACGTTTTAAGTAATTTTAATGAAAAATTTTAAAGCAGACATTGAAAAAGTAAAAGATATATATATATATATATATATATATATACCGGGTGATTATAATTAAAGTTACGATTTCAAAAATCGATAATTTTAAAACTACTGGTCAGAATGACTTGATATTTTAGCAGAACAATCGTGAGGCAATGGAATTTTGTTTGGCGAAGGAAAAAAATAGTTCCAAATTGTGCCGATAGATGGCGTTGTCAGGGTAATGTCAGGGGAAAGACCAAAAATGTATTCTTGAACCCTTTCCTGCGCGGAGTAAATTTGTTTTCAAAATGATGAAATAATAGACTGACACCGGAATTCACAAACGAATCCATTAGTAAAAAGAAACTTGCTTATTTTTCTGGTTATTAATGAAAGGAAAATTTTAATTAAATACCGGATGATTATAATTAAAGTTACGATTTCAAAAATCGATAATTTTAATTAAAACTACTGGTCAGATTGACTTGATATTTTAGCAGAACAATCGTGAGGCAATGGAATTTTGTTTGGCGAAGGGAAAAAAAAGTTTCAAAATGTGCCCATAGATGGCGCTGTCTGGGTTAACATTGTCTGAAGATATGCAAATTACTAATACGTGACATGCGCACCGCAGACATAGCAACCATAAAAATGCAGAGCAGCAGCTCTTTGCCTGAATGCTTCATCATGACTCTGACTATGAAGGATCGCGCTCTGCTCTTGAAGCTTTTTTATAAGAACGATGACTGTGCACTTACAGCTATTAGGAAGTTTCGGACATTAAAATCCATAAAAAAGGTCCAATAACAACAAATGGTCTGAAAAAATGATTGCTAAATTCGAAGAGACCGGTTCATTTGACGTTAAACGGGGTAGAGGAAGGAAACCAGTTTCAGCTGCGGCAGTGGACGATGTGGCTACAGCATTACAGGAACATACTGACAGTGATGCTGGAATCAGCAGTGCAAGGGGGATTGGCCGAATGCTGGATATGCCGAACAGCACGGTGCGTAAAGTCCTACGGAACGTCTTACGCTGTTATCCGTACAAGATAACTCATGTGCAGGAGTGCTACCTGCTGACCTGGAAGCACGTCAATCTTTTGCACTACAATTTCTTGCCCGGATGGAAGTGGACAACGGTTGGCCATGAAACATTCTGTGGTCTGACGAAGCCCACTTTCATTTGAAAGGTTCTGTAAATACGCAAAATTGCAGGATATGGGCGACCGAGAATCCGTCCCAGCTACAGCCATTACCTCTTCAGTCTGAAAAGGTCACTGTGTGGTGCGGAATAACGGCAGCGTTTATCGTCGGTCCATTTTTCTTCGAGGAGATCACACCTGCGGGTCCCGTTACCTGCACAGTTACTGGCAAGCGGTATGAAGCACTTTGGCGTAACCATGTTCTTCCGGCACTTCAACAGCGTCAGTGTGTGGATCGCATAATATTCATGCAAGATGGCGCTCCTCCGCACATTGCTACTACTGTGAAGCAGCTACTGAGTGATAATTTCGGAGATGATAGGATCATAAGCCGCCATTTTCCAACAACGTGGCCGTCACGTTCCCCCGACTTAAACCCGTGTGATATCTGGCTTTGGGGGTACCTGAAGAATGTTGTTTATAGCGGGCAGATTCAGAATCTAGCCGACTTGAAGGCAAGCATCACACAACACACCCATTGCATTAGTACAGATACCCTCCGATCTGTTGTGGAGCATGCCGTTTTGCGCTTCCAATTAGTAGCGGAACAAGGCGGAGGGCATATTGAGCAACTTATGCCTTAATAATCAGTAAGGTGTTTGTTCCATGAAGCTCTTTTTTTTCATTTTTGTCATTATCACTGTCGTCGCTGTAAACACGTAGTCTTGTTTTTTCGCTAATAAATTTTTAGTAAATCTCTGAACTCTATTTTTTTCCTTTTGGCAACATCATTCCTATGTTTAACCCTTTAACGGGCGGTGGTCACAGAAAAGGACACCCAATTTTAATTCTAAAACTGACAAATGGCACCAAGAATATTTAATTAAAATTTTCCTTTCATTAAGAACCAGAAAATAAGCAAGTTTCTTTTTACTAATGGATTCGTTTGTAAATTCCGGTGTCAGTCTATTATTTCATCATTTTGCAAACAAATTTACACCGCGCCGGAAAGGGTTCAAGAATACATTTTTGGTCTTTCCCCTGACATTACCCTGACAACGCCATCTATCGGCACAATTTGGAACTATTTTTTTTCCTTCGCCAAACAAAATTCCATTGCCTCACGATTGTTCTGCTAAAATATCAAGTCATTCTGACCAGTAGTTTTAAAATTATCGATTTTTGAAATCGTAACTTTAATTATAATCACCCGGTATATATATATATATACTAATAAAGGCTGGTGTTCTGGTGCCTCGCTATCTTATATCTTACTACAGTCACAGGTCATTGTCAGGTTTGTTGTGCTTCCGCGATCATTCAGTTACGCTTCAGTTTAAGCTAGCTTTCAATTTAACGTAAGATCGCAAAGCAATGTTTATATTGTAAGACAGACTTAATCTCTAAGTTTATCAAGTCACTATAATCCCAGCCTATGAGTATAATATTTTCCCAATAAGGGATGAGAGCGCTCCGACCCGAATATCGGTTTTTACCACTAAATTTTAATAGTATTTTCCAACGTTATGAATTTCAGAAATTTTGTCCTTGAATAAGCTGACAAATACTATTAAAATTTAGTGGTGTCAATCGGGATTTCCAGTCGGAGCGCTCCCATCCCCGTTGAAACTATGCTTTAATGCACATCATAGACGGCCCCTTAAACCAGCATCTTGCCGTTTTTAAGCATAATTTGAAAACTACTTGGAAGAAAAATTTGAAATTTTGAATACACATAAAGCAGGACATAATAAATATAAATCCTTCAAAAAAATTGTAGGCTGCAATTCATATTTTTTTCGAATATTAATTTCATAATTCATAATTCATATTAAAAAATTTTAAAAATTACAAATTTAACGTAGTTATGTTTGGGTTTTTGAGTTTTATAAACAAACAAAACGTTAGCGCATTAGGATTATAATTTCAGGAGATATTAATAAAAATATGAAAATGTAATTTAACATTAGAAGCTCTAAAATTTGAATGTTTATAACTCGAAAACTTATCATCCAAATGACTTAAACGTTTGTTTCTAGGCATAGTTTGAACCGAGGATTTAAAATATCATGTCAAAAGTGGGTGTTGCCATTGAAAAAAATAAAGTTTAGGCTGGTTTTAATATGTAGATGGCCCTTAAGCAAATTTTAGATACATAATTTAAAACTAGACTTTATTCCCAAACGTTTGGTACCAGTCAATTCCTTCTACTATAATTTGTTGCAGAGTTAGTGGGGGGGGTGTCCAGTTTTTTTTCCACGACTGTACATTAAAAAGAAATGCAGCAAGCATGCTGCTAAACAGAATACAGCAAACAGTACATTTCTATCGCCTTCTGTTTTTCCTTAATTCATTTTTCAAATCGTCGGTCAGTTTTGGGACACCCGGTACATGCATTTTATGTTTGGACTTTTACTAAATAGTATTATATAAAACCCAAAATTGTGAAATCGTATTATCGTAGTATTGGAGGCTAAGTATAATCATTTTCATTCTTTTAAATAAAATTCATTATTCCCTCTGTCCTTATTAAAAATTGAATCAATGTCTTCTTTTAAAATGCCACATTGATGATTATTACCATGTAGAGAAGACAAAGGCGATTTTTAAATTTGTATGCCCTTGTTATGCCTAAATACTGGATGTTTATCTCGGACATTGGTAGATTCATTTTTCAATAATTTCTGTCTAACTTATTATTTAAAACTACTGACAATGTATTTGTACATATTTTAGTTATGAAAAAAATACATAAAATGTGTTACAGAAAAAATAATCCGTACAGATTACTGATTTCAGCTGTTAAGCAAGGAATATGAAATTCATTATATGGCTTTCTACAAAGACAGCTTTGTTAATCTATTTTATTGGCATGATCGCCATCAAAATAATCTTTAAGGATACGTACAACTATTAAGAAATAAAACACAAAATTATAAAAAACTTTATACGAATCGAAATGTTATTTTTCCGTATAATTGCAGTAGTAGTGGGATTTATATATATATATATATATAAATTTTTTTTGTAAGTATAAAATATATTGTATATTAAATTATAAAAAATAAAATAATACAAAATGAAACGATGAAATTTTTAAATTAGTTTTAAAAACGAATCATCTTCATTCTTTTAAATACAAAATTAATTATTCTCACTGTCGTTATTAAAAATTGAATCAAGGTATTCTTTTAAAATGCCACATTGATGATTATTACAATGCAGAGAAGACAATGGTGATTTTTAAATTTTTTTTCTCGCACCACTTTCTTAAAACAAAAACTTTTAGACGCGATTTAAAAACATCTGTTAGAGAAATCTGCTGAAAATAGTAGTGCGAATAGACTATAAAACTAGTCACTAGTGGCAGCACTGCAATATTACTTATCCAATGTCATCGAGTACTACTGATTACTATAATGGTACTCTTAATATATTGTAAGTACAAATACACAAAATGAGATAAATAAATCAAACTCCGAACAAAAGTCTACAACTCTAAACCTTCCAGATGAAAGCTATCTTTGTTTATAACTTTGTGTAATCCCGTTATGATGAAAATTTCTTCAGTGGCCTTTATTATTAACTCGGGAGCAGTCGCATGGGGTATGACATACCCCAGGGAGCATACGGTTTTTACATTTGACACCACTATTTTTCGAAAAGTATTCTACAATTTACATTATCATAGAATTTGTAGCAATTATCTCAGGCTGAATAAGGTGACGATTATTAATTGTATTTATTGGTGACAATGTAAAAACCATTCATTATTTGTATATTCATTATTTGTATATTAACACTACTAACATTAGTTATTTTTATACAAACCTTGCAAATCTCAATACCTCAGCTGCCAAGTCTCCGGCTTTTAGGATACCAGTATTTTAGTACAAAAAAAATGTTGTTTTGCTAAACCGGAGCATTCTGCGTTTTAAAAGAACAACATTTTCTCAAAGAAAATACTGGTGTACAAAAATCCGGAGACTTGGCAACTCTGCAATACAAACTCCTGTATTTAGTTATTTCATTTGATGCTTCATATCTCATTTAGCCTGAATACAAAATTTCTTTACTCTACTTCAAAAACAGGCAAATATGAGTTAAAGTGTTTTCGGAAATCATGTCAAAATTAAGAAACGCATTTTGAAAGTTGTATGCTATTGGGACTAAAACTGATTAGGGAGCATACTACTCATAAAAGCTTAAAAAAAGATTTTTTGAGAAACATGTGTATATTAAAACAACAATTCATGCGCATTTAAAAGAAACAACATAAAAAAATAAGTATAGTAGTTATAAAAAGAAGCTTATCAGGTGATCTTTATGTAAGAAATCCTTTAACCAGATAGCGGCCGTGTCATTGTACGATTTTTACAACTGTCACCATTATTTTTCTAAAAGAAATCTTCGAGTTACTTTATCCTCTTGCGACCCGAAGTTAAAATAATCGTACAAATACTCCTTCTTTGCTGTTATACAAACAAAATGACAACATAAATGACAAAAAATATATTTTTCTGAAATATATTGTTTTGGGGGGGTTTGTAATTTACGTTCACAAATATGAATCTAAAATTACTAGCCCCCCCCCCCCCCCCCGCAAAATATCAATTTAATTATCAATAACCTAAATTTACACAATAAAAAAATTAACAGCTTTAAATAAGTGAATAATCTACAATTTCTTAAAAATTCGTTTTGTAAAGTTTTTAAGTTAAAGAATTGTGGAAATTACCCACTTTCTTGGCTGCACTGTCTCGAAGGCATTTTGTAAACTCAAGTTAAAATAACATTTATTTTCTAAGAAAAATCGGCATTGGTGCTGCCATTTCTGGTTTCATTTTAAAGCAAAACCGGAGTTAAAATGTAAAAATATCAATCACTTTAGTTTTTATGAAGAAAAGAATATAGATACCCATTTGGATACCCAGGACTCAGGTTTTATCCTAAATAAATGGCAAGAATGTTGGGATTTAGAATTTAATAATAAACTGCATCATATTAAACCGACAATACTGACTTGGCCCTCGTATTATCCAAGGAAAATTGATGTTATTTTGACTCGACTAAGAATTGGACATTCGAGAATCACTCACAAACATCTGTTACTTCGAGAGGATGCACCCATGTGCCCTCACTGTTACTTTGATCTCATGACTATTAATCATATTTTAACTGACTGTCCAGGCCTCCGGCACTTGTACAGATTGTATTTTAATTCATCATCACCCACTTTGACAAACCTCATTGAGGAAACTCCTCATGGGACACTCCTTCATTTTCTTAAGCATGCTGGCTTTTATTTTCAGATATAGTTTTTATATATCTTTCACATTATTACTTAACAATGTTTATACTTGTTTAACTTGACATCTGGATGGGTAACCCCATCCAGATAGTATTTATTCATGTATTACTTTTATACTACTTTTTTTAAGAATTCATAATGTTTGTTTTAGACACTGTATGACTATATCTGGATGGGGTTACACATCCAGATAATTTTCCCATTGAGCTTTGGTTTCTTTTAGTTTTTTAAATAGCATTACTTTTGGTGGATTTTTTGATATTTTTTCTTAATTTTTACTTTCGCGCCGCTTGTCCCCAATGGGACCTTGTGCCATTAAACCTTATGCAACCAACCAACCAACCCAGGACGCAGGAGGTTATCGCAAGATTTATAAAAATTGTCTCCAACTGAATAAGGTGACGATTATTATTTGTATTTATTGGTGGTCAAATAAAAACCATTCTTCTATGTGTATGCACTCTTTCCCGTGAGTTAAAGGATATTTTAAATTCGTATATTTCGGAATATTGAAAATGTGTTTTACTTTCTATTGCGTGCAACATAATTCTTAAAATGTTTAATATTTTTATATGCAATTTTTGCGGATTTATAGGTTATATCTATATCGTAAACTGAACCTAAACAAGTGTATATATTAGCAAAACTTATACTATTAAATTAAAGATGAATGTATTGCATATTGCTCTTTTCGAATTTTACTAGGCATATATTTATATTTTAAATGAAACAACAAACATATTTATGTTTAATCTTAAGACATAGATAAATCTTAACGGTTAAAAGTATCATGTAAAAAATATCAAGTACTTCCTGAGGGCAATTCTGAAAAATCGCATTTTGAAATAAAACACTTTATAATAACATTTTATTAAAACTGGAAATATCCAATGCTGTAGTATAAATGTATTGGATTCATTTTGAGTCAATAATAAATATATATTTCATGAAACATTTTGTTAAAAAAATATTAAGAAATTCACAGATGTCTAATATTAAATGTTGCTAAAGGCGACATTATATGAAAATAACAGAATCCCCATACTCTTCTTTGAACATTGTGAGCTTGGATAGATTTCCCAAGTTCACACATCAGTAGAAATATATCAATATATTTTTAATATAAAATATGCTACAACTTGAATAAAATATTGTTAAATATAACACAAAAATGGACATATTTTCTGTCAACACATTTTATGCAAGAAAAAACACATATGTTCAACTGAACATTCAAACACTCGTTTGTTGATGGGTTTGATTATAAAAGGGTAAATAAATAGGTAAAGAATTGCTGTCGCATAGCTACCAACTTTTACGCTTTTTTTGTTACCACTAAAATTTAATAGAAATTTGTGCCTTATTTAATTGCCTTATTTAGGAGATTAAATAAGTAAAAAATTTCTATAAAATTTTAGTGGTAAGAAAAAAAGCGTCAAAGTTGGCAGCTATGGCTGTCGTTGAATTCGCCGTCCCTCTTGGATATTGAAATGTCACGATAGACTATAGAATGAGGACCTAACAAAAACGCAGCTGAATGTATGCATCTCCTATCAATAAAGGTGGGTATCAATAACCTTTTAAACTTTGTGTATTGGGAATATCTAATACATTTTTAGTTTTAAATAGTATAATTTTTTATGAGGTTTGTTTTAAAATGCTCGAAAAATGTTGCTCTTTCCTATACATGTTTCTCGAAAAATCGAATTTTTGAGGATATCAGAGTAGCATCCTATCTTAACCCTTTTTATCCTGATGGTACTTATAAGTACCACTTTAACCCTTCGCGACGAGCGTCTTTTACAGAATTTTTCATCTGTTACCAGCGGTTTTTCAAATGAGAAATTTTCACCTAATTGAATCGAAAAAAATGCTATAATTAGATAAGGAAAACTTTACAAAAAAAAAAAAAAAAAAAAAAAAAAAAAAAAAAAAAAAAAAAACTTGTGGGAATAATCGAGGATTCTGATCATCTAAAAAGTAGCTGGAAAATTAATTAAGGATATAAAAGGTTAAAATAATGACGCAACAATAATTTTAACACGACTAACAAGAAGTATAAATAAATAAATAAATATATCGATTAGTTACATTATTTAGCATGTTTGAAATAGCAGGAAAGAGACTGTACCAATTTTACATATTTGCTGATAATATGGCTATAGCCAGAATCGAAAGAAAAGGATCAAGGTCCATAACCCGTGTTTTTGTCCCTTGAAATAAGACTAAAACTCGATTTTGTTAGACTGACTTAATTTTTTCACCTTTCAACCATTTCCGGCACTGACAAATTCTGTTCGTAAAATGCGAAATTACTGACTGACACCGGAATTTACAAACGACATTTTTATAAAATAAGAACTCCTTATTTTAAGCTTTCATTGCAGAAGCAAAATTTTAGTAAAATATTCTTGGTGTCGAATGCAAGTTTGGAATTAAAATTAGGTGTGCCCGGAGTGGGACCACTGTGCCGAAAAGGGTTAATAGTAGAAGGTTTATCATGTACGATTTCAACAATAGTTTTTTTTTTATACTTACACAAGCTCAAAGTTCGTATTATTCGTAGTTTTTGATGAAAAATACGCAATTTGTCCTAATTTTACATCAATTATTTATAGGGGCGCAATTGTGCAACACTTTCTTCTTTACTTTTATTATAAAATACATCAAAATGTACAATATATGTAAAACTAAAAGTGTTGCAAAGCTGCACTGATAGTAAAATATTAAAAAATATATTAAAAATTGAGGTAAAATTAGGAGAAATTGAGCATTTTTCATCAAAAACTACGAAAAATACGAACTTTGAGCTTGTGTAAAATATATAAATCCGAAAAAAATGCAAAAAATATTGGTGAAATCGTACAGGATAAACCTTCTAATATTAAAAAGGGAAACAATTAAGTCAGAAATAACAAAATCAAATTTTAGTCTTATATCATGGGTCAAAAACACGGCTTAGGGACCCTGATCTGAGGTGGAGATGGGAGGTGGACGACTTTAGATCTAATGGTGATTTAGATTCCTAATGGTGACGATAGAAATATACGTTACTATGTAGGACTATTTAATAATAGCATTGACAATAAATGTTTTATTAATTAACGTCATATTTACACAAAATAAGTATGCGCGTTACATATGGACTTTTACAAAGTATCATATAAAACCATAAACTATGAAAAGTATAAAGCATTTATCCACTTATGCTTAAATAACGTATATTTTTCTTTAAAATTGCTTGACTGATTTTTCAATAATTCATATCTCGCTATCTTATCATTCAAACCAATGATGCCAAATTGAATTTCCATGGTTAACTTAAAGGGAAAAATTACGATTTCGCTATTTAATTTTAAAATTAGGCTCAATATGCGAATAACCCCTTGTGAAAAAAAAAAAACACATACAATTAGGAAGAACATTATGAAATTAAAATTATTTTTTTCCATTTATTTATTTATTTATTTTTTATTGGCATAATGTACGTTATTCATAAAAGTATAATTGTATTAAAACAATGTCACCAGAAAAAATAAACAGATAATTCATTAAATTAAAATAATTCGTTGAGTTAATCATCATTAATTTATTGATTGCAGCTCTCAAGACAAAGCTACTCAAAGGGTAGCTTGATTATGATGAAACTTAATTCGTTCCATACCTCGGTCGGTGGCAGAGTAATTATAATTAGCGCGTAATCCCTACATGTTAACCACTTCAGGGTCAAGTAATTTGCATTCTGTAATGTTGAATTCACACCAGAATTTTTGAAAAACGTGTTTGAAAATAGGTAAATGCAATTTTGCAGCTGTTTTTCACCAAAGTTATAAAAGTACATTTTTGTACAAAAATTCTAGTACAAAACTTTATTAAAATTATGTTGTATAAAAAGTATCCGACCTTCCTTCAAGGGATTAAATGTGTTTGCGCACACTCAGGCCACTTTTCTCTCCGGCGGCCGGTTGTAAAAAACAGACGAGCGTTACAGGGTAACTAGCTATTATTATTTCATAATTTTTTATCATTCAAGCAGAGTTTTATTTTTGTGTTTCCCCCTTTAACCCCTTGAAGGGCACCGGTATATTATATATACCACTTAATTTTAATCCCAAAATGCCACAATGACACCAGAATTTTATAATCAAATATTGAATTTATAAGGTACATGAGGAAAAGCTTTTACTTATTTTAAAATAAATTCGTTCGTGAATCCTGGTGTCAACCAATCATTTCAATATTTTAGCTACAAAAGTATTTTGCCCCTGAAGGGGTTAAAAGCTCTCACATAGCGGAAGTCTGCTGTTTTACTATTTAAGCCAAAACTGCATACGCATAGTACGCGGACCAACTTAATACTAGAATAGGGGCACAAAATAGACACATCTGTGCTACCTCGTGGACGGGGTTGATAATGGATGATTTTTAGGATGACGTCATTAGGTATGACAAAATCTACCATCTGCGCATTCTCCTGACCTTATATCGTGAATCTTTGCGCACTCGTAGAAGATTTATTTTTATTGCCAATAAAATATGTACATTTAAAAACATTCACAATATAATTTTAGTTTCAGTAGTAGAGGTAATATATGAGCATTATGGAAGAACTATTGTCTTACCTCCCGAAACTAAAAATATATAGTGAATGTTTTTTAAATATAAATATTTTTATGAAAACAAACTGTATCAAAAATATTTTGCAATAAATCTGCTAAACAAGATACATCTGCCGTGAGTAAGTAAAGATTCACGATATATACTCAGGAGAATGCGCAAATGATAGATTTATACGTATATAATTTTCTACCTCGCCAAGTCTCCTATATTGAAAAACTATCTTGCCCACTAAACATATAAAAATGTATTATTAACGGAAAAACAACTGTGTACCTGATTTTTATAATTTTAGCACCTCGAATCTTGAGTGAAAATTCGATTACAAAATTCTATCTTTGCACACAAGAACTAAAGTTACATGATAAAAGATTGTAACAAGTAATCAAACAGTGTCAGAAATACAGCGCCTAGAATACATATTGTGGAAAACGGTTTAACTGTTTTTTAATTTAAAATTTTCAAATTCAAACCGTAAATTCTGAAACAAGAATTTTTACTTTAAGAAGAAACGAAATAGCTGCCATTTAGTAAGGAAAAGAACATTATAGGCAATATCTGGTATGAAAGCGAAATTTCGGAATTTTAAAAAAGCCGAACTGGTACTGTTTCAAAAATAGCTAAAATATTGTAGTTGATAAACGTGCAACGATGCCGTACAATAATAGGGCTATCGCAGCAACATCTGCTTTAAAAATAGCTTTACCTTTAGCAAAAGTAGCCGTTTCACTATTGACAACTTGAACATAATTTCTGTTAATAAAATCTTCTTGTAAGTGTATATTTCAGATGTAACTGATTTTGAAGTTAGTTTTTTATCATATCAGGGAATTAATCTTTTCCACTTTTCTAGCAGAGATTCATCCTTTGGTATGCTAAATAGGGATTGTTTCTAGTTTACTGTCTTGTATCGAGTACTGCAACCAAGCACAAATGAATTCGTATCACGGTTTTTGGCCATGATCAATATCATTCATATTTTAAAGCTTATGAAAATCACTGTCGAAGTCACAGGAAATAGGGTATAATATAATTGTTAAAAAATTTACAACCAGCTGAAACGTTTTCTCAATTCGATTCTTATACAATGTTTGCGTTGAAAAGAGCTAGCAAATTGTGGCGTTGCCAGAGAGAGGGGGGGGGGGTCCAAATGCTCTGAAAACCAGTAATATTATAAAGTTTTCTTTGCCTTCGATATTCCAAAAAATTCTCTGATTATATAAGGCAAATATATTTTTATAAAATTAGTGGTATCCAAACCATCTGAACCTCAACCCTGTCTACGCCACTGCTAGAAGATGTCGCTGCGATCGATCCGTTATCTTTTCAGCATCGCTGTACATTTATCGTATTAATTTTTTAGTACTATTTTGTAGTCGTTTACCACACTATGTATTCTAGGCGCTGTAGTCAAAAGTACCTCAATAAATATTATTTCATTCAGTCGTTCTTAACTTGTATATTAATTTTGTTTTAAGTTATCTGACTCCAATTAAAAAACGACATTTCAAAACTAAAACTTTATTCCACGCATCAAACCAATCGACATTTCATTCTCATGACAACAAACAGTCCCGTGCCATTCACGAAAAAAAAAATACAATAATTTAATTGCAGACGATATAAACATATTTCAGCATTAATTTCAACAAACGGGGTGAAAATTATTTTATAAAGTGTGGTAACTTTGCTCGCTTGAAACACACGTATAGAATAGATTTTGATCGATGGATACTGAAATTTTATTACACATATTTATTTCAACATTTACCACAAACGTTCACTCCATTATAACTAATAATTCTATATTTATATTAGAGGCAAACAAAAATGGATATAAATATGTTGATTATTCGATCACAAGCTGTGTGTTTAACCTCCAGTAGTTCAACCCCTTCCTCGACATGTCGTATGGCCTTCAATGACGTAACATCGTGTTTGATCTGGCGGACACCTCTGCCATACATCTTTGGACGCTATCTATGTATGCAGTTTTGATTTCAGCTCTAACGAACTTAAACAGCGGTAGATAAGAATTTTAAATAAGCAGACAGGAAAAATATATTTGTAGATTATAACATTGGGATAACAAAAAATTACGTTTTACTGGTACCAAGAAATATTTTACGATAGTTGGACAAGGTTGTCAGTTTGACTATATTTATTTAGAAATTTCCAATTCATACCTGAAGATCTTAGTAGCATCTTTTGCTTTATTTAATTCCAGAGATTTCGTGATTAACAACAGTAAAATTCTTTTTTCGAATTTAAGGCATGAATTCAGTAATTCTGAATTTCTTTTAAAATGCCAAACTCGCAACCCTGTAGATGAACATCAACTGCGAAGTTTTGTAAATCAGCCGAAGAGTAATCGCATAAAATTAACAGAGCATGCGCAAAAGGGAGACATCCTAACATTCAGATGAAACGAGCGATTTTCGCTACACGAAGAGTGCAGCCGAGCATGCGGAAAAGGAAGATATGTATGTTGTGAAGAGGTAAATTCTCTGCTTGCTAACAACGATTGCATGATTTAGTAGATGTACAGTGATCTCGAAGACTCTCCACCTACATTATGTAATACTGACAGGCTCAATCCGTGGCGGCTTCTCAAGGGATTCATAATCACTTTTACTACCAAAGTTTTAGTATATTAAATTTGACCTTATCTAATATTGGAATGTTCTACGATTAAACAAAGAGAGACTTAGTTCATTAAAATACGGGTAGTTATGTAATTGTGAACCTCCTGACGAGCCGCCATTGCACTCAATTAAAACTTTATACACTACTCTATTTCTATATCAGAATTAACCCTTAATTGCCTAGTGATGTAAATTTCCATCACTTTTTATTTAACTTTTAATAAATAAATCAACTTCTTCGCCACCACTATATTTCTATAGAAATATTCATCCAGTACATTTCCCGTGAACTATGTTGCTGAACAAAGCTAAAAAATCTATCTTAAAATTTCTGGTGTCTAATATTTAATATATGTATAAAAAAGCACAATTGTAAAAGAAAAATTCATGCAAAGAAGGGTTAAGCAGTACCGGTGTTTTACTGTTTGTTAATTCACCGCAGATCAGTCGAAAAAGGCATTGCTAGAATGATTTTACTAGAAATATATTACTTAAAGCCACAACCGTTTTGGTTCTTACCAGGAAACCACGCCATAGTGTAATAATGAAAAAAAATTAAGTAAGCAGCAATCGAAAGAGCATAGTTAAATGTGTTCTTTAACACATAAATCAATTGCACTCGTCTCCTCGTTATCGAGATATAAAGTCTTAAAGTTTGTTAATTCATTTGTTTAATTTAGAGAGAAAAAGCGTGGTTCTGATTCAAAAAATTTAAAAATCATATTAATATAAAATACAAAACATATTTAGATATAGTAATATAAAGATGAAAGAAGCCCGCAAAAAAATGCTATTGACAAATATGGTACTGAAACAAAAAATGATTGAAGGATATAAAATAGTGGCACCAAGAACATTTCATGAACTTAATTCTAGTACTCTGATTACAATGGTCCAGCTCCTGCGAAAAACCAAATTGCAAGGATGATTCAAATAGACGTGTCCCAGTTTGCACTAACCCAGATTTGTACCAAGCATAGAGAATCATGTCGGAGTATTGCGGCGCACTAAACTGGAAATGGACAATTGACTGGAGTTTGATGATGTTACGTTGAAAACGTAATGACTCCTCCTTCCATCTTATCGACACCTCCTTCAATCCTATTAATAAATTAGCAAATTTTAAGATTTTATATCTCGATAACGGGGAGACGATGGCAAATGATTTATGCGTCAAAAGGCACGTTTCACTACGCTATTTCGATTGCTACGTATTTAGATTTTTCATTATTCCACTAACGGCGTGGTTTCCTCGTTAGCGGAAGAGAAGTAAGACACCATGCCCGAAATGCTTGGAATTCTCCAGAAATAAATTCCTTGAAGAAAACTATTTTCCTAACTGATAACTCAATAAAAATTTAACACTCTTCAGTAACAGTAACCATTAACTCTCTCCATATTACAGTCTTGCTGAGATTAAAATAATGTGTGCACAGAAGCAAATTTCCTAATCTTGTCACTACTTATTGTCCCTGTCACTGCTGTCCCCTTTAAATGAAATTACATCAGTTAACTTGCAAAAAAATTGACATTGATAAATTTCAACAGCGTTGCTTAAGCTAATTCACATGCAACAATGTGAAATAGCCTTAAAATGTAAAATAGCTTTATTTCTTGAAAAACATTATTTTATACAGGATGGCTATAAATCAGAGAAAAACACAGTCAAAAAAATTTATAAACACCAAATCTTTCTTATGGAAAAATTCGTGTTGTTTATTTGACCGAATAAGGTGATCTAATTTGTTTATAAGAAAATACTGATATATCAAGTTTGGCAGTTTGGCCTTTTTTAAATTCTGAAATTTCGCATGTGTACCAGAAATTTCCTATAACGTTGTTTTCTTTATTTAATGGCAGACAATTCGTGATTGCTTTTTAAGTAAAAATTCTTCTTTCAGAATTTCTGGTGTGAATTCGAAATTTTTGAATTAAAAAAAAAGGTCAAACTGGCAATCCTGTGTTGTATTCCTTTTTTCGGCTGTGTTTTTAGCCACCTTGTATAAAATAATATTTATAAAAGAAAATACTGTTTAAAGTTTATAACAAAATATTGTATATTTCTCACAAGGCTTATGCCCTATCTATTTATAATGAAAAGTTGTTTAAAATATAACTTTAATTTTTCACCAAATCACAAAGTGAAATTACCCACATATTGGAGAATCGCCCACATATAAAAATAAAAATACTATTCCTTTTGTAGTTTTTGATTTTTTTGTCGTCAATCTTTGATGTTGGCGTAAAGTTCGTCACTCTCGTTTCGATTTTGGTCACGTTTCATAGTTTTGTTGTCACTAGACTTTTTCTAGCACTTTTCTTGATAGAGAGTTCTCTTTTTATGATTAATATTGTCATAAATCATGATAGTAGTTGTCACGCATTTTGTTAGTTGTTCTCACAATCAAGTGCAGTCACCAGTTTCACGAGAAGGCTTGCATATTAGTGGTTTGTTGTTCTCACAATTAAGTGTAGTTACCATTTTCACGAGATGGCTTGCATGTTCGTGGTTTGTTGTTTTCTTGGTGCGCTATAGGTAGAGCCTGCTGATTGGCTTTTAATTCATCTATTCTTTTTAGAAATGTCTATTATCACATAATGTAGCATAGACATTTTTATATATTGACTTTTTTTTTTCGTGTGATTTTGATCTCGAGGACTATTAGTTCAATCTCTTGTGATGACTGTTATCACCTCGTTTGTAGTAAATCATTCTACATTTCGTGGATGAACTCGGAGGTCATCAATTCATTTCTAAAACACTTACCACTCAACTATAGCACAAGAGTACGAAATAGGAAGTCATTCGGTCAAGTAGTTTAGGAATTATGAAGGTTTAAAATTTGAAACTTCTAATATTAAATTCATTTGTAATCAATCATTGCGAAACGGAGTGCAATATAGGTAGTGATTCCCATATTTGAAGCTTCCAGAGATAAATTCCTGTTAAAAAATGTTTAGGTTAAAAATCATATTTTTTCTTTCAAATTTCTTTTAAAAAATATTTTTTAAAATTATTTTCGAAAAAAAAAAAATTAATTGTAACCCATAAAATTTTTAGCAGAAATTGAATTTTATTAGCTTCAAATATGCTAATCCAAAATTGCAGCTCATTCTGCTAAGTCTTTGAGTTATGTTAAAAAAACTAACCACATTGCTGTCTGTTTTGCAACCATTACAAATGGATTTAACGTTATGAATTCAAAGCTTTAAATCTTCATAATTCGGAAAATATTTGACTGAATGACTTTTCGTTTGATATCTTACGATAAATTTTATTTAAAAAAAGATTTTATTATGTCAAAATCATGCGTTCGTAATGAAAATTTAAGAGTTTGGTATAATTTTAGCATGAAGACGACTCTGTAAGCTCATTTTTTAACCTAAAATTAAAAAAGACAATTTCCAGAAGGTAGTTATTTCTGTTTCTATATGTAACAATTTGTAGACAAAACTATATAGTGTGTTTTCTTTTCTTTTTTTTTTGGGGGGGGGGGGGGGGGGATTAGGGTTCGTCCACTTTTACCACAATATTTAATAGACTTTTTTGCCTTATATAAATGTAGAAAAGTATAACAAATCCTGCAATTTAACAGAACGTCTACAATTTCTTCTATTTAAATATTAAATAGAAACATTCGATTAAAAAATTCTGGTAAAAGCGTAAGAACCCTGGGAAGGCAAGGGGAGGCGGCTGGTAATTTTATCTTTCATAGACAATAACACGAAACAATTAAATACACTTCACAAAATCAAAGATTTCTTTTTCTTTTTTTTTGAGATGGGTTTGACCCTCGGTAGGCAGCTTCGTCTGTCATCTTTTGGATCTAGTGAAAATTTTTTATTTTATTTACTTTTCTACTATTTTGTTAAACTTCTATTTCATATTTTGATTCAACCTTTTACTTTTTAAACTTCTCACGGCTCCCTTTTGCCTCGCAAGTCCATTACCTATAACCTGGAAGTACAGTTGGTACGCAGCTAGGTATTCCATACCAAAGCCATTAAATAATAAGCCCAGTCAGATAGTGTTAAATTTGTTAGCGACACACTAGCGCCAAACCTTTGATGCGGAAGGAGGACAAAACAGAAGTGGGTCGCAGAGAAACGATACGATTTATTTACATCGATATTTTATACGATTTTTATCGATGTTTTGTTTTTGCGCTTCCTTTAAAAGCTTGCTAATTATTGGGATCTTTTACATTAAAGCTAAAAGTACAATGAAAAAAAATGTGGAAATTTACTGGATTAATATTTCTATATAAATATAGTGGTGGCAAAGAAGTTGATTTATTTATTAAAAGTTAAATAAAAAGTGATGGAAATTTACATCACTATGCAATTAACCCTTTCCGGCACAGACAAATTATGTTCGTAAAATGTGAAATTACTGACTGACACCGGAATTTACAAACGACTTTCTTAGAAAATATGAACTCCTTATTTTAAGCTTTAATTTTAGAAGCAAAATTTTATTAAAATATTCTTGGTGCCGAATGCAGCATTCCCAACCGCTAGATGGCGCTATTTTCAACTTGCGAAAAGTTTCCCATTTATCTGACTGGGTTTATTATTTAATGGCTTTGTTCCATACTGCTAACTACATTGTTCCATTATTTCTGCCATTGAACAAGGAAAAGATTTAATGTAAAAAATAATGGTATGAAAATAATATATGTTTCAGGCTTGCATTTACTGTCCCCAAAAAAGACATTCACGAGCCTCCACTCCCTACATTGTACGGAAGTTTAGTGTGATGTTGGCAGGTATGTTTTTTATACAAAGTTTGTACAGGTGCTTACTTTTGCAATAATTTGCAAAATAATTTCTCGCCTTACGCAATTGCAAGATACTGAAAGTAAATAAGACGAAGATTTCTTAAAAAAAAAAAAATACTGGTTGTCAAAAGTTCCAGTACGAACCGTGTACGTCAACCAGTACGAACCGTGTTATAAAGGGTAAAGGAAATGCATTACTGGGATTAACGTGTCTCATTAGAATGATAGTATAATGGACTCTCGTGTATTAAAAGAATGTTTCATGCTTTAATTAAGTTTGAAATACGAAATAATTGAAATACAAAAGATGCAAAATTATTATGTCAAATAAAATAAAACAAATAAATGAATACAATTATTTGAGACTTCAAATAGTCTAATAATTAAATGAAAAAATATATTAAACAAGTATTAAAGCCAAAATTCTATATAAAATATACATGTTATAGCTTGCAGACGCTAACAGTAATTGCAAGATATTTAAATTAAATGAGACGAAGATTTCTTTAAGAAAATACTGGTTTTCAAAAGTAAGCACCAATACGAACCGTGTTATAAAAGGTAAAAAAATACATTACCTGCATTAACGTTTCTCATTATAATGGCAGTATAATGGACTTTCGTGTATTAAATGTATTTTTCATGCTTTAAAGAATTGTATAGTAATTGAAATACAAAATACGAGGGTTGTAAATTAAATAGTGGCAACTGAACCTTGAAACTCGCAGAAGGGCGGGCATGCGCAAATAGGATATGGGAGCGGTGAGGGGGTGCTGTTGTCGATGTGTAGAGTGCAAAAAACAGTCGATCTGCTTAGAAAGGTAATTGTTGTGTGGCGTTAAAGTGAGGAGTTTCGTTTCCATCGCTCTAAAGCATGTTTTCAAAAGGTGATCAGCGGTCGTGGCTTAAAATCGAGGTCGTCCGTGGCAAAAATGCAACAGAATGCTATCGAGGATTAGTGGAAGCCTGTGGCACGAATGCTTTACCGTATAGGACAGTAGCACGAGCAGAGTTGAAGGAACTCCTCCGATTTCAAGGCATTTTATCTGTACTCCACGCAGTAGGGCACTCAGTCGCTCACATCAACAATCAACACCTTGCCACTGGTCTACAACGACTTCCCGACATTTGGCAAAAGGTTATAAGCTTTGCTGGTGATTACATAGAAGGAATGTTAATACAATTGCACTTGTAAGTTCATTAAAAATTGATTTATACCTATGTTGCCATTACTTAATTTACAGCCCTCATCTGTAAAATTATTATATCAAATATATTAAAACAAATCATTGAATACAATTACTTGAGACTTCAAATATAACTCTTAATTAATAAATTAAAAAATATATTAAGCAAGTGTTAAAGCAAAAATTTAATATAAAATGTACATTTTATCACGCGTAGACGTTAACATAAGACATTTTCACTAGAATTTTATTATTATTATTATTATTACTTGAAAGTAATAATTGTATTTGTAATTATTTTAAGTAACTTTGCAATTGTCAACATTTTCCGAAGATTGAAATAATGTTTGCTTTGTTATAGAAATCTATAGCATGCTAACTGTGATTGTTTACTGCCGCGTACACTTTTAATTAATAAATTTTAGAAATATGTGTTCCAAATAAAAATGTAATGAAGAGGGAAAACATATAATAAAATAAAATAACACAATAGACAAATTTTAACAAAGGAATCTTTTACTTTAATAAAATTACGTATTTCGAACTTAATGAAACAAGTAATCAATTAAATTTGTTTTAATTATGTTCTGTATATCAAATTCAACTATCTTATAAATTTTAAATTAAACAACACATTAAAAGAGTATTTCCATTCTAATATAAAATATTCTTATTTACAAAGTAATTATAAAACTGTCTGTCCCTTTACCGAAAATTGAAAAGGTTTTTGCTTTTTCGAAAAATTCTAAAGTACCCAAAGTATGATTGTTTACTAGTGCATAGAATTTTAATTATGAAATTTCAGAAATAACATTTTCTTAAGAAAATGTTATTAGGTGTCGCGATATAAAATGAAAAGAAATGACACAATAGGATTTTACACAAGTTTTTGCTTTTCGTAAAACAAAATTGTTAAAAAATTATCTTTGTAAAAGATTAAATAATAAATTATTAGATTATCGTTTATAATTAGGATGATGTTATAAAAGGTTCTCGTGTATTCACAAAATATTTCATGTTTTATATGATTTGCCCAAATGAAAGGAAGACTACTGTTATATATAACAAATATTTTAATTACAGAATCTTTGAATTACAGTTAATGTGTAACGTGGAACTTATACATAATTGCAAAGCTGCCAATATTTAAGCTTTCTTGTTCACACTAAAATTCAATAGACATTTTTCCTTATTTAATCGCAGATTTTAGCGATAAAATAAGTATAAATTTATTGTTGAATTTTAGTGATAATAAAAAAGCGTAAAAGTTGGCAACTATGTTGATACAATGAATGATCCCACGGCGTAGGAAATGAGTTGATGACTTCAGTCCATTTTTTAACGATGGACAGCACCAGGGCTGTTATTTTGGCCTCATTTTTCATACAGAAGTACAGATTCCAAAAAGGGAAATTCCAAAAAAAGGTTTTTTACTTTAGGTATTGACTAAATATTTGCCAGTAATTAAAGCAAATTTGCGTTTAGGGATTTCTGGTATGCATTCGAAATTCCTAAATGAAAAAGGGCTGCCAAGCCCGCATTATGTACTGCTTTCTCACGTGAGAACCTTTCATTGACTTTTTAACCAATTTGCATCATCTACGCATATATGCGTCCATTACAGAAACTTATTTTTTATTCAGAAATTTCAAAGCCATACTGGAATTTCTGAACGTAGAATTTACGACTGCCATTAAATAAAGCAAAAATTACTATTTAAAATTTATTGTTTGAATTCGGAATAAAAATTAAATTTATGAAAGGTACGCGTCAGATGCAAATGTATTAAGCCTTTGACTAAGGGTCGGGACATATACATCCCAGGGGACAATTATTTATTCGATTCGTGCCACCTTTTGAAAAATAATCTCTTCCATACACATATACTAAAATATTTCTAAGAAAAATCTACCAGAAGGAGTAAAAATATAGTGCTACTGAATATAAAAAGTGTCCTCAGTCCTAGACAGTAATCAAACTGTTTAAACGTTAAAACCTTTGTCGCTCTGTTGGGTAAATAAATATCTTCTCACCGAGTTTTAATCCCCAACTGTCACAATGACTCCGGAATTTTGAAACAAAAAATTATTCAGTTTATTATGTACACGAACAAATACATTATTTTATTGTTAAATAAACTTTACCGAAAATTCCGGTGCCATTGCGAAATATGGGGATTAAAATCAAGCGAAAATAAATTCACCGACTAGAACGAAAATGGCTAAGGGACAGAAGCTACAGGGCTGCCAATTTTGCGTCCATTCTATTAAAAAATTTCGAATTCAAAACAGAAATTTCGAAACAAGAAATTTTAATTCAAAGAATGCCTGATATTAAAAAAAGAGAAAATTTATTATTCTAATTTTCCGGTACGAATTCAAAATTTCTGAACAATATGGAAGCAGAACTGTCAACGCTGATATAGGAGTCACATGTGGAGATTTTAAATCTCTGTGGAGGATGTTTGTCTCCTTCTCATAGAAGTGTTTTTTAGAAAGTCAAGGGTCTTCTTGGCCAAAGCAGCCTAGCGTTGTCCTGCAGCAATACTATTTCTTCCGAAAGCTTACACCTCCGTTTGTTTTCTTTTATGTTTTCTTTAATCTTTAGAAACGTGTTACAGTACAGCGACGAAATCGGATAAATGCACATTTTTACACCTGAATAGCGGAAGTCCCGAATAGCACAAAAATTCCACATTCCCACAGTATCCATTATTTTGAGGTTTCACCATACTTACCAACATTTAAACTTTTTCGTTACCATTATTTTTTAGAAGAAAAGACTATCGTCTGTAATAGCTTAAAATTTAGAAATAATAAGAGAATTTGTTCTGCTCCAAAATATTGGAGGGGAAAAAGTGTAAAAGTTGACAGCTACGGTTTTACTGTATTTGAAAGTGATATTAATACGGATAACTCTTATGTATTGCTTATCGTACTGAGGTAAAGAAATATACAGACAATTTCTTTAAGAAGAATATCAAATATTCTCTTTGCAATCGCAACTGCAAAATTTATGAAATTATAGAGAATTACTAATTATCGTCCAAACAACTTCTGTCTGGTACGTTTACTAGAGAACTGATACTTATTAATATAGGACATATAATGTTTTTATGAATAATTTAACACAAATTGTTCACACTCCCCGTAATTTGGAAGAAGTCTCACACTTGCATTTAAGGTAAGACATTTCCTATTTACTTGTTAAATTAGCGAATTCGTAATCACCTGGCTTATTCACAAAATTTGTAATAATGTTGTGCGTTTAAACATGAAGAAAAAAATTATTAGGAATTTTGATAAAAATGTACGCACCCCATTTTTCCAGATTTAACATTGTATAAAACACTGCAAAAACATAAAAAAACTAAATCTGAAATTCTTTAAATTCATTTCAAGTGATATTGAAAAGCGATATTCCTATAACATTATTAAACATTAAGTTAGAATAATAAAAAGTGTAATAAATATTTCGACAAGTCCGTTTTTCATTCGTTAATTTCAATATGACAAAAATGCAGTGAAACTATAACTCAATAAATTTTACGAGTTGTAATTTTCCAACTGGACGAAAAAGTCCGGGCCAGGATTCGAACCTGGGATCTCTAGGCTGAAGCTGCCACGCTCTACTAACTGAGCTATCCTTGTCGAATCTGGAGGGCATAATTCATCCAGTTAACCTTATTGATCATAGCATCTGGTCTGATATTTTAATCAGCTCAACAGAAGAGCTGTAGAGCGTGGCAGCTTCAGCCTAGAGATCCCAGGTTCGAATCCTGGCCCGGACATTTTTCGTCCAGTTGGAAAATTACAACTCGTATGATTACTTTACCAATTTGAATAATTGTGTTAAAATTAATCTAGTGTAATCACGTATCCAGCGTTTACTGGAGTTCCATTACCTGCGATTATTTCTGTTGAGCTTATTAAAATATCAGACCAGATGCTATGATCAATAAGGTTAACTGGATGAATTATGCCCTCCAGATTCGACCGGGATAGCTCAGTTGGTAGAGCGTGGCAGCTTCAGCCTAGAGATCCCAGGTTCGAATCCTGGCCCGGACATTTTTCGTCCAGTTGGAAAATTACAACTCGTATGATTACTTTACCAATTTGAATAATTGTGTTAAAATTAATCTAGTGCAATAAATTTTAGTTGCGTTTACGTGCAAAATATCTCAAGTGTACACATAACTATTTAAAATTAAATCTAAAATATTAAATAAACTTTTCCAATTTTATACACAATGTCTACTTTATTTTATATATTAATTAATTATTTTATATATTGTAATAAAATTCTTAAATAATAGTTGAAATAATTGTACTACACCTCATTACAACCATATGTTCTACTTTTTAACTAGGAATTAACATTATCTATATAATATTTTCCAAACAATTTAAAGGAACTTGCTTAAAGAAAAATTATTAAATCATTCAAATTTTGCTTATTTACTAATGCATGTGTTTTTAATTAGGTAATATTTGAAGTGTTATTTACATAGGAAAATATATGTCAGTAAGCCGAAATGAATGAATAAATAAATAAATAAATAAAAATCCAAACGATAGCCATAACTACAACTCTAATTTAATTCTAAACCTCAAAGAATAAAGCCGTTTACACCAAAGATCCTTGTTTATAACTTTGTGTAATCCTATTATTTTAAAACTTCCTTGAACGACTACAGATATACTTATTTTGAAATTACTTGAATATTTGAAAATTTAACACAATCTCTTACATTTCTTTATTTCATTCGGTGTTAACATATCTCATTAAAGCTGAATGCAGAATCGCTTTACTCTATCTTCAAAAACACGCTAATATGATGTAAAGTGCGTTTTGGAAGAATACAAAAATTAAGAAATGCATTTTAAAAATCGAGCGATATTTAGTCTGAAACTATTAAGAGGACATACAACTCATTAGTGTTGTAAAGTAAAGCAATAATTTTTTTTTAGGAAGATGTATAGAATACATTGTCTGCGCATTTCAAAACAAAATGCATAAACGAAATCACATAACATAATGAAGAGGGGAAATGTTTTTAAACAAGGTAAAGCTTATTCAATGGTTGGAGCAAGGCCTCCTTATCATAGTATCAGGCATCACAATCAGCAAGTTTCCTTTGACCGCTATATTCTCCTGCTACTAGCGCCATCAATCGTCAGTAATAGGAGTATTTTCGAAATGAATTTTTTTTTGTTCTATGTATTTGCTTATGAACTAGTATCGGTAGCATAGATGCCAACTTTTACGCTTAATTCCTACCACTAAAATTGTATACTAAATTTTATCTTATTAAATTGACAAGATCGTGTGATTACATAACGAAAAAAAATCTATTAAATTTTAGTGGAAAGAAAAAAGCGTAAAAGTTGGCAGCTATGCAGTAGCAGAGCTGCTAGATTTTTCTATTCTCTTTTTGGATACCAGTTTTTTAGTGCAGACAATTTTGTTTTGTTTGATCAGAGAATTCTGGGATTTAAAAGAACAACATTTTCCCTAAAAATATACTGGTGTTCAAAAAGCCGGAGACTTGGCAAATCTGCGGTAGTATCCACCAGGCGGCGATACTTTCCGGAGAAAGTCAATTAATAAGTGGCAATTACCGCGGACATTTTCTCCCATAGACTTTCTCCGGATTGTCAAGTCTTATCTATTAAGGGAGTCTTGGGTTGGAGTATCATAGATCAGGTTTATTCCCACACAGCCAGAAATGCCCCGGCTAGGACTCGAACCTCAGTACCTTGGATTGCCTTGCTCCTCCTACCCAGATCTACTCAGAAGATCATTGGCACCTTATATGAATTAAAACGGTACATTTTGTTTTCTTCGTGCTTTAATTAAAATTCCAGATATAGCTATTGTGCATATTTTGTTACGTTTTGTTTTTTGCGTGCTACAGTTTATTAATAAATGTACTGGGTCGTTATAATATAAGTATCTCTATTTGGAACTGTCTGTAGCTTGAAGGAATAACTCTAATGAAACCAAAATCGGTAAAATTACTATTCGAGAAGGGGGAAGAAGAATGAAAATATAAAAAATAATAATTGCAACAATCTCCGACAGATGGCGCTATTGAGTGTGAAATGCAATGTGTAATACAAGAACAAAGAATTAAGGCGTAAAACCGGATGGCATACCTAATTTATTGGAAAATGCCACAGTGAATGTGATTACGCTTTCCCATAGCGGTGTCGATCATTTTCAGGTTCCACAGGGCCATTGTGCTGGAGGACACAATCCAGGTGGTACATGACGTGCTCAACTGCGGAGTGTAACACATCAGGAAGGATGCTTCGAACATGTTGTGATATGCGGTAAAGTCATTGACAGGGGTGCAAAAATCTAGGCGCCAATGGGCTGATTCCCACCACTAAATTTTATTAATATTCTTCGTCAAATTTTATTAGCATACTTCGCTTAAATTTTATCAGTATTCTTATTAGGCAAAGAATACTAAAAATTTAGTGGTGGGAATCGGCCCATTGGCGCCTAGATTTTGCACCCCTGGACATTGAGGTTTGCGACACCTCCACGGTACACAATATTACACATGACATGTCAAACTCTAAAGCGCCATCTGTCGGTGATTATTGCAATTATTTTTTTTACTATTATTCCATTCTTCTTCCCCCTTTTCGAATAGTAAGTGTACCGATTTTGGTTTCACTGCGGTTATTCCTTCAAGCTACAGACAGCTCCAAATAGAGATACTTATATTATAACCACCCTGTATAATACCGTAAAAGTATAGTCACCAGTAAAGATGAACTGAATATTTCATACAATGTAATATTATTATCTGAAGATTTCTGTGTTTCTCATGCGATTAGAAATATTCATAATACAGATGTCGATATCTGTAAGGCAGACCTGCCAAGTCTCCGGCTTTTTGGATACCAGTATTTTAGTACAGAAAATATTATTTTATGTAATCGGAGCATTCTGCGATTTAAAAGAACAACATTTTTCTCTAAAAATTTACCGATGTACAAAAAGCCGGAGACTTGGCAACTCTGCTGTAAGGATAGCTTGATTATGACTAAACTTTTTCGTCTAGTGATGGCAGTGCGATTATTTGTAAGCTAAATGTGTTACCCACAGTAGCAACACATTCCTCTCCTGTGGTCGGTTGTAAAAAAATAGGACCTTCGTTAAGGAGATCATATACTAATATTCATAAGCTTTTTATCGTTCCACCTTTTCAGTCCCGTGTTATATTATAACCACCCTGTATAACACCGTAAAAGTATAATCACCAGTAAAGATGAACTAAATATTTCATACAAAATAATATTATTACTATGGTTATTATTTTCTATGAAAATATGATTAAAAAACACACATTATAAATGTTATTAGAAGATAGTCTGAAATTGGAATGTATAGTTTAAAAATGTTGAAATCCCTCATTTAGGCTGGGGGTTGTGGGAAGTTTTTTTTCTCTTTAGAGATCTAAGACATTATTTCAGAATGGAAACACAAAAATGACATTGCAAATTTATTTTTAAATTACAATAATTGTAAAATTATCAACGCATACATTGTTTAGAGAAATTCGGGTTTGTCATTTTGATGGCAAATCCACACCCAAGAAAACATCTGACAAATGCCTCAATAGCGGGTACAGTAAAGAACAATGATAATGGAGATTGGTTGTCTGCTTCTAAAACTTTCCCACCTAGGTGTGAATAGAAGATGTAAAATTCTAAATTGCATTATCTATTTTAATATGAAATGAATTTGATTGTAAATAAAAATGTTTCATTTATGCGGGAAGAAATTCATTCGACTGACCTCAAGGTGTTAAATCAGCATTTGATTTTCGTATTTCCTCCTTAAAAAGTTACTTATGACTGAAGATTTTTGTATTAGTCTTTTGATTACGGTCTAGGAATTACAACTATAAGAGAAAAAAAAATGCTTGGATAACTGGAGAGGGTTGCCAATTTAGGCTTTTCTATTCAGAAATTTCGAGTTCGTAACAGGGATTCTTTGTACCAGTTTTTTGCTTGACTTAATTTCAGACATTTTGTAATTTGCTAAAGTAAGAATTATTCTTTCGGAATTTCTGAATTTAAAAAAAGGTTAAACTAACAACCATGTAGCTGGACATCAATTGCGAATTTTTGTACAATCAGCCGCTAGACGGCGCTATTTTCAACTCACTAGATTTCTTCTATTCACTTGCGCAAGAATAATATATACGGGCTTTGAGTTGTAGGCATAATAGAAATATTCTTATAATCAATTAAATTGTACATTATTTATTACAGTTATTTTTATACTCGAATGATTTTAAATAATCGATTACAAATGCCATTGATTGGTTTTAAGTTTCAATGACCTTTATTTTTTTTTTTTGTTATTACTTACACTTTGTCGCATCTTACTTGAGTAATTTAGAATCATAATAAAGTTGATATAAACTTTAACTTTTTGAAAGATACCTGTAAAGCATCTGAAAGGGGTAATTTTAAAATAAGACATATAATAATACATGAAATATTTTCAGAAGCATGTACAACATCAAATAGCAGTTATATAATTTGCTGTATATTATGTATTATTCTCCTTTTTCTAGCACTAGAACCAAATAGAAATTAAAGTAAAAGACTACATCGTTTACGCTTTTTAATGTTCCATAAATAATAACCCGCATAAGCTTTAATAAAATAAAATAAAATATGTGCTCTATTTCATTAAATAAACACAGTACACATTTTATAAAATAATTTTCGTTTATCAAAACGTGTTTATATAAATTTTTAAAAATGTAGAAATTGACAGCTAAAAAAATATAGTGAAAAAATAGCAAACATATTAATGCAGATTATCTCTCTATATATTAAAAAAAAGTACCGATTTGGACCAATGAAAATCTGCGTATAGGGGAAGGCCGGGCAAAGTGGACAGAGTGGGCAAAGCGGTCATCCAATATAATGACGTTACCAGAGCGCTGGCATTGCGTGGTTTGTGGTCAAACTATTTCGTTTGATGGAAGTGAATAACCAGACAATCGTTGAAGAATGTGGTTCAATGTTTCATAATTTTAGAGCGGGTTTTCCAGTAGTTTTTGAAGTTTGTGATTTAAGGTAAGTGACTTATATTACATACAATTAACAATAACCTGTTGTACTTGCATTTATTTATTGAATGTGTAAAGGAAGAACATGTTTTCACCTTCACATTGGTGGGTGAGTGGTCACTGATTGTTCATTAGTTTCCAGTGTAGAACGTATTTTCTATCATGGCTCCCAAACGGGCAAAGTGGTCAGGCAGAGCTGCCAGGTTGGCCTTTTTAAAAAAAAAATTCAAATTCTTACCGGAAATTCTGAAAGAATTTTTTTTTATTTCAAGTGTTCAGGAAACGTCTGTCACTGAATAAAGAAAATAATATTGTAGAGAATTTCTGGTACAATGCGAAATTTTGAAATTAAAAAAAGGTCAAACTGGCAACCCTGTGGTCAGGGTAGTGGCGGTTGATTGGATCAAGTGATGAAGGTTGGATCAGGTGCTATGTTTGCATAGGTGCCAATATTCCGTAATATTCGGGTTAATTTGACCCAGTTTAACAACGCTTCAAACCAGGAAAATTATTGGATGAATCTTTATTTATTCAATTTCAGGTTTCTACGTGGAATTTATTTAATTTAATTTCATAAAAAAATTTCTGGTGCGAAACGTGTTAAACCTGGGTCAAATTAACCCGCATATTACGGAATATTAATGAGAGGTTGGCACCTATGTGTTTGTCACCTCTGGGCTCATGTGGCCTGTTCACTTCGCGAAGAAAATGACGTGGAGATCATTTGCGAAAAATGCAGTGTTTGATTTTTATTTATAATTTTTTTTTATTTGAGTTTGTTAAACTCTTATTGTATTTTCATACCATTTTCAATCTTTCATTGTGTTCATTATGTTCATTATTACGATTTGTTAGGACAATAAAAATGTTTTAATCATTTAAATAGTGATTTCAATCTTTTTACACCTGTAGTGGCAAAGTAGCCATGGAGTGGCTACTTTGCCCGACTTAGACGGGCAAAGTGATCATTTTGACCTTTTTTGGAAAAAAACAAATTCTCACTTCCACTTTATTATTTCGTAAAAGTTATAAATACCCTTAAACTTCTAAGTAGTCACTCTAGTTATATGCAAATTGTCCGTTATATATATGTATTTTAAAGGGTAACAAAAAATCACAAAACCTTAGCGTGACCACTTTGCCCGGCCTTCCCCTATCTTCCGGGCTTTTTTCTTTTCTTTTCTTTTCTTCTAGAAAATAGGGATTCCTGCGCGATACCGAACGCAATCACGAAGCGATTACACGGGGGTTTGGAGAGCGTAGCGAGTAGGGGGCGGAGCCCCCAAGAAGTATGAAAATTAGTTATAGGTATATTTACAATTCTATGCATTTTTATCGTACGATATTGCAACATGCGGAACTCTGGAACTAATTAATTTATAACATTAATATACTGGTGTCCAGAAATTAAGAGGCAGTGACCAGTTTCAGACGTTTCGTCGAATATCTTACTGAAACTCGTGAGGAAATGCCCGGAATGCCCTTGAACTTTGAGGATGTAAAGAACATGTTTGACTTCATGTTTTTCAGTGATGATTTTGTCGCGAGGACAATCAGGGGAGGGGGGAATGATAATTTTAATAATAAAATAATATATTCGATCACCCAAGTAATAAAAAATGCTAAAAATGGTTTACCACTGTAGCAAATGACTATGTAGGTCCTGTTCGAAATTTGTGTGCATTTGTGTAATCATAGCACGTATATTTGTGAAGATGTTAACGTTTCTGTGAAAAATTCAAAATATTTTTTTTTTCTCATGCAGAGTTTTTAGCCTAATTTAACACCGCTTTCCAAAAACTTGTCAAAAAATCGTAGAAAAAGTATACTGTTCTTAAAATACTATTATATTGAATATTTGATGAGATATGGGTATTTTCGGAAATAAATTTTAACTGCGCATGCGCAAACTACAGTAAAGATTTTTTGTCATGATTTGGTAGTCAATACGATAGAGCAACTGATATAAAAAAAAACAGTGAAATGTGAAAACTCAAATACTTACAGCAATAATTGAAAAATTGAGGAGGACATCCCATATCATCCAGTAAACTGTGAAACAAGAAATCTCTGTAAACGCAGCTGAAAACTCTGCATTCTATAAATAAAAATAACCTTTTGAATTTTTCACAGAAACGTTAACATCTTTACGAATATACGAGCTATGTTTACACAAATGCACACAAATGTTGAACAGGACCTGCATAGTTATTTGCTACAGTGACAGACCATTTTTAGCATTTTTTGTTACTTGGGTGATCGAAAATATCATTTTATTATTAAAATTATCATTGCCCCCCCCTAATTGTCCTCGTGACAAAATCTTCACTTTTAAACATGAAGTCAAACATGTTCTTTACATCTTTAAAGGTCAAGGGCATTCCGAGCATTTCCTAACGAGTTTCAGTAAGATATTCGACGAAACGTCTGAAATTGATAATATTTTCATTAAACACATATTTAGTGTTATTCAACTGTAAAATAAAACAAGCGGTTTATCTTTTTCTAGCATTGCTTGAAGATAGCTGAAAAGAAGAAACGATCTTGCTCTACAACTGAAGTCACTCTTATCATTTCTAGTCATTATTCTTGTTTTCCATGTAATTACAAAAATGTCAGCACATTTCTGGAATATGTTTGGATGTTTGCTTAAGTATTAAGGTTAAAACGTTGAAGTTATTATTGTTCAAACATTTAGTTATGAAACCTTTGAAGTAAGATTTATATATGAAAATATTGTACAGGGTTCTCATAATTAAAGTGCACGTGTTTGAAGGGCTCGACAAGTTAAACTATTTGGAATAATTTGAAAATCTTTAGTATTTATACTGTTTAGAGTATGAGGGAGTAAATTATTCAGACAAAATGATTAGTTTAAAAATTTACGATAGAGGGGGCTAAAATGTTAGAAATATTTTATTAGCAAATATTAACAAAATGACGCATTTTAAATCATTATCTTTTCTGATGGAGATACTCTCTCATAGCAGCGCTATAATTACTACCATTTTGATAAAAACACTTTATGAATAATTGAGCATATTTTGTTTGTGTTAAAAATTTAAGGCTCATAAGGCTTTCCATGACTAAAACATTAATTGTCTATCATGTGAAATTTGGGATAAAAAAGTTTTAAAATTTAGCTGGTAGAAATTCCACTATTTTTCTTTTTTCAATGACATACAGCGCCATCTGTCAGAAAAAAATAATTATTATTATTTATTTCAGAACTTGTTTCCGCGTGCTCTAAACCTTATAAACACCAAATCTTTTAAAAATACTATTCCAGAAGGCTTAGTTTGTAGGGCCCTTGAAACAAGTGCACTTTAATTATGCCCACCAGGTATATTGTATCATTTAAAATTAAAATAACTCGAAACTTATTGCAATATGAAACTGTCATATATCTTAAGCATTTTCCAAAATGATTTAATCAATAAAAATTATTCATGAAAGAAACATTTTTATTTTCATGAAAAATAGTAACATGTTTCAATTTTTAATTTCGCTACGTACATTATAGATAAACGTACTATTTAAGCAATTTTTTTTAAAATAAAGAGTTATATAAAGTGTGTGTAATATATATATATATATATATATAATTTTTGTCGAATTTCACTAATCGACTAAATTTAATTAACCGTTTCAGAGGCAAAGTACTTATGAAGCTAAAGTGTTAAAATGATTGCATGGTTACCAGAATTTACGAAAAAATGCGTTTGAAAATACCGTAATTTCCGCCCTATAATCCGCGGATCAAACATTCATGTTTCGACCCAGAAATTTTATTTATTGAAATCATATATTTACAACGATCTAGTCAGTTCCATTATATAAAATAAAATTTCTGGTTCGAAACATGATTGTTTGATCCACGGATTATAGGCTAAATATTACGGTAAATAAAAAAACCTACCTTTATGTAAATTATAAAATCAAAATTCTATAAAAAAAAAATCTGGTACAATTCGATATTAAAATTAGGTGGTAGAAATCCCATCGCTCTTCAAAGGGTTAAGATGTTTTTATGTGTATTGTAGTATTACAGTTTGTTACGAAAGCTTATGAAGATTAAGATTTGTCATTTTACCGGAAAAGGTTGAAAACAAATTATGTGCCTTCTCGAGAGTAATATTAAACCTCCGGCTAATTTTCTCTTTTACATGAATACGAAGAATGTTGTTAATAAAAGTAAGAAACATATGAATATTACATGAGTACTACTCATTGTAATGGTAATTAATGTATTGATGCCAACTGTATTATTAACACTAGAACTACCGGAAAGGCTCAGGGTCCATAAACATTCTCTTTCGGCCCATGAAATAAGCCTAAACTCGATTTTGTTATACTGAGTTAATTTTTTCACTTTTTAATATTAGGTGGTTTATCCTGTACGATTTCAACAATATTTTTTTGCATTTTGTTCGGATTTACTAGGTGTACCGGTTAATTCCCGCTGTTTTACTTAATAGATGGCAGCAGCTATTAATGCAACGTTCAATCATTTGACATATAGTGTGTTTTGTTGTACTAACATAAGGCTTGAAAACCATAAATGTCAAAAGTTCTCAAAGTAATAACATCATATAAATATTCGTGCTCAAAAATGTCGAATTTCGTTCCTTCCAAAGAGCATTTGTGGACTGTGCTTTTCTTTCTGTTTCATTCCAAGAAATCGGCTGCTGAAAGTCATAGAACTCTTGTGAAAGTTCATGGTGACAATGAATTATCAGAAACAACATGCAGAGATTGGTTTCGACGATTTAAAAGTGGTAATTACAGCGTTGAAGACAAAGAACGTCCAGGTCAACCAAAAAAGTTTGAAGATCCCGAATTGGAAGCTTTGCTCGACGAAGATCCGTGTCAAACACAAAAACAGTTGGCTGAGGGCTTAGAAGTTTCACAACAAAGTATTTCCGATCGATTAAAAGCCGATTAAAACGGCCAGAATCGGCTAGAAGACATGGAAAAGTGATTTTGCAGCATGACAATGCTCCGGCTCACACCACAACTTCGGTCACGGACACCGTAAAAGCGCTGGGATGGGAACCGCTGCCTCACCCACCGTACTCTCCGGACCTGGCCCCGTCCGACTACTATTGGTTTTCATCAATGTCGCACGCATTGGCAGAGCAACACTTCGATTCGTACGAAAATGTGAAAAAATGGCTCGATGACTGGTTTGGCTCAAAAAACGAACAATTTTTTTTGGCGAGGCATCCACAAATTGCCAGAAAGATGGGAAAATGTGTAGCTAGCGATCGCCGCTGAATTGAATAATCCATTTTTATTATTTCCTATGTATTTTTAGCTTCAAAAATCAATAAAAAACAGCGGGAATTAACCTGTACACCTAGTATATGACTTCACAAGCTCAAAGTTCGTATTTTTCGTAGCTTTTGACGAAAAATACGCAATTTCTCATAATTTTACCTCAATTATTTACATAAGCGCAATCGTGCAACACTTTCTTATTTACATATATTATAAAATACATGAAAATGTACAATGTATGTAAAAATAAAAGTGTTGCAAAGCTGCGCTCATAGTAAAATATTAAAAAATATATTAAAAATTGTTGTAAAATTAGGCGAAATTACGTATTTTTCATCAAAATCTACGAATAATACGAACTTTGAGCTTGTTTAAGTTATATAAATCCGAACAAAATGCAAAAACTATTGTTGAAATCGTACAGGATAAACCTTCTAATATTAAAAAGTGAAAAAATTAAATCAGTATAACAAAGTCGAATTTTAGTCTTATTTCATGGGCCAAAAACATGGCTTATGGACCCTGATCATTTTATTCAAGTTTTATAAGCCGTTCCACACCAGAATTTTTATTTAAAACTATGTAACTTATTATTTAGTTTATTTCTACGAGTTTTGTATTTAATTTATTTTGAAAAGAAATTTCTGGTTCCAATCGGAATATATTCATTTGATAGCCGTCAAAATGACGGCTCATGGTAGTTCTAGTGTTAAAGTTCCTCGAACATTCAAATAATTTTTTGTTCTTGAATTAAATGCATAGCAATTGAAACACAAAGAATTATAAATATATGTACAGATAATATATTAATGCATATTAAGTAGCGTAATAATTTGATAATGGGACACATTTACATTTTTTTTATCATACTGAAGTCTGTTGAATTCTCGAAATAAATAATTTCTCTCATAGTATACAAATGATTTAATTTTTTTCTTTTAATCTGAATATTGTAAAAAGTTTAACTTTTTAAAACAAAGCTAATTAGGCAACGTAAAACAATTATCTTTAATTCTGACTAACGTTGCTCTAGTCTGCAATACAAATAAAGAATTTCAAAAACGATTTGTTTTAAAGATAAATCTAAAGCATCCAAGTCTTTATTGTCTTCTATTACACGTGTTTTAAGTAAGGAAATTCAGAGATTTTATTTCCATAGAATCTCTCAGGAATAATTAAATATTATTGCACTCAGTAGTATTCCACTATTATGTAATACTGTATTTCTCATTATAAAGTTTTCTGATATTGTGTGTAGACACAGTTTTAAAAAGTAAATGAGATTATGTCGGAAAATCAAAATAATAACAATAATAATAATAATAACTAGTAAATCTGCAGATCAGGAGCCTCAACGTCAGCTCTAAAAGTCATTGTTTTTTAATCTCAATTTTCATATTACTTAGCATCTTACAATCTGCAATTTATTTTTTTATTTTTTTACATACATATTTATAGGCATTTAAAATACTTCGGAGGTTTCAGAAATTAGAAGTGTTCAATTAAATACGGTTTATGCAATGATATTCTGAAATTCTTATAAACTCCCTATTCGTGTAATTTTTTTGATAAAAAAATAAATTTGTATCAAAATAAAGTCTCCTTTATGTCAATAAAATACTAAAATCTATCGAAACTAATTTATTTTGCTAATAAAATATTGCAGCAAAATAGTGTGAGTTACTTGAATTTTATTATTTTGAATTTTATCTTTTAAATATAGTTGCTAAGCAACTGATAAGTTAAATAGCAAAGTAAAAAGAAATTCATTTTAAAATTTGTAAAAAATATGAAAATAAATTGTTTTATATTTCTCGAACAGATGCAAAAAACGTTCCAATAATTTAAACAATTAATTTCTAAATTCTAATAAATGTATCGGCACAATTTCAAAATTATTGGATATATTTAAAACGTCCATATTGAAAATTTATTAGCAATAATTGTATGTTTAAATCCATTATTCAAATGCGTGATTTTCATTTCAGTTAAAAATGAAATTTGAAAATCGTCTGCATTCCCATAGGATCGAAATGTTTTGTATTTTTCGAACAAATGAACCAAATCTAACTAAAAACTATACAGCTAATTCCGGGTGCCTCACCAACATACCCATCAAAACAACTTAATCGGGCGCTTTTTATTGCAGTTATCGCGGAACAGACAGATAAACAGACAGAAACCAAAAATTTTCGCGTCTCCACAGTGAGCCTTCACTGACGTTTCGGCAATAATAATAATAATCGCTTAGTTTATTAAAAAGATAAGCCTAATGTATTGAAATTAAACTACGTCTAATAAGATCACTTCTATTACAGGTTCCCTTTGCTATTCGGAATCTCCGAGCAGTAAATTTTGCTTTGCTTCATTAAAGACATTTTGTGATGATATCAAGAAAAAAAATTTCCCCGGCTTTAATCAGGTCCTGATCCGGTGTAAACAAACAACAGCCGCCATCTTTTGACAACAACTTCAGTAACTTTACTTGCAACCGTTAAACACTGCACTATCTGTCTCCACCCCTTTATTCAAAGCGTTATTTATCGGGCATATTGAAAGCTTTTATGTTTCCAATTAATTGTCAATTTCAATATATTGTGACTTTTGCACAAATAAGTGTCGCGTTAAATTTCTAAAAAAAAACGCCCCTTTTCATAAAGGTATCCAGTTTGGCAACCGTTTTAGTTATGTAATATTGGATTCGTACTGGATATTGCGAACGAAGAATTTATATAATAACGAAATGTCTACAATTAAATAAGGCAAATGTGACTATTCAGAAGCCAAAAGGGCAATGGCCTACAATGTGTTGATAAATTATTTAAAATCACATTAAATAATATGTCTTTCCATTTTAGGTTTAATATAAAATGCGAATTTATAATGCATACAATTTCTACTTGGCAATATATTAAAAGAATTTTGAAGAATATGAATTTAAGCTGCTCTCTTCTATCAAATAATTACAAAACTAAGTGTCCATTTTCTGAAGAATGTAGAGATGTACGCTTTAACCCCTTAAGGGGCACCGGTATATAATATATGCCTTTTAATAAATAACTTTGCTATCAGTATTATTAAATAAAAATTTATTATTATTTTTTGCAGATTGAGAAGGTAAAAATTCATTATTTAAATTTACTGGTGTCAAAACATCGCAAAATGTAGCATTTTTAGACCACGTGCTTGCCCTCCAAGGGGTTAAACTAATTATAAGTAATCGAGTTGTTTAAGACTGTGTTAACCTTTAACCCTTTATATCCTGAATTAATTTTCCAGCTACTTTTTAGATGCTCAGAATCCTCGATTATTCCCACCAGTTATTTTTTTTGTAAAGTTTTCCTTATCTAATCATAGCATTTCTGCGATTCAATTAGGGGAAATTTTCTCATTTGAAAAACCAGTAATAACAGATTAAAAATTCTGCAAAAGACGCTCGTCGCGAAGGGATTAATGTGTTACTTATAAGTACCGCCAGGATAAAAAAGGTTAAATATCAAACTTTGAAATGTGATTTGCATATGAAAACATTGTATGTAGTCTCATTAAAAAAAAAATATATATATAAAATACAACGACAAAGTTCCTACTTTACATCTAAGGACTACGATTTTCATTTTAAAGAGCAATTTTTATGAAGTTATCCGCTTCAATCACGAAATGAATGCGGAGAATTTTTTCTAATGTAAGAAATCTTAAGACTACACGAGTGTTACTCAGTATAAAAGTATTGTTAAGATTTCTCATGTTTTAAAATACATTTTTATATTTTAACACTACCGTAATTTCCGGCGTATAAGCCGCAGCTCAAAGAGTCGTTTTTCGACCCAGAATTATTATTTTATAAAATGTAACTTAAAAGATCGCTGTAAATATTTAACTACAATTATTGAATAAAATTTCTGGGTCGAAAAACGACTCTTTGAGCTGCGGCTTATACGCCGGAAATTACGGTAAATATATCGGAAATTTTATTCAAGTTTAGTAAAATTATTTCACACCAGATTTTTCATTAAGATTATATTTGCAACTTTTTTATTAATTTCTGTGTGTTTTATATTTTATTTAGATTTAGATTATAATAAAATTTATGTCTCGAATCGAAATATTTTCATTTGATAACGGTCAAATAACAGGTTGTTTGCATATTTAGTGTTTATTAGGTGCGTTCGTAATTATATAAATACATAGCACCGATTGTCGTAGTCTAATCCGTCCGTCTGTCTGTCCGTCCGTCCGCATATAACAACGCAAAAACTACCGAACCGAATGGTTTTAAATTTAAGATATATTATCTTTGCTGAATTTTGTCGATACAATTCAAATTGTATGAAAATCGGATCAAAACTTTAGAAAATATTAATAAAAATATTTATTAAGAAATTTGAATTTTTTTACAAAAATCGGTGCTTTCTTGTTATAGGAGCTTTCGACGTTTAATCGCCAAGCAACCGAGATACATTTCACAGAATAATAAAAAAGAAAACTGCCCAGTTAGGGCATTGAGCTCACAGGCTATTCACACTAATTGTATATTATACACTTATTTCAAAGAATTTGAAGTAAGCCCCTCGAAAAATAAAGAAATCGACAATATATTAAGGGAGGATCATCCCCCCGTTCCCCCACCCCCTTATAGTTAACAATTAAACCCCCAAACCTAATCAGGGAAGCCCTTTATTACAATGAACATATATACTAAATTCGAAGCAAATCGGATAATTCTGCATGAAAAACCCATTTATCTAAATTAAGGGGGATTACCCCCCGTATCCCCCTTTATACTTAACCAATGAACCCCAAAACTAACCAGGGAAGCTCCTTACCACAATGAGCCTATATACAAAATTTGAAGAAAATCGAACGAAGAAAATTCTCCATGAAAAACACATTCATCTAAATTAAGGGGGGAGGATAAGCCCGCCCCCTTTACCATCTTTATACTTAACCAAAGAACCCCCTAAACTAATCAGGAAAGCGCCTTATCACAATGAACCTATATACAAAATTTTAAGAAAATCGCATAATTCTGCATGAAAATCGCACTTATCTAAATAAAGGGAGATGGCAGCCCTCCGTTACCCCCTTTATACTTAAACAATGAATCCCCAAAACCAATCAGGAAAACGCTTTATCACCATTAACCTGTATACAAAATTTGAAAAAAATCGGATAATTCTGCATGAAAACCAATTTATCTAAATTAAGGAGGGATTAGCCCCCCCCCCTTTCCACCTTTATACTTAACCAATAAACCACCAAAACTCTTTAGAGAAGCGCATTATCACAATGAACCTATATACAAAATTTGAAGAAAATCGAATAATTCTGCATAAAAACTCATTTATCTAAATTAGGGGGGGGGGTATCCTCCTTTCCCCCTTTACACTTAACCAATGAACCCCCAAAACTATTGACAGAAGCGCATTATCAAAATGAACTTATATACAAAATTTGAAGAAAATGGGATAATTCTGCATGAAAAACCTATTTATCTAAATTATGGGGGGTTAGCCCCCCGTTTCCCCCTTTATGCTTAACCAATGAACCTCCAAAACTAATCAGGGAAGCGCCTTATCACAAGGAACCTTTAAACAAAATTTAAAGTAAAACGGTTAGTTCTATCAAGAGTTATCGCGTTACGTACATACATACATACATACGTACGTACGTACATACAGAACCCGCGGGCACATAAGCTCTCAAGCTTTGATAGCCTGTGAGCTAAAAAATCATCAAGATATGAATATTTATATAACTAGCTATAGTTAGAATGCACCTCACTTGTCACGTTTGACGTACAATTTCCAACTTGTTAAACTTGTTGTCATAGACATATAACGGAAGTAAATAATAGATATATCAAATATATTAAAAAAAATTATGTAACGTAAAAATTTGATTCATTTCCAATCCTATATAATTTTATTTTATGCCAAGGAGTGCCAGATTGGATTACAGACTTTCAAATAATTCAATATTTTTTCTTTCTAATTTGTGTCCTTATGAACTTTCCGTATCATCTCCATATTTCATTTATGCAGGGATTATCTTTAAATGTTTAAATGTATGTCGCATATTTCCAGATTTTTTTTCTGTTTCTTTAAAAAGTAAAATTCTAAATTTATGAATAATTACAAAATATAAATTATATTTTTTCTTTATGCCTACACAATGTACAATTTTTTAAATATAATTCTACAAATATCACATTAAAATAAATTTTATTCAAATTCACTTGGTTTATTAAATTGTTATTTTATTTTTATACAAAGTTTAAAAAAAATATTGTATTAGAATTTGAAAGCATTTTTCTTTTCAATTCATTCATTCAATTTTAATTCATCATTATATATAAGAAAACAATATTATTCGTTTGAAAGAAAAATATTGTTTACTTATACATAATGAAAAATCTGCTTTAGAACTGACAAATTTAATTACTGTATTTCTAACATCGCTTACTTTTATTTTTGTTCGTCGTAATTTTGTTGTGCTTTCTTGAAAATAACTGAAATTTTGATTATAAACGAAAACGCAACAAAATTAATTTGTACAAAAAAAGTTTAATACGTCTTTTTCACAAGATAAATTTAAAATTTCGCTTAAATAAATATGAAATTTATTTGTATATTTTTAGAGGTATGGAGGAAATTTCCTTCTTTAATGAAGACAAACGATTTTCTCTTTGTTTTGTTAAGAGAATGAATGTTTTAATTAGTGATGAGCATAACGATTACTTTGATTATTTGAATGAATCATTTGGGCATGCGCAGAAACATATCCGTCAAACTTCACATTTTTTTAATCAATTGCTACCAGAAATTTTGAGAAAAAACAGATGTTTCCGATAAAATCAGAAACTTCTTTTTTTCTTTTCTTTTCTATTTTTTTTAATTTCTGGTAGTCAATGAATAAAAAAATTTGAAGTTTTACAGATATGCATCTCCACATGCCCGAATGATTCATTCGAATAATCAAAATAATCGTTATGCCCATCACTAGTTTTAATTATTGAAATGTACATACAGAAACTTTACCGCGATGAATTTGCATAGTAGTGCATTTTGTGGCTATTAATTTCAAAGACTGGTGAAATAACTTCGGAATTATGAATCTAAAGTACGTAACTGTTTAATATGTTTTGAAGTACGTTACCGCCCCCTGAATACTAGGCCTGAGAGCTGACACAAAAATGGCGGCGCTCGTAGGCGGAATTTGTAAAATCTTTGTACGGTACTCTAATTTTATACCCCAGTATTTTCTAAAAGTTTTCTTTGACTTATAGAATCTGAGAAAAATAAGGCGGAGAAAACTTTTAGAAATTATTGGTATGGAATTTCAAGGGACCGTACACACACTGAAAAAATTCCGCCTACGTCTGCCGCAATTTTGTGTCACCGCTCAGGCTTAGTATTCAGTGGGCAGTGAGTACTTCCGTCTGATGTAATACACTTTTGCGCGCGGCTTTACAGTTGTTTCAAAGAACTTACAAAGTCATCATTGGGAATCCTCTTAATTTCGGAAGTTATTTTTTTACCTCATCTTATCAATATACAGAAATTTTGTACCCTTTAGTGATGATTTCAGATTAGGGAGCAGGAAATAGGGGGGTACACCAGTAATCGACCAGTGAAATATAAAAACTACAGAAAACAGGAATTAATGGGTATACATTCTAACATTGATTATTACAGAACATATCTAACATCCAAAGACATTTTTTTACAAGTTATAATTGCAGTTAAAGATGTGCCTGAAGGTTAGCGTGGGAAAATTAGAAATATTTTTACTTTTCTATTTCTATTAGGTTGTGAATTATTGTTTTTAAAATGTTTTCTGACTTTTGCATCCCCTAGTATACGTGTCTTTTATCAGCTGTTTTAAGTACGAACAGTCATGTTTTGATTTTTACACCGAAAAAGAAGTGGTCAGTTACTGTTGGAATCTCATTTTCTAATTAATGCTGTAAATAATTTAAATTCTAGAAAAGAAAATGAGAAAATATTTCCGGAATTTCAATCCTCATACTTTAATTAGTGTACAAAGAAAACTGCAGAAAACTGTGTCAATAATTTTATTAGAAAAAAATAACTTGAAGAAATTTCCCCTGAATTGTGTCAATTACTGCTCACTCACCCTAGTCTGCGGGTGCCAAGTCCGGTTAGCATGGAGGGTGATTTAACTGCACGATGTGATGCATGATCATATTCGAAGCTTTCTCGGCCATCACGAAATGCTTGCGTGATTCAACACCTGAAATTAAAACGAGAATGACGTCCCGCGCAGACCATTTAACCATTTACCGTCATTAACCAACCAACAAACTTTCGATTCTAATAATTGTTGCTACAGTTCTGAAAATTAATAGTCCCACCTTTTATTATGCATGCATATTGAAGAAAATAATAAACAGGGTTTAAATAAAAATTGCGTTATTGAACTGATTTTATTTACAGGAACGGGTGACAGGGTGCTTTTACGTAAAATACTTCCACTATTTTAAGAGTCTTTTCACCTTACTTAATTTGCGAAATCATCACAACGTCTACTATTACGCTTTTGCGTAAAATACTACCACTGTTTTAAGAGAATTTTCACTTTTTCAATTTGCCAAATCATCACAAATTCTACGATTAAATGTCGAATTTTGTGAATTTTGTGAATCAAATATTAAATAGATATTTTCTAATTTGAAAAACTGGTGCCGGAATTATTTGAAAATTCCAAGCAGTGCACACACCTTGGAATCAGGGTTGCCAGTTTTACCTCCCATTATATTCAGAAATTCCAAATAATGATTTCTCTTTTATTTAATTACCAGACAACTCGTGAATACATAAAATTTCTTCTTACGGAATTTCTTAATAAAAAGGACGCCAAACTGGCAACCCTTCTTGGAGTGGTAAATATTAGTAAATACTTTCAATTTTGTACTTTTTATCTCCTGTTGAATACGTATATATTATTTCTATATACTTACATAAATCATTTTCTTACTCCTTTTGTTACATACATAATACAGTGACCTCTCACTTATAAGCGATGTTCAGTAATTACTTTTTCATACAACTATTTTAAAACAGTAAAATTCGGTTCTTAAATTCTGCGATTAAGTAAGGAGAAAATAACTTTAAAAAGAAACTGGTGCTAAAAAATAAGTACCGTGTATCGCGTATAAGTGAGAGATCACTGGTATTCATAATTGCGCCCATCATACATACTAATTTATTACATCTTATATTTAACCTTGTTTACTTTTATCTTACATTGTTGTGATTTTGTTGCGTTTTTATTTGTTTATAATCTTTAAAATGACTAAAATTGTCATTATAAATATGAGAGTAAAACAATTAATTTGTGCCAAAAAATATTAATATTTCTAATGTTATTTTGTTTTTATTTTTATTTTATACTAACAAAATTAGCTTAGGCATTTGTCTTCATACTAAAATTGTACCAAACTCTGAAATTTTCAATACGAACACCTAGTTTTGACTTTATGTTTGACTTTTTCCTAAACTTCTACCTTAAGATAAGACACAACAAAGTCATCTGGTGAAGTAGTTTAGAAATTATGAAGGTTTCGAGTTTGAAAGTCTAAATATTAAACAGCTCATAACAATCTGCACCATTTATTTACCTCCAAACCAAACTATTCAATCAGCACATCTCGATAATCTCCTTCTCCAACTCCCGGCTCCATACATACTTATTGGAGATTTTAATGCACACAGTCAAATCTGGGGCAACCGTGATTCTAACCAACGTGGTGATATAATAGAAAAATTTATTTCTGACAACGGCTTATGACTGTTCAATAATGGTGATCACACTTATTTTCATGAGCCAACCCGTACTTTCCATGCAATAGACCTTACAATTTGCACCCCAATACTTCATCCATTCTGGAATTTCTGGGTCTCTAATGACCTGCACGGCAGTGACCACTTTCCGACTTTTATTACACTGACTACTCGAGATAGGGATTGTAACAATTCTACCAATCGTTATATATATGACAGAGCTAACTGGCCAACATTTACAGCACTTGCAAACATCACAGCTGGCATGATACAGGGGAATATTGACACTTCACTTGATAATATAACTTAATGTATTATCAATGCCCAAGATTCTAGCATTCCAAAAACTTCATCTAAAAATAAAAATAGAAAGCCATGGTGGAATAGTGATTACCAAAATGCAAAAAAACAACAACAGAAGGCTTGGTGTCTATTTCGGAGGTACCCAAATAATACTAACTATATGGCATATAAAAAAGCAAAGGGTGAAACTAGAAGAGTTCGACGCAAAAGCCAACGTGAATCCTGAATCAACTACATCTCGAGCATTAATTCCAATACCTCAAGTAAAGAACTGTAGAAAAAAGTGAAAAAACGGTCAAACCATCGCATCACCTAAAAACATCGCTAAGACAATAGGGAGTACCCTAGCATCTATTTCATGCTCTGATTCATACCCAGAACCTTTTTCAACATACAGAAGACAAACTGAAAGAACCAGGATTAATTTTGACTCTCATCACTCATATGCATATAATGAGCCGTTTATTAGATCAGAGATGATAAAATATTTGAGAGACAGACATTTATCTGCCCCAGGTCACGATGGGATTACATATATTATGCTCAAGCGCCTTTCTTCACTATCCTTAAATAATATTCTCTCCTTCTTTAATAGGATATGGATGGAGCAGAATTTTCTTAATGCTTGGTGCAGAGCTAAAACTATACCATTTCCTAAACCAAGAAAACACGCTACCAATCCCAATGATTACAGGCCGATTGCACTCTCTAGCTGCCTTTGCAAACTTCTTGAAAAAATGGTAAATTGCCGCCTCGTGCATATTTTAGAAACAAACAATTGCCTTGCTGCCTTTCAAAGCGGATTTCAACGTAGTAGGTCTACTATCGATAATTTAATAGAATTGGAAAATCACGTACGGACAGCCTTTTTAAAGCGCAACAATTTGGTCTCAGTATTTTTACTTTCTTCTATCTTTACAAGAAGAAAGTATTGGATTCATGAAAATTTTCGACTTCCAGCTTTCGACGGATTTATACGTTTTAGAAGGTGCTGAACATGATTTGACTATTTCAGAAAATGTCTGTCTGTGACTCTGTCTGTCCGTCCATCTGTCTGTCTGTATGTATGTGACACAAATTTTGTAGGCGCTCTATCTCAAGAACAAATGCACGAAATTTAATGAAACTTTATATTCAGTTATCCCTGAAATAAATTGGTTCTGATTAGTTTTTGGTGAAAATCGCCCGACAGGTGCCGCTGCTATACTGCATTTTTTGCGATTTCCGCAATAGCTCTATCTCAAGAACTAATGCACTTATTTTCATGAAACTTCAGGTTCAGTTAGACCTTGAACGAAATAAACGATGATTTTATTTTTGTGTAGATATCCCAACAGGTGGCGCTGCTATACCACTTTTTTCTCGAATTTTACGATAGCTATATCTCAAGAACTAATGCACGGAATTTCATCAAACTTCAGGTTCAGTTAGACCTTGACATAAATAGACGCTGATTACGTTTTGTTTTAGATATCCCAATAGGTGGCGCTGCTATACCACTTTTTTCTCGAATTTTACGATAGCTATAACTCAAGAACTAATGCACAGATATTCATCAAACTTCAGATTCAGTTAGACCTTGACATAAATTTTTGTCGATTAGATTTTGGTCTAAATTCCCCAATAGGTGGCACTGCTATGCTACATTTGGCAGGATTTACACGATTTTAACAATAGTCATATCTCAAGAACAAATGCACGCAATTTAATAAATCTTTAGATTTGTTTAGAACTTGATATAAATTGGTGCTGATTCTTTTTAGTGTATTCGAAACCTGTGTGAGATAGGAAAAAGTTTTGGTATTGACACATCCGACTAGTTTGACATGGCAAAAGCTTATGACAGAACATGGCGTTATGGGATTCCTCGCCCTCTTTTTAACCTGGACATTCGTGGGAATCTTCCAATTTTTATTAAAAACTTCCTTGCCATTCGACGATTTTAAGTTCGAATTGGGGGAATTCTATCTAGTTTTTATGTACAAGAAGAGGGTGCACCTCAGGACAGTATCCTGGGTGTCACCCTCTTTGCTATTAAAATAAATGACATCATTAAACAACTCCCTCCTTCTGTGAAGGGCGATATCTATGTTGACGACTTCCGCATTATGTGTATGGGACAGGATATTGATTTTATTGTGAGACAACTACAATTTGCAATCAAAAGTATTCTTAGCTGGACTAACAAAAAAGGTTTCTTAATTTCTCATGACAAAACATCTTGTGTGCATTTCTGTAGACGTAGGGGCCTGCATCCAGATCCTGAATTTTTTATTGATTCTTCTCAAATTCCTGTTGTGGACAACGTGAGTTATCTTGGCCTACATTTTGATAATAAACTTACTTTTTTACCACATGTTTTACAATTACGGACAAAATGCGAGAAAGCCCTTAACCTACTTAAAGTACTTTCAAATACTTCTTGTGTAGCTTTCTCCTTAAAATCTATAGAGCTGTGATCCGTACAAAAATCGACTATGCCTGCCAGATCTATGGTTCTGCCAGTAAATCTGTTCTTAAAATACTTGATACTGTTCAGCACAGCGCACTCTGTGTCTGCTCTGGTGAATTTCGTACATCTCCAATTTTAAGTCTGTATGTTGACTGTTATGAACCAGCATTACACCTTACTCGTGAAAAACTTTCATTAGAATTGTATTACCGTGTCCTTTCTCATCCTGGTCATCCTCTTCACACCTGTCTTTTAAATACTGACAATGATATTCTTTATCAGCATCGACCATCTTGCATCCCATCTTTCGGAGTCATAATGAGAAACATTATCAATAATGGCCCGTTGAATAATATCGAGGTGAGTCCATGTCTCTCGCTTGAGCTCCCTCCATGGAATCCTCCTAATATTACCTCTCTCCATCCTTTTAAAGGTTATGACAAAAACAACTTGGCTCCTGCTGTTTTCCAACAATTATTTGCTGCACATCGTGCGAAGTTTAATAACTATACTGATGTTTATACAGATGGTTCCAAGAGTGGGGATATTGTTGGTTGCGGGGTTTGTATTGATAACAGTAGTTCCAGTCATCGTCTTCATGCTTAAATTTCTGTCTTTACGGCTGAGTTGATTACGATAGAGAGAGACATGTTGCACATATCTCATCATCATAACACATCTTTCATCATATATGCTGACACAAATAGTTCTATTGAAGCAATAAAATCTTTTAAAAAGCATCCTTATGTCTCAGCCATTCTGGATTCTGATAATAATTTGACTAGACGTGGTTATAATATTTTATTTTGCTGGGTACCTGGACACATGGGTATTCCTGGAAATGAAAAAACACATCAGGTGGCAAAACTTGCTCTTAATCCATAATACCATAAAGTTCCATTCTCAGACGTTAAACTATTTATAAAACACTTTATTCATAATAAATGGCAAGAAAGTTGGGATTTAGAATACAATAATAAGCTGTACCATATCAAACCCACAATCATGGCCTGACCTCCTTGTTATTCAAGGAAAACAGATGTTCTTCTGACTCGTCTGAGAATTGGACATTCAAGGATCACTCATAAACATTTTTTACTTCGGGAGGACACACCCATGTGTCCACACTGTCATATTTATATTTTTCGAACAATTTAAAGTTATTTAACGAAAAATCATCCACATTATGCATATTTAGTTATGCACGTGCTTTTAGTTAGGTACAAGGGCGCAATCTAACTGTGAGAATGGAGCCAAATGTTACAGGATGAATAAACTATACGGGGAAAATAGTAGATGAAGGGGGTTGAACAGCCACAGAAAGAGTGAAGAGGTGCAGCTGCATATCAGATGTGCAGCAGATTGCTCTTTTCTGATTAACAAACTCCGTTCATCACACAAGTTAATTTTTTTGTTGCTATATCTGATATTATAATAGAAAGCGATTATATATAGATGTATGTGTGTGTGTATGTTCTTATACACACACACATAATATATATATATGTATATATATATATATATATATATATATATATATATGTGTGTGTGTGTGTGTGTGTGTATAATATTCATAAGTTATCACAAATAAAACTTTTAAAAATATTTTTTAAATGAAAAAAAAGTTTTGAAAAAATTTATAACTTTTTAAAACATGTTTTGCTAATTAGTAAATTTCTTACATTTTGGAATTTTTCGAAATATAATATATTTTTCGAAATATAATATATATATATATATACATATATTCACACCCACACACCCATCCACACATGGACATATATACATACAGACACACATACACACAATTAAATATAAAATTGCTTTGTATTATAATATTAAACATAGCGACAGAAAACAAACTTGTGCAATGAAGAGATTTTGTTAATCAGAAAGTAGATACTTTCGAAAGTTTCTATGAAACAGGAGTCTGCTGCACATCAGATGTGCAGCTGCACCTCTTCACTCTTCCTGTGGTCGTTCAACCCCTCTTTATCTACTACTGGGGAACGAATGATCGTGCGAAAGAAATATTTCCAAAATTTACCTCGAGGAGAATACGTAACACTGTTTTTTCGTGGTATCCTTCACCGTTGTACTATTTAAACATCCTACAAAGTTTGGCTCCATTCTCGCATTTATATCGCGCTACAGAGCACGCTGATTTCTGTCTGATTCTTATCATGTAACAATATCAAGAACTTAATGAGATATATTTCGTTCAATTCGTGAAAATCTCAGTTTGAAATAAATCACTTTATGGATACATCTATAATGGCAAAAAATAGCTTGCAAAAACATGAAGTATTTTATGAAACATATTGCGAGCATTTCTAATAAATCTCATTTTGAAATAAATTACTTAAAAGTACCTTTTATTAAAACTTGAAAGATCCAGTGTTCTTGTATAATTATATTGGATTTTTTTAGTCAATAATAAATATATACCTTATGAAACATATTTTTGTATAATATGAAGAAATTCAACAGATGTATAACATGAAACAATTTTAACAGCCGACTTTATATGAAAATAACAGAAACCCTGCCCTCATCATGAACCATCATCAATAAAAATGCCCGAATATGTTTATTTAATAAAACATTTGCTACAAATATCATAAGATATAGTTAAATATATCACAAAAATGCGTATATTATCTGTCAAAAGATTTCAAGCGCTTTAAGCGGGATAAAGTACATAGTTTGAACTGAGGATTCTCGCACGGTTCATCTATGCATAGCTGCCAACTTTTACACTTTTTTGCTACCACTAAAAATTATAGAAAATTTTGTCTTATTGAATGACACGATTTCTGCTATTTAATAAGCTAAAATTTACTATAAAATTTTAGTAGTAGGAAAAAGCGTAAAACTTGGTAGCTATGTCTATGTCATTTGATTATGAAAGGATAAAGAATTGCTGTAGTAGAAACCAACGTCCCTCTTAGGTGTTGAAATGTATAGGCTTAACCCCTTCGGCCCTGACGTCCTACTAATAGGATATATCTTTTATTGAATATTATTTTGACTTAAACATTATTTTTATTAACTCCAGCACCTAATAGTGATAGTATGAATCTTTACATTTCCTATTATGACTTCACTTATGTTTTCAGCATTTAGTAATAATAATAATAATAATAATTTTCATAATTATTAGCAAGCCGTTGGCATTTCTTTTAATTAAAACATACGTTTCAATCTTTAAATTAAAATTTGGGAATCCTTTTCCGAATTGGTAATTTGTGATAAAAGATAAAAAATATTACTAAATTTTTATGCTTGTTTAATTTAGTTGTAATACGACATTTTCCAAATGTCTTCAAAAATTTTTCCTCAGACTATTTTTATATGCAAAACACGCAAAATGACTACATTTGTGAGGTTTTGGTAAAGAACGCATTCGTTAACTTTCATTAAACCCTAACTTCTGTGATTCCGATAGCTATTTTTAATTTTGTTAGCATAACAGTAATTTTTTCCCAAAATTGAAAAAAAAAATCAGGGCCGAAGGGGTTAAGGCCCTAAGAAAAACGCATCAGAGTAATTGAGATCTGCGAGCCATGATTAGTAATGACAATGATATTTTAATCATTGTTTAACCCTTCTTTGCATGAGTTTTTCTTTTACAATTGTGTTTTTTTATACAAATATTAAATATTAGACACCAGAAATTTTAAGATAGATTTTTAACTTTGTTCAGCAACATAGTTCACGGGAAATTTACTGGATTAATATTTCTATATAAATATAGTGGTGGCGAAGAAGTTGATTTATTTATTAAAAGTTAAATAAACAGTGATTGAAATTTACATCACTATGCAATTAAGGGTTAATGAGATAACCTCAAATATTTTTAACATCATAACTATTGTAAATGTAAGATTTGGTTTTTCAGATTTGTTTTAAAATGCGTAGAATATGTTGCTTTTTCACAGATATGTTCCAAGAGTAGTATGGTCCCTTCAAATAATAATGTACTAACAACAATTTAGCGAGTATCAATATTCATCAATAAATAAATAAATATATCTTTTAGTTGCTATATTTATCATGCTTGAAACAGCAGAAAAGTGTTTTTCCTGATTTTATATATCTACTGACAGTGGCGTAGCGTCAGGGGGGGGGGGCACGATCCTTTTACTACCAGTGTAATTATATACTACATTTAGCCTTATTTAATCTTTGAACGGTATGAATTAAATAAGGCCAAATATAGTATATAAAAATAGTGGTAGTAAAGTGGTCCGTGCCCCCCTTGACGCTACGCCTCTGTCTACTGATATCTACTAATAGTCAGGATTGAAAGACAAATTATATTGGAGGATCGGAGGACTGTTCGACCTTACGAATTCTAATACTGATCAGGAAACCACGCCGTTAGTGTAATAATGAAAAAAATCTAAATAAGCAGCAATCAAAAGAGCATAGTAAAACGTGTTTTTTGACGTATAAATTATATTCCCTCGTATCCCCGTTATCGAGATATAAATTCTTAAAAATTCCTAATTTATTGATTTAACAGGATTGAAGGAGGAGGAGTAATTACGTTTTCTACATAACAACATCATCCAACTCCAGTCACGTGTCCATTTCCAGTTCAGTGCGCCGCAATACTCCGACATGATTCGATATGCTTGGTACAAGTCTGAGTAAGTGCAAACTGGGACACTTCCATTTGAAAAGCACTTGCAATTTAATTTTTCGCAGGATGTAATCATTGCATTGAAATTAAGTTCATGAAATGTTCTTGGTGCCACTATTTTCTAAGCTTCAATCATGTTTTGGTTCAGTACTATATTTGTCAATACGATTTTTTGCGCGCTTCTTTCATTTTCATATTACTATGTCTAAATATGTTTTGTATTTTATATTAATCTGAATATTAAATTTTCTGAATCAGAACCACGCCTTTTCTCCGTAAATTAAACAAATAAATTAGCACATTTTACGATTTTATATCTTGATAACGAGGAAACGAGGGAAATTATTTATGTGTTAAAAAACACATTTCACTATGCTCTTTCAATTGCTGGTTATTTAGATTTTTTTTTATTATTACACTATGTCGTGGTTTTCTAGTGAGGATAGAAAAATTCGTTTCTGTGTGGGAAGTTTCAATAATAACATTAATAATTAACTATTTATTAAATAAATTCATATTTACATAAAATATGCTTGTGTGTTGTATATGGAAATTTACATAGCATCATATATTGAAACAAAATTTGTGAAATGCATACAGTATTGTTCTTTTTATACTTAAATAATGCATTTTTTCTGATATTGGTTACCTTATTTTTCAATAATTTATACCTCTCTGCCATTCAAAATTGTTGCCAATTCGTATTTTCCAGTTAAAACAAGTTTTCATTCATTAATTAAAATTCCAGATATTGCTATTGTGCGGATTTTCTTTCTTTCTTTTTTTTTTTTTTTTTTTTTTTTTTTTTGTAAACTGTGGTCTATTGATAAAAGTATAGTTCTGTAAAAGGATAGTCACCAGAAAAGATGAACTAAATATTCTTTAGGTGGAGAAATATATAGATTTTCTGAATTGAGGTGAAGGCATAAGTTTACGTCTGGTGTTCAAGATATAGCTATCTGAAAAAAATTAAACTGTTTTCGGTTTATGTATTGTAGCAGTGAGGTAGTCCTGGAGTCCCTGCAGTACGTGTTAAATTATTTAGCGCACACTCGCGTCACATTCCTCTCCTGCGGCCAGTTGTAAAAAAAAAGACGAGTGATGTAGGGAGATCATCTACCTACTAGTATCTCACATGTTTTTTATCATTTAACATTTTCAGTTCCGGTTATTAACATTTTTAAAATATGAAAGAACAAAAAGGGCCACATTCCTCTCTTGCGGTCGGTCATAAAAATATACGAGTGATGAAGGAATATCAACTACTAGCATCTCATAAGTTTTTTTATCGTTCAACTTTTTGAGTTTTTGGTTTGCAAATATCATAACAAAAACGCTATAAATGTGATTAATGGATAATCTGAATTTGGACAGTTTAAAAATGTTAAAATCCCACATTTAAGGACTGCGGGTGGTGGAGAGTTTTTATTTTCTTCAGTGTTTTAAGGCATCATGTCCGCATGCAAACACAAGGCATGATACTGCAAAAAGGTTTAAGTGGTTGAATACTAGGTTTAATACTACAGAGTGTCTCATTTATTTTGCAACCCGCGTAAACGCGAAGCAAATGAGCAACACGAGTGCACGCGCATACCGTTAGCGCAGTTAGCGGTGTGGAGGGGCGGTCGAGCAACACTACCAACACGCTAGAACACCGCACGAGACACTTCAGTGCTAAGGAGAACGAAGTGAAAGGTAGTGTTGCATCATGTTGCTATGTGTTAAAAAACGCGTATTTATTATTGAACATTATTTTCGAACGTCTTCGTACAAAACAGTCAAGGAGCGATATGAAAACAAGTTTCCAGACTCGGTGGTGCCGAATAAAAGCACAATTAAGTGAATCGTGTAGCATTTTCAAACAGAATGGACTGTGGAACCGAAAAGATAGAACCGTCTGTCGTTTGTCCTAACTGACCACAAAATGAAGGAAATCGAGACGAAGCAGATGAACGAAGCATGTTGGAAGAAGATGAACGTTTCGTTTGGTTTCAACAGGATGACGCGCCTGCGCATACGGCCAACGAAACTCTGTCATTTCTCCAAGAATTTTTTGTTGATCGGCTAATTACAAAAGGACTATGGCCTCCACGCAGTCCAGACCTATCACCGTCCGATTTCTTCTTGTGGGCTAAGTGAAAAATCGCGTGTTAACCGGTAGCCTCGATTACTGAACTGAAAACTCGCATTACGGAAGAGATAAACGCTATCACACCAAACTCGAAACCTCTTCAAACGGGCCCAGATATGTAAAGATGAAGATGGGGGTCACTTCCAACACCTTTTGTAGTCGTTTAAGCACTTCTGTAAAATAAAAAATAATGTTTGTACATTGTTCTTTTTTTTTGGGGGGGGGGGGTTACAAAATAAATGAGACACTCTGTAGAACGACGGGAAATTTTACACAAGTTTCATAAAAATATTTCACACCAAAAATTTATTTAGGACTTTTAACTTATTCATTTGACTTTTTTTTGTGTGGTGTACATTTAACTTATTGTATGAAGAAATATCCGGTTCGAATCGACATTTTTACTTTTGGTAGGAGCCAAAATGGTCCCTCACCGCAGTTCTAGTGTTAATAAAATAAAATAAAATATGTACTATATTTCATTAAATAATCTCAGCACGCTTTTTATTAGGTTTTCTTTCGTCTCACGAAACCCTATTCGTCTCGTTACGTTGTCTATCCATTACAGAGCCGGTTCTCAGAAACTATATAACTTACAGACTTGAACTTTTGTGTACTTATAACCGAATACCTAGTATGAAGCTGTAAATTATAAAATAAAAAAAAAATCGTATTGTTTTAATACCGAGAGATAAAAAACCATAAATCTAACACCCTTTTCCTATTAAATTTAAACAATTTTCGTTTTAGCAGTTGCCAACAATTAAAAATCCACAACAAAATTCTTTCTACAATAATTAATTTTCTATTGAAAGATTTCCGCGTGAAAAATGAAAATGAAATGTAAAGTTTCACCAATTGAAAAAAATATTAATATGACGTCATATTAGTAACAAAAAGGACATTTTCAAACTTTTCTCAATAATACAAGGAGTATGAGTATGTGTAAGTACAGAAAGTAGGTTAATATGATGCCATTAGAGAATTAAAAAGAAAGTTAATCTGATGTTACATTGGAAGTTTAACGGACTTTTCAAATGTTTGAGAATAATACAAAGAGTGTATCAATATGAGTAATAGAGAAAGCAAGTAGATATGACATCAGCAAGTGATTATAACGACATATGATTTTGAGGAACGTATTGAATTATGATAAAAACCCGATTATGGAAATATTGGCATATTTTAACTTTTTGAAGGTCTCTATACAACATGTTTAATTTGGAAATTGATTTTTTTAATACCGCATTTAGTCCACATGACAAATATTATTATGACAGAGTATAATAGCGGGCTTCGCCCGCTATCGCGCCGGTTCAGATTTTCGAAAAAACGAGAAAAATAGACCGGTAATCTTTTAATTTATAAAAAACATGATTCTTTTTTTTTGAGTCAATCAGATCGAGTTCTACATGAATCGATAGCCCTTCAATAGAGATACGTTTTTGCCAAGTTTGAAGCATATATCTCAAACCCATGGGCAGTTATGACTCTTTATGTGCGTTTTGGAAATTAGTACATTGTGAAGAAAGTAGTGATCGAATATCCCCGAAAAAAATCAGGGATGTGTAATATTAAAAAACAAATAGTGGATATTATTTTTAGATTATTTTCTGCAAAATAGCCAGTTTTATAAATTTTTTCTTGTTTTTAATTTAACTTTTTAATTAAGAATATATCAAAACTTTTCAGTGACCACCTTCATGTTTTTTGCCAAACATACTACGAAGTATGATGTATATTTGAGGTGAGTTTTAATTCTCTACGCTGGGTGCATCATAGAAAAAAAATTAAAAATGTTTACCAAGTGTGGGGGGAGTTGCAAATTGCGTGTGTTATTACAAGTTCACACACAGTTCTATGTAAGCTATGCTGTTGGTGGCAATCATCTGAAGTAAAGCATTTTGTTTTGTTAGTTGACAGTTAACTGATTTTGTTTTTAGTTTTCTGCGCAGTTTTACTTAACACATTGCTTTTCGTCTTTTAAACATGAAGTTCCGCCTATGTCCGTTACATTTGCTTTTTCCATTAATTAACAAAAATTTTTATCAGCGTGTGTTTCTATTATAAAAAGATGTATGTAATAGTGGTATTGTTTCTAATCGAACTATTAATATGCATAGTACTCTAATTGTAAAAATGCGAATTTTGTGTACTTTCTTTGAGAAATAATGTGACATATGAAACACAAAAGCACCGCCCATGGGTTGAATTACAGATCTCCAAAATACGTGAATTCATGTCCCCCATTCAAAGCCTGATTACTAACGGAATAATCTTCCACCAGTAAAAATGAAGAGAAATTTCGTTCTTATTCAAGACAGTATTTGTTTTTTTTGTGACTAGAGCGTTTAAATAAGGCAAAAATGTCTACTAAAATTTACTGGTGGTAGTTTTCCCCGATTGTGTTTTCCCCCAGTGTGTTAACACTGTTTTCGATTAATCAACAACAGTGTTGAGTCAAACTGAGCCGAAAACTATTTAAAAAATCGGTCAACTGTCAACTAACAAAACACAATTGCAGTCTTCAAATGATTGCCACCAACAACATAACTATATACGTAAACTGTACATAGAACTGTGTATGAACAACTGTGATACGCAATTTGCAACTCCCCCGTCCCTGAAACACATTTTTAATTCTTTTTCTATGATGCACCCATCGTAGAGACGTGAAACTCACACCAAATATACATCATACCTCGTAGTATTTTTAGTAAAAACATGAAGGTGGTCACTGAACAATTTCGATATATTCTTAATTAAAAAGTTAAATTAAAAACAAGAAATATTTTATAAAACTGGCTATTTTGCAGAAAATAATCTGAAAATAATATCCACTATTTATATTGTAATATTACACATCTTGATTTTTTTCGGGGAAATTCGATCTCTACTTTCTTCACAATGCACTTTTTTCCAAAACGCACATAAAGAGTCATAACTGCCCATGGTTTTGAGATATATGCTTCAAACTTGGCAAAAACACATCTCTATTGAAGGGCTATCGATTCATGTAGGGATCGATCTGGTTGACTCAAGGGCATATTTTAATAGGAAACCTGACTATACCCTTTATTTGGATTTATTAAAGAAAGGATAAAGTGTTTTGAAAGGAATGTTAAACGAAAGTCTTTGTGCGATCTTCGATCACACTTAATCGCTTGTTAAATAGTTTTTTTAATTTAAAATGTGTTTATATGAATTTAAAAAATCGTAAAACTTGACAGCTAAAAAAAGAAGAAAAAGGCCAAAATATTAATGCATATTATTTAGTATAAAAATTAGTTAATGGCATATTTGCAATCCTATGTATTTTTTAACTTATGATATTTAAAAATGCTAAACTCTGAAACTAACTCATAACATTAATAAATAATCATATTATTAACTCCCTTAAACACATATTTAGTGTTATTCAACTCTATTGTAAAAGAAGTGGTTTATATTTTTCCAACACTACATCTACAACAACTACAACTAAAAAAACGATCTTTTACTACAACTGAAGTTACACTTGTCATTTCTTGACATTGTTCTTGTTTTCCAAGTAATTACAAAACTGTCAGCACATTTCTTGAATATGTTCAGACGTTTACTTAACTACCAAGGTTAAAACATGGAAGTTATTACTGTTCACTCGCGCGTAAATTTTTAATTATAAAACCTTTGAAGTAAGATTTGAATATGAAAATATTGTACATAGTATCATTTAAAACTAAAATAAAGTGAAAGTTATTGCAAGACGAAGCTTTTACATACCTTAGTACTTTCCAGAAAAATTTAATCAATAAACATTATGCATGACAGAAACATTTTTATTTTCATTAAAAATAGTACCATATTTCAATTTGTAATTTATCTACATTATTCAAAAGTATTCTGTTTTCGGGAATTTTATGTCATAAAGAATTATGTAAATTTTTTGGCAACGTGACATTTTAAGTAATTTCAGTCACATGTCACCAATCGACTAAACTTAATAAATCCTTTCAGAGGCAAAGTTGCTCTGTTGCTAAAATGTTGAAATAATGGATTGACACCAGAATTTACGAAAATATTTATTTCAAAATAAGTGAAAGCTTTCCTTCGTGTATATTATGAAAGCAAAATTTCATTGCAAAATTCAGGTGCAAATGTGGCATTTGGGTATTAAAATTAAGTAATATCACTAATATACCGCTGCCCTTCAAATGGTTAAGATCATAGCTGTGAATTGTTACGCTTTTTGTTACCACTAAAATTTAATAGAAATTTTTGCCTTAATTAATTCCTTATTTTGAAGATGGGGGTACGGGGGGCGGGAACTATTAAATTTTAGTGGTAAGGAAAAAGAGTAAAAGTTGGCAACTATGGTTAAGATGTTTTTGTGTCCATAGTCATTTTACTGTTTATCACGAACAGGGCTTGATTATCCCCAGGGTTAACTTCCATCAATAAATTTGAATAGAAATATTTGCGGTATATAAACACCTTATTCATGCTGAATTTCCGTTATTATTAAGGCAAAAAATTGTATTCTTTAATACTGGTGGCAGTTTGTCTCAGCTATAGTCAAGCCCTGGTCGAGAAAGCTTATGACGAGCAAGATTCGTCATTTTACCGAAAAGAGTTAACCCATTACCTGCAAAACTATCTGGGCGGATGTCTTCGATATTTTTACGGAAATTCGTTCCCACCAAAAATTATGAATGATAATATTTGGTAACTTTAATAGCAAAGTTTTTGTCATTAAATGAAGTTTTTTTTAACATATTATAATAGTGGTGGCCAGACAGGTTTTTTTTTATCATACACTTTTACTTTGAATGTTGACAACCACGAGTATATTCGTGGTTGGCAGTGAATGGTTTAAAAAAAATCATGCGCCTTTCCGAAACAATATTGAGTCTTCTGCTATTTTGTTTATGTGAATACAGAAAATGCTCTAATAAAAGTCACAAAACTTATGATTATTACACGAGTGTAATAGAAATTCATGTAATGGTCATTGTACTAATATGTACAGTACAAGTTCCTCGTGCCTTCAAATATTTTTTTTGCTTGAATAAAATGCAGTGAAAAACAAAGAAATAAAAATCTATGTTGAGAGAATATATTACCGTAATTTCGCGCGTATACGCCGCACCTCAGACGATTCGATTTCCTACCAGAATTTATTTTAAATAAAATGTGACTTATTTCTGCTTAGCACTTATTTGACTTCTTATTTTCAATAAAATTTCCGGTTTGAAAAAAGACTTAAGTAGGGTGCGGGGAATACGCGCGAAATTACGGTAATGCAAATTAATTAATGTAGTAAATTGATAATGCGATTCCTTTAGATTTCTTTTTTATCATAGTGCATTTATATTGAATTCTGGAAATAAATAATCTATCTCATACAATAAATCTTATTTAAAGTTTTGATAACACATTAAACTGGTGTTTTAATCTGAAATTTATAAATAAATTTAAATTTTTTTAAACAAAGCTTAATTGGCAACCTAAAATAATTATCTTTCTTTCTAACTAACGTCGCTCTAGTCTTCGAAATAAATACAAAACTGCACATTTTTCGCAGATTATGAAGAGATTTGTTTTAAGATAAATCTAAGATATCCAAATTTTTATTGTTTTCTAGCACATGTGCATTTAAAAAAGAAAACTCCGATATATTATTTCCATATAATATCTCATTAATAATTAAATATTATTATACTCAATAGTGTTCCACTACTATATACTACTGTTATTCTCAGTACAGATATCTGACACTGTATGTAGAGTTTAAAAAAGTAAAATTAAACAAATGCTATGACGAAACTTTGATATCATATATCAAAAATGAATCATTTACATTCTCTTAAATCAAAGTCATTAAGTCCACTTTTCTTATGTGAAAGTGAATATGAAGAATAACCTTTATTTAAAACATCACAAAATTTATAATTACCCCCTGTTACTTAGTAAATAGTGTTAAAACGATCTTTCTTGTACTGAAATAAATTTCTATGCTTTAAATAAAACTACTATTATAAAAAGATGTGTGTGTATAGTTTTATGAAAAATTTTTTGCAGTCGTTTTCGTCTTATCTAAGCTCCAAAAACAATGGAAATTCTGCAGTTAACCCTTTTATTATGTGTCAGGACTCGTTGCTATTTTTATATTCGATCGAACCTTAACCCTTTAAGCACCACGACGTACCTGCGTACGTCATGAACACCGCTATCTGAAATACCAGGAAGTAGTATGTGCGTACGTCCAGTTTACCAGTTTCGGCTTTTTTAAAATTTAAAATTTTGAATTCATACCAGAAAGTTATAGTAGTAATTTGTATTTTATATAATGACAAACTTTTTGTGACTGCCTAAATTAAAATTATTCTTTTAGAATTTCCCTTAGGAATTTTGTATTTATGAATAATTGTTTTGTATTTTTGACGAAATTTAACGTAGCTGGTATTCAGTATTCTATCACTAAATTGAATATGGCATAGCTGCCAACTTTTACGCTTTTCTCTTAGCACTAAAATTTTATAATAAATTTTACCTTACTAAACCGCCGAAATTTTGTCATTCAATAAGGCACAATTTTTTATTAATTTTTAGTGGTAGCAAAAAAGCGTAAAAGTTGGCAGCTATGATATGGTGCTTAAGGGGTTATTTTAAAAAAAAAGAATTCAGCTAAATGTATCTTGAAAAGTGCTTCTATGATTGTATAGTAGAGATTATTTTTTCAAAATGTGGAATAGAAATTAGGCCACTGGGACGCATATGTCCTAACTCGTAATTAAAGGGTTAAACTAGCCGAGTACGAAATCTGCGATTTAAATAGTATATAGGACATTTCTAATTTTATATAGCGGAGTCTCCTTTGAAATTCCAAGGAGTGTGCGAATCTTGAAAATATAAGGAGTGAAGAAGACGTTAACTACTGAGTTACACAGGGAATCTGTGAACGCTCTTTGTCAAGATAATTCTTAAGAAAGTTTTTTCTTTTTTTTTATTATTATTTTTTTTTCAAGTAACACTGTGTTCAAGCATAAACGATACTGTTCCATCAACCTACAAGTTTGTTAAATTGCGATTGAGCTCGGCAGAATGTGGGATTTAAATAAATTACGTTATGGGTATGTGTTACGTAGATTACGTAATACAGAGCTCTCAACCAAAATTATTCTTTAGAATCATTTATTTCGTAGAGAAAATAGAGTTCTGGTAAAGCAAGTACGGGTCAAGAAAACCTGACTTAAGGCCCAGGACCTGGCTCCCTTTTGGGTGTTCATCTCCGAAGCTGTTGGGGAACTCCGGCATATCCCCAGGTGTTTTCGTGGTGGTCACCCCTGATAATGGAATCTACCGCGTATCGCAGCGACCTATGTCGTCAATACATGGGTTCAATCAGGGTGATGCGCAGGTGGCGGTACCCCGATCTGTCGCAGCGCATACGGAAGGCCTCTTCTGGTCATGCGCGTTATATCTCCCTCAGGACATGGGTGCGACGGTTAAAGGTGCTGTCGGGCGCCTGGTGGCGCAGCTCATTTTTATCACAAATGGTTTTGAAAAATGGTCTGATTGGAAGCCTTGTAGTTGCGCATGCTCTAAAGGGTAAAGTAGCGTAACTTACGTCATGTATACGGGTTATGTAGACTACGTAATGCAGGGCTCCCAACCCATCACCTTTTTTAATACCACAATTTTCGCAGGGAAAATATCGCTTTATTAATTGCAGTGATAATTAGAGTTGCAAAGACTAGAATAAACCCGGTTTAAACCTGGGAATAAATCGGGTTTTTTGGGAATAAACCATGTCTTTTGGGAATAAACCTGGGAATAAACTGGGTTTATTGGAAATAAACCGGTTCCTTGCAACTCTAGTGATAATAAAAAGACGAAACGAGTGGAAGCCTTGTATCAGGAACCTTTGTTATATAATGCGAGGTTTATACTGAGATAGCTGTGTATTTTATGCAGTAATCCCCAGTTCATAGGACGCAGTTAGCTGTGTCTCTCTATTTATTAAGGTACTATATCTCAAAGAAAGATAGATTTAAGGTTCTTCAAACAGGTTTCGTTTTAAGATAGTTAAACGTCAAGTATTTATCTGCTCCTGATATTTAGTCAAAGTATTCTTCAAAGTAACCAGGGCGTGATTTAAAGATTAACCAGATAATTGTTTCTTTTGAATCTGTATTATTTTCTTTAAAAAATTATCCTATTGGAGTTTTGAATTTTGATATTTTAAAACCTCTGCCATTTTCACCGAATAATTCGTTGTTGAATTTTATTTTATTTTAACCCTTCTTTGCATGAGTTTTTCTTTTACAATTGTGTTTTTTATACATATATTAAATATTAGACACCAGGAATTTTAAAACAGATTTTTAACTTTGTTCAGCAACATAGTTCGCGGGAAATTTACTGGATTAACATTTCTGTATAAATATGGTGGTGGCGAAGAAGTTGATTTATTTATTAAAAGTTAAATAAACAGTGATGGAAATTTACATCACAATGCAATTAAGGGTTAATTTTGTTAATCCACATAATATATGTTTCTTTACTTTTTACTTACGTTTTGTAAGATAATTAACGAAGAGGAATTCTTATAAACAACAAACGTCAAGTATTTGTCTGCTACTGAGATTTAGTGAATGTATTGTGAACGTCTATGCAAAACCAGGTTTGCCAATTCAAATTACTTTTTAATTAAAAAATTCCGAGTTCATACCAGAAATTCCAAAAATGAATTTTTATTTGATATAATCACGGATTTCTCGAAGGCAAAAATTCCTATTCTGAATTTCTGGTATGAATTCAGAATTTATAAATACAAAAGGAGGCCAATCTTGCAAACTTGTTTTAGATATCTGTACAATTTTAACAGCGTTATTTAAAGTTAACTACAAAGTTGTTTATTTTGAAACTGTAAGGTTTTCTTTAATTAATTATGTTATTGGAGTTTTCAAGTTAGACTTGTTAAAATCCCCTGCCATAATCACCGAATAATCCGTTCTTGAATTTGTTTATTTTTTTAATTTTGTTAATGAACATTTGAAATTTTACTTAAGTCTTCTAAGATAAGTAACGAAGGATGAATTGTGATAAACAAGGTGCCTACACTCCATGTTATTTCCAAGAAATCCGATACCATTATTTCAGATTATAAAATTTCTATTTAATATTTAAATAGCAGAATCCATAATCACTGAGTTTAATCAGAGAGTTTGTAATATTTTTCTGACATTAAATAAAGCAGAAAATTGCATTAAATAATTGTGGTAGAACTGTTCGCAACCTGGCTATAAAGGAATCTAAAAATACATAATATGAAATAAGTTAAAATAAATTGTAAAATAATTAAATAGATTATTTTTGTATGTTTATTTATAATACTTTGTATTTTTAGTTTGTAAGGTTGGAAATAAATTGAATTCTAAAAATAATGAACTTAACCTTTAAATGTGACTTTTAACAAAATATCAAAGTACACACCTAACTCTCTCAGATTTACATAGTTGCCAACCTCCCGATTTTTTGAATACCAGTAAAATAATACAAAAATTTTCGGTTTATTAAATAGCAGAAATTGCACGATTACACAAAACAAATATATTTTCATAAAAATACTGGTATGGAAAAAATCGGGAGGTTGGCAACTATAAGTACTAAAATGTGAAGCTATTGATTTACACCAGAATGCATTATCAAATTTATTTGAAAATCACTAAAAAGTTTTCTTCCAGTAATTTATAAAAGGAATTTTATTTTTATAAATTATGGTGTCAATGTGGCGGTGAACAACATTCTGAGCAACTTCACTTGCAACCGGTGAACACTACACTATCTGTTTACGCCTCTTAATTCGTAGCGCCATTTACCGAGAATTTCGTAACTAAGAAAACTGTTGTTTCCAATTAATTGTGAGCAGGTTAAATATGTACTAGTAACTTTTGTACAAAGAAATCTCGCGTTAAATTTGAAAAAAATAAAACGCTTCCTTACAATAAGGTTGCCAGTTTGAGCACATTTTTCGTTCTGAAATACCGATTTCATACTGGATATTGCGTAATAATAATTTATATTATAACGAAATATCTGTCAAACAATTAATTAATGGCCTAGGTAACTTTAGCAATATAAGTAACTGTATCACCATTGTTAGTTTAATATCTAAGTAATCATTAATAATAGTCTAGTTAGCTATAAACTTTTTTTTTCTTAATTATAATAAGCATGTTTAATTACATTCTCTTTCAGGTTACCCCTCCAGTATGAAACTGCTGATCGATACAGTAACAGCGGTGGCCCAGTTGGCAGAGCATCGGACTCGTAGCCGAAAGGTCGCGGGTTCGAGGATCGCCACCAGCTAAAAATCCGCCATGTGTGCTAATGGCACCTGCTGCATGTAAAATCCGCCGTGGGTGCAAAGTCCCCCATGACTTCCCTATGAATTATACTTCTGGAGGCGCCTAGTCAATAGAAGGTCTCGTCACCTGATCAAGAATCTAAATTAAGGGATTACCACGTGTCAAGCAAATCCACTTTAAGTAACCGGCCAACATAGAACCAAGACAAAGTAGCAACATGATCCGGCAAAGAAAGAAAACTGTAACAAAGCACTAAATAGCACTGCAGCAATGCCAACAAGGTTCTTGACAGGTGGATCAAAAGCCATGCTGTGATCAGGCGAATACAGGGCTGCCATTGACGACTATTTTTTAATTCTATCTCGCACCACTTTCTTGCGAATATCACCTCGAGCCCAGGTACTAACTTGTCAAGCTAAGCATTCAAGCCCGGCAGGTAGAAGCCGGTCAGCGGTATATAAAAAAGGCAAAAGTTACTAGTCGGCATTTCTGAATAAAAAAGGATGTCAAAATGGTATCACTGGTATTCAATGTGTTGATAACTTACTTAAAAACACGATAAATAAAATGTCTTCAAATGCTAAGATTAATTTCAAATGCACACTATATCATGCATGCATTTTCTATTTGGCAATACATTAAAAATATATACATATTTCACTACATTTGAAACTGTTCTCTTCTATGAAATAATTAGAATACTGTCTAAGAATGTAGAGATGTTTGCTTTAAGCTAAGTATAAATAACCCGGTTTGTGGTTGTTTACTTGTTAACTTTTAATTATGAAACTTTGGAAGATGATTTGCATATGAAAACATTGCATGTAGTCTCATTTAAAAAAAAAGTAAAACAACACAAAGATGATGACAACACAAAGATGTAAAGTTTCTACTTTACATCTAGGGACTGCGATTTTGCATTTTTCAGAACAAATATTATTAAGTTTTGCACTTTAAACTCAAAATGAATGCGAATTGGAAAATCGTTTTAAAAATTTAAAAAAAAAAGAAAAAACTTACGATTACAAGAAAGTTTTGTCATTAAAATAGTATTGTTAAGATTTCTCATGTTTTCAAATCCATTTTTTCACTTTTCACAGTCGAACCCAATTAATACGCGTTTCAAGGAAATATGCAAAAGTCGCGTTTTATACGTGATTCGCATAATATGTTGCAAGAACTAAGCTTATTTACAAATCTAACCCTCTAAATGAACTTTGCTACTTTCGCTTACGTCTTTACGGTTGAAAATAGTGTCTTTTCGCATATTTAGATTAAAATTTAACAGTATTCAAGTTTAATTCATTTTGTTTTTCTAGGACCGACTAAAAAATATGTATTCAAATATCATTTTAACATGTACGTTAAACAAACAATAAAACAGCAAAAATAATTTTCTTGTTAGACTATTTTTTTTTTTTTAACAGAACCAAAAATTTTAAGTCTTGACAGAACAACCCAAGTTATTAAAATCATTTTTATTACTTATGATAAAGGCCAGTGCCTTCCTTTTGATTTTACTACTATTCAAAATATTAACAGAGATTTTGCTAAAACTTGACACACAGAATGAGAGAAGAATTGACTCCATGCAATTCGTGGGGCAAGTGACTCACCGGGCGTGAATAAAATATGTGGAGTAAGGGGCCAGAAGAAAGTAACTAAAAAATAGAATTGAAAACAAAAATGTTTCCATTTCTCTTCAAACATGTTTAAAAGCACACGGAACTAGGGCAGCTTTGTTGATATCGCGTACGAGTGGAAAAAACAAAAATTGTCAACATGTATCACGCAAAGAAGAATAAATTTAAAAAAAAGCGATAAAAATTCGTCTAACTTTCTCTGCTCTAGTAAAAACATACACAAAGCAATATCCAAACACGTTGGAAATTGTACGTTAAACGCATAGCTGCCAACTTTTCATACCACTAAAATTTTATAGTAAATTTAAACTTATTAAATTTCCAAAATAATGTGATTCAATTAAGCAAAATTTTCGTTTAATTTTTAGTGGTATCAAAAAAGCGTAAAAGTTGGCAGCTATGTAAACGTGACAAATGAGGTGCGTTCGTTTCGTTCTGTAACTAGTTTTACAATGTAAATATTTATCGTTATTATTTCAGCGAAATAAATTATATCGTCTGCTATGAACGAAATGAGGATACTTTTTTTTTCTTATTACGTATGCCATGTTTACAGATGCGATTTTTTTTTTCGACACCAGACACTCCTGCAAAATTCGCCATGGAGATTTTGCTTTGCGAATGACTACCTCCATGGTTAATATTTCTATGACTCATGGTGAATGAATCTTTTGTTTATTTACTTTAATGGATTGAGATATTCGGCTGTTAACCTAATTTTCATTGAAATTATCTCAGAATCTGTACATTTTTTAATGTAACTCATTTCTCAAGCAAACAATTTTTTTGAACGATCTTTCTAAAAATGTAACTTTTATGCAATTTTATTCGAAAAAATAATTTTTAATAAAAATGGCCGCTTGCATATGGAAAAAGATGTGGTTATCCCGAATTTGTTGTCCTCAGTCACATGACTTGCACTTTTATTATATAGATTACATATGATAGGATTTAATAGAATAAAGAAAACTTTTATTAATATCTTTTTAAGTTTTGATTCGATTTTCATAAAATTTGAAATGACTCGACAAAATTCTGAAACGATTATATATATTAAATTTCTAACCATTCGGTTGGGTAGTTTTTGCGCTGTTATATGCGGACAGACGGACGGACCAACGACTATAGGTGCTACGTATGTATATAATTACGAACACACCTAAAAATATTAGGAAGCGCGAGCACAGACAAGTTCCAGTGTTTCTCATTTAGCGAGATTATTTTTTAGAAATAGATACCACTATTTCCGATTAGTGATATTCGCCTTAATTAATCTGTCATTCAATAAGACGAATATCACTATTCGGAAATATTGGTAAATATTTTAATAAAATAAATCTCACTAAATTGACAACACTTGTGAAGAGAGAAGAAATTCGCAGAGATGTCAAGGTTCCAGTAGTCTTCCGTAATATGTGGGTTTATTTGACACAGTTTATCAAATTAAGTTTCGAACCAGAAAATGTATTTGATGAATTTTTATTTATTTAATTAGAAATACATCTTGACTTTCCCCAACGACTCGATTTATTACAAGACACTCTACTTATAATACACTGGGCGTTAAGCTGTTTGCAACTCGGATGCCCCTTAATTGACATCAACTGTTCGGCAACAACGGGGAAAGGGGGGGGGGAGGGGATGTTTAATTTTATTTCTTTAAAATATTTCTGGTGCGAAACGTATTAAATATCGGTCAAATTAACCCACATATTACGGAACATTAGTGAGAGCTAGGCACCTTTGAATTCGCGTATTAAGCGAGATTTTTTACCTCAAGAGATCGAATTCTTATCGCGTATTAAGCGGGATCGCGAAGTAACCGTTCGCGTATTAAACGTGATATTTTTGCATTAGTCTTATGGGCGATGTTCAAGGAACCGGAAAAATCTGCGTATGAGACGGGATCGCATATTAACTGAGAGCGTCTTATCCAGGTCCGACTGTATTTTATGTATTTTATAAAAAAAATTCTGTCTCGAATCGAAATATTTTCATTTGGTAACAGTCAAATAATAGTTAGTTGGTATATTTAGTATTAATTAACACTAGAACTACCATGAACCGTCATTTTGACGGCTACCAGATTAATGTAGTCCGATTCGAACCAGAAATTTATTTTTAAAATAAATTAAATATAAAACTCACAGAAATACGTTAAAAGAATAATTTAAGTAGCTAGCTCTAAATAAAATTTCTGGTTTGAAATAGTTTTAAAAAACTTGAGTAAAATTTCCGGTAGTTCTAGTGTTAAACTTATTGTCACAGTTTAACAAACCGCACCAGAAAATTTATTTGATGAATTTTTACGTATTTAATTAGAAATTTTACAGTGGAAGGGGGAGGGGAATTTATTTAATTATATTTCTTAAGATTATTTCTGATGCAAAACGTATTAAACATGGGTCAAATTAATTCACATATTATGTAAGATTAGTGAAACCTTGGTACCGCTGAATTCGCGTATTAAACGAGATTTTTTGCTTCAAGAGATCGAAAACGTATCGCGTATTAAGCGGGTACCCGAAGTAACCGTTCGCGTATTAAACGTGATATTTTTGCATTAGTCTTATCGGCGATGTTCAAAAAACCAAAAAAAACCCGCGTATTAGACGGGATAGCGTCTTAGAACCGAGGGCGTCCTAACCAGTTCCGATTGTATTTAATGTCAAACCCGTAAAATAAAATTTCTGTCTCGAATCGAAATATTTCCATTTGGTAACAGTCAAATAACATGTATTTGATATATTTAGTGTTAATTAAACTTATTGTCATAGAAATATAACAGAAGTAAAGAATAAATATACCAAATATATAAACAAAAATTATTGAATATAATAATTTCATTCATTTCTAATCCTGTGTAATTTTAATTTATGCTAAGGAATGTCAGGCTGGATTACAGACTTTCAAATAATTCAATAATTTTTAATCCGACTTGTAACCTAAATTGCTTTCCAAATCGCCCCCCATATTCCATATATTGTGGGACACCTGTAAATTTTTAAATGTATGTCGCATATTTCCAGAAAAATTTATATTTATAGGAAAAGTTAAATTGCAGATTAATACTTACAAAACACAAATTACAATTATTTCATTATGCCGGCAAAAAATATAATGTTTTGTTAAAAGAATTTGCAGATAGCGCATTGGAACAAATTTTATTCAATTTCGTTTGATTTATTGCATTATCACTTTATCTTTATTCTAAGTTTTTCTTTAAAAAAAGATTTTATTTGTATTTGAATGGAATTTTCTTTTTAGTTCATGAAACAGATGCTCAGTTGAAAGGATAATAATATTTTCTTAACCCCATCTTTGCATGAGTTTTTCCTTTACAATTGTGTTTTTTATACATATATTAAATATTGGACACCAGAAATTTTAAGATAGATTTTTAACTTTATTCAGCACCATAGTTCACGGGAAATTTACTCCATTAATATTTCTATATAAATGTAGTGGTGGCGAAGAAGTTGATTTATTTATTAAAAGTTAAATAAACAGTGATGGAAATTTACATCACTATGCAATTAAGGGTTAAACGTAATGCGAAATCTGCTACAGAACTTGGAAATTTAAGTAGTTTACGTATTTTTCATATAGTTTATTTTATCTTTGATCGTTGTAAATTTGGTGCTCCTTTATTTGTTTACCATCTTGAAAATAACTGAAATTTTGATTATAAAAGAAAAAGAAGTACAATTAATTTGTACGAAGAAATGTTAATAATTGTTTTTTACAAGATAAATAAATTTGAAATTTCGCTTAATTAAATATGAAATTCATTTGAATATTTTTAGATGTATAAATGAAATTTCCCGCTTTAATGAAAACGAAAGATTTGCTTTTTTTTTTTTTTTTTTTTTTTTTTTTTTTTTTTCAAGAAATGATTGCTTAAATTTATAACATTAACATTTCATGCAAAAAATGTCATCGCGATCATATAACTTAAATGTATTATGCTTGCATTTTGATAAAAATAATAAAATAAAAAAATAATAAGCAATATTAAAATAAAATTGCTGTTTTAAACTGATTTTATTGCAGGAAAAAGAGGCAGGTTGTATACAGTTCTAGCACCATTTTTAGCAGAACGTTTTGCATTATTTAATTGCAGAAAACTGTTAGAAAATCTAATATAAAAGAAGGCGAGTTGTGAATTTTGCGAGTAAACTATTAGATAGAAATTATCTAATCTGGAAAACTGTTCGCGTACTCCTTGGAAATTAAAAGAAGTGTGTGCACCTTGGAATAACTGTTGCCTGCTTGCCTTTTTTATTCAGAAATTCCGAAATTTTAGTTAATTTTTAATTAATTTTTCAGCAATGAATTGCGCCTGCAATCACTGAATAATAACCAGTGAATTTTTATCCTGCTTTTCAAAGCGTAAATCGACAGAGTGAAAAATGTCCAAGCCGGGGATTGAACCTCGCCCTTGTAGTTCAAAGCTGGAGAGCTATTCAGAGGGTCCGGGTTCGAGCTCCAGCTTGGACATTTTACACTATGTCGATTTACGCTTTGAGAAGCAGGATAAAAATCCACTGCTTATTATTTAGTAATTGTAGTTTTAATTAATAAGACATTTCGTGATTATATAAGCATTCTTCTTTCGGAATTTCTGGCATGGATTCAGAATTTTTAAATTAAAAAAAATGACGCTAAACAGGCAACCCTGCTTAGAGTTCTGAAGATTAATAATTAGTTTCAGTTTTGTCATTTTATCCATATTAAATTCTTCATACTAACATACATTAACCCTCTCCGGCGCGGAGTAAGTCTGTTTTTAAACTGATGAAATAATGTACCGACAACAGTGTTTATAAAAGAATTCATTCCTTAATAAAAACTTGCTTATATTACCGTACTTAATAAAAGGGAAAATTTTATTAAATATTCTTGGTGCCGTTTGTCTGTTTTGGAATTAAAATTGGGTGTCCTTTTTTGTGGACACCGCCCGCTAAAGGGTTAAATCTACACTTACATAAATCATTTTCTTACTTCTTTGCTTACATATATAATATTACATAATTGCTCCCATTTTATATACTTATACACATATGTATATACATTACGTACGTACATACATCTTACTGATACATCTTACAACACTTCTATAGTATACGTTGAATAAAATTTCTACAGTATACGTAAACAAGAACGAAAAATCATGCGTCAAGCATTACTTATGATACATTTTCCAACACATTCAGAATGCTGTAACAAAACTTCACCGTTTACCATGTAAATAATTGAAAAAAAGCATAAAACATTTCAAAACCCAATCTAAGCAATTACTAACAATAGTCGAATAAAATATTAGAATTATTTGCTGAAACTATGTATATGATCTATAGGTTTACAGTACGCTAAAAGTTACTTAAGTTAGGAAATACAAAGCACAATTGAAAATTCCTCTTCAGCAATTCCCGTCAATACACGAAAATGTACCTGAAATCTTTTGAGCAGCCTTGTATATGATCTATAGAATTTATATCCACCAATTTATATTAAAAAAATTATTTATATTTAAAAACGCGTACCACAACTGAAAATGAACTACCAGCAATTATTGTTCATAGGCAGTGCTGTAGCCAAATGTCCCTGTAAATGAACGATACATTCTATGCACACCATTTTCTACAGTAAGCACCTTTTAATGCACCTCGGTAATATGAATCAATTTGAATATATCTAAAATAAAGTAATTTCATTAAAACATGCCGCAAACGATTTTTCCTCAGGAATTCTTTTGAGTGCTCCTGTAAACGAACCATAAATGCTACACACTTCATTTTCAATGCCAAACATGCCAAGGTAAAGCCCAATAACATATCCATTAAAACACATAAATTAACGAGCTCCACCAGTGGCTGAGAGGTTCTGCTCTCAAAACTGATAAACGGGAGGTGATGGGTTCAAACCCTTATTGCGCTGCCAACCTAACTGTTCGGAGTTCTCAGTGATTTTCTTCGAACTTTGCTTACGGGTTAGGATCCCTTAGAAAGACCCCCATGGAGGGCACTCGCTCCCTAGGGCCTATGTCCCTCGTGTAGATAATCGTCCGTCATAAAATCAACCATCAACCATAAATTAACGTCTGCATTTAATAAGTATACTTCAAGAACAATTTTTATTTCAGACTTGAATGCACACAAATCAATACAATAAAACCAACACGATTGAAAAAACAGTCTAAGTAAGACTCGAAACGGGACCAGACGTTAATTTATGTGCTTTAATATATATATATATATATATATATATATATATATACAGGGTGTTCCGTTAAAGGGGTCCAATATTAATAGGGGTAATAGAGGAGATCACATAGAGCATAAATCAGTATATAAAGCCTGGTCGGATCTCAATAGTTTTCAAGTTACAGCAAATAGAATGAAAATTCGGAAAATTGTAAAAGAACTCTCATTGCTAAACTATCGATAATGCTACATAAAAACGAAGCACATATTTAGAAAGAGCAGAAAAAAACCTACAAAATGACATCAATTGTATTAAAATAGCAATATTTATGGACGAGTTACAAGCCCTGAAACAGTGAAAAAAGTACGAAATCCAATATACATCAAAATAGTTAATCGTTAATTCCAAAAAGACAACTCTAGCTACAACAAGGAAAATGTAGTAAAATTTGGTCCATTCCGAAAACTTTCGAAAAAGCTTACAATGAACCATATCGGTTTAATTGTGTGAGAGAAATTAATCAGTTTCTTAGTTACAACTCCGCTTTCTTTGACACTAGCAAAGGTTAAACTCCGCCCATCACGATTGGAAACACCGCCTTTTTAATTACTCTCAACTATACATTTTCGATCATGCTTCTTCTGAGATGCAACATTTTTAATTATTCAAGAGTTGAATGAACCAAAATAACTTTACAATAATAGTCTACATTTTAAAGTGGTCTTTTATTGATATAAAGCTTAAGTTAAATTCCTTAAAATTAAACTGGTGGTGAAAATTCGGAAATAATTAAAAATATTGCGATTTGTAACTATGCAAGAAGTTTCAGTACATGTTTTACATGGACAATTATTGTACGTATATGTGCATCATAATTTATGATAGGAAATAATAATAACAAATAGCATAATAATTTTATTAATTATAAATTTAAAAAAGACACTAAATTTTAAATTAATTCATACAAACTTTGTAATTTACAATTTGAGTACACCACAGTCTGTGACTTACAAAATACTGTGCCAAAAAGTGTTGAAAATAAAAGAAAAATGACAAATAAAGAATTACATTCCACGTACTTTATGACATATGTGAAGCATAGTCTTCTGGCCTGCGCTGCACAGTTCAATGTCGGAAGGCAGACGAACGGACATTATTATAATAGGTGTTCGAAGTTGCGCCCATTAACAGAATCGCACAGCCGACAGCGACGTTGTAAAGATTGGCGAACACGCCGAAAAACTCCGACGGAGTTGGGAATGTCTCCTGCAGCGACAACGATTCGCGCTAGTAAATCCTCCTGTGTATCCACAGGCGTTTCATACACCAGCGATTTAAGGTGTCCCCAAACAAAAAAGTCTAACGGATTGAGGTCTGGAGAGCGTGCAGGCCAAGCAACAGGTCCACTGCGTCCAATCCATTTCCCAGGATATGTTGAATTGAGGTGATTGCGAACACCTATGAAAAAATGTGCCGGTGCGCCATCGTGCATAAACCACATATTGTGGCGCAATGTTGCTGGCACATTTTGCAGTAACTGCGGTAAGATATCCCGTAGGAAAACCAAATACGTACTGCCATTGAGTACATCTGGGAGTAAATATGGTCCTATGAGATAATCGCCGAGGACACCTGCCCATATGTTCACACTGAACTTTTGTTGTGCGTTCGACGGGAAAACAGTGTGCGGATTTGTATATGTCCATGTGTGCATATTGTGCGTGTTTACCACGCCCTCTCTCGTAAATGTTGCTTCATCAGTAAATAAAATATTTTCCAGAAATTGTGGATTATTTTCTGTTACATTAAGCAACCAGCGTACGAATTCTGTCCGCTGAGCACAATCTGTTACTGATAACAGTTGTACCCGCTGCACATGAAAGGGGTGCATGTTTTATGCACGCAGAACACGCCACACACTTTGGTGAGAAACACCGACTTCAGACGCAGCAGCTCGTGTACTCGTGGAGGGGTTATCTTTAAAAATATTCAGTACATCTTCTTCCATTGCAGGTGTTCGTACATGTCGAGGTTTCCCTGCATCAATGCTTGCTGTATTAAACGATCCAGTCTCCCGTAATCGTCTATCGATTTTTATGAAGAGTTTCGAACTTGGGCAACGTCTCCTTGGAAATTGCTCACGGTACATGCGCTGCGCTAGACATGCATTTCCATGAGCTTGCCCGTACATCAGATGCATGTCCGCATATTCTTCGTTAGAGTATTCCGGCATAATTATTATACATCAACTTACTACAATCCCACTTACAACAGCCTCCCTTTAACATAACGCCCACTGATGACTGCTGTTTTATTACACTTTTCTTCCTATACACATAGAAAATTTGCATAAAAAGTACTTCTTCTTCATCATCCTGAAAGTTCATGGAGGAAACGCAGCAGTCACGGAGTTTGCTTTAAGACAAGGCGAGAGCTGCACAATATGTCATTCACTTGACCAGACTGAATAATGAAAGGGTATTGATAGAGGTTGATCAGAAATGTATAATTGAAAGATATTAAAACGGGGTGTTTACAATCGTCATGGGTGGAGTTTCGCTCTTTCCGAGCGTGCAACAGTACAGAGTTGTAACTAGGGAACTGCTTGATTTCTCCCATACAATTAAACTGATATGGTTTATTGTCAGCTTCTTCGAAAGCTTTCGGAATGGACCAAATTTTATAACATTTTCCTTGATGTAGGTAGAGTTGCATTTTTGGAATTAACGATTAACTATTTTGCTAAATATTTGATTTTGTATTTTTTCACTGTTTCAGAGCTTGTAACTCGCCATTAATTCTCAATATTCTAAAACAACTTATGTCATTTCGTAGGATTTTTTCTGCTCTCTCTAAATATGTGCTTCGTTTTTATGTAGCGTTATCGATAGTTTAGCAATGAGGGTTTCTTTTACAAATTTCCGATTTTTCATTCTATTTGCTGTAACTTGAAAATTATTGAGATCCGGCCAGGCATTAAATACTGATTTATGCTCCGTGTGATCTCCTCTATTACCCCTATTAATATTGGACCCCTTTAACGGAACACCCTGTATATATATATATATATATATATATATTGTGTGTGATCGATGGAATAGTAATTTATTCATCGTTGTTCCGTCATCCTGTGCTGTCTGATTGCTGGCCGGTGATGTTTACCAAAACAAAATTAATAGTGAGAAATTGCCGAGCTAGGATATCGGCCGAGTTAGTTTAGTACTTAAGAACAATGGCACGATACTCTGTAGACCCAGGTTCGAGTCCTTGTCCCGGAAAAGTTTTCCCTCGTGTTGGGTCTATTGTATTAATTTGTGTGTCTGAAATAGAAATGGTTCTTGAAGCAAACATATCAATTCCATGGCAATCCGATTATATTTACGTGAGTTAGATCACGGTCAAGCGGCAGACATACAGACAAACCAAATTCATAAACACTTTCGAACTATGTTGGAAATTATTAACAAAATGTGTACCGTAATTTCCGCCGTATAATCCGCGGATAAAACATTCGTGTTTCGACTCAGAAATTTTATTTTATAAAATGTAACTTACCAGATCTCTGTAAATATTTTACTTCAATTATTGAATGAAATTTCTGGGTTGAAACAGAATTGTTTGATCCGCGGATTATACGCCAGAAATTACGGTACTCATTATGCATGGCACAGCATGGGTATTTTGCTAGCGTAAGTGCATTTACAATGTGCATCAAATTATTGTTTGAATACATTTTTATTAAAATAATTCTGCATGTATCACATTGAAACAATTTTTGAAGTGAAAACTTCTTTAGGCGCGTTGGGCATTTTTTGAGATGGGAAAAAATCATTGAACTCGCGACACTGTTACCGACACCTCTGTATATTTGAAATGAAAACTTCTTTAGGCGCGTTGGGCATTTTTTGAGATGGGAAAGAACCATTGAACTCGCAAAACTGTTACTGTAACCGACACTGTTACCGACACCTCTGTATATTTGAACTGAAAACTTCTGTAGGAGCGTTGGGCATTTTTTGAGATGGGAAAAAACCATTGAACTCGCGACACTGTTACTATAACCGACACCTCTGTATATAAGTAAGTACATGTATTGTGTATAGTTCGGTATGAGGTAGGACGGGGCGGGCGCGTCGCGCGCCCCATGCTTGCCTGTGCGCTATTGTTTTTTATGAAAATTATTTATATATTATATTTAATATATGTTTATATATTATTTTTATGTAAATTAAACAGTAGTATTATATTATATTATATTATATTATATAATTAAATATATAATATATTAAATATTTATATAATTAAATATATAATATATTAAATATTTATATAATTATATATATATATATATATATATTATATATATAGATATACAATATATTTTATAATTTGTAATTTGACAGTGCTATATGGTGTAATAATCTCATTGCATATGGTCAGGGTCAGTTGCTGCTGTTTCAATGGTTAATTATTGCAATAAGTTTTTATATAATATATATATATATATATATATATATATATATATATATATATATATATATATATATATAATATATAATATATATATATATATATATATAATATATATAATATATATACATAATATATAATATGTATATATATATATATATATATATATATATATATATATATATATATATGTGTGTGTGTGTTAGAGTTTGTGACGGTGTCGCAAGAGGATTATACTAGGTTAACTAAATCTATTAAAGAGTTTCAGAGTAAATTTATAATTACATATGTCGATAAAGCTAACACAGGTTATGCATTAATCTGTAAAAAAAAATTTATGGCGAAATAGTAAATGAAAGTTATAATAACAGCGATAACTATGAGCTATTGAAATTGAAAGTTTCAGTGATAGAAAACAGGGTTAAGGCACTATATAAAAAAGTTAATTTGAAGCAGGAAAGTCAACGTTTCCAATATCTTGTTATAGGATCCACTGCAAGAGGGAACGTGACTACCTCTGTAGGTTTTCACACCCCTCGAGTTGTGGTAAAGCAAGAGCCGTCGTGGTAGCTCGATATATGGCATAGTGACCGTCTCCCCCTATGGGATTTCGCGAACGAAGTCATCGGGGTTCTTCGGCGGCTCATCAAGGTTCCGTCTCTGCGGAAGTTTCCTCCGAGATGTGGGGATACTGTCGTTGCGACCTATGTCATCGACCTTGGTAAATTGGCTTAGGGGTCCGCAGTTGGAGAGCGGCCCCAGGCCGATCGCAGCGCCGAGGCGAGACAAAGCCTCTAGTGCGATATAAGTCGTTTAGAGACTTGGGAGCGATGGTCGGAACGCGAGCCGGCGATCTCCGTGGGATCCTGGCGGCGCGAGCTCATTTATATCTTGTTATAGTGCCAAAGTTTCACAAATTAACAGTGAAATTTAGAATTGTAACTTGTGGGTATGGTTCATACCTAGAGTCTGCTAATAAGAAATTGTTGGGAGTTTTGAGTAGTGTGTTTGATAGAGTGTTGAGTACGGAGTCCACATTTATTATAAAGAACAGTTACATTTTATTAGATAAATTGAAAAAAACATCAAAACATAAAGAGTTTGTTTGTATATGATTTTGCAGACCTTTACAGTACCATTAACTTACTGGATTTAAAGGGCAAGGTTATAGATATTTATAACAAAAACAGCAATATAGATAGCGATACAGATTGGTTTATTAACTTGTTTCAGTTGGTAGTGCAAGAGAATTACTGGTATGAGGTGAGTAGAGTATTTAAACCGATTCGTGGAATCCCAATGGGGGGGAGTTGCAGTTCAATTTTAGCTGACATGTACTTACATATATATGATAATAACAATATTTTAAATAGAGAAATATTGAGTTATAGGTATATTGATGATGTTTTAATAGTTGGATTAAATAAGGAAAAATGTAAACCTAGATTTTAAATATTATCCAAATACTTTAAAACTAGAACTCTCCTCCCAGAATATTAAAAACATCAATTATCTGGACGTGAATTTAGAGTTGGAGAATAACAATTTGATAACAAGGGTTTATGACAAGAGAAATGATTTCTATTTTAAAACTTTAAAGATCTTAAATTTTGAATCGAACGTGCATATTTCAGCATTTAGAATAGTGTTTACAAACGGTTTAGTTCGTATTGAGAAATTATGTTAAAGATTTGGCGATGCAGTTGGCGAATTCATGGAGTGTATTAACATGGCATTGATGCAGGGTTACCCTGTGAACTTTGTACGGAGAAATATGATTAATTTTATAGGTAGAATTAATATAGAAGTGAACTGAATGCTAAGTGTGGTCTAGATCAGTTGTTCGATGAGTTCAGATAGGGTTGGTTACTGCTGTGTGTAGCTTAGTGTTTTGGTTGATAGTTTGAATTAATTTGGTCTCGGCAGGAGAAGGGGGACGTTGCTTTCGTGGAAACCGGTTTTAACCCTGCAGTGCATGTCGTTAGCCATGTCCTCCTGCCTTCAGGTTTAATTTTCCTGGTATTGGTTTTTCATTAGTATTTTGTGTTTGGTTATAATTGTATTACAGTTTTAATTGGTTATATTTTAGTGTTCAGTTGATATAATGTTATTTGTTTTTGGCTATATAGTGTGGTTAGTGTATATATATATATATTGCAAGAAGAATGTCCTACAGAATTTTAGAAGTAGGAATCTGGATAAATAAAGATGATGACAAAATCTATTTATGACAAAATAAAACATGATATAAGGAAAGAGCTTATCAGTAGTGATATTAGACATAATATCAATTTGAATACTTCTACAAATCTAAATATTTGTAAAGAAATATAAAAATCAATATTTAATTGTGATAGTAATCGAAGGGAAAATGACATTAAGGGAATTACATTTAATATAAAAAAGAAATTGATACCGGAGACTTTAACAACTTTACAATCTAGCACAAGAAATGTTAATAACGATTTGGGCTTGGATTTATTGCGGCATAGAATCAGGAAACAGGATCTACAGAGATATTCTAATTTAAAGAACTGTCAGAAAAGTACGAAAGAAAAGATCTATTTTATATGGGATTATGTGGGGAATTGCTATAAAGGAGTTAATTTTGGTAAATATTTAAACAAGTTCAATGATCTACTACCAGTGAGTAAAGTAAAAATAATTAAGGCATTTAAATATGATAAGCCTTTAGGCCGTGTTGTGTTTAATTATAATGGATATGCAAAAGACCTAAAGAGTGGTATTGATGAAAGTACATGCAGTTGCAATGATGGAGAATTTATTGAAGTGAAAACTTCTTTAGGCGAGTTGGGCATTTTTTGAGATGGGAAAAAAACATTGAACTCGCGACACTGTTACCGACACCTCTGTATATTTGAAGTTAAAATTTCTTTAGGCGCGTTGGACATTTTTTGAGATGGGAAAAAAACATTGAACTCCCGACACTGTTACTGTAACCAACACCTCTGTATATAAATATGTACATGTATTGTGTATAGTTCGGTATGAGGTAGTGCGGGGCGGGCGCGTCGCGCGCCGCATGCTTGCCTGTGGGCTATAGTTTTTTTTATGAAAATTATTTATATATTATTTTTATGTAAATTAAACAGTGGTATTTTATTACATATATTATATATAATATATTGAAATTCATGTTTTCACTTCTGTCGGCACTCCCGGAGTGCTTGTGTTTTTTTTTTTATATTACTTTGTTGCACTGTTAATTTATTTTAATCCATTTTTTAGGTTCATTCGTAATTATATAAATACATAGCACCTATAGTCGTCGTCTGATCCGTCCGTCCGCATATAACAGAGCGAAAACTACCCAACCAAATGATGTGAAATTTAATATGTACAATCGTTGCAGAATTTTGTCGAGCCATTTCAAATTTTATGAAAATCGAATCAAAACTTAAAATGATATTAATAAAAGTTTTCTTTATTCTAATTAAATCCTATGGTACGTAATCTATATAATATAAAAGCGCAAGTCACGTAACTGAGGAAGACAAATACGGGAAAACCACTTCTTTTTTCATATGTCAGGTGGCCATTTTTATTCAAAATTATTTTTTCGAATAAAATTACATAAAAGTTACATTTTTAGAATGATCGTTCAAAAAAAAATTGTTTACTTGAGAGATGAGTTACATCCAAATATGTAATGACTCTGAGATAACTTCAGTGGAAATTAGGTTAACAGCTGCCTATCTAAATCCATTAAAGTAAATAAACGCAGGTTCGTTCTGAGTCATAAAAATATTAAATCATGGAGGTAATCGTTCGCAAAGCAATATCTCCATGGTGAATTTTGCAGCGCTGTCTGGTGTAAAAAAAATTCTCATCTGTAAACGTGGCATACGTAATAAAAAAAAAAGGCATGTTCATTTCGCTTATAGAAGATGATATAATTCATTTCACTGAAATAATAAGGATGATTTTTTACATTGTGAATCTAGTTATAAAACGAACGAACCTCATATGTCACGTTTAACGTACAATTTCCAACTTGTTTAATATAAGATTGAATTTACATTTCAATATTTCTTCTAGTTAATTAAGCAGGTTGTTTTTTGAAAGTATAATATTTTCTTCTTTTATATAATCAAATATTTGTTTGAACTGTCAAAACAATTTTGTTAATTTTAACATTGTTAATTATCATCTATCATCATTGCAGCATTTTGGTCGTCTGTTGTCGTTGTTTTAAATCTTTCGAAAATTTTCGTTGCAAACAGGAAAGAAACACAATAATGTTGAGGAAAAAATAATAACGTTTCATTTACATAAGGTAAATTTAACATTTTACTTTATGAAATACTAGCAAAACCCGCGGCTTTGCTCGCATAATTCTTGAAAAATGCCAAGTGGTATTCGTTGGTCTATTTTCATTAGAGGAAATTTTACTGCCACAGATAATTCTGAAATTACTAATTAAGCAACACTAATGTTGAGAAAAATCGAAATTTTAGAACGTTTCTCGCTTTTTCACCCCCCCCCCTGTGATAGTGTCAACAATATAAAATATAGCCTATGTTACAGCAGGGACTGTTGCCATCACTTTTGAAAATGGTTCTGTATGTAGTTCCAGAGATTCCATAGAAATTGTAATTTAGAATGTTTTTAGACCGCTTTTCGCTCATCTCACGCTTTTAAATTTCGATTTTTTTTAGAATTTCTTCTTAGAGAGCATTTACATTTTATAAATAACTACCATGCCAAATTTCAAGTTTCTAGTTCCTTCAGAATAAAAAAAAATCGAAATTTTAGAAAGTTTTTCGCTATTGCACCTCCCTGTGGTAGCGGCACCGATTTAAAATATAGCCTATGTTACAGCAGGGACTGCCACCATCAATTTGCTACCATAACTTTTGAAAAGGGTTCGGTAGCTCCAGAGATTCCATAGAAATTGTAGTTTAGAATGTTTTTAGAGCGCTTTTCGCTCATCTCACCCTTTTAAATTTCGAAATTTTTTAGAATTTGTTCTTAGAGAGCATTTACATCTTATAAGTAACTACCATGCCAAATTTCCTGTTTCTAGCTCCTTCAGTATAAAGGAAATCGAAATTTTAGAACGTTTTTCGCTCTTGCACCACTCCCCCTTGCGGTAGAGGCACCGATATAAAACATAGCCTATGTTACAGCAGGGACTGTTACCATCACTTTGCCACCATCACTTTTGCAAATGATTCTGTAGTTCCAGAGTTTACATAGAAATTGTAATTTAGAATGTTTTAGACCGCTTTTCATTCATCTCCCCCTTTTAAATTTCGATTTTTTTTTTAGAATTTGTTCTTAGAGAGCGTTTACATCTTATAAGTAAGTACCACTATAAGTACATGCCAAATTTCATGTTTCTAGTTCCTTCAGTATAAAGTAACTGAGTCCAAATAACTAAATTCTTAAAATGTATAAAAAATATAGCTGCTAAATCCGAAAAATATACTAATCCCATGGAAAAAATTATTATTTTCATTCAAGATTTCTTTCTCACACAATGAGCCAATGAGCTCAACCTCCCTAATCATGAATACTCTTTATCTAAATTCCCTTATTGTTTTAACCTGGAACTGCTGTTCCCTCCTAAATAAAATTAATGATCTCCGGGATTTTATTTCTCGGAATCCCAAAATAGATATAAATCTACTTCAAGAGGTTTTTAATCCTTCACGTATCATCCAAATTTCTGGTTTCAAACTCTACCGTACCCCGCGCCCTGGTACAAACCAAGGTGGCACTGCCATTTACATTAAACAACACATTCCTCATTATACTGTTCAAAACACAACTTTCACCGGTCTTGATAATACGGGAATTGTTGTACAACTGACACATATAAATATTAACTTTGTTTCAGTATACCGTAATTTCGCACGTATTCGCCGCACCCTAGTTAAGTGTTTTTCAAACCGGAAATTTTATTGAAAATAAGAAGTCAAATAAGTGCTAAGCAGAAGTAAGTTACATTTTATTTAAAATAAATTCTGGTAGAAAATCGAATTGTCTGAGGTGCGGCGTATACGCGCGAAATTACGGTACGCTCGACATTCGCGACATTTTCCTAGCAATGACCTTACAGAACTCTTCTCACAAAATACGCACTGTTTCATCGAAGGTGATTATAATGCTCAAAATTGACGATGGAACTGTCACTCAACATCTCAACGTAGCAGATCACTACATAACTTAATCACACACTTAGATCTTAGTCTTCACGCACTCAACATGCTTACACACTTAGGGTATGGTAACTCTCGGCCATCCAATTGATTTTGCCATTAATAAAAAACTTTATTTCCCAATTTCCTAAACTGCTATTAATGACCTCAGTTTGGACCATCTTCCTGTATGTTTTAAAATTGATTTTGTGAACCACTCTTCCCCTCCCAACTCAACTGCTGTGGATTGGAATAAATTAAAAAATATCCTTCATAACGCTGACCTAACTTATTCCCATACTATCAATAACACCAATGATATTGACAAAGCTGTAACTCCCTGCCAAAACCTTATTATATCTTCTCAAAAGCATGCTACTTATTGCCATTTCAAAAATAATAATTCTTCCACTCTTTCTAATTATATTCATAATATTTGTAAACAACGTAATAACGCTCAGCGACTTTATGAAACTACCATGGAACCTACCCTTAAAACTGTTATCAATCGTCTTAATAACCAAATTAAAAACTGTATTGCTAAAAAAACGAAAAAGTTAGAGTAATTTCCTTAGTTCTCTTTCTCCCGAAGATAATTCTCTTTGGAATATTAACAAAAAACTCAATAATAACTACACCCCTATCCCTTCCCTCACTTCTTTTAATTCTACGGCATATACTGATAAAGATAAAACAGAAATACTTGCTAAAACATATGCCAAGCAGTTCTCCCCTAAGCCTTATTTGGCTAGCCCCGAACATTATTTTAACCCTTTTTATCCTGACGGTACTTATAAGTACCACTTTAACCCCTTCGCAACGAGCGTCTTTTACAGAATTTTTAATATGTCACCACCGGTTTTTCAAATGAGAAATTTTACCTAATTGAATCGCAAAAATGGTATGATTATATAAGGAAAACTTTACAAAAACAAAATAACTGGTGAGAATCGAGGATTCTGAGCATCTTATAAAGTAGCTGGAAAATTAACTCAGGATATAAAGGGTTAATTACACTGTTCAAAACATAACTTTCACCGTCTTGATAATACGGGAATTGTTGTACAATTGCCACTTACAAATATTAACTTTGTTTCAGTATACGCTCGACATTGACGACATTTTCCTATCAATGACCTTACACAACACTTCTCACAAAATACGCACTGTTTCATCGCCGGTGATTATAATGCTCAAAATTTCCTCTTCTTTTATACAATCAAAAATGTACGATTGAGATCACAAATATAATTGATGTATTTTTAGAATCGTTTACGTAAATATTTGATCATTACACAATCTTTACGACGCCTTCCTTTCTTCAATAATTTACAAATAACTGCAAATTTCGATACGAACAAGAATGCGACGCAAATACATAATTTGAACACAAAGTGTTAAAATTTGTTTCAAAAAAGAGAAATTTACAATTTCGTTTAATACAATAGAAATGCATTTGTGTACTTTTAGAGAGATATGTAAAAGTCTCGTTTTTAAGAAGAAGAATTATTTCCTATTTGTTTGTTTTATTAAAAAAATAAAAACGTGAATTTTACGAAATAAACATTCAGTAAGTATAAGACATGTTTTACATTGCGATAAATTTAAATGACATTTTGCATGCATGAGCAAGAAGTTGAAAAAATTAAAGCTTGTGCTTCTCCTTTTTATTTTTTTCTCTTTTTTAATAACATCGTTATTTACAAAACCAAACTGACAAATTTTCGTTTTATGACTTCAGTATATATTTCAGTTTCTAAAAATTATTTTACAGGTAGCACAGTGAAACAAATTTTATTATTTTCATATCGTATTTTATTTATGTTTTCCTTATTAAAATACCGTTTTATTTTTATTAAATCGTTTTTAAAATGTTAGATTTAAATTTGTGCAAATGTTCCTTTAATAATTCAGAGAGTTTTTCTTTTGAAAAGATTTTATTTTATGTAAAATAAAAATCTATTTTTGAGTTGGTAAATATTTTTAACATCTGCATTTTAACATAATTTTTTTATCATCTTTAATCACTATAAATGTTTTAGTGTTTCTATTTCCTTATTATTTTGAAAATTACTGAATTTTTTCTTACAAACAAGAAAACGACAAAATTAATTTGTTCGAAAGCAGTAGTAATAGTTTTTTTTAGCATAAGTTAAATTTTGAATTCCGCTTTTTTAAATGAAATTGTATGCGTAAAATAAATCAATAAATAAATAAATAAATAAATAAACAAAATCTGAAAATTTCCTTTTTAAGGTGAATAAATTTAATTTATATATTCTGTTGTTTTTTTTACTGAAATGGCTACTTAAATTTAACCACCTGAAAAAGTATATTACAGTACCTCTTACAATATGCTCTGAAATAGTGTTATTAACCTTTTTATGCTTAGCGTCCCAATTTTGGGACGCTTTAGTAAAATGGGAAAAGTGAATTTAACACCTTTTTTTTTTTTTTTTTTTTTTTTTTTTTTGAACTATAAAAATTTGGTGTCTTATTTTATCGAAGAGTCTTCGATAAAATAAGACACCAAATTTCTATAAAAACAAGAACGAAAAATCATGCTTCAAGCATAGATTATGTAGCACTTTCCAACGCTTCCAAAATAATTTTACAAAACATACCGTTTAATAAGCTAAAAGGTAACATCTAAGTAAACAATTTGGAAAACGCATAACATATTTAAAAACATAATTTCAGGAATTTCCAACAGATACAATAATCGGAAAAATATCCGAATACTTTTATTCAGCCCTGTATAGGATCTATAGATTTGTATATATACTAAATAGGATGCTGAATTTTTGTTTAGTTAGGAAACGCGTAGCACAGTTTAAAATTATCCTTCTGGAGTTTCTGTCAGTAAACGGAAATGTGTTCGCGAACTTTTGTGCTGCCCTGTATAGGATCTACAGAATTTATACACACCACATAATAGACAAAAAGCTAGTTAAAATTAAAATCGCGTTCAGTAACTTAAAACGCACTTCCAGGAATTATTGTTAACAGACAGTAGAGAATTCTTTTGTGTGTCCCTGTAAATGAACGATGACTGCTATACACACACTATTCTGTAGTAAGCCTCTTGTAATGCACCTTAGTAATATATATAAATTTCAATGCGTTTAAAATAGTGAAACATTATTTAAATAAACCGCAGACGATTTTTCTCCATAGACGTAATGTACCGGAATTCTTTTGACTGTCCCTGTAAAGTAACTATAAGTGCTATGCACACCCTATTCCATATTAAGCTTCTTCTAATGCATCTTAGTGATATATATAAATTTCAATGCGTTTACAATAGTGAAACATTATTTAAATAAACCGCAAATGATTTTTCCCCATAGACCGCAATGTAACGGAATTCTTTTGAGTGTCCCTGTAAAAAAACTATCAGTGCTACACACTTCCTTTGCAATAGGGAACATGCTATAGAAAACGACAATAACATATAAAAACTGCAAGGCAATCCGAGCATATTTACGGGAGTTAGAGCACGGACAGACGGCAGACGGCCAGACAGCAGACGGCAGACGGCCATACGGCAGCCAAACCGAAGTCATAAGCACTTTTCAACTAGGTTGGAAAGTTCTAAAAAGGGGTGTGAAATTCACTTTTTTCCATTTTACTAAAGTGTCGACGCTAGGCATAAATGGGTTAAGTTATTTTAATTTTATTTTATTGAAATATATGGGGGCGTACTACTATTAAATCTAATAAAAATTCATTTTTCGAGGAGCGTGTAAATAAAAGAGCAATATTTTTTAGGTATTTTAAAACAAACTGCACAAAATATTTCCTGCAATTAAAATTGTTACGTATATAGAGGGTGATTCGGAACTCCTGAACACAATTTTAAGAGGTGATTGAACACACCTAGACAAACTTAAAACACCCTACAATCCATGGTACTAACTCAAAAAGTGAAGCACTACAGAGTTCTTTCTGAGTAAGGAGTAAACCATGTTTTCTATACAATATCAAACAAATGATTGCTGATTTTATTAATCCGGAAAAGTGTTAGTAACTTGGATGCTAATATGAATGACATTTAGAAGATGGAATAAAGAAATTGCAAAATAAGTAACTGAAGAGAGTGAGGTAGGACAATATTTTAAATTGAATCAAATTTCCTTCTGAGAATTGAGGTTGAAACAGAAATCATGGGAAAAACTTTAACAGGTTATAGAACACGTGTAAACCAAGACTTCCTTATCATAGAACATACTTGACAATCCGGAGAAAGTCTATGGGAGAAAATGTCCGCGGTAATTGCCAGCTTATTAATTGACTTTCTCCGGAAAGTATCGCCGCCTGGTGGATACTACCGCAGAGTTGCCAAGGCTCCGGCTTTTTGAACACCAGTATATTTTTAGAGAAAATGTTGTTCTTTTAAATCCCAGAATTCTCCGATCAAACAAAGCAAAATTGTCTGTACTAAAAAACTGGTATCCAAAAAGAAAATAGAAAAATCTAGCAGCTTTGCTACCGGCATAGCTGCCAACTTTTACGCTTTTTTCTTACCACTAAAATTTAATAGAATTTTTTTCGTCATGTAATCACACGATCTTGTCAATTTAATAAGATGAAATTTACTATAAAATTTTTGTGGTAGGAAAAAAGCGTAAAAGTTGGCAGCTATGCTACCGATACTAGTTCATAAGCAAATGCATAGAACAAATGGAGCTGTGAAAAAATTTCGTGTTATTTCGTGTCGTAAATACTCCTATTACTGACGATTGATGGCGCTAGTAGCAGGACAAGTATAGCGGCCATAGGAAACTTGCTGATTGAGAGGTCTGATACTATGATAAGGAGGTCTTGGTGTAAACAAGCTATTTTTGCCATACAATGCATGGGAAAATCGCTAGATGGCGCTGTCATTAAACACAGAAAGCGCTGGTTTTTGACATACATCATAATTTCTAACGTGGACTGCAAAATGTATGACTTGTTTTACTAAACAGGAAAAGGTGGAAATGCATTTTATGCATGGTGCTGCAATTGTGAGTGCTCTGGAAATCCTAAAATTGTATAGCAAAAAGGTTTCGATCCATAATCCGAATGCGCCTTGTAGCGTTTCACCGGTTGAGTTACGACCGTGCATTGTACAGTATTTTGAACTTGTCCAGGTGTGTTCTATCACCCCTTAAAGTTTTGACCAAGAGTTCCGAATCACCGTGTATATGTAATGTATATGTATATAAATATCTCAATAAACAATAACTAAATGGTCATCACCACGCTGATTAATGGCTCTCACGATACAAACACTCCGCTGAGAATTCGTAGGGCCTAATTACTCTGGCATAGCCAGTGTGAGTGTCCAGATGCTCGGGATACGACTAATTTCGTAGAGGTTTAATCGTCTTTTCTAATCGGGGAGTTTTCCGTGATTAAACAAGGCAAAGAAAACTTTAAGAAATTAGTGATATCCAGAGCATCTGGGAACCCACCCTAGAGACGCCACTGGCTTATGAAACCAATCATTACATTTAGAATCAGAGACATTGGTTTCTACGATACTTCTATAAACAATCGCAATCGAGAAACGCGAGCCTTGAACATTTAGTTCCGCCTATATAGTTTCTCTTGCATAAAGCGGTTGACAGAAATTATACGTATTTATATTATACATTTGACCGTATTTTATTAGACTTGTAGCAAATTGTAGATTAAATTCAACTATCGCAATATTTTTATCCATACGTGAACCTAGGAGACCTATTTCAGATTAATATTTAAAGAAGAGGGGTGGCTTTTATTGTTTTCATAGAAAATCGCCGATGAAAAATACTTCATGTGAGATAACTTTGGAATTTCTTAATAGAATATGCTTCATAATGTATATATTTATTATTGACTCAAAAAGTATCGAATGCAGGTATTTTAGAACATTGGATATTTCGCGTTTTAATAAAATTTACTTGAAAATGATTTATATCAAAATGAGGTTTTTCAGAATTGCGTGTAAGATATCTCTGGAACTATTTGATAATTTTCAAACATGTATTTAGAAATTTTAGGCTATATCTATATCTTAAGACTGAACTTAAAGATGTTTATTATTTCACCTACAAAAAAAAAAAAAAAAAAAAAAAAAAAACAGAAAGATAATATGAAATACTTTTAACTTTATTTTTAAAATATAAATTTTGATAAAATTTACGCATGTTTAAGTACAGTCTTAAGTTATTAATATAATTTCTGTATGCCTGAAAACTGCATGTATAAATATTAAATCAATCAAGAGTAATGTTGCGCGCAATTTATTTTGTTGATGCAAAAGTTCTGTCGTATTTTAATACCTAGCACAGGGAACGGTTACAGCATCCGTCCGGACTGCATGTAAGCCATTCAATCAGTCGGCAAACCATTCAACGTAACAAAATTATTAGATAACATACAGAAAACAGCAAAATATTCAAATCAAAAATTCAAAATTAGCTGCGTAAAAGCGCATGTGGGCATACAAGGGAACCAGGATGCCGTCGAATTAGCTAACAAAGCAGCGGAAAACCAAACAAAAGAAATCCCATATCACTTATACAGACGAATATCAAACCTAAAAAGAAAATTAAAAGAACTAACAACCAAGCAGTGACAGTTTGAGTAGGGTTATGAGAACACGGGCAGGAAGATATATGAATACTTCTCAAAAGTAGACTCTCAAAGAATCATCAGCTGAAATCTACTAAGGCAAATATACAGAGGTCACGGAGCATTCCTGGCCTACTTACATATATTCAGTATTCACGCCTAAAGAAAAACCAAATTGCTTATGCGGTGAATTTGAAACCCCCAAACACTATCTCACTTCCTGCCTATTAACCCAATAACTCCATCTGATCTACATCACACCAAATAACAAAAAACTATGGAATAACCAACTAGAGAACAATAGACATGTACAAAGAAAAGGAAGAGCAGTCATCAGATGATTAATGGAAAATATCGACCTTATATCAAACTAGCACACCTTCCCAGCAGTGAGATTCCTGACTTGCACTCCCCCTCTCCCATTGGTGAGTATAATTTAATACTTAAAAGAAAAAAGTAGTAGCAAGGGAACCTCCTTCCTACACCGAACATATATATATATATATATATATATATATTTCAGTGTTAATGATGACTGGAAGTCGTCTATGAAGGAGTGTAAACCAAAAAGATGAAGAGTAAATCAACAAAACGAGCCAAAAAGTGGCAACAAAGCAAGAGGTGAAAACGAAATTCACACCGCAACTAAAAAACAATCACAAATATTGTGTGTCCAGGCAGGGCCTGATTACCAACGGGGCACACTTCCACCAGTAAAAAAATAATAGAAATTTTTTCATTATTCATGTCAGTAATTTTGCATGAATAGGGCGTTTTAATAAGACGAAAATGTCTATTAAATCTTACTGGTGGGAATGTGCCCCGTCGGTAATCAGGCTCTGTGTCCAGGGCTTCCAAAAGGTCCGCTTTTCAAATACCAGTATTTTCTTAGAAAAAATTTTATTTTTAGATTTTTCTTGCAAATTTTGCAGAAACTACCTTCGGAGGTAAACTTAAGTAATATGTTCTAGAAACATACCATGAAATTTTTTGTTAAAAAATATTGGTATTCAATTGGCGGACCATTTGGGAGCCCAGTGTGCCTCATGTAGTGAATCAGCCTCATAGGCAAAAGACTTACTAACGGTCATGGAACAAACCCCACCCCATTAGTGCGCCAAGTTTCCAAATAATTAACATCCTAAGTTGCACAAAAAGCTTAGTAGTGATAACAGCCATTAGGATTCAATGGACTTATCGCATTAAGCGCATTCACGACAAAACAAAAATTATAAATACCTCAGTGCAATGAAGCAAGGGAAGAAAAGGGGAAAATGTATAAGTGACAAAATGCAACAGTGTGCAACACAAAGATAATGACAACTACCAGCGACAAAAGTCACAATGTGACAAATTATCAAAAGTGACATAAAAACCAGCTAAAAATTCGCAATATAACCAATACCAAGAAAGTGACAAATATTACCAGTACAAGATAGTGAGAAAGAAGATAAAGACAATGACGAACTTAGACCAATAGGGGTGAGCCCAAAAAAGCGGCAAAAAACCCTAACAGAAAGTAAGCATATACAAAAAAGAGACTAGCCCATAAAAGTCAGGGTCAATATCTGTCAGTGAACTTTAGACTCCCTTCTAATCTTTAATTTTTTAGTACATATTAGTTAATTAATTTTTTTCTCTCCCGCAGTGATTTATCCCTAGTGCTGGCGGGTTCCCAGGTCTACCACTTTCTCTCCCACTGAAGGGCAAAGCACGCAACCACTCCAACGGTAGAGGGAGCATTAAGCCAGGCGCACGTGCTGTAAGATACCTGGCCTGAGCCCGCACCAAGCCATAGCAAGTTAGGGCTGTCCATAACCAGGGAAAGACGAAGCGTGATGCCCGACAGTTTCCCACTTAGTCCACCACAAAACAGCAAAACCTCTACCTTCCACTCTTCTAGGTTCAGGGGGCAAGCGCTAAGCCAGGGGCGGGAGCCGGAAGGATCTCCACTACCTGGCGAGGAGGAGGGCCAAGGCCTCCCAACTCGGGTGTGCAACGAACCAACTCTCAGTATCTTTCTACTTACCCCAGTGAGCAGCATTAATTCAATGGCGGTGGCTGAAAAGATATCCCACCTGCTGCCACATGGGGCAGGGCCCGAGAGATACACTAAACCGGCCTTTCCAATATCGCTCCTTTAACCGCAGCGTTAGGGAATAGAAATGTCACGTGCAGCTTAACCCCTTAATCGTCGCACCCAATAAGCGTAGGCTACTTTTTAAATATTCAGATTGCTTGATTGCCACCAATTTTTTTAAGTAGAAAATATTCGGAATACTTAATGTCAGATAAAACAATACGAGCATAAAGCCAATTATACTATTTTAAAAAACTGGTGGGAATCACGTAATCTGAATTTTAAAAAAGTAGCGTACACTGCCCGTGAATGTCTCGGGCACGACGATTAAGGGGTTAACAGCTTTTTTTAGCAATTTTTAACTTAAATAAAGCTTTTTAGCAGCTCCCCAGCTACGTTAGTACTAGTTACAAACATTATATAATTAAAATTTTTTAGTTAGTATATAGCCATCTGTCTCAACCCTCCCATCTTTAGAGTTAGCTATGTTATATAAATTATATATATTAAATTATATACAGATAATATATAGCCGATGGTCCAACCTCTCTCTTAATTTAGTAAACCATGCATATAATGTCCTGTAAGAATACGCAATTATGTAGAATCTTTAGTTTTAGCTATTTTAATCATAGGGTATAACTATAGCTAAATTAAGACAAACAACGAAGTAAATAGAACTGAAAGTCTAAAAGTAGCACCTATTTTGTATTATTAACCCCTTAACTGTGGGAGGTTTTTTGACACCATAAACTAAAAATAGGCACTATACACCACTTTTTCCTTACTAAAATATTTGCTTTGTGTAATCGAAAATGGTCTGCCGATCAATAAAGCGACGGTTGCATTAAATAATTACTGGTGTGCAAAAGCTTTTAGTAACAAAACAAGCAAACTGTTCTTGCCCGAACTGAGTTCGGGGTACACGGTTAAGGGGTTAAAAGTGCTGTAAAAATGTCTAAGCCTATTCTTTTTCAGGCGCGATGATCATGTACGCTAATAGCGCGCGGTGCATGTAAAAACCTTCGTGCGTGCTAAGTCCTCCAAGTTCCCTGTTAATTTTACCTCTGGAGGTGCTTAATCAGGTGTTTGTCTCGTCACCGGATCAAGGTTCTAAATTATGAGGCCAACTTGAGTAGCGATGGCATGACTTATGGGCGTTTTATGCAGCGTAGAATTAGTAAATACTACAGCATCTCACATCAGTCCGGCATGACTTATCTACACTGTGCAGTGCTGAACCGTCTCATCCAAACATCAATTAGCAGCCGGCCAACTAAGGAAAATAAACAAGATGAACTGAAGCCACGTCGGCAGCAAATATTTCTACGCCGAACTCGGTAAAATGTCCTAACCCGACTACTTTTTCGTCCTGAAGACCTCACGCACCAGGGTCAGCGGTGAATGCATCTTGTCCGCACCGCAAACCACCTGTCCACCGTCGTTTCCCGACTATTATTGAATTAATTTTGAAGCTTTCTCCTATTTTTTCGATGATTTAGTCACTGGATAATCTTTTGCCTAGTGCATAGCGATATCATAGGATCTTTTGCCGATAAGCTAATGACATCATATAGGAAAATTTATAAGAAGCAAAAATAGTATTTAAGACGTAAGAAAGTTCGTTTTAATTCAAAACATAAATATTGCTAATCGGGAATATTTTCCACTATATGATGCAAAAATATTTACATATCCAGGTATTCCTATAGGTCAAGGAATTTCCCTGACTTTAGGTAGTTTTTTTTATCTAAAAGTTTTTGACCAAACTATTCGTTAGAATTAAATCAAAGTTGGAATGCATCTAAATGAAGAGATGCGATAGAGATTTAGAAGCAGAAAAAAATAATTTCACAACTGGCGAGCGTATTTAGTTTTTCAATAATTTAAAAAAAGTAGAAGCTTATACACTCTAGAATTAATTTATCAAGATAAGTACTGCTCACTGTGTTGACCACTATTATCAAGTACCGTTTGAAATCGCAAAATCGCACGTTCAACATTTACGCGAAGCAAATTCCGGGAAATGCTGAGGGCGTGACGGGAAATACTGTCCTTGAGTTCTGACAATGTTTCGTTTGCATACCTGCCAACCTTCAACTAAACTTCCGTACAATGTGAGTTAATTTGATCCAGGTTAAATACGTTTCTAACCAGAAAATATATCGGAAAAAATAATATGCATTTAGTTTCATGTTCTTACAAGCAACCTATTCGAGTGCATTTCTTAAAAAAAAAAAAAAAAAAAGAAAAAAAAATCTGGTTTCAAACGTGTTTAACATCGGTTAAATTAACCTACTTTGTACGGAAGTTTAGTTTGATGTTGGTAGATATGCGTTTGCAACCATTACATCTCTGCGATTTTTTTTCAAAACTCGAAATCTCCGCAAATGTTCTGGTGCGGAATCATCGTTTTAAAAAATGTCAATAACGAAGCAGGATATTGAAAACTGCTCAACATTTTCCGTGGAAAAAGCACGAGACGGACAAGATATTTATTGCGTCTTTTCAGTGACGGTTCGAGACTGGCTATATTTATTTTTATCTTACCAGTATTATTAAAAAGGAATACTTTATTTTGTTTACTGTCATAAAGTTCTCCCATTAAACAAGGAAATGATTTCTTGTAGAAAATAATGGTATGAAAATAATATGTGTTTCAGACATGCATTTAGTGCCCCTGAAAAAAAAACAGTCACGAGCAGCCATGCGCGTCTTTTTATTTAACATTTTCATTCTGTGTGAGCGCAGATACATCACGTGGTTGCTAAAATTCGCATATGTGCCAAACTTTTATCAGAAAACACCTCTGGTGGCCATTTTTGAAATTAAATTTATGTTTCGGCTAGATGTATTTCGCAACCCTTCATTGAAATGCATTCCAAATTTCATATTTTTCTGATGAATAGTTTCAACTACAGACAGCAAACTGTGTACAACCTGTACTTCCTTTATTTCAAAATTAATTCAGTTAACAATAACAATATTATTTCTTAAATTAATTTTATTGCAGTTAAAATAAATTTTGCATTTTTAATTATTTAATGTTTACATCAAAAACAAATGTAAAGATGCTAAATGAAAATTGAAAATAATTTTTCTCGCTCCAATTTATTGAAATACAGTAAACTAAATTTTAAGTAAATAAATAAAAAAATATACATATATTATACATAAATATATATAATTTTTATAATGATATATATAAATATAAAGCAAAATTTAATTTAAATATATCTTCTTTTATTCCAGTGTAGTTTAGTTTATGCCAATAACAAAAATATTTCCAAAATTAATTATTTTTAATTAAAATAAAATTTGCTTTTGTAATTATTTTATGTTTACATTAAAAGGAAATATAAAAATATTATATTAATAATAAACTCATTTTTTCTCGCTTCATTTTAATGAAAACCATTATCAGAAATAATTTGAACGAAAATTTATGAAAAAGGCTCAAAAGAATGTAATTTATCACAACCGAAATTGCGGAAATTGCTCTAACTTCAGTGCACTGATAAACGAAAAATAATTAGTGCGAGTATCGAAACATTGCAAACTTTATAATTTCATTTGAATAAGTCTTTTCATAGAATTTATATCGTCTTTTCTTTAACGTAAAATTATTGTATGTAACGAAGTTATTTAATGAAATTACATCCAGTGTAGTTGATGGTTTCATTTTTCTTTTTTTTGTATTAATATTTGTATTAAGGAGTAACTCTAATTTTTACTTACCCATCATACGTAGTATAGGGTAAGTCTTGTAATCGTTTTAAAAATCGATAAAATTGTTTGACGGATTTACAAGTTTAAGACACTGGAAATTCCGAAAAACATATTTTTAGAAAAAAAAATGCCGTCCGTCTGTATGTCTGTGTGTCTGTAAACGCTCTATCTCCCGAACAACTTGAGATAGAGACTTGAAGTTTGATATGTACAGTCGTGGAAAAAAAAACGGAACACCCCCCACTAACTCTGCAACAAATTATAGTAGAAGGAAGTGACTGGTACCAAACGATTGGAAATAAAGTCTACTTTTAAGTGTAGTATATAAAATTTTCTTAGGGGGCCATATACATATAAAAACACACCCAAACTTTGTTTTTTTTTCAATAGCAAGACCCAAATTTGACAACATATTTGAAATCTGCAGTTCAAACTATGCCTAGATACCAAATTTCATTAAATTCCTACGATTAGTTTCTGAGAAATTAATTACTTTATAATGAGCATATTTAAGGGGCTGTATCCAAATTGAAGTTCGGTACTCGATTGTTCAAATGCTGCAGAATGTCACTTTTTAATGTATTATGTGTTACCGATATGACCATTTTACTCACTTAATAAGTTTCGCTTATTGTTATATGCTGTAAGATAATGTTTACAAGTGTTGAATTATCCGATTTTAACCCCTTGGGGACGAGCGACACGTATGCGTAACGCATAAGATGCTCAGAATCCTCGATTTTTCCCACCAGTTATTTTTTATTGCAAGCTTTGCCTTATTATATCTTAGCATTTCCACAATTCAATTAGACGAAAATTTCTGTTTTGAAAAACCGGTGGTAAATTATTAAAAATTCTGTAATAGACTCTCGTCACAAAGGGATTAAAAAACCATAAGATTATTTGTAATTAAAATAGTCTTAGAGTATGTAAATGTTATTGGAATTTTACAGGTGCTTTTATAATGCTTTTTTCTCATATTTTGCATCTATTTAACTCGCCTTTTCTTTAGTTTATTGGCAGAAACGTGAATAATATTGACAGATACAAAATTTAGAATTTAAAAAAAAAAAATAGTATAAAGCAGCGTAATGAAACAAAGTAGAAATAAAAAAAAAAAAAAAAAAAAAAAAAAAAAAAAAAAAAAAACGCAGATAAATTGTTTTTTAGTCTGAAAATAAATCCAGATATTGCTTTTTTTTTTTAGTAGCGAGAGGGGGGGGGGGGTCTTGTTTTGAGATATGTTCGCAGAATTTACATTCCGATTTATTTGAAGACCTAAAACAAAATATATGTTATAAAGACATCTGAATAACTTTACATCCGTTATTCTCCTTCGGAATAGGGGTAATAATTCTATGATTAAACCTATTCTGGTAGTTCATTTGAAATTTTACAATTAACTCATTAATGCCTCCTGGCAAGAAAACTTGCCATATGACATTTATTATTTATTATTATTATTATTATTATTAGATTTTTTTGCACACTGCTAGCGTTTGGGAAATAATCTTGCCTATCAGAAAACCATAAAAATAACTTGTAATTTTTTTTTCAATTAACCTGTTTAATCGAATTGATTTAAATACGAAAGTTATAGAAGAAATATTGTAATTTTTTCTTCGCAATAAACTACCAATATAAACCTTACCTATTAATCCATGTTGAAACAGTTTGAAGAGACACTTGAAAATGCCCAGCTATATAACGAAAACTTCTTCCAGCTTGCCACATGCCAATCATTTGTCCTTTCGTTGCTTCAGTTAATTGTGGGGCCATTTTGTTTCAGCAAATACTCTACACATATGCATTTATAATAAACTTCACTTCAAACATATATACTGCAGAAAAAACAATATAGCTTTATTAGACTGGAAAAGAAGCTATAAATCCATTTAAAGGTAACAAAAATGATTAAGTTTTTTCTAAGGTAGAACTGATCATATTTTTCAAAAATGAGCTTTATTAATTTAAAAATCAAAGCGAAACTATTTTCCATAAACGAAAACATATATCTTATGCAAATACGTTTTACGTAGTTTTAATTACAAATTTTAAAGCAGACATTGAAAAAGTAAAAGAAATATATATATATATATATATATATATATATATACTAATAAAGGCTGGGGTTCTGGTGTCTCACTATCTTATATCTTACTACAATCGCAGGTCGTTGTCAGAGTTGTTTAACGTAAGATCACGAAGCATTGAAATACGGTTTACGCATTGTTTATAGTGTAAGACAGACTTAACCCTTTAACGGATAAAGCATTTCAATTGCTAAAATGTTGAAATAAATGATTGACGCCGGAAATTATGGACAAATTTATTTCTATACGTGAAAGAAGCGATATTTCACATACATAATAAATGGAAAACATTTCTATTAAAATTCTGCTGCCATTGATGAATTTCGTAATTAAAGTTTTGTGGTTTCATAGGGAAACCAATGAACGTTAAAGGGTTAATCTCTAAGTTTATCAAGTCACTATAATCCCAGCCTATGAGTATAATATTTTCTCAAAGAGGAATGAGAGCTCTCCGACCCGAATATCGATTCTTACCACTAAATTTTAATAGTATTCTCCAACGTAAAGAATTTCAGAAATTTTGCCCTTGAATAAGCTAACAAATACTATTAAAATTTAGTGGTGTCAATCGGGATTTCGAGTCGGAGCGCTCCCATCCCTATTCAAACTATGCTTTAATGCACATCATAGACGGCCCCTTAAAGCAGCATTTTGTCATTTTTTAAGCATAATTTGAAAACTACTTGGAAAAAAAATTGAAATTTTGAATACACATAAAGCAGGACATAATAAATATAAATCCATCAAAAAAATTGTAGGTTGCAATTCATATTTTTTTCGAATATTAATTTCATAATTCATAATTCATATTATAAAATTTTAAAAATTACAAATTTGACGTAGTTAAGTTTGGGTTTTTGAGTTTTATAACCAAACAAAACGTTAGCACATTAGGATTATAATTTCAGGAGATATTAATAAAAATATGAAAATGTAATTTAACATTAGAAGCTCTAAAATTTGAATGTTTATAACTCAAAAACTTATCATCCGAATGACTTAAAATTTTGTATCTAGGCATAGTTTGAACCGAAGATTTAAAATATTATGTCAAAAGTGGGTGTTGACATTGAAAAAATTAAAATTTAGGCTGGTTTTAATATGTAGATGGCCCCTTAAGCAAATTTTAGATACATCACTTAAAAGTAGACTTTATTTCCAATCGTTTTGTACTAGTCACGTCCTTGTACTATAATTTGTTGCAGAGTTAGTGGGGGGTGTTCCTTTTTTTTTCCACGACTGTACATAGTATGTAATAATGGGAAGAAGCTTATTGAATTTCAGTAACCTCGATTATCTGGAACTATATTTTATCGGACTCTCTAAATATTCGTTCTGATAAAAGGTATATAAAAATTTTCCAAATTGTTTATTTTAAGGAGTGACTATAAAAACAATAAAAAAACAAAGATTTTGCATAAAGAATGAAGGCGATCGGATAATGAGTTGCCGAGATATTTGTAATTCTAATTCCACAATCTTCAATTTTTCATGACCCTGTATTTCATCCAAATTTCAATTCAAAGGTATATTTTAATTAGAAATGAGACACTTAATACCGACGCAGACTTGCCAAGTCTCCGGATTTTTAGATACCAGTAATTTAGTACAGAAAATGTTGTTTTATTTAATCGGAGCATTTTGCGATTTAAAAGAACAACATTTTCTCTAAACAATTACTGGTGTTCAAAAAGCCGGAGAGTTGGCAACTCTGCCGACGCAATAAACCGTTAGTTAATATAATTATTATTTTTGGAGTTATAAGGATGTTTCATTTACGCAATTCAGTAAATAGAGCATTTAAAGTTTATGACGTCATCAAGCCACGTTTTTATTCGAATTGCAATACATTTTATAAGTAGTTTACACATGTTTTATTTTCATATTTTATATTATGCTTATCCATGATGGGTAAGTATTACGGCGGACCCCAACGACTAGTTTTATTTTTAAACATTTTATTCATTTCAAATGCTGAAGTGCGCATAATTTTCAGCTAAATTTATAATAACAGCAGAACTGCCAATTTGGACCCCAATATCTTTGAACAAATTAATTTATTTGCATCATTAGCGTGAATTTCAGGAAATTCTTTTGTTATTTTCAGATATTCTGAATTTATACCAGAAATTCTGAATAGTAATTTTTGATTTTTTTAATGACGGATTTTTCGTGATTACACAGAGTAAAAATTATTCTGTCAAAATTTCCTTTATGAATTCGAAATTTCTGAATAAAAAATAAGACGAAACTGGCAAATCTGAATCGCAAAGTTAAACCATTTCTACAATACATCTAAAAAAAATAATTAAATAAAAAATAAAAATAAAAACACGTTGTTTTATTCGGAGATTGCTCACAATAGAAACATAACACAAATGTTCTTAAACTCGAAAAATTAGTCTTAATTTCAGAATATAAATGCAATTTTTAAAATAGAAACCGTCTAGGTATTAAATATTTGTCAATTTTTACTTACTAATTTATCTATTTTTATAGTAAAACACACTTTTGACACTATAGCTATGTTCCTCGTATGAAAGAAGCCCCATAAAAGATATAGTTGATACACTTTTTCTAAATATTTATAGGCTTATAAACAAAATATATTAGAGGTTTATTCATAAATGAAATACACCTGTTTTAATTTTTAAACACGTTTTAATATCCTTAAAATGTATTTTAAGCAATCTTTGATCATATAGATGGCTTCTTTTGCGCGGCTCTGTAAAAGAATTATGTTATGTACATTATTTTCAATAAGGAAAAGTTCTGTTGTGAATCTCAATAACCTACATAAATTTTGCTGAATTTCAATTAAACTTCCTGCCCACAGACAGCCCAATAAAGTATCCGAATCATTTTTGTGGTGCTGTAAAAGAAATACAATTGCCAAGCAGCACTTTATTTTCAGTTTGAATATGCTGTTGTGTATCTCAATAACCTATGTAAATTTTGTTGAATTTGAATTAAAATTTCTGCTCTTAGGCGGTAATGTTTCCGAAATCTTTTCTGAGGATCTGTAATGCACCATATAAATGCCATGAACCTCAAATGATAATAATATTAATGATAAAAATGAGATGATGATGATGATGATGATGATGATGATGATGACGATGATGACTGAATTAGTAAGATTACATATTTATGCCAATATTTGAGCTCGATCGTACAATCGACTTAAAATTCGAGTAAAAATTTTGAACCGGAAATACAGTGATCTCTCACTTATACGCGATACACGGAAATCATTTTTACTCAACAGTTTTTTTATAAGATAATTTTCGGCTTTTTAAATCGCAGAATTTATAAATCGAATTTTACTGTTTTAAAATAGTGGTATGAAAAAGTAATTACTGAACATCGCATACAAGTGATCGATCACAGTATATAATAATTGCTTGCATACGAGCGTTTCAAGTTAAATAAAAGCATGTAAAAAATAAATTAATATTTGACAGGTAAAATAGCCAGAGTTACACAATCTTACAGACAGAAAAATTACAGAGAAATCCAAGTAAAATAAATGTTATAAAGGAAATTTTACTTAAAAGAAAATTTTATACGAATTTTCCAGTTATGTTCTGCGATTTTCTTATATATTGTTGAACAATAGCAGAAGGCGGCACATTCTGGCGCAATTTTCCAAAGTGCTGGGGAAAAGCTGTGAAACAAAAGTTTCGTTCTTTATATGTACAGGTTAAAATTGCAAAATTGCAAAAAAATTGCATGAAATTACAAAACAGGTTGCAAAATTGTATATCATTTTCCTTAAAGTATGTTTAGCTCACCTTTATTCCGTAAAGTAAAGACATTACAATTAACTTTATCTTATACCATCGTCATGTTGAATGTTTTAATAATATTCATTATATTTATTGCTCCAAGTGATACAGTGAAAATTAATCTTTTTGGGGATAACTTTCAGTGCTGTTTCAGGAAATATATGAGTAGGTTTTTGATTGTAAACACTTAAGAACTTTTTAAAAACACATCGTAGAATGAGCAATTTTATATTTTCTTGCAGAATTTTATAGGCTACTGAAATTCACAACAGCATTTTAAAATTAAAAATAAAATGCATAGTTATTGTATTTCTTTTACAGCGCCACAAAAAGGATTCGGATACATTATTGGACTGCCGGTGGGTAGGAATTTTAATTGAAATTCAGCAAAATTTATGTAGGTTATTAAGATACACAACAGCATTTTACTTACTAAAAATAATATACATAGCATTTACAATCCTTTTACATACCACGCAAAAGAAGTCATTTATATGGGCAAAGATTGCTTAAAATGCATTTTAAGGATGTTAAAGCTTGTTTAAAAATTAATCCTAAAGTTTGTGACCCAACCGGATCCGGTCGGATTAAAAAAAGTGAGAGAAATAGTTTGTAATATTGCCTTCACAACATAGTTAAATTGCTATGTTTAGCTACTATGAGTAAAATGGTGTTTTAATATTCAATTATTTTGCCCAAAAAATTATGGAAATGGCTTGAAATATTCTTTGAAGTTCACAAAACTGCATTATTGGGTTGTCCAAAAAATTCTTGCCGTTTGGGAAAATTAATTCCTGCCGTAATATTCTGGCCGTTATTTTTTAGAGATTAGTTAGAAATTAATGTCTAATATTTAAATGATAGAATTTTCTGGTAGGAATTAATTTTCTCAAACGACACGAATTTTCCGGTTAATCGAATATACGGTACATGTGTACTCTCAGCTTCATAAAATATAGACCCTTCCGTTATTGGTTTAAAAATTCACTATTCTGACTATTAACGTGTTTTTGAAGAAAATTCACAAAAGAAAAGAAAAGAAAAACTATTCAAGTTTTGACCAAGATTTAATAAAGATGTATCTCTGTACGGTCCGTTTAGACAAGTGGTTCCCAACTTTTGTACGGTTATGCCCTACTTTAGTATCTCTAAAATCATGATGCCCACCTCGCAACATACAATCCTTCAGTATAATGAATGAAATCAGTAGACGAATAAGAAATAGACGGAGGAACTTTTGGGAAGAACAATATTATTCTGAAGAGTAACATGCCCATTTGTTTGAAACGAAGGTGTTTAACCAATGTGTTTTGCTTGCACTAACTGACGGAGCAGAAACTTGGACACTAACAAAACGGATGGTATAAATATTACAAACAACACAACGAAGTATGGAAAGATTTATCTCATCAAAAACAACTCGTTGTAAATGATCCCGCCAAGCCACAAACCTAAAACATCAGTCACAAAAAGAAGTGATATCACATAAAAAGAAGCGATATAGAAGTGCATACTCCGAGTCCCGTGTAAAAATCTATCACCACTCATAATGTTTCCAAAGGACTCGGAGTGAGGTACAGTATGTGAAAACTGCTTGGCGACCTGCGGGCTTTTATAATATATGTAGTATGTAGTATATCAATTTTGAAAATCGAAAAATAAATTTTATATTTTTGTTATACCACTTTTATAAATATTTTTGTATGCGAAAGAACTGATAGAACGGATTTTCCCCCAGATCTATGCCATTCCCTTACGCTAGAATTACTGCAATATATCTCAATTTAGTTAACGTTTATTATAAGGTTTATATTTATTTTAATTTTTATTTTAATTTTTATATTCATTTGAATATCGTTCTATTGCAGCCATCAATTAGATTTCATCTAATTACAGCCCAAATTTTGGCATATCTTATATTTTCATAATTATTAAATACATTATTTTAATGCTGCCTATGCGCATATTTTGATGTATTTCTTGTATTTCATTACCATCATTTTAAGTTGCTGCATTCTTAACTTTTTGTATTTTTGCTATTGAAATAACATGTTGATTTGGCCGTTTGCATTGATTATGTTTGGGTCAGAAGAGTTTGGTCATTTTGCATATTGAACTATCTGGTTTGTATATTCTGTAAGGGCTTCTATTGTTAAAATTTTAAATATGTACTAAGGTATTTTATACTAGTTATGGTGGGACATTTTTTCTTCTATGTAAATATTGTACATAAATTATAATTTTTGTAATCCAGGTTTTGTATTTTTATTATTATTATTATAATTTTTATTTTATTTTTTAAATTTACGATTATTGGTAATTAACATAGAATTTTATTTTTTGAATTTTTAATTATTGGTATTAATTATCCTAGAAGAAAAATGATAAATTTGTAATGAATATTCGTACTATTTAACCTAGAAATCAACTAATAAATTTGTAGCATTATGTATTACATAATCATATTTTTATACAATTTTATATTATGTATATTTAAACATTGTCAAATTTTATTTATGATATAAAAATCTCAATATGGTCAGTAATAATAAAAAAGATTTAGCGACTGGCAATTTAGGCGATAATAATTATATTAGGTCTAATGCTCGGTACTTGGAAATTGACAGGGATTTCTTTGGATCGTCAAACAGTTACCTGTCTTATTGTCCCAAAGTGAAACTCAAATTCAAAAAATGTTCGTCACCACGTTGCTTAACATGCCCACATGCAGATCCATTACAAATTGTAAATAGTTCTAACGCTAAAATTAATGTATTTTTCTGTAAAGCTTACAACATTATTTATTCGATAAACTGCAATATTTGTAAGATGGAATATATTGGTCAATCATGTAATCCATTGCACTACAGAATCAATCAACATAGACAGGATATTATTAAAAATAATTCTATAAATGTTGAGCACATGCACTTTAGACAACATGACTTTAAAGATATTACAATAAAAATTTTAAGTATGCACAAAAATTTCACTGATAGACTACTTTATGAATCAATTTTTATCAAATCTCGTAACTCATTATATCCTTATGGTCTTAATTCTAAATTATTTAATCGTACAAACCTTGTTTATACTAATACTACTAAACATGAACATTACAGTAGCACTTATGCTATATTAAATCATACAGCAAATACAAAAACTACACGTACAAAAAGGGGTAAAAATTGTAATAGTTCACAGTATATCTCTAGTAATGATATTGAACGGCAGTTATCTAATTTGGAATATGAATTCAATAATTCTTACAATTGGCTTGATATTAGGAAAAATATTTTTTCGATCAAAAAGAAAAATCTTAACAAGTATTATAAAGTTTTTTTATCATTAAATCTATCGCCACATTTTAGTGATGTTTATTTTGATCTTTTATTATTTAGAATTAATCAACTTAATGTAAAAATTTCAAAAAACACTTACAAAAAAACTAACAACACTCTACTTATAATTACTTTTTCCAATATTGTACTTAATAAAATAAATATACACAATGTAATTAATAACATTGAGAACAAATTCCCCATAAAAAATTTTACAATACATAAATCGTACAAATACAACGTTACATTAGGACGTAGGATTTTCAATTACAATAAATTTGCAAAATTTCTAACATCAAATGATAAACCTCCTTGCTTATGTAATAATCCTAATTATAGCAATTATGTAGATAAGGTACATGGTCACATTATTACAGGGGATATTAATATTGTAGAGAATGATTACTTGCGTAATCTTATGACTAATGGGACTAAATTTCGATTACCTTCATGTTATACAATTTTTTCTATTTTAAAACAATTTAATCTGGATCTTGACCTTTTTATTTATAAAATATCAATAGATTATAATAAACCTCTTGAATTTTTTAATGAATGGAAATTAAATGTTTTAAGTAATTTAAATGCTGAACTTCATAGGAATTTGGACATATATAATTTTAATTTTAAACAACTAAATAGTGAAATAACGAATTTACAAAACAAATTTATTATTACATATGTTGATAAATCACCAAACAATTATGCTTTCATCTGCAAATATTATTATTCGCAGTTAATAACTAAAGCTATAAATACAAATTTAAACTTTAAAATAACTAATCTAGATAAAATCATTAATAATCGACATATATTTCAATTTTATAAATTACTAAAAATTAAAAACTATAACTTTAATTATCCATACATAGTTGTTATACCTAAATTCCACAAAACTCCTTTGAAATTTAGAACTGTAACAATCGGTTGTAATACTTATAACAATAATGCAAGCAAATTTTTATTAAGTATTCTCACTAAATTGTTTGAACTTACAAAACAAAAAGATAATTTGTATAGCATAAAAAATAGTTTTCAACTTGTCAATAATATTAAAAATTTAAATAACATAAAATACATGAAGACGTTTGATTTTAATGACTTATTTAATAACATTGATATTAACGATATGTTCAAGATAGTAAATTTATTATATAAGGAATACAAGGATTCTATTAAATTAAAAAATAAAATTTCGTTAAATTACTTTAAAACATTAACTAAATTTATTCTCCATTATAATTATATTGTTTTTAATGATACTATATATATACAAAGCTGTGGACTCCCTCAAGGTGGCATTGTTTCTTCAATTCTTGCAGAATTGTATTTATATTATTATGAACGTAACTCTAATATTGCTAATTGTAAAATATACCGTTATATAGATGACATTATTGTCTTCTATTTTAATAGTAATTCAAATTATTTATTACCTATAAAATATCATAAAAATTTAACTTATAGTTTCAATGTTATGGCAAATAATGAAATTAATTTTCTTGATCTTAAGATAATTCTTAAAGATAATAAACTTTTGTTTGACATTTATGACAAGCGAAATGATTTTACTTTTAAGGTTAACTTATTTACTAACTATTTGTCATGTATACATAAATCAGTATTTGTAAATATTTTACTAAATTTTGCACATAGAATTAATAATCTTTGTTCAAATAACTTTAAAAATCAAAATTTAAAACATATCCTTCAAATTGCACAAGTTTATGGATATCCTTACTATTTAGTTAAATCAATTTTACACATATAAATATAGATTTAATTTGGGTTAAATGTCTGTATTTTTTTTTTTTTTTTTTTTTTTTTTTTTGTTAAAATCTCCTTGATAAAAATGATAATCAACTTTTGATTGTTGATATATTTGGCTAAACTATGAATCCTATTGTGTGCGTTGCTGCATAGGATTATCCTAGTTTAATGTCATTCATATTTTAAAATTTAACGTTAATTTTCAACTTTTGACTGTTGATATATTTCGCTAAATTATAACTCATATTAAGAGCATGTGCTGCATAGGATCATCTTAGTTAAAAGTCATTCATAAATTAAAATTTACATGCGGGCAAATTCTATAATTGTTGTTATGATTATATGGAGTTAATATTATTGGGGTTGTAACAAAAGTTAAAATTATCAAGGATGTTACAATGGGTTAATCAATACAATATAATATTAATATGTTAAACATATTTAATTTTAGTAAATATTAAATATTTATTAAATATAGTACACTAATAAACATATCTCTTAGTTTTATATTATTTATTTTATTTTATTATTAGATCATTTAATTTAATTAATATTTATGTTTTTTATATATTTTTTTTTCATGGTAGATATTATTTAAATAGCTGGATTTAAATTATAATAAGTGCATTACCATATTGAATAATCTATGTTATTTCTAAGTATAATACTAATTTATAAAATGAAAGCATCATATGGATTCTACATTAATGTTTGGGTTAAATTAAGATATATTTTAAATGGGTTAGTTAAAATATAAATTATATTATACTAGTAACTCTTATTCTCTATATATATCATTAATATTAACTAGTAAAATTAATATATTTACACTACATTACAGCTGCATATAAGTAATTATACATACAATATTAAAGTTTTAGTAGAATATCTGTACACCAGATGTCAGCAGCAATGTATTTGATAGTATGCTAAAATAGTCTAATATTTTTACAATAGATAGCAGTAGTATAGCTTATTTAAAATATTAAAACTTGGAAACTTAGTATGGAGGTAATAATATCTATGAAATACTTTCAAATTATCAAGTAATATTATATATTTTAATTTATTAAATTAAAATTAAAATAAAATAATTAATGGTTTTTATTTATATGTATATCATAATTTTTTTTCTACATTTTTTTAAATGTTGTAATCTATTTAGTTAAATAAAAATAACTGTAACTGTAGGTTACAATTTATGATCTGAAGGATTCTCTATTTAACTGTGAATTTAACCTCTTCTTTTGGATACAACTTTGTACATGTGCTCACAATATACTAAATATCTTGGGATATTATCAATATAAGTAATATATATATTTTTTAATTTTTTTAATTCTTTTTCACACTCCTTTTCAAATTGTATGTATAATTTATAATATTCCATTGTAAAGGTCTTGTTATTCAATATTGTTTCAGCGATTGTTCGGGCAAGATATGGCACTATATTTAGCAAAAGCTGGTGTCATATACAGAAAACAATCGTTCTTTGCTTATAAATGTGATTTTCTTGCCCTTGAAAAAGTAAATTACTTTATAAGCTTTTATTTGTGTATATACTCGTGTGGTTTATATTTCATTCCTTATTTTCTATTTATTTAATTTTTTTTTTCTTCTTCTTAATTTGAATTAATAATGTTACTTTTATTAGGACTACAATTTTAATTTGTAAATTGACAGGGCTCTTTGGTATCGGGATTTCAGTGTATGTGGTCAGTTTCTTATGTTTCAATGGTTAAATTTTACTTAAAGTTTTATATATATATATATATATATATATATTACAAACGCAAAATCTTTATACGTTTACTTAAAAAATCCTCTTCGTAAGAGTGGTGTTTTTAGTTTAAATAATGGTAAACAAAATCAACAAATTGATTTTTCAAGCTCATAAATAAGAAAGGACATGCAAGCACAGAAGCTTCAACTTTTACAATTTTATGGGAGCAAAATATATAAATAAATAAATAAATAAAATAAAATAAAATAAAATAAAATAAAATAAAATAAAATAAAATAAAATAAAATAAAATAAACATAATATAGCCATATGTAACTGCAGGAAACGCAAACATTATAAAAGCCTGCAGGTCGCCAAGCAGTTTTCACATACTGTACCTCACTCCGAGTCCTTTGGAAACATTATGAGTGGTGATAGATTTTTACACGGGACTCGGAGTATGCACTTCTATATCGCTTCTTTTTATGTGATATCACTTCTTTTTGTGACTGACGTTTTAGGTTTGTGGCTTGGCGGGATCATTTACAACGAGTTGTTTTTGATGACATATCACTCCTTTTTGTAAGATATTTAATTTCAATTATACGGATTCCATTTTTATTCAGAAAAGAAAAGATGAAAGAGGCAAAAAAAATAATAGTGATGCTATAAACAGAAGTATACATCAGAATTATACAATTTATTGAGTGATTATTCCAATGTACATGTCGCTACCATAACAACGGGGAAACTTTTATATTAATTTCCTTACATTGTATTCATCAGATTATTTATGACATATTTATTTTCCTTTTTCTTTTGTTTATATCACTTTGCCGTTTATATACATTCAAAAACAAAAAATTAGACAATTTTACAGTAGTTTACAAACTAATTAAAATACTACAGTTTCAGAAAAATATGGAAAAATAAGAAGCACTTTTTTTCGGTCAACTACAACGATAAGCTAATGGAGCATACTTTACCGAGAATAATCAATATTTTTTTTTCTACGAACCTATTTCTATTAGTATAAAAATTTACAGGGATTTTTATACTAACAAATTAAATATATTATTTTTGAAAATTACTGAGCACCTTAGAAGTTTTTTATTTGTTTAAGTTTCTTAACTCAACGTTTCGAGAATTTGTAAAATATAAAATTCGCAACGTTTACAAAAGTATAAAAACTATTAAAATGATTTCTATCCATATAGTCTGTTCATTCCAATTCGGTGATCCTAAAATATAGGTCCCCAATCTCCGGCAGTCCATGAATTAATTAGGACATATGTATGCAACTGTTAAAATGTTCTCAAAGTTGACAATAGAGGCAATAAGTATAGCTCGGCAAATATGAAACACGGCATTGCTTCATCATGGCTTTGTTTCGTGAGGTGTTCGTTCTCCGATCATAAAAATCTCACGCGAAAGTGTTCGTTTACCGATTTGTTCGTAAACCGAACCTATTGTATACGAAATTTAGCATTTTAAGTTCGTCATAGCCGGAGCTTCAATGAACGGCAAATATTTAAACGCAAAACTTGTAATCTTGGAGTAGCAACATTTTTACATTCTATTACTCAGCGCATGAACGTAAAGTTGGAATTTTGTAATCGCTATTTCAATCAATTCCTGATACGCTAGAATTATATATTTATAAATAAACACAGTTTTTTTAATCGATGAAAATACTATATTTTAATAGATTTAGAGCTTAACATCGACGAGATTTCAGACGGACAAAATGAACTCATATTAAATTTTAAAGCAAGATAATGAAACATTACAGAGTTTGAAACAGTGTAAAATCATTAAAATACATCTCACTCAGTAAATATACATCGGTTGTAGTGTAATCAAGATCTTCTAAGAGACTCTGTAAACGAAATGTATATGCTTCAATGCCGCTTTACAATAGAGAGGATGTAGTAACATATTTGAATATCTTGTGTATATAGCGAATTTGACAAAAGTTATGCAATTTACTATTGTTTTTCCTCTGTGTTAAGTACAGGAATCATGTACTTCAAAGTAAAAATTCGCTAATTACACAACTTTTTAGTCTTATTAAAAAATCTTTTGAGTTACCCTGTAAACGAACAATAAATTCTACAATTCTATTTCACAATAGGAAGCTAACTTAGGTCGTTCGTAGTAACATATTTTAACATCATGAGCATACGTTCTTTTTGAAAAGAGTTAGACCATTTAATATCTTGTTTGCTTCATCTTAAGTATAGGAATAAATCACCTTAAAGTGGTATACATAAAAAACTAATTAATATTTTTACACGAAATATTAAACATTTGAACTACTCATAAAAACAATTCAAATGCTGCAAACCGCGTAAAAATCGGATAATTACACAACTCTTTAGCGCTATATCAAAATATCTTTTGTGAGACCCTGTAAACGAACCTTAAATGTTATGATTTTTTATAATAGGAAGCTTGCTTGGGTCGAGTGTAATAACATATCTTAATATCATGTGTATACGACTATTCCTAAAAGAGTTGGGTCATTTATTATTTTTTTGCTCTATGTTAAGTATAGGAATCAATAACTTTAAACTGATATAAATAAAAAACTAATTAATATTTTTCATGAAACTTACAAAGGTCCGAACTACGCATAAAATCGATTCAAATAACATAAACCACGTAAAAATCCGATAATTACACATTGCTGTAGCCTTGTCAACAGTTTTTGGTCTGAACAAGATTTAAAAAGTGCAAAAAACAGAACTTTTAAAATCGCATTTACTGAAAACCTATTCGTCGGATTTTGCTTTACTTTTGAATTCTTAGTCCGTTGGCACGCCCCATTCCATAGAATCAAGAATTTTGTTTTGTCATAAATAGAACGCGAGATATAGATGTGTCAAAACCCCGTTTTGTCCCGTCCGCAAAATATAAACTAGACAGATGTGCTAAAAATTTTTTGTAAAATCGTTTGGCATCCATTGGCGGAAATTCCTTTCATTTACGGTTCAATCCATTGCTGTTTCTTATGTCTGTCGAGTTTCTATGATGCTAAGTATAACTAGAAGAGACAAAAAAAAAAACCTGGATAAGAAGTCAGACTAAAGTTTTTGACATCATTGAGAGAATTAAACGACTAAAGTGGAAATGATCTAGGCACATTGCAAGAAGACAAGACAATAGATGGAACACAAACAACCTACAGTGGTAACCCAGAGATGTAAAACGGCCAAGAAGACGACTTCAAGTAAGATGGAGTGACGAAATCGGAAAAGTGCCCGGAGTTAATTGGGTGACTAAAGCACTAGACAGGAAACAATGGTAAAATTTGGGGGTTGACCTACATCCAACAGTGGATTGAAAACGGTTGTTGTTCATGATGATGGTGATATATATATAATACTTTTCCGTATCATATTGAATTATGTCGACAAAAGACTGACATATTACTTCTGGCAAGCGATTTATTGGTAGAGTCACATGTTTTACGGTCGAAGTGATCAAGATGGAAGGCGATGTTTATGAAATCACTGGAAAATCTTACGTGAAAATAAAAGGAAGCTGTATTATCAACAATGAATTTATTGACTTCATAAAAGTAGAGACAATCCCACTATTGCCCATTTTAAAACTTATATCTGGGCTGCGTTACGCCATAGAAAAATAACGAAGATCCTAAAATATTAGAGGAACATCCATTTGAAGAACATCTCTGCCAAGAGGTTTATTTAGAAAGTCGGAAAACGCAAAAATTCTTATTCCCAAGGCTGTGTAGGCATGTTAAATACTAGCAACTCGCTCAATAATATGTTGACTTACCTTATGGACGCGCCAAGGAGATGCTAGTTAGGAGGGAGGTAGGGGGAAGCAGAGATGTGGTGATTGGTTGACAAGGTTTCGTGAGGCGGGCAAATTCCTGACGTAAAGTCGGTACTCTTTAGCAGAAGTGTAGAGATGAAAAGGTGAAAAATTAGACGCGGGAATTATTTGCAAAGGCTGCTTGGATATCAAAGAATAATTTTAATAAAAATAAAAATGGTATTAAGAAACTTTCTAAAGAAATAAAATTTCAATGTCTCAATATAAAGGAATAAATCAGGGTTTTTTTTTTTACAAAGAAAGTATCGCTTTTAATATAATATTTAGAATAAGAATTAAAAGAATATGTTGATTAAAAGCATGGAATTAAAATATGAATTGTATTTAAGATATTCATAAAAGACAGGGAAAAATATAGATATTGAAAGAATTTGGAATAAATTAACTAGGGTAAAATGGCGAAAACTTTTTATTGTTACACACACACACACACACATATATATATATATATATATGTATGTATGTATGTATGGATTAGTGACTACTGGTGTAGACAGTCGAAAAGTAAAATCACCAGTTATCGAAAGTTTCAAGTGTTTTATAATTCTTTTAAAGATTATTAATTCTCCAATGTATAAATTACTTTTAGATGAATAAAGTATTTTGAACTTAAAGTAGATTTAAGTACATTTGAAGAACAATAATCTGCGCAGCTTATTTCCAAGCGTTTTGTAGATTTGAGACTTTTTGAGGATTACATGTCCTGTCTTTGTTTATTTATTTTTATTTTTATTTATTTATTTGTTTGTTTGTTTGTTTAAAGTTTCGACGAATTCAGAGTGTTAATACTTTAAAATAAACCAACAATGTAACACATATAAATAAAGTAAGAAGTATTTAAAAAATAATTTATTGATATTTATATGTTTTAAATTTATCATCAATAGTTGTTGATATTATAACATTTGGTTTTTGTATTTTATCTCACTGTCTACAAATGGCAATAATTGTCTGCTGAACAAAGACATTTGCTTGTTAGATATTTCGATATCCTTGGCAAATTATTGTAAAAATATATGTGAAGACGAATACATTTTTAAAGGGATTTTTTTTTAACCATATGAATGATTAATTAATACTAGAATTTTCGGAAATTTTATTTAAGTTTTACAAAACTATTTCACACCAGAATTTTTATTTAAAACTATGTAACTTATTCATTTAGCATATTCCTGTGAGTTTTCTATTAAATTTATTTTGAAAAGAAATTTCTGGTTCGAATCAGAATATATTCATTAGATAGCCGTCAAAATGACGGCTCATGGTAGCTCTAGTGTTAAATATATATTTTTTTATATGTACTATCATTTTAAACTATAAAAAAGAGTACTAAATTATATATGATAATGTATATCAGAAGTAAAATTAAAGTTGGAGGGCAAAACTGAAGAAAAAAATGCTATTGGTACATTAGTTTTAAGAATTAAATTGCTTTGTTTATATTCACATATGCTGTGCATATTACAGGCATTTGCGAATTACAGGTTTGCGAATTAGAGGCACTCTACTCAATTAAGAATAAATAATATGGATTTTTTTTTACATTTTTTTATTACATTACCAAATTTACAGAACAAACTTCATATAGGGTTTACAACCAATAAAAAAAAATATTGCATTAAAACCTCTAAAACGAACCCTCCCGGATAGAGGAAGTAACTATTAAACAAACACTTTTTCAATATGCAACACCTATTTATTTGTATGTTTTAACCTCTGAAAATCGGACACTTCCAAATAGGCGGCAAATATTGCAGTTCCGAGGTGTCCGCTATTTAGGGGTTTTACTTCATTAGTTATTAAATAGTGTTTTATGATAGTATAATCCTTGGATATGTTGACACAAAGTAAAAAAATAACATATTTTTTTATGTTCTTGTATATATACGAAGACAGAAAATTTATGGTAAATTTTCTTTTATGCAGAACAGAGAGAAATTTGGAGAAAAACAAATTTTCAACTGAAAATTCGTAAAGTAAATGGTTCTGATATCTGTTGCTGTATTGCACAAGCATTATTGGACCACAAAAGTTTTTTATTTAATAAAGGATAAATGGAAATATCTACACTTATCCTAGAATGCAACCTGATAGGAGGTTACCATACATGAGACGGTTTAGGTAATATTTATCTAATTAAAAAGTTATTCTTCATGTCATTTTATTCCTATACCGTTTTCTACGAATATTAAATATGTAATATTAGAAAATCACAATTAATATCACAAACAAATTGTGTATATCTTATTTATTTTTTACAACTATATGTACATTTTAGTAAAAAAATATGTTTTTTTAAATAACACAAATTTTTTTAATATCGACTTTTTCATTAATGTAGTTTAAATTTAAGGGGGGAAAATGATGATTATTTTCCCTTTTTGGTATGCGGAAGTTCTAGTTTGGAAACACCTGATATACCCGATATTTTATGAAATTTTTTTATCACCTTTACTACATCAACAAATCGTCCCTATAAAAATCTCAAATATTTTAGCCGAAATCGATAAATGTGTTTTACCAAATCCTTATGATATATAATTATAACCAAATTATCTTTATTATTTAGTCAATCACAATTTTTTGATCATTTTCAAACTTTTATTTATTTTTTTAAATTATTTATTTATTTATTTATTTTTTTGAAAATACTTTTACTTTATATCAAAATACTTGTGTTAAAACTTTTAAAAAATGTGTTATACTCCCAGAACTTTTTTTTTACTTTTAGTTCTACTAGTAAATCTCCTCTTTAAAAATATCAAATATTTTTATCCGGAATCGATAGCTGCGTTTCTTCGGCCCTGATTGGTATTTAATACAGATATATTAAGTAGAAAATCCCAGATATGTGCCGAATCTCTGATAAAAGAAAAAACTTAGCTGTAATATGTCTTATCATATACGAGGGAAGTAAAAAAAATAATTTAATAAGCACCCATCACTTAGAACGACATATTTTCTCTTTTCTCCTTAACAATCTTCGTTCACAGAGTGAGAAGAACAACGGGATAAAGTGGGATACCGACAGAGGGCGCCTCTGTCAGCCGGTTGCGGCAACCCCCCGCACGTCAAGGTGATCCTCATTGACTCTCTATCCAGTTTTCTCCCGGATTCTCTTCCTGAAAAATGCCGCCTAAACACGGCAAAAAGAAGATGAATCCAAGAACTGAAAGTCGTAAGTCTGCATATTTTTTTATTTTTTATTATCTGTAAAGTTTTGCCAAGTCCCCTTCACAATTTTTCGTGCCTACTATATCCGGGTCCCGGATATGGTTGTTGTCCGGCCGTTATAATGACCAGAACGTTCTCTCTCTCTTAGCAAAGTTTTGAAGAGGTCCTTTCCATATGGCATCCCTTGAAACTCTTTTATTTTAGATGAAGTTCTGGAAAAAAATGTCAAAAGACTTCAGGTGCCACTAGTTTAAGTCAAGAAATATACATAAAAATTAATTAGTTTGTTCTTAGAAATTCTATATTGTTTCTTTAAACAAACTTTAAAGTTGTACAGGACATAGGAGAAACAATATCGAATCGGTTAAGAAATTTTTGTTTAAGATGTAACTGTGTGGCAACAGGCAATATAGCATGAAATAAACATTCTTCATATCCAAATCGTACAAAGTGAAAAATTAATGCATTTATAAGTGACTTATATTTAAAAATTTGACTTTTGCCCCCTTATATTCAATGGTTTTTTTTAAAAAAAAGGTAAATAATGCATTAAATGCTTTAATATTTTACATAGAAATGTGCCTGTAGCTGAGGTTACGAAAAATACCTAAAAATTATTCACTATGTTCTACTTAGAATATGTATATTGCTCCTTTATACAAACTTCTAAGTTTTCGGGTTATTAAAAAAATAATAATAAATCGGCTACGGAGATTTTTCTTTATGTTCCTGTTAAGTAGCAACAGGAAAAATGCATGAAACAGTTACCCTTTGTATCAAAATCATCGTGTGATATAAAAAATATGAATTTTAAACCCACTAATTTGTTAAAGTTTAACATTTTTTATTACATTTAGTGATGCATGGTAAATAATGCATTATTATTATTATTATTATTATTATTATTATTATTGTAGAAAAACTTTCTCTAGATATCGTGTCGAAATATACCTAAAAATTAATCACTGTGTTCTTTTTACAAAAACTATATTGCAACTTAACAAACTTTTAATTTTTAAAGGCCTTGTACTGAATCGCTTAAAAAAAGTTTTGTTTAATATTTAAAAGCAACAAGCAGTATTGTATAAAAAGGTGTTATAAATATTTAACCTTGTGTATCTAGAAATTACTTATTATGTTGTTCTTACAATATCTATATTGTTTCTTTAAACCAACTTTTAATTTCACGAAGCAATTAATTAGATCTGTAATATTGAATCGGTTAAGGAAAATCTTGTTCAGTTAAATAGCAACAGGCAATATTGCATGAAATAATTATTTTTCATATCGAAATCGTGCGGCGTGCAAAAGTTAAATTTAAAATTCATATATATTTTAAACTTTGGTCTTTTTTTGAAAATTGAATGAAATTATGAAATAAGCAAAATATAAAATAATACATTCAAAACTGTATCTTTTAAATAGAAAAGAGTCTATCTAAAGTTAGAACTATACCTTACAATTAACCATTATGTTCCTTTTACAAAATCTGTTTATATATATATATATATATATATATATATATATATTAAGCTTTCGAGGTTTTAGAAAAATTGTACGCAATCGCTTAAGAAAATTTTTGTTTGAGATTTAATTAAGTAGAAACAGACAGTATTTTTAGAAGGGCTGTTATATATAGTAAATTTTTGTGCCTAAAAATAACACATTATTTCTTCATGCAAAATCTGCATTGCTCATTTAAACAAACTTTTAAGTTACGGAGGACAACAGAGAAAAATTCTGAATTGGATAGGAAAAAATTTGTTTATGTTCTAGTTAAACAGGAACTGGTTATATTGCATGAAATAGTTATTCTTAACATCCAAAACCTGCGAAGTGCAAAAGATGTATATAAAATTTATTTATATATTAAAATTTTGTCTTCCTTTCGATTCAATGAAATAAGTGAAATTTTATATAATGCATTAAATAATTAATTTTTATATAAAATGTGCTTCTAGTTGGTCATAAAATATATCTTGAAAATAACATTGTGCTCGTTTTGAATCAAATTATATTATTCCTTTAAGGAACGTGTAAGCTTTTGCGGTGATTAGAGACTTAATATTAAACCGATTAAGAATTTTTTAAAAATATTTAATATTATTTTATTGCCTAAATAAGATATTGCATCCAGCTAAAATCATGTAATATACCAATAAATAAATGATCTGGTCTTCTTACAAAATCTGTATCGTTGCTTTAAACAAGCTTTTAATTTTTCGAGGCGATCAGAGAAATAATATTGAATCGATTAAGAAAAAGCTTGTTTAAGTTGTAATTAAGTAGCAGTATTGTATGAAATAGCTGTTGAGCATATTGAATTCTTGTGGGGGGGAAATATGCGACTTAAATTTCCTTTTTTGGGGGGGTTTGGTCTTTTTTCCATAATTTCAGTGAGATAAGTATAAGTGTAAATAGCGCATTAAACATTTTATTTATTAAATTGATACATTTACCAGGATAAAGAATGGTAAAAATGAATTATAAATCCGATTTTATTGTGGTAGGTTCAATATTTCATTAGAAATAGTTCCAGTTTTTGGTGTCGTACGCATTTAAGTATTTGCTCATTGCACCATTACATATATAACAAATTTGCTAATCTCACAATATTCTTCCGTAAATTTTGTGTTTGTTTGTCACATTTTAAACACGCTTCGAAACGGAATTATTTTTCGAAATAACATTAAAAAAAGAAAAATTCCACATATAGCAACATGAAATTAAGTAAATAAAAATGTATTAAATAATTTTTTGGTTAACATGGATAAAATTAAACTACATTTTACCCAAGAATAATTATTTGTAGGTTAGCAAGTATGCCTATAGATACCATTACAAACGTCATTCTAAATCGCAGAAAAAAATGTAGGGACTTGCACTAATCAGATAATATTCAATCGCTTAAGAAATATTTTATTTTAAGATTCAATTGAGTAAGCAACAGACATTATTGTGTGAAATAGCTATTTTTCAAGTTAAACTCCTGCGAAATAAAAAGGATAATTTAAAACGATTTATCTTTAGAAATTGGCGCTTTTTTTCGTATATTCAACTACGTAGCCAAAACAGTAAATAAATGAAATAAATGCTTTATTCATGCATTGCTGACAACTTTTATTTTTTCTCAACACCACTAAAATTTAATACGATCTCTTTGGTCTATGTAATAGCAAATTTTGAAGATTACTTAAAGCAAAATTTACTAGTAAATTGTAGTTGTCAGAAAAAAGCGTAAATCTCGGCAGTTTTGTTTATGAAAAAATAATTTTTGTAAATTAATGAAATATGCCAAAATTTAATAACTCTGTTTTTACAAAGTTTGTATTGTTCTTTCAAACAAACTTTTAATTTTTTGAGAACATAAAAGAAATAGCATTGATCCGAATAATATTTTTTTTAGTATAAGTTGTAATTTAATATTAATTAACAAGCAACTAACAAGCAGTACTGTATTAATTAACAAGCTGTACAGTATGAAATGGCAATCCTACGTAGAGCATGATTAACGCAGGGACAAACTTCCAGTGTTGCCAAATATATATATATATATTTTTTTTTTCTTAATTAAGAAATTCCGAAATCATATAAGAATTTTTTAAATAGTTATGTTTTTTTTAATTTTATCACGAAGCATGATCAAAAACCGGGGCTTCCGAGTTGCGAACAACTTTACGCCCATGTTCGATCGAATACCGGATAGGCAGTCATGGGGGTTTCGTAGTTGCAAAGCAACTCCACACACTGAGATGCCCCCTTTTTACGTATTAAACTCGGAAGGAAAAAAAAGCATTTCAAAGACACTTGTTTAAAAGTTTAGATTTCATTTTTCACATATTCAATAAGTTGAGTGAAATTGGGAATAACGCGCATAGGTACCAAATGAAAATATTTTGATTTGATTCAGAAATATTTTTATAAAATAAATACATGCATTTAAACAGAAATAAGTTTAATTAAAGTTAAACAGTCTTTTATAAAATTTCTGGTGTGAAACATTTTAATAATATTTCAGTAAAATTTCTTGCATGTTTAGTGGTAAGAAATGCACAATGATGAGAAAATGAGTAACATAAGTGAATTTATGTGTTATTTTTCGTGAAAACCCATTCTTGATGTCATAATTATTTGCATATGTTTACTCCAAAAATTGTATTCGTGTGCCAAAAATAACGTAAGAAGTAATTTTTATTGCTTTTTGATTTCTCAAAATTAGAAGTTATAAAAAAAGGGAATAATGAATTTTTAAATTCAGAAAGTCAAAATAATAAAATTATTTTTTTAGTTCTACTGCAAAGATCTCTACAACAGGCATAAGTAAAATTAAATGCAATATATTTCTAATATTTACTGAAATTAGTTGCACTATCAATAAACTTTCTGTGTTTGATTTTAGGTGTACTAAAGCGTTGATATGATGATGTTTATTCGTTCATAGATAAAAACTAAAGTTTTCTTTTTTTTTCATTATAAGAAGTACATATTTTTATTTAAATAAAATTTCATTTGAGTAGAGATCATATATGTTAAATGGTATATAACTGCAACATAATCTGTACAGTTATAAGCTTTGTATTTATAAGAAATTTTGAAGAGTTGTATATTTTATTTTAATTAAAAATGAAAAATAACCCAGAATATTGCATTCAATAACTAAACTTTCAACAATTTATAATTACTGTAGAAAAGAATAACTTATTTCCCACTACATTAGTAAAATTTACTTTATTAAATTATGTGTTAACAATCGGAATGAAAATTAACTTAGAAAAGTTTAATGTCAGTTTTTATATGGAAAACTTCTAAAAAAGTTATTATTAATATAAACAATTCTCATTTCTTTTACAATAGATGTTATATATTACAGTAGTATATAATATATATGTGTATTGGGTTGTCCGGAAATTTCGTGCCGTTTGGGAAAATTAATTCGTACCGGAAAATTCCAGCATTTAAGTGTTAGACATTAATTTCGATAGCTAATATTTAATATTAGCTGGCAAAACTTTCCGGTACGAATTAATTTTCCCAAACGACATGAATTTTCCAAAAAGCCTAATATATACAGGGTTCGTACGGCTCCTGGAATTTTGCGACCAGGAAATTCTTCGGTACCAGTATTTTCTTACAGAAAATCCTCCATAAAAGAAAGCGAGGTTTCACGAGTTTAACCTAGATTTCTATTTATATAAAGAAAATACTGGTGAAACTCCTGGAAAATTCCCTAAAGCGTACGAACCCTGTATATACGCTGTTACAAACAAGGCTGTAATGAAGGGTGCAAGGTGGTATACGCCGTAAAGTTTCTGGATTTTTTTTTTTATGAAACTACGCATACCTTCTCTTTCTGAAGTAAACTATAGCGTTTTCTCTTTAGCGCTTTGTTTTATTTTTTTTTTATAAAAATAGCACTGGTTATAAAAAGAAAAGACATGCTTTAATTATTAAGTACCTAAACAGAATAATTAGATAGATTTGTCATATGAAATGTATTTTAAATTATTTACTTTATTTTAAAAAGTTGGAAAATTAAATCATAATTTGAATTGTAAAAGTAAAAATAAAATCTTTATTCAAGCATTAAAAAACTCTTTCTAATTTTTTTTTCTTTTAAAGCATTTCAGTATGTTTTTTTTTTTTTTTTTTTTTTTTTTTTTTAACATAGATAATTAAAACATGTTGACATTTATTTTTTAATAATGTATCACGTTAATGATTTAAATATTTTTAATAATTATACTTTAAAATAAAACTCGACATATATGTTTTGCAAGCATAAACATAGATTTATCACCTTGAAGTACGGTGGTCTATTTTTACACCACTTAATTTTAATTCCCAAATGCCTCAATGGCGCCACAATTTTAGAATAAAATTTACCTTTTATTATGTATGGGAAGACGAGCTTTTTTTTTTTTACTTATTTCCAAATAAATTTGTTCGGAAATTCTGGTGTCATTCAATCATTTCATCATTTTAGCAACAGAAGTTCTCTGCCACTGATCGGGTTAAGAAATGTGAACATACCACAGAACTTTAAATTCTTAAAAATCACACTTTGCAAAATACTTTAAAAATATATATATATTAATTGATATACAAGTAAAATATCCTAAATAGACTAATTATAAATTTCGAAACTTCTAAAAATAGACACAATGCTTTACAAAGCACATAAGTTGAAACTTTAACAGGACATTAAAGAAAACTCCACATATGTGTTTTATAAGTCTGAACTTTTACAAGTCTGCTTTTTTTTAAATAAGTTATATGGCATGTTAAATATGGTATATGATATATATCTTAAATTCTTTAAACTAACATGTTATTGCAGGTTTAAAAGTAAATATATTTATAGATTTATATACTTTAAAAAAAATAGATTAAAAGCTAATTTAGAAATTCTAAGAAAGAATTAAATAACAACTGCTTCTAAATATTATGCACAGTGTTTAGAAAAGCAAATAAACTAAAACTGTAATTTAAATGAATATATATTTTAGCTAAATTTTAATATATTTTAAATAATTGCTTATGAATAATATAAAAGAAAATAAAAACAGTATGTTTATAAACTAAGTAACAATGATAAAATGAAAAATATATATAGATTAAATATTAATTATGAAAGTTTTAAAAAGCGGCATAATTCATTTTGACGCATTTAAACTGAAACTTTGACGGGAAGGTAAATTTTAATTTCATTAAAATAGTATTTGTTTATAAATAATACAAAATAAAAGAAAAAAATATCTTCTTTTAAAAAGCAGGTAGCTATGAAAAATAAATGAATGTTTAAACAGATTAATATGAAAGCTTAAAAATTAGACATATTTTTTTTACAATGAATATTTTTTTACAGTGAAACGTTGAATGAAACTTGAATTTTTGGCTTTTTAAATTTTTGTTTATGAATAATATGAACAAAAAGACAAAAAGCTTGGTAGCAATGGTAGAGTTTAAATAATAGCTTAAACAGATTAAATATGTATTACTTATGATAGTTTTAAAAAAGACATGATGTTTTATAAACCATGTAAATAAAAATTGCAAAATGAAGGTGAATTTTAATCTCTTTGAAATATTTTTTTCTGAATAATACAGCTAATAAGGAAATAACCTATATGTTTATGAACTAGGAAACAATTCTAAAAGTACTCCCTTTTGTACAATTTTATTAAACATTGAAGAGTTTCTCTTACAATTTTTAGAACCGGAAAAAGGAAAATTTTTAGAATTGCCTAGACATTTCTGTAGAAAATTGTTTATTTACTTTTCAATGATTAGAAAAATAACTAACAGCTCTTATAATGATAAAACCACTTGTCTTTTTTCTCCCAATGCTTATACAAAGGATTATTAAAAATAAAAATATGCCTTTTAGAATTTTTAGTAGAATATTAATTAACTTTTAATAAATCCGAAATAAATGTATTTTTAGAGTTGACTAGTATTTTAAGTAAAAAATAACATTCACTTTACAATTATTAGAACAATAATTGGTATCTTTTATAATGATAAAAATATTTAATACTGATATAGTTTTATAACGTATATTACAAAATATCGGAATTATTTATTATAGTCATTTCTCAATGTGTCAAGCATATTGGTGTTCGTGCTCATTTTATATTTTATGTAATTGTTATTATTTTTCTGTACTAATAAACATTTTATGCTGCAATAGAGAAATAACATCTTAAATAACATTTGTATATAAATGCAAGCAATATTTAATTTACGTCCTATGACCTATCACAGGAAATTTTTCAATTATGTGTTATAATCACTTTTCAGTGGATCACAGTTAGGTACTTTGGAATGAAAGTTTTTTATGCAATATTAATATCTATGTTCATTTTGATTTCATACGATTTATAGGTCTTTCATTTTAATTATACACTTTTTTAGTGTGCATTGGAAAATATCTTTAATATTTCGAAAACGTTGTCCATAAAATGTAACACAAACATTCTTTACTGATTACTACTAATAATTTATCAATGCTAAATAAATAATTTATTAAATGTTGCTATATTCCCGATCGTATCGTGAATTAAAAATGTCTACTTAATGATTTTCAATAATTGAATGCGAACAGTTTTTTGCAAACACATATGATGTTGCGGTCAAAACTATTTATTCCCTAATGTCCCAAAATATGAATAAATGAAGTTTTTACTTTTCAAACCATTTTTCTTGAATTTATACATTTTTTATAATAATTGTGCAATATTAATACTATACTGCGCAATGTTGCCAGTGGGCTACATTTTTTAAACTCAGTTTTCTTGATTACCGCCAGTTTTTTGCAAAAGTAAAATTCGCCTTACTTAATGACATATTAAATAAGACAAAAACAAGGATAATTATACAATTTCAAAAAAGTGGTGCAAATCAAGCAATCTGAATTTTAAAAAAAAGTAATCCACTGGCAACAGTGGCATTGCTCAGTGATATATAGTACATGAATAAAATAAATTTTAACTTTTAACACGTTGAGCGCCACACTTATTTATGTTTAAGGAAATCCCAGTCAGGCCACGCGCGCTGCTCAGGGCCTGATTACCGGCGGGGCAAACTTCCACCAGTAAATTTAAATAGAAGTTTTCAGCTTATTTAAACCCCATATTCATGAAATTTTTCTCTAAAGGATAAGGTAACAATTTCTATTCTTTTTTACCGGTGGATATTCATCATATTTTACACTGTCACCGTCGTGGACTAGTTGCACGCAATCACTCTATTTAAGCAATAACATTCGCCTTATGCAATTACAGGTCTGCTATTAAATAAGGTGAAAATGTTCTCTTTGAAATTTCTGGTGTATCACCTAATGAATAAAAAATGAATAAAAAAATAAACTTCAAAAAGAAAATATCGTGTAGTGTTAGGGTTACAAAAATCCAATTATAAAAAACAGCTGCTAAATATAAATTTTACTTGGAGAACAACTTCATGTTTTGAAATTTCTTAGAACATAAATCTCTTTATGTCTTCTGACAACTCTTATCTGAACCAAAGTTTAGTGTAAGGTTAAGTAAAATTTACAAATATTACATTTTATAAAATTATTAAAAAACGAAATCGGCATTTATAGGGATATTTAGAATATTTATTACTCTATTCCAATCGAATCCCTTTCTTTTAATTGTTGTTTTTAGCAATTAAGGTTGTACTCAAATCCAAACAGCTTATTTTGTGACTTATTCATAGCTGCCAACTTTTACGCTTAATTCCTACCACTAAAATTTTATACTAAATTTTATCTTATTAAATTGACAAGATCGTGTGATTACATAACGAACAAAATTCTATTAAATTTTAGTGGTAAGAAAAAAGCGTAAAAGTTGGCAGCTATGCTTATTTTTAAATTCATTTTTGCTCTAATGCATCCAATTGGCAGGTTCTCTTATTCAGAAACTTTATAATGTTCGTATTGGTCGATTTTTTGATAAAGGCAGAATATATTTCAAAAAATGCTGTCAAAGTGGACATTTTGAACCGAATTTTCCGAAGCGATAGCGCTGGAAACAAGAGAAAATTATCGTACTGTGAAAACAATTGTTTGTAAATCAATTTGTAAGTAAATGAACAAAAAATATCATGTCTTCATAAATCACGCCGCCATGTTTCATGTTTTTATTTTTAAAAATGAGTCTGAAAATGTGTCAGAAAATTTTGAGTTGTTGAGCGTGGGAAAATATATTTTTTTAAATACTGCCTTAATAGAATTAGAAAGTATACAAGTGCGATACCCTTACATATAAATGTAGAACATTTTAAATATGAAACTTCCTACTCAATGTTTTTCAACATCAAGAAAGTTGAAATATTTTAATTTGAAAAGAAACTATCAAATGAATTTTATAACTAGTATTATATTGTACTTTAAAGTAACGCTTGGGCATAAAGAGTTTATATATGTCCATTGTCTGATACATATGAAAAAGTGGCCTTGGCTGTTTTGGAGGCCTTGCCGAGATAGAAAAAATGACCTTAGGTAGAAAAAGAATTTTTTTCATACATATTTTCTGCCAACCAATACGCACTCAAGTAATTTTTTTCAATATTTATATAATTTATTTTATATAAAAAAAAACAATTTCTCATTGATTCGTGGTTATGAAAAATACAAACAAATAGTATATTTTGTTAGTATATTAACATACATGTTTATTTATGTTTTTAAAGATAATTAATGTTCCTCTTTTGCTATGCATTATTTATAGTGCATTAGGGAAATATATTTTTCAATATCGGAAAAAAGTTATCCCTGAAACAAAATATAAGGAGTCACTCTTTTCGGTTTACTAATAATAATTTATGAATGCCGAATGAATAATGTATCATTGTAAATTCTACCAAATTTTGATTAAAGTTTGTATACATAAACACGTAATTAATTATTTTAAATAACTTAATGAGAGCTATTCTTGTAAGAACTTATACAGTTACTGTCAACAATATTTAATTTATTACCATTGTTTATTATATACAAATTCTAAATTACAGGCAGTTTTCATTTTGCCGTGATAATCTAATTTATAGACAAATAATCTTTCTAGAAGTATAGACACTTCGTTGTTCTTTTATATGTTTAAAAACCATCAGGTTTTGTTTAATTTAATTATACGCTTTTATAGTGCATTAGAAAAATATTATCTTCAATATTTCAAAAATATTATCCATAAAACAAACATATTTTCCCGATTATCACTAATAACTTTTTGAATGTTAAATGCATAATTTATTTAAATACTGTCATACTTCAAATCATAGTTTGTATAGTAAGTTTCTAATTGACGTTTTTAAATAATTCAGTAAGAACTGTGTTCGTAATTACATACCATGATGCTGTAAGTAATATTTAATGCATGTTCATTTTTTAATGTATAAAAATTCCCAATTATAGTCATTTCTCAGCGGGGCATCACAGCTGCCAACTTTTATGTTTTAATCCTTCCACAATTTTTAAACAGAAAAATTTGTGTATCCCCATAAATTTTGGATTTAAAAAAAGCAAAATTATATGGTAATATATAGTGGTAGAAAAAAGGGTAAAAGTTGGCAGCTAATGGTCATGGTTATGAAATTTACGAACAAAAAAAACAATATTTTCATGTTATATTCATGTCCGTATTAATTTATAGTAGTTTAGAAAATCCTTATTTTTCAATTTTTAGCTATATGCATTTCATAATTTTACAAAATGTAAAAAAAAAATATATCAAGAAAAAATAATAATCAAACATACTTTTCTGATTATTAGTAATAGTTTATGAATGTAAGCTTAATGTTTCTTTTTAAATGCTGCCATATGCATAATCATTTGTTTTAAATATGTACCTAACTAGCGGCACTCCCTCGCTTTGCTTCGGGTTAACCTTGAAAACCTTCATCTCTTTGTGTTTTCTGTAGACCTTTTTAATGTGTACAATAATTAGTACATTATTTTGATAAATCTTGTAGGGTTCAGCCTGCGTTTGCAATGTATAAGCGGAAAAAATGAAATTATTTACGACATCACATTAAAAACCTCAAAAATAACAGTATTTCTCCACTATTTAATGGATGTTATTATACATATAAACCTTCCTCTTGAATCACTCTATCTATTAAAAAAAACCGCATCAAAATCCGTTGCGTAGTTTTAAAGATTTAAGCGTACATAGGGATATAGGGACAGAAAAAGCGACTTAAACCTCAAAAATAACAGTATTTCTCCACTATTTAATGGATGTTATTATACATATAACCCTTCCTCTTGAATCACTCTATCTATTAAAAATAACCGCATCAAAATCCGTTGCGTAGTTTTAAAGATTTAAGCGTACATAGGGATATAGGGACAGAAAAAGCGACTTTGTTTTATACTATGTTAAGATTACGCTTTTAAATAATTCAAAAGCACAAAGATATTTGTAATCAGTTGTGATGTTGCTTTAACAATAATTAAATTATGTTAATTATCTTATAAAGACAGTCAATTCTAGATATTTCTCGGTAGCTCATTGTTATGTAATTTACAACTAAGAAGCATATTTTGGTAGTATATTAACATATCTTGTAATTTATGTATTTTAACATCAGTATTTGTTTTCTTTTAATTATATACAATTAATGGTGCATTAGAAAAATTGAATTTTGAAAATAGGAAAAATCTTATCCATAAAACAAACATGTAAACAAATAAAAAATCATTTTTCTAATTACTACTAGTATTTTATAAATGTTGAATGAATAATTTATTAAAAACTGACATATTCCCGATTATATATTGAATAATAAGTTTAAAATTAATGCTTTAAAATAATTCGATAAAAGTTGTTCTTGTAATTACTAATAATGCATAGAAAATATTTTACCTATTTTAATTCTTTAATGAATAAAAATTCTAAACTATAGCCATTTCTCGATGGCCATGGATATTTAATTTGAAAAAAAAAAAAAAAAAAAAAAATATTTTGGAAGTATATTGATAGTTATGTATACTTTTAAAACGATTATTTTCTTTCATTTAATTATATACTATTATGCTGCATAAGAGAAATATAATCTTCAATATTGAAAAAATCTTTTCCATAAAACAAAATGTAAGAAAACATTCCTTTCTAATAACTAACAATAATTTAAAAAATGGTTAATGAATAATTTATTAAGTACTGCCATATTTTCGATTATTGTTCGTGTTATAAGATTCAGTCTAATTAACTATTCAGTCTAATTCATTAAGTCTGTTAACTAATTTAAAAACTATAATTAAAATTCTTCGTCGTTTTAACGTTATTTATTGCTTGTAAATTTTATCCAATATTAATTTAAAGTAGTTTTTATAGAACAGAACATTTATTTCTTTTCGTTCTTTGATTTATTAAATTTTTGCCAGACTTAAGAAATTCAGAAAAATTAAATTATAAAAGAAAAAAAAACCCTGTTCATTTGCACTGTTTACATGCAATGATTATTCAAAATTAAATATCTGTTTTAATAACTTTCTTAATGAAATTCTGAAACCCTTATTAATTTGTAAGATTTCAGTTAAAGTAGAGGCAATTACTATTATAAATATTATTAAAACAATCATTGTTTTGACTTCAAATAATTTTTGAAATGGGACAGTTTAGTTGTTTATTATGTTTCACGAATCGATTAATAATCTTTGAAATTCATTTGTTAAATATTTAAAAAGTGATTCTATGTTGTTAGAATCATAAACATTTATGTATATATGTAAAATCTAACAGATAAGTTGAATCGTTTTGGAAACAGTTTCGCCCTGTAATATATGATTTTTTTCTTCAACGTTATATGACAAGCATATGTTTTTTAACAATACTGTCACCTTTATTGAGATATTTACGGGTGTCCAAAAATAACTGATGAATTTTAAAATTCAATAACTTGCAAACGGTGACATATATTTAAAAAAATTCTTGCAGGAGGGTTATGTATGATGTCAGGAGTTTTCTTACTGTAATTCTAGATTTTAGTTCGAATTTCAAACAATAGATGGCACTGACAGCGATTGGCGCTCAGTCGAAGGGGCGTCAGTTTCGGCTTCGAGTGAGCACCAATCGCTGTCAGCGCCATCTATTGTTTGAAATTCGAACTAAAATCTAGAATCACAGTAAGAAAAACTCCTGACATCATACATAACCCTCCTGCAAGATATTTTTTTAATATCTGTCACCGTTTGCAAGTTATTGAATTTTAAAATCCTTCAGTCACTTTTGGGACACTCAGTATGAAGACGTAATTCTTTAATGGTAGGTATTCTTAAACTTTAGATTACGGGATAGGGAGAAAAGAGCTATGAATAAAGAGGAGGAGACAGTGTATAACGGTTGTAAGGGAAGTAACTGAAGATGTAGTAACAAGATGGGGGCCGTTATTTGTTTACATCGGATCAGGGCATCATTAAAGGCTGAGAAAACCTCCACCAGTAAAACCAAATAGAAAATTGTAGCTTATTTATGACAAAAAAATCTTCCTAAAACAAAAAGAAAATTACTATTCAAATTTATTGGAGGAAGTTTCCCCAGCGGTAATCAAACTCATTGACGTTGAGGGAAGATTGTTTATGTAGTCAGAATATGGCTGACTACTGCCTGACTATAGATTTTATCCATGTCACGTCACCTGCGGTTAAAGAGAAGAAAAACATCAATAGGTATGAAAAACATTTTAACACAGCTTTCCCTTAGTCCAATAAACAGTCTTTTTCGAAGGGCATATACCCTCAGAGGCGTGGCTGTTGCCATTCGTAGGTAAGGTCCATTGCAGGGCAAACTTCGACCAGTGAAAACGAATAGATATTTTTGCCTTAATTATGACAGAAATTTTGCAAGAATAGAGCGTTTAAATAAGGGAAGATTTTCCATTCAATTTTAATGGCGGAAGTATGTCCTGCTAGTAATCAGCTCCTGCGGAACCGGTTACAGGTGATATCGCTTGAGAAACATCACCATTTTGAAGATACGCCAATTCTTTTTTATTCATAGTTCCATGGTCTACCAGTTACGAGTGAAGTAATTGAGGATGTTGTCACATGATGGCGGCCGTTGTATTTGTCTACATCGGATCAATAGGGCATGAATACCACCGGCACAAACTTCCACTAGTAAATTTTATTAGAAAATTTCGCTTTCTTTAACCGTCTTATTACCGTAATTTCCGGCGTATAATCCGCAGCTCAAAGAGTCGTTTTTCGACCCAGAAATTTTATTCAATAATTGTAGTTAAATATTTACAGCGATCTTTTAAGTTACATTTTATAAAATAATATTTCTGGGTCGAAAAACGACTCTTTGAGCTGCGGATTATACGCCGGAAATTACGGTAATGCAAATTTGCTTTTTGCCTTGTCTCCATGTGGCGGAACTTCTGGGTCTGACTACTGTAGACGATTCCATCAGTAGAAACGGATAGATACTTTTGTTTTAATTATGACACAAGAACAAAACGTTTAAAAAGGGGAAAAAATATTCAAATTTATTGGTGGAAGTTTGGCCCGACGTTTAACAGTTCCTGCGTTACAATTGAAGCTTCACCAGTTTGAGGATATGTCAATAACCTCTTTATTCATAGTTCAATCTTAGGGGCACCATACGTCACAGCGGCTATTTGTTTATTATTCTATTCCTATCACCTTTTTGAAGAACAATCTCTTATACTAGGACAGTTATAATAGGACATTTTACAGATATATCTACTAAAAGTAAATTGTTTTATAAATTTTGGTACGATTGGATATAAAAAAGGTCGCTTGTCCCGGCCCGTAATCAGAAGGTTAAGGGGGGGGAAATTAAAAATCATAAAAATCTTTAAAAATTCATCTTATTTAGGTGCATTTCATTTTTAGACACTAAAATACTGAAAAATAATGTATTTTTTTGAATTATTTGAACTATAATTAGTCATTTGTGAAGCATTACTAATAAATCAGTTTAAAATATTTAATGTTACATATATTAGAAAGCGTCATTAGTAATATAAAATATAATAGTAATAAGTAAAATATTATTTCATATTTTAATTGCTTGAAAGGCGTATAGCCAACATAGTGAAAAAGTATCCAAGCTGAGACTCGAACACAGGTCATCAGTATAGCGCACTTACGTTCTACCAACTGAACCACTTGGAACGATACTCAGCCTGGCACTTCTCACGAGAACATGTCGGCAAGGTTACAATCGCAGCACAAGACGGAATATTTTTCCGTGAGCCACCAACCTTGGGGCAAACACGAAACTAAAGAGAATCCAGTATCGATGATTGAATAAATCTATATTAATACTTGGAAATTTTTTCCTTAGAAAATTTATGGAAATATATTCTATATGGAAATATATTCTATGGAAATATATTTCCATATTTCTATGGAAATATGGAAGTTTTCTATGTAAAAAATTCCATGTATTAAAATAGATTTAAGTAAAATATTATTTTTAATATATATATATCATTTAAATAAATATATATTAAAAAATCAAAAATATTAAAAATTAATAACGTTAGTACTGCACATAGATTAAAATAATAATAATAATAATAATTTTTTAAGCATTTATAAAAACCGCTTTTATAGAAAGCCGCTTTCATTAATATTCAAAAATACCCTAATATTTACACAAAATTAATTTCTGCATAAAGGAACGTTTAATGTAAAATAAAAGAAAAAAAAGAACAGCAAAATATTTAAAGTATTTTCTTAAATTCATTTAATTGGACCGTACAACTGTTTGCCTTTTTATCAGCAGAAATATTAATAACGTAAATACTGCGCATAGATAAAAAAATAAAAATAAAATAAGTATTTATAAAAACCGCTTTTACAGAAAATCACTTCCATAAAGGTTAAAACATATCCTGATATTTATACAAAATTAATTTCTTTATAAGTAATGCTTAATGTAAAATAAAAGAAAAAAAAACACTCAAAATATTTAAAGTATTTTATTAAATTCATTTAATTGGACCGTAAAACTGTTTGCCTTTTTATCAGCAGAAATATTAATAACGTAAATGCTGCGCCTAGATTAAAAAAAAATAAGTATTTATAAAAACCGCTTTTATAGAAAATCACTTACATAAAGGTTAAAACATATCCTGATATTTATACAAAATGAATTTCTTTATAAGTAATGCTTAATGTAAAATAAAAGAAAAAGGGAACGTAAAATATTAAAAGCCTTTAACTAAATGCATTTAATTAGTTCGTAAAACTGCTTATTTATATCAGCTTAACTCATAATTGTATTGAAATTAATATCAAGCCCAAGTACTAAGAAGAACGTTTGTAATTATAAACTGGAAAAACTCTTCAATGATTAAAATTACCGTAATTTCGCGCGTATACGCCGCACCTCAGGCAATTCGATTTCCTACCAGAATTTATTTTAAATAAAATGTGACTTTATTCTGCTTAGCACTTATTTGACTTCTTATTCTCAATAAAATTTCCGGTTTGAAAACGACTTAACTAAGCTGCGGCGCATACGCCCGAAATTACGGTAATAACCTTTCGCATTTATTATTAGAAAGAAAACTTTTTCTATTTACAAAATCAATGTATTCAAGTAGAAATTTTCGATACAAAGAAATTTTAAAGGGATATCTTGGCTATCCGAATTTTTCCATATGAATTTGGAATTCCTGAATAATAATAAAAAAAAAGAGACTAAATTGACAACCCTGGGCAGAACGTTTATGTCGATACCATGTAACTATGAATAAAAAGAAATTGACGTATCCTCAAATGGTGAAGATTCAACTCTAACCGGTTCCACAGGGCATTATTACAGCTGTGGCAAACTTTCACAAATAAATTTGAATGGAAATTTTCTCCTTAAGGCCTCAATAATGAAAATAAAATTCTGAGAAAATTAGGGAAAACTATCTATTTGTTTTTACTTGTGGCAGTTTGCCCACGCGATAGTCAGGCCCTGCTTTTCGCCATAATGCAACAATATAAACCATCGTCCTGTCAATGCTAGTGAAATTGATTACCGTGAATTTGAATTTCCACTGGTATATTTGAATAGAACATTTCGTCTTATTTAAACACTTTATTCATACTTATTTCTGTCGTAAATAGGCAACTTTTTCAATTATGTTGTACTGGTGAAAATTTGCCAGGTGTTTTTCAGGCGCTGATCGGATGTAAACAAACAACAGCCGCCATCTTGTGACTACAACTTCAATTACTCAACTCGCAACCGGCTGACACTACACTATCTGTCTCCTCTTCAGTATTCACTGTTCCGTTATCTGTACAAATATGTCCCTATCATAAAAATTTGCAGTTGCATTCTATTTTCACAAAAGCATAAACCTTGATCCGAATGATGAGTATTATTTATACGTTTACTTCTCTACAGGGTGAATCTAAACTCTTGGGCAAAACTTTAAGGGGTGATAGTACACATCAAGACAAACAATATTAACTCATTAATGCCGGTTGGTACGAAAAGTTACCATTTAAGAGATACGAAACTTTTAAATATGAACACCAGTATCTTAGTAAAAAAAAATCATAATACCTAATGTGAAACTATCAGAGATGCAATCAGTTAAAATAACAGCATGGGAAAACTGGTGTCAACCGGTATCGAAGTATTAAAAGAAGTGTAAAATAAGTCGGTGTTAATGGGTTAAATAGGAAACTAAGGGTCCCAAACGTCTTCCGAAGGAGATAGGCGCCATTAAAGTTTAGGGTCCAAAATTTAAAATGATTATAAAAAACGGAAAAATTGGTTGATTCGTTTGCGGTTTTCGCTAAAACTATTCTTTATGTCAGCATTTTCTTAAAAATAAATTTTAAAGATAAAGTTTAAAAAATTCCGATAGAGAGCGCTTTAACACCTCCCTCAGTTTACGCTACTTAACCACTCCCAACGATTCAGATTTTGAGCTCAAAATTTAAGTTTAAGTCTAAGCTTTTAATGAGAAAGCATTTAATGAGATAAAAAAAATAACGGTAAAAAATAGTTTTTCGTTACTCCAAAGTCTAAAGCGCCCTCTATCGGCATTTTTTTAAACTTTATCTTTAAAATTTATTTTTAAGAAAATACTGGCATAAAGAATAGTTTTAGCGAAAACCGCAAACGAATCGACCAATTTTTCCGTTTTTTATAATTATTTGAAATTTTGGACCCTAAATTTTAATGGCGCCTATCTCCTTCGGAAGACGTTTGAGACCCTTAGTTTCCTATTTAATATTGTTTGTCTTGATGTGTACTATCACCCCATAAAAATTTTGCCCAAGAGTTTAGATTCACCCTGTATATTCTATAAGTACATCGCCTAGAATACATAATGTGGAAAACGGTTACAAAATAGTACTATAAATTAAATCAGATAAATGTAGAACGATTCTAAAAAGATAACGGGTCGATCGCAGCGACATCTTCTAGCAGTGGCGTAGACAGGGTGGAGGTCCAGATGGTTTGGATATCACTAAGTTTATAAAAATATTTTTGCCTTATCTAATCGGAGAATTTTCTGCGATATTGAAGGCTTAGAAAACTTTATAATATTACTGGCTTGCAGAGCATTTGAACCCCCTTCTCTGGCTACGCCACTGTCTGCAAGCTGTTTTCCACGCAAACATTGTATAAGAATCGAACTGAGAAAACATTTCAGCTGGTGATAAATATTTTAAATAATTAAATAATACCCTATTTCCTTTGACTTGGATAGTGATTTTCATAAGCTTTGAAAATATGAATGATATTGATCATGGCCAGAAAACGTGATATGCATTCTTTTGTGCCTGGTCGCAGTACTCGATACAAGACAGCAAACTAGAAACCATCGCTATTTAGCATACCAAAGGATGAATCTCTGCTAGAAGAGTGGAAAAGATTAATTCTCTGATATGAAAAAAAAACTAACTTCAAAATCAGTTACATCTGAAATATACACTTACGAGCAGATTTTGTTTATGTTGTCAATAGTGAAACTATTTTTAAAGCAGTTCCAGTTTGGCCTTTTTTTTAATTCCGAAATTTTGCATCCATACCAGAAATTCCGTATCAGGTTCTTTTGGTTACTTAATTTCAGATATTTCATGACTTCTTAAATTAAAAATTCTTGTTTCAGAATTTCCGGTTTGAATTCGAAAATTTTCAATTAAAAAACTGTAAAACCGTTTTCCACACATGTATTCTAGGCACTGTACTGTAAGTGTCGTTTAATTCCAAAAAGCCTTTGGTAACTTGGTCTGCGTGAAAATTTTGGTTTTTGATTGTGTTAATATACTGGTTCCTCATATCGAAGGGTAGGAAATCTATTCCTAAAATAATTAAAAACTATTTGATTTTTCTTGTAATCTGCTGTCATTTGTCGTATTTAAACTTAATGTAAAACTTCGCCAGTATGTAAACGGTAAATCCTTAAAAATAATCATCTTTGCAGTCTGGGGCAAAATACATGAAAATGTTTTGCAGCATCATGAATAAACTTAATGAAGAAAAAATAAAATTGAGTAAAAATAAAATCTAACTAGATGGAACCCGTCAAAACTTGACGCAAAAAATTACTATAACAATATCAGTAAAATAAGCTTCCTTATTATTTATGAAGGAGTGCGTATAAAACATTCTTTCAAATATTTTATTTAAATTTTTCCCCCCAGTCAAATACAGTACTATTTCAGATGCAAACTCCAAACAAACAATCCGTAAATAACTGTGTAATGCAAATCAGTTTGACATTACCACCATATTCCCCACGGCAAGAAAAAAAATTCATGGACCTATGAAGTATATACAAATAGTATATTCCTACGTTCATATCATAATCAGTAAATAACAGAACATAGTAAATAAAGCACACATCTCCCCCCCCCCTCCTGTGATAATGCAACCGAATGAGCTCCTATGCGCATGTGCATTGCATCTGCCCAAAAGCACCGTCGAAATTCGACGTTAAAAAAGTTTTAAAATGATTAAATTAAAAGTTTCAAAATGTCTTCTTTAATCATTGTTCGTTTCAAATCCATATCTTCTAAAACGCATCCATTGTTTTAAGCTAATCAATTTTTATGCAAAGATTAAGAAGGTTTTTACAGTAATAAATCTATCTGCAGATGAGGGAGATTTTTAATGTTTTTCAAGTGTAATTTATTTGTATGGTTTCTTCGGTTCCTTGACATAATCAGGATGATTATCCCTTTTCCATCACAGTCGGGGATATTTTTCCTCTTATATAGTTGGCAAATGTAAAAAAATAAAAAAATGCAATTCCTAGCATATCCTGATATCTGATGGAACATATTCATCAACGAATTCAACTTATCAATTTTATGTTCAACATAAACTAAAAATAGTCTTCTTCTTTTTTTTTTTTTCCCTGACAGATTTTTGTTTAGCGCCAAAAAGGTTCTATGTTATGGATAATCTGATCTTATGATTTATCACTTAAAAAAAAAAAATATATATTATTCACATTTCATGATGGTTAGGGAAATCTATTTTCAATTGTGGCAACTTTCCCAGGGGCTATTTTACATTATTGAAGTAAACTGGTGGTCATTGATAAGATAGAATTGAAAAACTTTTCATGCTTGAAAATTATTTAAAAAGTCGTTAAATTAATCGGCAGTTTTCAAATAAATTTCAATCGAAAGCTAATTTTTTTCTAATTGATGATGTAAGAATTGAAATTGTAAAAGGTAGTAAAAAATAGAAATTTGTAGTATTTCGAAGTGATGCAAGCGCGATGAAAGCTAAAGCGATAGCGCCTTTGTTGTCACAACTGTTGTACATTTCTAAAAATTGCCACTGTATTTTGGCTGGCGTCCAAAAGTGGAAAAACATTTTTTGACATCGAAAGAGAAATTCACAGTGAAAGAGATAGGACTTTGCGCTAATAAGGAACTGTTAAATGAACTTATAATAAATCTACCAAAATAATTCCTATGAAATATTAGTCTTACATTGCTTATTGTACCTAAAAATACAATAATTATTTCAAGATTTTTTTTCTACCATAACACTATTTTTAATAACTTTAAATTTCCTGAAATCCTTTACTTTTGTGATTTTTTTTATTAAAAAAGGAAATCTTCTATCCTATAATTTAAAAAAAAAGCAATGGTAACATGTAATCAAGGTATGCAATCAAGATGAAGAAATCAATGACGGCTCCAATTCTAATCTTTATAATTATGAATGCAAAAATGGGTAAAATTATGTCATGTTAACACAATCATATACATTTTTCTCTTTCGTTTTATCAATGTTAAAATGCACTTCAAGCTAAGCATAACGTCATTTTCACCGGCGCAAACTTTTCACACGTACTTCATATACCTTACATTAATGCTTAAACACCATGCACACAAATATAAATATATTTTGTATTTAATTGTAATGAAAAAATGGCATCAACAAAGTTATAATGCATAATGATAAAATAAACCCAATGGACATTATTCCCGTGACGTCACAATAAATATGAATTTTTATTCGCTTATAAAACACGATGATAAGTATTTTTACCGAAATTTAACTTGCAAATTAACAAATTCGGCCTTAAAATCGCGTGCTTTTAATATTTATTATTTCTCTTTTATTCAACGACAGAGTTTAGAAAATAAACTCTGTGCTTCGGAACAGTAGGCGTTATCCAATTATGACGTCATTAGCAGACGTAAAAGTTTAATTGAAAATTACGGTTAATTAATTAAATTTTCGAACAAACGAATGCACGATAACAAATCTGTGTGCAAATATCTTTCATTTAAAAAAAGAATGATGTAATTTGATGCAGTAGTTTGTTCTCACGGATTGTCGAAAGAAATCGCTTAGCGTTTTAAATATTTAGATATAAAAAGATAAACGAATCTTTTATTTCAAAAGATGTTTGAATATCAACTATATTTCTGTGAAGCATCTATATTTTTATTTATTTGCATCTATATTTCTACCCAGAAATGTTCGATATTTGAAAAACTGTGCAATAAAAAATATAGAAAGCTGAAGCTTACTGTAATTTCGCGCGTATGCGCCGCAGCTTAGTTAAGTTTTTCTCAAACCGGAAATTTTATTGAAAATAAGAAGTCAAATAAGTGCTAAGCAGAAGAAAGCCACATTTTACTTAAAATAAATGCTGGTAGGAAATCGAATTGTCTGAGGTGCGTCGTATACGTGCGAAATTACGGTACATTAAAAAATATATACACTTAACAATTCAGAAACTTGCTACTGCTGATAAATAAACTTTCAATCGATTTTAATCCTTTAAGTGAAACTAGGCAACTCAATCCGGGATTCCCGAGTTAAAAAACATAGTTGAAAAAAAATATGGAAAACTTTTTCTATATTATTTAGATTGCCTTCTAACATGACCAAAAAGCATTTTTATATTAATTACGTATATAAAAAATGTATTCAAATTAAGTTTTGAAATTTAGTAAAAGCTTTGTTTCGTATATGCCAAATGCCAGGAATTATTAGCCGAAAAAATAACCAAAGTTCGCTAGTTACAGTAGCCTTTTTTTTTCTCATAATTTCAGGGGTTTAAGCGTGTAGTTCTATTATATGTTTGTTAAATTTGTGTTATAGTTATAATATTTATTTTATTTATTTATTGATAAAATTATAATTTTGGTAAGGAATATTTGCCGGAAACCAAATGCTGAACTATTTGTATTATTTTAATTGCAAACGACTTAATCTCTCGTAATCAGGTTATAAATGGTAGAAATAGATTTAAAGAAAATCATGCTTGTAAATAATTTTTGAAATCACAAATAATCAGTAAAATGATATACAATTTTCAAACGAATTGCATTTGAAAGGTATTTTTTTCCCTATTCGGTGGTGTAAAAATTGAAGTTGTATGATGTTTAGAAGTTAAAAAAAATGCAGTAAAAGCGAAATTTATTGGTCAGGTGTTGCCACCGTATATCGAGGTTGCCAGTTTGGCCTGTTTTTATTCAGAATTTCGAAATACATACTGGTAATTTCAAAAGAAAAATTATTGGCTTAAGAAATAAGTAAATCTCTCTCTCTCCCTCTCTCTTTCTCTTTCTAAATAAATAAATAAAAAAAAATTACACCTATTAATTTCTGGTGTGAATTTAAAATTCTGAATTTCAAAACAGGCCAACCTTTTTTTTTAAATTCAGTTTTCTTGAATGTCACCAGTTTTTTGAGAAAGTAAAATTCGCCATATTTAATGACAGATTAAAGAAGCCAAAAACAAGGCGAATTACTCGTATAATACCATAAGTGATGGCATTCACGCAATGTGAATTTTAAAAAAGTAGCCCACTGGTAACACTGCCGTATATAACGTCAGCGTTCCTATGTATATGTTTTTGCGTTATAATATAGATTATTTATCATATAACAAGAAAAACATTTTCTTTTTACTTATTTTTGAAGCAAAAAATACATTTAAAAAATTACCATTGCTATAATTTATGCTAGTTTAATGAGAAATGTTTCGATTAATATGCACGGTAAAAAATACCTTATGACTAGACGCTGTTAGAAGTTGCCGATATCACATGCGATACAGAAATAAAAATCGATTAATTCCCGCCCGCTCAAACATAATGGATGGCACTTATAATTAAGGTAATATTTAATCGATGATCAAAGTTAGTTGCCCTGTCAGATAACCATAAAACCTATTAGGAAAACCGTTACCTTTCTAATTTTTAGTTTTTATGGTCATTATTTTTAAAATTTTGTACTTTCAAGGCTTTAAAATAAAGTATACGATTCGTTAAAACTGTATGATGATTAATGTTCAGGATGAAATAAAATGAAGATTAAAAAATATATTTTGACATTCGAGGGCAATAAAATAAAGATTATGCAATATTAGCCTTAAAATATATAGTAAAAGATTTATGGATATTTTATGCCACATTATGCTATATTAGATGACAAATTTAGAAAGAAAGAACCTCAAAATTTCTGCGATTGCATTTTGGAATGGTGTAATTTCGGTGCTTGCTGATGATAAATGTTTACATTTGAAAATTTTATATATTTCCAAACCTCCACAACGTTTAGAATTTAAATATTTATTTGTTATTAGTCCTTCGACTGAATGTTGTAGTTATAGTCAGAACCTGATTAAAGCCGGAGAAATCTTCCATCAGTAAATTTTAATAGAAATTTTCGTGCTATTTAAACGCCTTATTTATACAAAATTTTTGTCATACGTAAAGCAAAAATTTTTAATCCTGCTTACTTGTAGAAGTTCGTCTCTTTGGTAATCAAACCCTGGTTATAGTGATAAAACAATATTAACCCCATCGCGACGAGCGCCCTTTACAGAATTTTTAATCTTTTGTCACCGGTTTTTAGAAACAGAATTTTTTAGCTAATTGAATTGCAGAAACATTCTCATTAGGCAAAGTTTTCAATTAAAAATAACTACCGTAATTTCGCGCATCTTAGTTAAGTCTTTTTCAAACCGGAAATTTTATTGAAAGTAAAAAGTCAAATAAGTGCTAAGCAGAAATAAGTCACATTTTATTTAAAATAAATTCTGGTAAGGAAATCGAATTATCTGAGGTGCGGCGTATACGCGCGAAATTACGGTAGTGGGAATATTCAAGGATTCTGAGCACCTTATGCGTCATGTGTACGGGACGCTCGTAAAGGAGGGGTTGGAATCCTTTAATTTAATTTATGTTTTAAGCGTAAAATATGTGTAAAATATTGTCGTTTCTTAATGATAGTGTATATCTTTGCATTAACTATTATAGTTTCATTTTTATTTTAGCATTTAGTAATAAAAAAACGACAAAAAACAACGATAACAACAACAATCACTTAAAGCTTCATATATCTTTGCTGAAACTTTTATTTCATTCTTTAAAATTAAAAAAAAAAAATGGCTACTCGATCGAAAAAATAATTTACGATAAAAAAAAATTAAAAAATGAAAGGTTTTTATAATTTTTTTTATACATTTTACAGATGTTTTCAGGAATTCTTGAAAAGCCATAGGCCATACTAACACATGACCTACGGGAAACGAGAATTCTCGTTTTTATTCCGAAAACATCATCGACTAAGGGCGTGGCTTCTACCTTGCAGAAAATACATCTATATCATGTTGTCAATACTTTTGTAGTTTGTAATGCATTTTATATTAAATCGGTATATTGAACGAAATTCAGAAAAAATACAGATACGTAAACGGCTGCACGCGACACCAATAAATTTAAAAAACTGTTGTGCTTAAAATTCATTTTTAAAAACATAAAAAATTAGTAAACTGAGATACAGTATTTAAACTAATTGGGCTTTTATCCCTATTCGACCATGTAAAAATTAAAGTTATGCAATATTTGAAAATAATTAAATTTGTGAAAAATAAATAAATAAACGGATTCTTAGATGGTTGTCGCCATCGATACGACATCAACATGGGGGGGAGCTTTTATTTATTTTCAAATAAATTTGCTAGTAATAAATTTTCCTGGGGTCATTGAATCATTTGAGTATTTTAGCAACAAAAGTACTTTGCCCCTGAAAGGGTTAAACCATGCAGTGCCTGATTTGGCAAATCTTTCAATTAATATTTTTGTTTACCATATTAAAAAGTTTTCCATTCTGTTATAAAAAGTTTCCCGAAAATTACATTCAATATACTACTGCCAACCATTTTTATGTTCTTTTTTTCAAATGTTAACAAAATTTATAGGAAATTTATTATATGGAAAAAAAAAACCTCTAACATTTCAGAAACTTGGTGGTATGTAATAACTGAACATATAATCGATTTTCCCCTTTATATAAAATTAGACATTGTGTAGCTTGGAAAACATTTTATTTTTATTTATTTTTTAAGCAGTAAATATATGTAAAAATATTCTCATTTCTCTAATTTATACTTACTATGAATGTAAAATATTCCCATTCGCGTGTACGTTAAAAAACTTTATGACCAGACGCTTTCAGAATCTGCCGATATCTCATGCAATACAGACATAAAAATCGATTAATTTACGTCCGTTCAAACATAATGGATGACACTTATAATTAAGGAAATATGTAATTGATGATCAAAGTTAGTGGAGAATTTCAGATAACCACAAAACGTATTATTAAATCTGTTATCTTTTACATAGTTAGTTTTTATAGTTATTACTTTTTAAATTTTGTACATTCGTTTTTTAAAATAAAGATATGAATCATTAAAGTTTTTGATAACATAAAGTGACGTTTAGAATGAAATAACTTGTTTTAGACTTACGAGGGAAATAACATAATGATTATGTAATATTAGCGTTAAAATACATAATAAAATGCAATTTATATATAATTTTTCGTCAATATTCACGTAATGTGTAACCTGTAATCACATAGAATTCTCATCCCCAATCGTCCATTAAGGTTAATATGCTTATCAGATAAGCATTGAAAAACATATTAGACGCCTTGAAGAGCGGGGTGGGATATTTTTTATGCCACTTAATTTTAATCAAAATTTGTACCAGATTTTTTTAAACAACATTTACTTTTATTCCTTTATAAAGAAAAAGGGCTGTAAAATTGCATTTACATATTAAATAAAATAGTTCGGAAATATTGGGGTTAATTCAATATAACATAAGTGCAATTATTTGTCTCTGAAAGGGTTAACAAACCCGTTATCTTTTAATATTTCATTTTTTTATATCATTGGTTTAAATATTTATATCTCTGTTGTTTTTTTTAAATAATGGAAAAAATATGTTATTCTTTGTAATTTTACGTTAACATCTATAGAGTGAAATAAAATGAAGAATGAATAACAAAACAGATAAAATGAAGATCGTGTAACATTAGTATTAAAATATAAAATTTATATTTAAAAAAATGCAGAACAATTTAAAATTTTATAACCTTTAAAAGCTAAAGCTTTCAAAACCTCTCACTGACACTCCCGTGTTAATACGTTCACTAAGCTCCAGGTTTCACTGAAATACAAACAATATTTAAAGTAATATAATTTTACGTTTATAATGCTACTTTAATACATTGAATAATAATGAGTAATACTTTCAGGGATTACATTCATATATACAGGGTGTAACTGAAATGCTTCAACAAACTTTGAGGGATGATAGTACTCATGAAGATGAACAAAAAATGCAATAGAACACGGGGTCGCAAATGACATTTCACCCTTTCAGGGACAGTGGCATGTCTAAAAAACCACTTAATTTTAATTCCAAAACGCCACAATGGCACCAGAATTTTGCTAAAATCTTTTCCATTTAATATTTATGTGAAATATAGCCTTTTTCTTATTTACAAACAATTTTTTTTGAAAAAATCCGGTGCCAGTCCATTTTCAGACGCATTTTCTCTATTTGTATCCTTTAAGCCTTTTAGGGGCAAACTACTTTTAGTACTAAAATGTTGAAATAAATGACTGCAACCGGAATTTATAAAAAAATTTGTTTGTAAATAAGAAAAAGGCTATATTTCACATACCTATTAAATGGAAAAGATTTTAGCAAAATTCTGGTGCCATTATGGCGTTTTGGAATTAAAATTAAGCGCTTTCATAAACATACCACTGCCCCTGAAGGGGTTAAACGTCATTTGCGACCCCATGTTCCATTGCATTTTTTGTTCGTCTTCATGAGTACTATCATCCCTCAAAGTTTGTTGAAGCATTTCAGTTACACCCTGTATATATATATATATATATATATATATATATATATATATATATATATATTATTTTTTTTTCTTACATAATCTCGGAATAATAATCTTTTTATAAACATTACAAAAAATACAGAGAAAACAGCATTACATTTTTGCCCTTTTGCTGGATAGTCTGTGGGTTTTAATTTATTTCAGTTGTTTATGTAAAATTTGATTTTATACAACACCGAAAACATTTCTTTTTATTTCTTTTAAATTATAAAGCACATGTAAACTCATTGACATTTCTATAATTTAGTTTAATTTGAATGAAACAAAAATCTCATCAATATATGTGCAGTGATGGAATAGTGGCGCAGGAGTTGTGCGATTGTCACCACTAAATTTTAATAGTATTCTTCGGCTTAAAAAATCTCTGAAACTCTGTCCTTAGAGAAGACAAATAGTACAATATAAATTTAACGGTGTCAATTGATTCGCTACTGCGCCACTGTTCCATCACTGTATGTGCTAACCCATAAAACCACATGTTTTCAGAAGATATCGATATGTTAAACACTGGGTTGCCACTGGCGACTATTTTTATATTCTATTTGCACCACTATTTTTAAAAAATAAATTTTGTAGTATATTTCTCATGCACATATTCTCAAAGTATATATGAAAAAAAATTGTTTTAAAAAAGTTGTGCGAGATAGAACTAAAAATTAGTCGCCAGTGGCAGCCTTGCTTACAGAAATAAAAATAGCTGCGCCGCGCCAGCTGAAACATATCGAATAGTGCGTATAATTAAGGTAATATGCAATCGATTATCAAACCAAGTGGATCTATGAAATAATCACAAAACCTATCATCACAAACTACATGTTTTTTAATTTTATTTTCTGACAATCATTATCTTCTAAAGTTTGTACTTTTTTTTTTTTTCGTTTGAAAAATAAAGATAGTATGGCTCGTTGGTACTGTATGATAAGAGATTGGGAAAACTAGCATGTTACAAAATAAAGTGTATGTAGTAAGAGAAAATAAGTTCAGAGAAAATAAAATGAAGCAGCGTATTAAGTAATATTAGCGTACAATAATTTTTTATGGATATTTAGCGACTGTTATGTCCAATTATGTGACATATTAAGAGATGAAGATTGTAGAATCATTACCTGTTTCTTTTATTGGGTTAAAACATATTTTTTAAGCCGGATTTCTTTTCTTTTTTTTTTTTTTTTGAACAAGAAAACTATAACAAATTAATCAAAAATATACTCTTCATTCTGGTTTCTCAATTTCTCCCATCTTTCAATAAGTTTATCGATGGCCCGGAGATAGAAATCACCTGGTCGTGACTCATAGAATTCGTCCAACCAAGCCTCAAATACACGTCATTATTGAACGATACACGCGCAAAGCAGTCGAAAGCGATCGAAAGGGAATAAAATCTGATGGAGCCAAGTCTGGAGAGTATGGAGGATGAGGCAACACTTTCCTTTCGAGTTCATGAATAGTTTGTTGTACCTGAAAGTGTATGGCAGCGAGTAGTGTTATGCACCTATTCACCACAGGGCCGATCAGTATGTTCACCACAGTATCATAGTCGATCTACTACGCCAATTCTCTAATCGTTTAACGAGGACTTTTGTGAAGATCATGGAACTCAATTGGTCAACCGATGTGTGATTCGCCTTTAAGATCAAAATTACCATTTTTGAAGCAGGAAAACCAGCAGCGGGCGGTACTTTGAGGCATTGCTTCTTCTCCAAATGCGGCACAAATCTCATGATAAGATTAACCCTTAATTGCATAGTGATGTAAATTTCCATCACTGTTTATTTAATTTTTAATAAATAAATCAACTTCTTCACCACCACTATATTTATATAGAAATATTAATCCAGTAAATTTCCCATGAACTACGTTGCTGAACCAATTTAAAAATCTATCTTAAAATTTCTGGTGTCTAATATTTAATATATGTATAAAAAAACGCAATTGTAAAAGAAAAAGTCAAGCAAAGAAAGGTTAAGCAACTTTAACGACTCGATAAAATCAGGGATGAAAGCGCTGCATTATAGTGGACAAGTTTTCACAACAAAATTTTAATAATATACTTTCCCTTATTAAATGTCAGATATTCTGTCATTAAATAGGGCAAATAAAACTATTAAAATTTAGTGGTGACAATAGGCCCACCGTGATGCAACAACTTCATCCCTAGATTAAATGCAAAAACAAAATAGTATCGAAAATGCTCAGTTTTGTTAACTTAACTTTCCATTTTAATCATATGAAAATATTCAAAAATTAATAAAGTTAAAAAATTAAAACACACTATATCTTGTAGACATGAAACATTTTGCTAACGTGGTTTATTTTTTCTTGGCGCATTAATTTAAAAAAAAAACGCACATTTATTATTCCTCAATCCAATGTAACAAAAAGTTGTGATTTTGTTATTCGCTGAAAGTTATAGTGTTTATTTAAAAATTATAAAAATAGTTTCGAAATCTTACATTTACTTTTTCGATTTTGGTTTCAGTTTATTTTTGGTACACTTACGTATTACCCGGGCCAGGTCAGAGACAACTGAGACAAACATGGCGCCAATTATACAACAGTAACCCTTATTTTTTAACAAGTATATAGTTTATTTATTTATTATATTTATAGTTTATTTTTTATTATAGTTTACAGTTTTTTGTTATTTATTTATTATTGTTTATTTATTTTATTTATTTATTTATTTTACATTATTTACCATTTTAAACAATTTTATGTATTTAACAATTTTAAATTACTGTTTTGCACATTATTGGCACCGATAAACAAGATTGGCAATTGACAATCATTTTTGACGATCTATCTACTGTCCCGGATAATACGTAAGTACCGTTTTTTTATGGGGGATACTTTCACTCCCGGAACCCGTTCTAAAGCAAAATGTGACATAATTAAAAAAAAAATCTGCAACCAAAATCGGGAAAAGTAGAAACGTACCTGGTTAAAAATCGGCCTCATCTGACCTATACATAAAAGTCATTTAAAAATGTAGAAATGCAAATGAAAAATTTGAAAAGGACGTTGCTATTTATTTAACAATAGCTTACGACTGTGTTCGTGTAGGTTCTTAAGAGTACAGATATGGTATATCCAATTTTGCTACTTCAGGGAAAAAATTATATATATATATCAGCTCAAAAAAGATTAAAAATAAACTAAAATAAACTAAAATAAAAATAAAAATAAAAATAAAATCCATGCGATAAGCGCTATAGCTGCAAATAATCACACAGATTAAATATAACCCATTATGTATTAAATGTATTCGGCAGACCCAGAACTTCGCGCCATAATTAAACTAGGAATAAATAACAAACATAATAATAAAAAAAAAATTAAACAAATATAAACTGAACAAGAAAAAACCAAGAAAAACAACCAAAAATCTGTGGCCTCATCAGCAGTGGGCATACTAAAAAGCACAGCGATGTTTCAGTCTAATACAAAGCGAAGTCTAATACAAATAAACAAAGTCTAATTCAAATTCTAATACAAAGCAAGCATACAAATTTCTTTGTATTAGACTGAAACATCGCTGTGCTTTTTAGTATGCCCACTGCTGATGAGGCCACAGCTTTTTGGTTGTTTTTCTTGGTTTTTTCTTATTCAGTTTATATCTGTTTAATTTTTTTTTATTATTATGTTTGTTATTTATTCCTAGTTTAATTATGGTGCGAAGTTCTGGGTCTGCCGAATACATTTAATACATAATGGGCTATATATATATATATATATATATATATACAGGGTGTCCCAAAAGTCCTTGACACATTTTAAAATTCAATAAAAGATCAAGCAATTGGCGTACGAGAGTGCAGCTTATGATCTGAAAATTTTTTTAAGCAAATAAAAAAAATTGTTCCAAAAATGTCTCATAGAGGACGTTGCTTCTGGAAAGTTATCGAATAAGTAGAATGCCTTTATACATAACAATGGCGAAAGACGCACAATGTGTATGCACACTTTTTTTCCAAACTATGGCAATCCACATTCCAGAACTTAACAATACTCGCCCTCCTGAGTTCGATTAGACGAGTGAGGATAGATACGCGAGTATTGTTAACTTCTGAAATGTGGGTTGTCATAGTTTCGACAAAATATGTACATATGTATTGTGCGTCTTTCGCCATTGTTATATAGAAATGCATTCTACCTATTCCATAACTTTCCAGAAGCAGCGCCATCTATGAATAAATATTGGAACTATTTTTTTTATTTGCTTAAACGAAAATTTCCATCATAATAAACATTTTCATCCACTCTTGTATGCCAATTGCGTGATCTTTTATTGAATTTTAAAATGTGTCAATGACGTTTGGGACACCCTGTATATATATGTTCAAAAACTTGCTGAAGCTTAATAACTAAGCCTAAAATCGACTTTATACTTTTCCTGTAAAATTAGGCATTGTCTAACATGAAAAACATTTCCTTCTTAAATTTTTTTAAAGCATAAAATGCATGTACAAATCCTGTGAAGTTCATAATTCAGTTTAATAGGAATGAGAAAAAAAACCGCACAGATATACATATTTATTGACACACATATATAGATATATATGTTCAGCATGTTATAAATATTAAGATATATATATAAGTTCAGTATGTTATAGATATTAATATATATATATATATATATATATATGTTTAAAAGTTTGCTGAAGCTTAATAACTAAACCTAAAATCGACTTTATATCTTCCTGTAAAATTAGGCGTTATCTAACATGAAAAACATTTCCTTCTTACTTATTTTTAAAGCATAAAATGCATGTACAAATCCTGTCAATTCTATAATTTAGTTTAATAGGATAGAAAAAAAAATCCATTTATATGCATGCTAAAAAACTTTATGACTAGATGATTTTTGAAGCTGCTGATATGTCATGCGATGCAGAAATGAAAATCGATTAACTGCCGCCAGTTCAAACACAATGGTTGACGATTATAATTAACTCCCAAATGCCATTGAGTTGCCTTAAATATTGCGGGTTGGATTTCTTTTTTTTTTTTTTTTAATTTCAGATTGCTTGATTGCCACCATTTTTTTAAGTAATATTCTCCTTATTTAATCTGTCATTAAAACAGCAATATTCACCGTATTTAATCTGTCATTAAAATAGCAATATTCACCTTATTTAATCTGTCATTAAGTAAGGTGAATATTACTGTTAAAAAAGTGATAGAAATCAAGCTATCTGAATAAAAAAAAAAAATCCCGCCCAACTGGAAATACTAGTGGTGTCATATATGTTTCCAGGGACATTAGAAGGTTACGGTAATATGTAATCGATGATAAAATTTAATGGACCTTTCTGATAATCATGAAACCTATTAGCAAAAGTTTACATTTTGAAAATTTACTTTTCTGAATCATTACCTTCTAAAATTTGTACTTTTTCGGGTTTTAGAATAAGGATAGTGTGACTTGTTTTAAATGTATAGTAAAACATTGGGATATTTAGAATGTAATAAGATAAAGTTTTCCACAGAAAATGAAGATCACGTAATATAAGCACTAAAATGTAGGGGAACTTCGTGTATTATGGAATACCATTTATGTTTGAGGTAATATCACAGCCCGATATTGTTTAAAAAACGAAAACCGAATACATTCACAAACTTCAACTATCTGTGAATAGTAATTTGCAGAGAAAAATCAATTTACGGAATTTCCTCACATGCAAACAAATGGTAATAATAAAAAACTTTTTTGGAGGGTATTATGCGAATATGGGAAGTGGGGAATAGGGGGTAAAAAGAAAGAAAACGAATAGAATTCGGCAAAAAAACAGATTCAATGGTATCAAGAGAGAATGATCAAAATACACTATCTAGGTAGATCGCCAATATACAGAGTAATTACAAAAGAATATCCCAACTTTGAAGGGCTATTAAAAGAAACAAATACAACCTTCTTGTTAATCAGAAATTAAAACTAACAGTTGAAGGTTTAAATTCAACACAGTTATCCCTTTAACGGACATTGGTTTCCCTGCGAAACCACAAAAGTTTAATTACGAAATTCAACAATGACAGTAGAATTTTAATAGAAATGCAGACCTGCCAAGTCTCCGGCTTTTTGGATACCAGTAATTTAGTACAGAAAATGTTGTTTTATTGAATCAGAGCATTTTGAGAAACAGAAGAACAGCATTTTCTCAAACAAAATTACTGGTGTTCAAAAAGCCGGAGACTTGGCAGCTCTGGAAATGTTTTCCATTTGTTAAGTAAGTGAAATATCGCTTTTTTCTTATATACAAATAAATTTGTTCATAATTTCCGGTGTCAATCACTTATTTCACCATTTTAGCAATTGAAGTGCTTTATCCGTTAAAGCGTTAAGTAGTAATTTAAAACAGTATGTGTAGTAAGTCGCATTGAACACTTACTGTGTTCAATGTGATCTCCTCTAGAAACATGAACGATTTCAAGGCGACTCATCACTGACATCATTCCATGTGATTTTTATGGTGGGGGCCTCACCAAAGATCAGGTGTTTGTTCCAACGTTACCAACCGACGTTGACGAACGTAGGACACGTATGTCTTCAGCCATTCAAAGAGTCACACCAGACATGCTGAAACAAAATGTGGGATGAGTTACCGTACCACCTCGATATCGTTCGTGTTCATGGAGGAGCTCACATTTAACTCTTATAACTGAACTGTGTTGAACTTTCAACTGTTATATTTGATTTCCGATGAACAACAAGGTTCTACTTTATTTATTTATTTTTTAATAGCCCTGTAAAGTTGGGATATTCATTTGTAATCATCCTGTACTTCAGTTCATAGTTCATATTTGCACAAATCACAAATACAAGAATCTTTGCGCCACCATAATCATGGAGTATTTGGAGATACTGGTATTCCCCATAACCAGACACTACCTGCTTGGAAAAAAAATTACTCTATACTTATTAGTATGAATCGCGAGGTAAAAACGAGTATTACATCAAGAACTGTTAGTATTTCGGTCTACATTATGCTTAATTCCAATTTTAAAATTTTATTTCTAATAATGAATAAAAAGTAGTGAAAAATTATCTCATGAAACTTTCCAAAGATGAAAACCAATTATTTATTCACACAATGCGCCCTGACGCCGACCGACGAACTGCGCGTTCCGGGGGACATTCTGGAAACATTCTTAGGTAGTTTATGGTATTGCTGCTTGGTGGCAGCCCTTTACCAAACAGAAACCTTAGTATTCCATATTACCCGACTATTCCATAATACACGATGTTCCTTTATATTAAAATATTTTTTAAGTTCATTTATGGACAGCATCGTCTTGTTACATACATGGAACAATGAATGAAGAAGAATTGACATATTCTCAAAATAGTAAAGATTCAACTGTAACGATTCAAATTTCCAACGGTATATTTGAATAGAAATTTTTCTGCTTATTTAAACGCCTTATTCGTGCAGAATTTCTGTCATATTGAGGCAGAATATATATTCCTTTTTACTGGTGTAAGTGTGCACAGTTGTAGTCAGGCTCTGCGGTTTCGCCATATTCTGACTACATAAACAATCTTACTGTCAATGTCAGCGAAAGAGATTATAATATCACCGGGGCAAACTCCAATAGTAGAAACAAATAGAAAGTTTTGAATTAATCATGACAAAAATTTTGCATGAATAAAGCATTTAAATAAGGCTAAAATGTCTATTCACAATTACTGGTGAAAGTTTTATCGTTTGTAATCAGGCCCTGTTGAGCCAATGTAAACAAACGATCGCCATTTCGTGATTACATCCTCAAATACTTCCCTCGCAACTGGTAGACACTACATTAAATGTCTTCACCTCTTTATTCATATCTCCACTGTTATATGCATAGCTGTCGACTTTAACGTTTTTTCTTCCATCCACAACTTTTGAACAGGAATTTTTATTTTAACACATTGACGGACAGTAGTAACAAGTGAAGTTCAAAAATTGACACTATATGTTTTTGTAATTTTTAGAATATTAGAAGTATAGTTTTACTCTTTCTGCATAAATAAACTTAATTTTGATTCATTCAGTACATTTAATTAGGTTGCACTACTCCCTTCACAACCACGTCAGGGTGGCTAGTGGTCAGGGAAAAATACAATCAAAAAAAGTGATGCACACCAGTATATTCTTATAGAAAAATTTATGTTGATTATTCGATCAAATAATCAATATTAAATTTTTCTATTAGAATATACTGGTACTTATCATTTTTTTTTACTGTATTTTTCCCTGACCTCTAGCCACCCTGCACGAGCATACTGAAGCTGCAACTCGTATAACAGGTGGAAAAACGAACTTCAACCTAAAAAATTGTTTCCAAAGCCAGTGGGCTTCTACTTGCACGCCGGTAAATGCACATTTGTGCTGCTATAGCCGTAGTGTCTAAAAACGACCGTTTCGTTTTGGACGGCTATTGCCGTCATGCCACATAGTGAACTTCGCTTTGACGGCTATAGACGCAAGTGTCCGTCAAAGTGTTAATCACCGAAAATTTAGATTAAATAAAAGAATTTTTCTAAAAAATAGTGGTAGAGAAAAAGCGTAAAAATTGGTAGCTATGTTACATGACGTATTTAGAGTGGATAGGAGAAAGCGAAATTTTCTTTCGAAACGTATTACGAAACGTTGCGGTTTTAATATTTGTCGAGAGTTAAAGTTTACATTAATAAAAATTTCTTAGTTGTCCAGATTCTTACAGATGCTTTAAAACTAACTATTTTATCATTCTGTATATTAAAATAAGTTTTTAAAATAATTTGTATATTAAAATTTAGTACATTTTAATTTATTGTAAATAAAAAAAATATATATATACAAAATGTTAGAATTTCTCAGATGCTTAAAACTAAGTTTTGTCCAATTTTAGTTCTTTTGTTACAAGTTGTATCTTTATAACACACAATTTTTTCTAGTTACTGAATTTTAAAGCATATATAGTTTCGTCATTTCTATAATTTAGTTTAATATGAGTGAAAAATATTGCATTTATGCAATATATGCATTTTTAAAAGCTCTTTAACCAGGCGCTTTCAGAAGCTGCAGATATCCCATGCCATTATATATGTATATAAATCGATCAATTCCCGTCTGCTCAAACATAAGATATTGCACTTATAATTAAGGTAATATGTAATCAATGTTTAAACATAGTGGACCTGTCAAATAACCATAAAAGCTATTACGGAAACCATTATCTTTTAAAAGTTTGGCTTTTATAATCATTCTTCTTCCTTTTTATTTATTTATTTATTTATTTTTGGCGTATTAAAAATTAAGGTATTATGATTCTTTAAAACTGTATGATAATATATTTTAACTTTTATAATGGAATAAAATACAGGTAATATATTTTTTAGATTTTCAGAGAAAAACATAACCTTTAAAGTATTAGTAGTATTAAAATGTGTAATAAATATACTTCTTTGAATTGCTAAAAGGCGTAAAATAAAACTTTATTAACAGTAAAATAAGTTTATTAGTCTGTCGACATGTTTCGGCTCCATCGGAGCCATTATCAAAACAAATAAGAATATTCTACAGTTGCACGGTATTTGGAGTTATTATTTGGAACGCCATCATTTAGTTTTTCACTTACTTTTTAAAATTACGCACGTTATTTTTTATTTTTATTTGGATGTTTATTTCCATATTTGTAACCATGGAGCAATTCTGGAATATTCTTATTTGTTTTGATAATGGATTCGATGGAGCCGAAACATGTTAACAGTCTAATAAAACCTATTTTGCTATTTATAAAGTTTTTAATTTACTCCTTTTACCAATTCAAGGAAGTATATTATTACAAGGTATAATTTGTTATATTTTTATGTATGATAAAGTGAAACTGATTGTAAATAATTACATGTGTGTAATCCATGGTGAAATCGGACAAGAATCGGTAATATGTAATAGATGATCAAAGTTATTGGGTCTATTAGAAAAAAAAACCTATTACCATAATAATTTGTTTGTTTTTTATTTATAGTTTGAGGAGGATTTAATTTCCTTTATTTAAATAAAAAAAATAAATCCGTAAATCCGTTAACTTTAAAAAGTTCAAAAGCTACCGTGGCAAAATCGATAAAAACTGTTTTTCGAGATAGTTGAGTGCAAAATTTTGGCTCCGCAGATATCGCCGGTTTGCGCGAGACACATTTGTAAACTCGTTTACACTCGTTTATCACTCGTACGACTGTAATTTTAAGAATTTCCGTATCGGACAAACTGATGACATTCTTAAAGATTCAAACTTTATACAAAAAATATAATAATAAATACATTCTAGTATCATTTCGAACCTTTTTAATCACTCTAAAAAGTTATTACTAAATCATTATTTTTTTGTTACTGAAAATTTAGTAACGGGTAATTTAGAACATATATTTTACTTACCCATCATACGTAGTATAGGGTATTACTTACCCATCATACGTAGTATAGGGTATTACTTACCCATCATACGTAGTATAGGGTATTACTTACCCATCATACGTAGTATAGGGTAAGTCTTGTAATCGTTTTGAAAATCGAAATTTTTTTTGGACGGATTTACACGTTTCAGACATTGGAGATTCCGAAAAACATATTTTTAGAAAAAAAATTTTGCCGTCCGTCTGTGTGTTTGTCTGTGTGTCTGTAAACGCTCTATCTCCCGAAAAAATTGAGATAGAGACTTCTAATTTGGTATGTAGTTAGTATGTAATAATGGGAAGAAGCCTCTTTCATTTCAATAACCTCGATTAACCGGAACAATTTTTTTCGGACTCTCGAAATATTCGTTCTGATAAAACGTATATAAAAATTTTCGAAATTGTTTATTTTAAGAAATGAACATAAAAGACAATAAAAATACATAAATTTTGCATAAAGCATGAAGTCGATCGGATAATTAGTTGCCGAGATATTTAGAATCCTATTTTCCACACTCTTCGATTTTTCATGACCCTGTATTTCATCCAAATTTCACTTCAAAGATATATTTTAATTGGAAATTTGACGCTTAATCAGATGCAGTAAACCGCTAGTTAATAGGATTATTATTTTTGGAGTTATAAGGAAAAACCTCTTTCAAGCAATTCAGTAATCGAGCCTTTAAAGTTTATGACGCAGTCATCAATCCACGATTTTATTTGAATTGCAATGCACTTTATAAGTAGTTTACACATTTTTATTTTAATATTTTACATTATGCATATCCATGATGGGTAAGTATTACGGTGGCCCCCAACGACTAGTTTATTTAAAATTCTTCAACATACAAAAGTCTAAGAACAACGTAAAACTCTGAAAATTCCGTTTAAAATATGAAACAATACATTGTACTAAAGCATATTGCATCACCATTTACAAAATATCCACGCATGAATGGAAGATTATCTTACAGAAGCTAATTATTCAAAAAGGTAATTTTTTTTTAGAGTAATGACATTAGGACAAAAGCTATTTTCACTTCAATGGCTTTCGAAGGATAATGAAAGATGGAAAATAGACGTCCTAAAACGATTTCAAAATGTAATGGATTATTTTTGGATTGCATAACTTTTCTCATTTTTTCATTTTTAACACTTTCCAATATAGTTGAAAAGTGTTTATGAATTCGGTCTGTCCATCTGCTTTTCTGTCCATGCTCTAACTCGCGTAAATATACTCAAATTGCCTTGAAATTATATATGTTATTCGGGCTTAATATGATATGTTTGATATTGACAATAAAGTGTGTAGCATACATGGATCTTTTATAGGGACATTAAAAAAAAATCCGTTACATTACGGTCTATGGGAAAAAATTGTTTGTAATATTTAATTGTATCAATATTTTAATGATGTTACCCTATTTAAAAACAAAATCAAATTAATACATATCGCTGAGGTGCACTGCAAAGCGTTTATTGTGTGTATCGATCATTTAAAGGAACACTCATAAGAATACCGTTATTTTACGGTCTATGGTAAAAAATCGATTGCAACGTATTTTAAGAATGTTTCACTATTTTAAACATATTCAAATTGATACATATCACTGATCTGCACTACAAAGTGCTTACTGTAGCATATGGTATGCATATAATGTATCGGTCATTTACAGGGAAACTCAAAAGAATTTGGTTACAGTACTGTCTCTGAACAATAATTGCTGGTAGCTCCTTTTTAGTTCTGGAACGCGTTTTTAAATGTAACCAATTTTTTGCATATTAATTGATGCATAAAAATTCTATAGATCATATAGTGATGCTCAAAAGATCTCACGTACATTACTATTTATTGACGGAAATTGATGAAGGGAAATTTTCAATTGTGCTATGTATTTCCTAACTGAAGCAAATTTTAGCATACGGTGTAGTATACATATAAATTTATAAATCATATACAGGATTGGTCAAAATAATTCCGATATTTTGTTTCACTATTGGTAATAAATGCTGAAATTAGGTTTTTAAACGTACTGTGCTTTTTCTAAATTGTTTACTTAGTAAACTGCGAAGTTTTGATGCAGTATTCGGAATATGTTGAAAAGTGTTTCATAATCTATGCTTGACACATGATTTTTCATTCTGTTTAAAATATTTCCAAGCTTGTTTCAGCTGACATGGATATTTCATTTAAAATCTTATTTATAAATTAATTTTAATGTTATTTAAATTAAGTAGTGTGTCTTTTGGAGGATTTACGTTTATGTAATGCCTCATATTGTTGAACATAATAAATTCAGAGACATCATAAAATTCAGAAAATTATTTAAAAAAATTTAAATATAAGGGTCGTCCAAATGAAAGTGGCTGCAATAACTCTATCATTTGAAGAGAAAGATGACTGCGCATGCTTCTATAGAGGGCGAAGAGTGTTGGAGATGCCTACGATATCGTCAGATCCCACCAGATGCGTGTGTGATAGCGTGGGAGCGCGTTAAAAGGTATCGTTCGCATCATAGATACCTCCAAACGGTGTCAACACGCGGTCGTGCAATTTTTAACAGCGGAAAAACTGAGTGCTAGTGAAATCTATCTTCGAATGCAAAATGTGTATGGCACAGAGTATATGTCACGCAGATCGGTATTCCGATGTTGTAGGGATTTTCGTAGTGGAAGAAGCAATAGTGACGACAGGTCACGACCTGGTCAAGCGCATGTGGTTATCACCAATGACCTACAATGTAACAACCTACAAGGTGACTTTGTCTAGCCCATCTGTTACGTCTGTATTACTTCTTTCTTTTGTATACTAAATTTATATGAATACCATTAAACCATTTCTCAAACCTACTGTAGTGCCGCTTTCATTTGGGTGACACATATACTACAGCAATTTAAAACTATTACTGGATTATATTTTTAAAAATATTCCCGCGAAAGCTGATTAATGGAAGATTATCTCGTTGAAGCTAGTAATTAAGAAAATATTTTTAAGTAATTACGTTAAAACAAAACCTAATTTTTATTCGATAATTTTCTAAGGAATACAAAAAAGGGCCAAAGTATGTCGTAAAATGATTTTGATATATGATAGATTTGTTTTGGTACTCATAATATTTCTTACTTACTCATTTAAAAGGTATTTCCAAGTTTGTTTCTGAAGATTTATTTTAAAAAGTTGCTGCATTTTTTTAATTGAATCTTTAGTAGAATGTTTATTGAACAACCTACAGGATGCCCAAAAAACATTGACCTCATCGTTTATTCCTTAAGTTCAACAGACATATATTATGAATTACAAAGTAACGTAAAAAATTTACAGAACTTTATGGATTCGATTAAAATTTTCAGGGATTAAATTTGAAGAAATACAAAATTTAAATTTCTATACGGTCCTGTGTCCCATACACTAATAAGGTCATTAAAAAGTTGCTGCATTTTTTTAATTGAATCTTTAGTAGAATGTTTATTGAACAACCTACAGGATGCCCAAAAAACATTGACCTCATCGTTTATTCCTTAAGTTCGACAGACATATATTATAAATTACAAAGTAACGTAAAAAATTTACAGAACTTTATGGATTCGATTAAAATTTTCAGGGATTAAATTTGAAGAAATACAAAATTTAAATTTCTATACGGTCCTGTGTCCCATACACTAATAAGGTCATGTACAAAATTTCAGAATTTTATCATAAAAAATCGCAGAGATATGTTTAAACAAAACTGTTCAGGGTTTAATTACAAATTAAAATATAAATGTTTACACCTAGACAGCAAGTTATGTGATGCAGAAATGCATCATAAGCAAATACAATATGGCTCTTTTCTTCAGTTTATTTACAAATTTACGAAACATGCTTTCTGAAAAATACCTTAAAATTTTACATGATGAATTACAGAATACATCTTGGAAATGGCACAATCAATGTACATTAAAACAGCTTAGAAATGTTTCACAGAAATGTAAACATTTTGAACAAACTTTGTAATCTTTGGTAAAGTTATTATCTCTACACAATTTAGCCACTTTTGAACCAATAAATAGCACATTTATTATTTATTTATACAATCATTGTTTTCTTTCGTAATTTGTGTACGACCTCTGAAATGCGATTATTCGGCATGATTTTTCCACTGTTTAAATCTCTGCAACTTTTTATGATAAAATGCTGAAATTTTGTGCATTACCTTATTAGTGTATGGGACACAATTTACTCATTGGGGGGAATTTTTTTGTACGGGGGCTGCATAAAAATTTTAATTTATTATTTTTTCAAATTTAATTCCGTGAAAATTTTAATCGATTTCATAAAATTCTGTACCCTTTTTATGTAACTTTGTAATTCAATATATAAATGACCAATATTTATTGAATAAAAGCCGAGATCAGTTTTTTGGGACACCCTGTATATATATTTAAAGCATGTTTAACATTCTTCATCACATAGAATTCAGGCGCTTAACAAAATTCATTTTAAAAATAAAATAATACGACACTTATTGCAATAGCTATAAAATATTCCTGAAAAAATAGATGAATGAATGACTATTCGGTTGAAGATAACAGTAATTTTTTAAAGATAAATTACATCAGAGCAAAGGGTATATTTGCTTTAACAATTTTCGACGGCATACAGAAAAAAAAGCAAACGGCCGTCGTGAAATGATTTCTAAATATAACGGATTATTTTTGCATAGCATATGTAATACTTTCTCGTTTTAAAATTATTGCAAAACATGTTTTCGACGACCGAATTATTTGACAATGATTTCTGCTAAAATAATATTTTCTTTTATTGAATATTTTGTGGTATGTTTTTTTTTTTTTTTTTTTTTTTTTTTGGATAATACATATATTTATTTTTCATTCGGAAAATATTTAATTTTGAGGACATCAGAAAATTTTAAAATCAGGTGCATAAAAAATTACCACAATTTTTATACAAAATAGCGTTCTTTACTTAATAGCAGAATCGCTACAAAAGCCACAATTTCAATTTCAATTTTCTAATAAAAAAAAGACACACGTTGATAGTTTTATCATAAAAAAATAATAAAGTTAATTTTTTTTCACTAAAATGATAAAATAAAAATTCTGTCAAAAAAATCTGAGAAATTCTAAATTAAAATTAGGTGTGATAAAAAATATTCCATCATCCTTCAAAAAGCACCCTTATTGCATTAATTTTGAAAAAAAAAAATAAAAATAAAATAACTATCCGCTCAAATATAGATGAATGCAAGATTATCATACTGAAGCTAATTATTCAAAAAGTATTTTTAAAAAGGTAATTATGTTAAAACAAAAGCTCTGTTTTGCTTCAATTATTTTCTAAGGAATTAAAAAAGACAAATCGTCATAAAATGTTTTCGAAATATGATGGATTATTTTCGGAGCTCCAATTATTCTTTTTTATTTGTTTTAAAATTTTTCCAAGCGTGTTAAATGCGACTTAGAGATTTGCGAATTGTTACTGTTAGAATAATGTTTTCTTTTATCTAATTTTAAGGAGTAAAATTTTAGAGCATACAAATTTATTTACGCCTTATTAGTCTTAATTCACATTTAATATATTTTTTATATGCGTTTTATTTTAATTAACTAACTAATCTTAATTAATGTAACATTGATTATGTAACTAACCTTATTAAGTAACTGATCTTGATTATGTAACTAACCTTTTTATGTAATATGTAAGTTACTACATATGATTAAAATATGTGTTGCTGATGTTAACAATTTAGTTTATTTGTAATCACAGTTTGAATACATTTTTATTTAAGTATTATATATTTTCTACTAAAATTTTTAGTACAGCGAAACTCTAATTATCCGAAATGATGTGTTCTTGGCGGAATCCGGATAGCTAGAAATATGAATAATTTGGGGCAATCATCAAACAAGAAAGAAAAATCACGCATCCGGCATAGATTGTGAAACATTTTCAACACTAACAGACTAAAATTAAGAAGTTTAATTTGTTTCTAGAATGAAATGATATACTTAAATAGGCAATTTAAAAAACACATAACTCAGTAAAAATACATTTTCAGCAATTTCTGATCATATTAGAAGTGTTTCATGTAGCCCTGTATATGATCTACAGAATTTGTAAACAGGTAATAGACTAAAAATTATATAAAATTGCTTAGCACAGCGGAAAAAGCAATTCCAGCAATTACAGATCATAGTCAGTCCTTTAACCGAATTTCTTTTGTGCGTCTCTGTAAATGAACGATAAATCATACTCACTCCATAATCTATAGAAAATAAGCGGTATTGAACCTTAGTGATCCTTTTAAATTGAATTATGTGTCACGTATCATAACATGTACAAAATGCACCGCAAACGATTTTACCCCGCATATCATAATGTAAAAGAATTATTTTGTACGTCCCTGTAATTGAATTATAAATGGTACAAATTGTATACTCCGGTGAAAGCATGCTGTAAGTCCACCTCAGTAATACATATTAGTTTACTTATGTTAGAAATATCGTAACATCAATAAAATGCGCCGCAAATGATTTTTCTCCATAGACCATAATATAAGAGAATTTTTTGGTATGTCCCTGTAAATGAACTATCAGAGTTGCCATGTCTCCGCCTTTTTGGACACCAGTATTTTAGTACAGAAAATGCTGTTTAATGCAATCGGAACATTCTGCGATTTAAAAGAACAGCATTTTCTCTAAGATAATACTGGTGTGCAAAAAGCCGGAGACTAAGTCTGAACTATTAATACTACACACTTCATTTTCAATACAGAAAATTATATAGTAAAATTCAATAACGTAATAAAATTTCTTGACAATCCACGTACGTTAACGAGAGTTACAGCACGGACAGACAGACAGACGGATAGACGGATAAGCAAACCGAATTCATAAACACTTCTCAACTAAGTTGGAAAGTGTTAAAAAGGTTATGAAAAAACGTATATTAAAAAAATTTAAAAGGGAGATTTTTCTTTGAAAAAAACGATATTAAAAAATTTGACTCTTTGGAATGCCTGGAATTTATGCTGAAAATTTCACTTTTTCTACAAGCAATTAAAAATATATTATCTTATATCGAAAAATAATAATAAATAAAAGTACTGATAGTTTTTTACAAAACACCTTTTTATGAATATATACTTAAATTTCGAAGTTAACTCTTCGCCGGATTTAAAATTCATGTTGTTTAAGCGAAAATCAAATACTTTATATGACGTCGCATTCCCATATGTTCAAAATTAATGGGATGGTATTAAAAATTATTTTGATTCAATTTCTTTTTAATATGTGAAAGATAGAAATAATAAAAAAGTTTTAAAATTACACTAAAAAAGTGACTTTACTTTATTTAGTAACTTTACATTGTATCAAACAAATATTTCTGGTTTAGTTGCATATTAACCCTTTCGGCTCTGGCGGTCACATATGTGCTCCTTACTTTTAAATTCTTTGTTTAAACTATAAATAACGCCTTGCAGATACGTAAAAACCTCATAATCACATATGTGCATTCTATATTTTGACTTTTTACTGGACAAGTAGCGCCATCTAGCTTTGAAATAGTAAAAAAAAAAAAAAAAAAAAAAAAAACAAGAAAAATTGACAAAAGTTTTAATTTTTTGGATTTTAAGCAAAAAGTGAGGGCCGAAAGGGTTAACACTAAATATAACAACTGCCGGTCATTTAACAATACGAAATGAAATATTCCAATCGTATCAGAACTTTTTAAAGTAAATAAATAATATAAAAATGACAAAAATAAATAAATAATAAAAGATTAAAGAAAGGTAAAAAAAAGAAACATATATATATACATACACATTTTTTCAGGCTTTATTTATTTTTCCAATTTCTTCTCTTCCTGACAAATTATCAGCGAAGCTCCACCTCTTGTACTGCAAGTTAAATTTGATCGCCTGCTTTACGTTACGCTAGTTAAATTTCATTGGCCGGCTTTACTCCTATTTTGTTAAAAATATTCAACAGTGCTGGTTTGCCACTTAAAAGTTCAGTTACAGTTTCACAAAACAATTCTTCGTTTTTTTTTTTTTTTTTTTTTTTTTTTTCCATTTTGGAAATATGGAAATTTTGTATTTCAAAATTAGTGAAATACTAACTTAGAATTGTCTAAATAAACGAAAATTTTATTAAATGTAAACTTTAACTTTCGTTTAAACAGGAAATTTTATGAAAGTTAAAATTTTATGAATGGGCGCATGTAGTTTGCATGTTAAGAAATTTATCAGGGTTCGTACGATTTTACCCCAATTTTTTAATAGAATTTTTCTATTTAATTCTTAAATAGCAGAAATTGTAGACGCTTCGTTTAATTGCAGGATAGTAATACAACCTGTGGCCAGAAAGTTCGGTGAATGAATTTTTATTTCACATACAGTATTGTACAGTATCAAATACAATTTACTGTCCTTCAAAATAATCTCCATGGATGGTAATGCACTACTGTTGGGAACGAGTATATAAGTCCTGGAAACTCCTGTAAAACAGTTCTTTCAGAATGGCTTTGAGCTCGGCCGTCACGTTGCGTTGAATGTCGGTTATGTCCATAAATCTCTTTCCCTTCAGGGCTGACTTCAATCTTTGGAAGAGGAAAATGTCTGCAGGTGCCAAATCAGGTGAATAAGGGGATGATCATGTGTCACAACTCCATTTGCGGCCAGGAACTGCGGTACAACCAAGGCGGTCATGTTTATTCTCTGATCCATTTTGTTTACCGCGATAATTCACAATAAACTTTTCGCGCTCGGAGTTAAACGTAACAGGGAATAAACGCACTTGGAACCTTGCCAAACGTTCAAACAGATATTGACCTTCACCAGGCGCGGCGCGTTGATATTCTACTAGTACAGCAGCGACCTCTACAGGCTCTTTCACCGAACTTTCTGGCCACAGGTTGTACTTTTCTGCATTTAAATATGACGAAAAATTCTATTAAAAAAATGTGTTAAAAGCGCGCGAACTCTGATTTATTTTAATTTAATTTAAATTTAAATTTTGAAAACGTAATTTATTGTTTCCTTATATCGGTTCGCAAATAAAGCAATCCGAATGCGTGCAGTTCGGATAATTGCAGTTTTACTATATTTTTATAGTACCAGAATGATAGAAAAAACATTATATTTGTAATGCGGCAGAAGTAGGCAATCTTTTCATAAATAAGTTATTTTCACTATGACTACTTCTCTATAAAACGAATGGAAACATTATCTTTTAATCAGCCCTAATGCGAGAAAAATCTGACAGGTTGTGACGTCGAAAAATGTATTATAAATGTGATTATCTCCCTCTGCGCATAACCTTTATTATTTTACGCTTCCCAGCTGACATTTATCTGCCACATGACATAGACGCAGTAGTGAGATAAATCCATTGTAAAAAAGGGAACACGCTTCATTAGCATGTAACAAGTAACATGGAATAAAAAATAACGATATTATAAGCAGGGTCGGATTACAACAGGGCAAACTTCCACCAGTATTATAAACAAATTATTTTTGTATAGTGATATAACATTTTAAAAAATCAATAATTCCCAAACTAGAGAAGATCCAAAGGTGCCGATTTCAATATTTAACCCGGGAGAAATCGCGCATATCTAGGGTATCAATAGTTTTTACTTTGTCAAATACAAACAATAATTCTCAACTTATTTAGTCAGTGACAACTGTTACAAATTGTAGGATAAAATACGGTAAAATTACTTTTCGAAAAGTAGTGGTGATAATTGTAAAATCCGTACGCACTCGGGGTATGTCATACCCCATGCCACTTCTCCCGGGTTAAATGCAAATACTGGGTGACCAGTAAAATCCCTTTTCATCCCCTTATCTATAAACGCTTGGAGTTAGTCATAAATATGGTGCATATAGTGGCGTCTCGTGAATGACTTTATTTGGGGACTAAATGCATGGCTGCCAAATTTGTTCTTTTCTTACCACTATTATTAAAATGAAATTCTTTCTTTCATTTACTGGCCAACAGTTCTAACATTAAACAAAGAAAAATATCCTGTAAAAAAATAATGGTATTAAATAATAAATGTTTCAGACTTGCAATTAAAACCCCAAAAATAGACAGCCACGAGCCGCCACTGGGTGCATATGTATAGTAAAGTGTCCACGCACTATTCGGTGAGACTAATTACAAGGCCTCCTACCGGAAAAGAAGGAGTTAGCGTACCGATTTGGACATCTATACGAGATGATGGAAAATAGCGAATTACAAAGTTGTAAGGCAGGTTTCGTACGCTTTTACCACAATTTGTAACAGAAAATTTCCATTTAATATTACATCGCAGAAATTGTAGACACCACGTTTAATTGCAGGATTTTTTAACACTTGCCTGCATTTAAATGAGGCAAAAAATTTTATTAAAAAAAATGTGGTAAAAGCGTTCGAACCCTGTAAGACCACCAACGATTTAGTACGAAAATATATTTTATGCTTATAAATGCGGAAAATAGTACATCTCTCTTTCGTTTGTTGGTGATTTTCAAAACATTTACGTCACGGAAGTCGTCGTAAAAGTGTAACTATATTGTTAGTGGGTGCATTTAGGGTCTCAATATGTAGTTGTTCAATCAATAGTGTTTCGTGTTTTGTTTAGGGAAGATGATATTAACTCTCCTCTGACGTGTTTCATAATATAAAAATGTTGGAATTCGCAAATAAAATTTCCGATATCGCGTCGTGCATTTAAAGTCTCAATCTGTAATGTTTAATCAATATTGTTTCGTGTTTTGTTTAGGGAAGATGATATTAACTCTCCTCTGACGTGTTTCACAATATGAAAATGTTGGAAATTGCAAATAGACTTTTCGATGTAGCGTTCTCAATCGTTTTGTGCATTTAGAATTTCAATATGTAGTGTTTAATCAAAACTGCTTCGTGTTTTGTTTAGGGAAGATGATATTAACTCTCCTCTGACGTGTTTCACAATATAAAAATGTTGAAAATTGCAAATAGACTTTTCGATGCCGCGTTCTCAATCGCGTCGTGCATTTAGAGTCTCAATCTGTCGTGTTTAATCAATAGTGTTTCGTGTTTTGTTTAGGGAAGATGATATTATCTCTCTGCTGACGTGTTTCATAATCTAAAAATGTTTGAAATCGCAAACACAAAGCTAAGTGTACCGTAATTTTCGACGTCTAAGCAACGGCTCAAATATTTTTTTCAAACCGGATTTTTAGTTAATAAAGTGTAAGTTACTTTTACTTGATATATATTTTTATTTATTAAATAAAAATTTCTGGCATGAGACAGACTTCTTTTAGCCGCAGCTTACATGCCAAAAATTATGGTACTGCACTTAACACTCATTTGCACAAGGTGCCTTTTAACACGAAATCGATGCTGGATATACAACTTGGTGAGTGTGTGTTTTTCCGGTGCATCATACCGTTTTCGAGATATATGCATTAACTTTTATCGCTAGGATGGGATGTCAAAAATCAAATCGAAAATCATGCCACTTTACAACATAAAAATACAAATTTTAAAACAAATACAAAAATATTACTATAATGATAAGAAAGAAAGTATATAAATATTATAGAGTAATTATTTTAAATTTATTTTTAAGTTTGGTATTACAGCGTTATGTCAAATAATACCACATCAAAATAAATTATCATGTGACATAAAAAAATAGTTTCTGACTATCAGAAACTTTTTTTTTTCAAAATTTCTGGTAGAAAGTGAATAAAAAAATTTGAGGTTTGACAGATATGCTTCTGCATATACCCGAATGATTCATTCGAATAATTAAAAAAATCGTTATGCCCATCACTAGCTTTAAATGTCATTGCGGTAAACAATGTAAATTTACACTTAATACACTTTATTATTTATAGTTCAGTTAATTCCATTTTGCTTCATTAATCAAACAAATTTAACGCTTTGTAAATGAAGCACAAACTGTACACATTCATGATAAGACGTATAACGCAGAGAGAAATTTATTTAACTAAAATTTATTACGACAACAATGTTCAGCAAATATATTTTCTGCAACTTATAAAGTTTTCAACAAGAATCAACAACGAAAAAGTAGGCTTTTAACGCATCAAATATTTAAACACATTCTATTTTTTAAAGAAACAACTACTTTCTAAAAATAACTGTACGAAGATCTTAGTTTTAAGATAGAAATTTGTCGAAAAAAATTGTTAAAATATCTCATTTTCAAAAGAGATCTATATCTTTATTCTCTAAAGATTTTCAAAGAGTTCTGCTTTTACATTTCTTTTCGAAACAGAATTTCTAATTTAAATTTATTTAGAAAAGTTTGCATAACAAATATGTTAAAAGTAATTGAGCAGGTCTTAATAATTTTGACACACTTGGAGATGTTCAAAAGAGAAATAATTTAAATATAAAGTAATAAAAAATAGCAAATAAAAAGTAATGTAATGTAAAAGTAATATGAAGTAAAAAGTAATATAATGTGAAAAGTAATAATGTAATAAAGTAAAAGTAATATAAATAATGAGTAATAAATATAAAGTAATAGTTTTAAAATAATGTAATATAATAAACTAAAAATAATATAAAATAATAATTAGTAAATATAAAGTAACTAAAATATAAAGTTAAAAGATATAAATATAAAGTAATTAAAATATAAAGTTATAAAAAATAAATCTAAAGTATTAAAATATAATAATTAAAAAGTTTGTATAACTAATATATTAAAAATATTTGCGTAGATCTTAATAATTTTGACAGACATGGAAATATTCAAAAGAAAACTAACTATACATTTTCTAATAGAAGTTCATATAAAAGAAAAATATTAATTTTTCGTTCTGCTATTCCAAAGTAATTGGCTTTCTTAAAAATACAAATAATTTATTTAATTAAAATACATAATTTTGAAGGTTTAGATGTTCAGTAATTTTAATTTCACTTTAAAAATATACATGTATAGAGACTATTTTTTCTAAATTTAAAGTTTGTATGATAAATATTTCAAAACATTGCTCGATTATAAAAATAATTATTCATTTTTTTAAATAAATTATTATATTAGATAAAATCAAATAAGTATTCGTACATTTCCAACGAACAATATTTTTTTTTGAAGTTTTTTACTTATTTTTTAATATGTAAATAGATGTAGTTTCAGACTAGCAACTCCAAACTCGTAAGAATAAATTATCATACAGAAATTTAGATTTTAATGTTTTGCATACTTTATTTTATGCTTTTATATACTGTACCTAATTTTGAAATGGGCACAGTTTCTAACTAATACAAATTTTTAGCATCTGTAATTTTTAAAAATAAATTATCGCAATTTTTTATCCTTATTTAATTGTAGATATCTGCAATCTATTGAGAGTTACGAAAATAGCTAAAAAACGTAGCATTTGGCTGGGATAGCGATGAGAAATGAAAATTTGATTTAAAGTCGAGTTTTTGCTTTAAAAAATAAACAAAACCCACCAGAAGCATTGATTATTTTCTCTCTTTAAAGGGAAAAAGAATACTGTGCAAATGTTTCGTCAGTTTTATACAATTAAAGTGTAAAATATCTTCAAACAAATTCTAACATTTACTAATTGTTATGTAAAAACAATGAAAATTTACACTTAGGTTGCTTACATTTCACGATAAATAAGTTTACTTCATTCAAATAAATATACTCTCTCGAAATGAAGCATAAAGTTGTCATTTTCTTAACACTAGAACTACAATGAGCCGACATTTTGACGGCTATCAAATGAATATATTTCGATTCGAACCGTAAATTTCTTTTCAAAATTAATTAATTAGAAATCTCGCTGGAATATGCTAAATGAATAAGTTACATAGTTTTAAATAAAAATTCTGGTGTGAAATAGTTTTATAAACTTGAGTAAAATTTCCTGTAGTTTTAGTGTTAAAAGACAGTTAAGGATGAGAGAGATATATTACTGTGAAAATTGTTAAAATACGCAGCAAATGTATTTACTTAAAACTAATAAATGTTTTTAAGAAACAACATATATTTAAAGCATCAAATATATATACATGCTTCATTTCTGAGCAAGCAATCATTTTCTGGAAATAACTACAAGACAATCTTGCTTTTAATGCAGACATTTGTGAAAAAGAAATGTTAACTTATCTAAAAGAAAAAAATCCAAACTTTATTCTCCAAAGATTTTTAAACAGTTTAACTTCTACAATTCTTTGCAAAACTGAATTTCTAATTTAAATATATTAACAAACTCTGTATAGTGAAAATACATTTAAAAAACGCATTTGAGAAGTTCTTAGTTTCTGAAAATTTGACAGGCTTGAGAATATTTCAAAAGAATAATCATATATTCTCTCAAAAGAAGTTCACATATAAGAATTATAATAATAATATATTTCCTCTTTTGCGATGGTAATCTAATTTATTAAATATTCAAACATTTTGCATAATTAAAAAAATTATTCCTAATATGTCATAAAATATGTTCTCCTATATGGATTTCACAAGAAATTAAAATAAATTTAAATCATTGGGACATAACGAAAGTTCTGCTATACATTCTATTGAGCTAATGTTGCAATGATTGAATATCACCAGAATTTACAGACAAATTTATTTCAAAATAATTAAAAGCAGTTTCTTCACGTACATTGCGAAAGCAAACCTATTACAAAATTCCGATGGGAATGTGGCATTTAAGGATTCAAAATGTCAAAATTTTTCAGAAATTTCCGAATATAACCTAACAGAAGTAATTTTAGAGCCGGCTTTATAAAAATTGAAATGTGCAATAATAGCATGTCTAGAACATTAGTTTAAATCAAATAAGGGAATGTAACAACCACCTTCCTTCAAAATCAATAATTAATTGAAATGTGCAATAATAATAAAATGTCTATAACGTTATTTTAAATCATATAAGAGAATGTAACAACACCCTACATCCATAATCAATAATTAATTGAAGTTGTTCATTTAAAATAATTCCTAATTTCCCACCCTCTCTCTGAAATGGGGGCTGTTCAATAGTGCCGATAAATTTTCGACATCGATTACATCGTGACCGTAAATTATACTTAAAACTCTTGAACAGACACTATAGAATAATAAACTCTAATAAAAACTCTGGATCTGACGTTATAAAGATATTTATGCTGTCACAAACTCACCAGCACTTAAGCGGTTCTCCAGAGCATTTCAAACGAAAAGAGTATAAATGGAGCAAGCGAGAGTCCACTATAGGGAGTAGCTTTTCAGATTTTAAGCACGATAGTTCTTACCAGGAAACCACGCCATAGTGTAATAATGATACAAATCTAAGTAAGCAACAATTGAAAGAGCATAGTGAAACTTGTTTTTTAACACATAAATCATTTGCCCTGTCTCCTCATTATCGAGATATTAAGTCATAAAGTTTGCTAATTTATTTATTTAATTAAGGAAAAAAGGCGTGGTTTTGATTGAGAAATTTTAACAATCAGATTAATGTGCAATACAAAACATATTTAGATATATTAATATAAAAATGGAAGAAGCCCGTAAAAAAATGCAATTTACAAATATTGCACTGAACAAAAAATTATTGAAGCATAGAAAATTGTGGCACCAAGAGAATTTTATGATTTAAATCTAGTGCAATGATTACAATGATTAACCTCCTGCGAAAATTAAAATTGCAAGGGCGTTTCAAATTCAAATGGCAGAGTTTGCACTAACCGAGACTTGTAAGAAGCATAGCAGATCATTTCGGAGTATTGCAGCGTTCTAAACTGGAAATGGACAAGTGACTGGAGTTTCATGATGTTGTTACGCTGTAAACATTAACCCCTTCACGACGAGCGTCCTTTAAAGAATTTTTAATCTTTTAACACCAGTTTTTCAAACCAGAAATTTGCGCCTAATTGATTCGCAGAAATGCTCTGATTAAATAAGGCAAAGCTTACAATAAAAATTAACTGGTGGGAATAATTAAGGATTCTGAGCATCTTATGCGTCACGTATACGTGTCGCTCGTCCCCAACGGGTTAATGACTCCTCCTTCAATCCTATCGACTCCTCCTTCCATTGTATTAAATCAATAAATTAGCAAATTTTAAAACTTTATATCTTGATAACGGGGAGACGAGAGCAAATGATTTAAGCGTAAAAAAAAACACGTTTCATAATGCCCTTCTGATCGCTGCTTATTTAGATATTTTTTTTTTCATTATTACACTAATGGTGTGGTTTCATGGTTAGATGTGATTGCGAAATGCAGACAGATTGTCTGCCTGATTCCATTTTCTGGAGAACTTTTCTCCATAATAAACGATAGATCTCAAGCCGAGATACAAGTAAGCCTGAACTGCCTCTTCAGTGTCCGAACACGAACCCCTCCTGACTATTTATGTCTCGACACGCAGTAAAGAAATGTGGAACTGTGCTAATTCGGAAACTATTCATATCAGTGTGCAGATGTCCGTTTTAATCTCTAAATCAAAGCCATTAAATAATAAGCCCAGTCAGATAAATGGGAAACTTTTCGCAAGTTGAAAATAGCGCCATCTAGCGGTTGGGAGTGCTGCATTCGGCACCAAGAATATTTTAATAAAATTTTGCTTCTAAAATTAAAGCTTAAAAATAAGGAGTTCATATTTTCTAAGAAAGTTGTTTGTAAATTCCGGTGTCAGTCAGTAATTTCACATTTTACGAACATAATTTGTCTGTGCCGGAAAGGGTTAATTGCATAGTGATGTAAATTTCCATCACTTTTTATTTAACTTTTAATAAATAAATCAACTTCTTCGCCACCACTATATTTATATAGAAATATTAATCCAGTAAATTTCCACATTTTTTTTTCATTATAGTTTTAGCTTTAATGTAAAAGATCCCAATAATTAGCAAGCTTTTAAAGGAAGTGCAAAAACAAAACATCGATAAAAGTCGTATAAAATATCGATATAAATAAATCGTATCGTTTCTCTGCGACCCACTTCTGTTTAACCTCCTTCCGCAGCAGAGGTTTGCGCTAGTGTGTCGCTAACAAATTTAACACTATCTGACTGGGCTTATTATTTAATGGCTTTGCTCTAAATAAACCTGTTTGTAGTAAACTAGCCATTCTTCTATTTCTACTTCGCCAGAGTAAGCAAAGATGACATGAGTAGAATATGTTTTCAATTAAATAGATTGAAAACATATGCTAGACAATGTAAAGTAGAGATGACACAAGATCCACCCCGAGCCTAAACCCAGGCCTCGATTTGTACACCAGTCTTCGGGCTCGGGCTCAAAATGAAAAGTTTATTTATTCAATGGGAAAGAAATACTATTTGAAAAACAAGAATGTAGTCTAAGCTTCTACAAATATTTTACAATCCTTTAAAATTCAATTTGAAAGGGAACTGGATTGTTATTGATGAGATATAAGAAAATAATATATTGTAATTGATTCTGAAGGTATTTGCACGGTCAGTATTAGAAACAGAAATAAGCTAATTCCTTGTATATCCTAGCTTTCTGTTTGAAGTCCTTTCACAGAATTACTGGAAAACAGAATTTATGTATTTTTGCCATAGTTGTATGATAGTACTGGGTTATTCGGAAAGTTGGTTCGTACCGGATAATTCTATCATTTAATTATTTGACAAAACAATGGAAGAATGTGATTAGCAGAATGGAATACCTAGTTACGTACGAACTAAGCTTCCAGGTTATAAGTAAGCGACTTGCGAGGCATATAGGGAGCCATGAGAAATTTAAAAGTTGAAAATTCAATAAAAATATTTAAAAATATAATAAAGAAATAGAAGTTTAACCATAAAAAAAGTTTTTAAAAAAAGTAAAAATTTTCCATTAGATTCAAGAAGATGACAGACGAAACCTACCGAGGATCGAATCCATCTCAAACAAGAACTCTTTACAGAGACCATACATTTCGTTTACATGTTACAAAATATTAAACTTTATTAATAAAAGCCAGTAAACGAACTAAAGAAAGTTTTTTTTATCTTTTTTCAAAATACATATACAAAATGAAAGAGAAGTTAATTTTAACAGCAGAGGAAATCCGATATCTAATCTATAATATTGACAGCAGAATTTTCCGGTACGAATTGCTTTTCCCAAACAGTAGGAACTTTCCGAACAACCCAATATTTTAAAACAATAAAAATTGTAGCTTTTTAGATTTCTGTCAGTGGTTTAGTTTTAACATATTTATGCCTAGCGTCGATGCTTTAGTAAAATGGGAAATAGTGCATTTTGCACCACTTTTGTTTTATAGAAATTTGGTGTCTTATTTTATGGAGGACTCCTCGATAAAAATAAGACCGCAAATTTCTAAAAAAAAAGTGGTGTGAAATGTACATTTTACTAAAGCGTCCCAAAACTGGGACGCTAGGCATAAATGGGTTAAATAAAAAATTACTATTTTAAACGAACTTCCGGGGGCATGAAAATTAAGAAACGTTGTCAGGAGAAAGTGTTTAGGATTAATACATACTTTTGTGAAAGAAAATATTTTTTTAATGAGAAAATTAATCTTGTAGCAATTTAAAAATGTTATTAACAATTTTCTACTACGTACTTTCAGTGTCTGGATCGGTTTCTGATGACGCCAAATTTTGTGGATTCGGGTTTCGTAAAAAAAGCACGAACTCATATTTAATGTGACAGTGATGAGGGTAAATTCTTAATGCCTGAATTAGCTGAAAAGTGTTTTGAAAATAGACTTTTCTGTATGCTATAAAGGGTATCTTTTCAATCCCAAATCCCTTCATACTATTATGGCAATATCTATGACATTATTGTTATTGCAAGAGTTTATTTATAGTTTCATTTTTTTATGAATACGGAAAACAATCCTGTTATTACCATTAGTCAGAACATTAAATGTATACCTATTAGGCTCATCAAATGGTCTGCACTGCTCGGTATTCTTTGGAGTATTTAAGGGGCGCAGCAATAAAATACCCATAAAACTATTTCTGTAACATAAACGTCTCTTGTAAAGTATGATAGAAATTGTTTTCCAATATTAGATTCGTTTATGTTCTCTTAATGTTTATTTATAATCATGTATCTACGCTGTACTATAGGAACTGTTCATTCAATTATTTTCTATTTATCAAAATAATATATTATTATGAAGCAACAATAAAATTTATGCTACATAAAGTTATTTACTTAAATTTCATATTAAATAATTTTTACTTCATTACACAAAAATATTATCAATATAAACGAGGCAGAAATTTTTCATTTCGTTAAAGGAAATTTAGCGAAGCGAACGAATTATTTACGTAAAAGTTGAGATAAGATTTAAAAAAAGCGCAATTGAAATATTTACCACAAACATGTAAAATTTTCAGAAAAGATCAACAAGAAAAAATATCCTTTTAACGCATCAAATATTTAAACAACTTCCTTTTTTGAACAAACAAACGTTTTAAGAAAATAACTGTACAGCTATCTTATATCTGGCGTGGAAATTTGGTGTGTGTAATTTGTGTGAAATTTGACTTGAAAAAAAAAAGATGTTAACTTAGAAAGATATCCGAAATTTTATTCTCCAAAGATTTTGAAACGGTGTGTATCTAGTGTTATTTTCCAAACATAATTTCTAATTTAAATTTATTCAGGAAATTTGTATCACAAAAATAAAAGAAACCTAATTGGGTAGTTCATATTTTTTGATATTTTGACAGCCTTGCTAATATTAAAAAAAGAAATAATTGTTCATTTTTTCAATGATGCTCAAACAAAATAATTGGGTCATTTTTCATTAACATGAAAATTTAAGTCCCAAAAGAATTCTGACTCTGTGATGTGCTATTTTTTACGATTTATTTATGTTAAATGGAAGACCACTTAAGGCTTTACCACATACCAAACTAAAAATGAGAGTTAAAATTTGGGGTTTATAAATGCTGTCCCTCAAAATGCAAATTTCTCACTCGCGTCTCTCCCAAAGCCTATTTAATCTATTTTGCAAAATCATTATATATTACTCTCCTCACCATTACCTTCCGTGAATTTTTCCGCCATTTTTTTCCAATAGTGTATGTTTTAGCAAGGACAAATAGACATGTTATTGCTTGTTTTTGCCAAGACTTTTCACACTCTCGATGGTTCAAAACATCTCTCTTCAGCTGTTACTTATAAAAAGTGTATCATCAAAATGGTGTCTGTTTTTTTAACCATTGGGAAAATGGTTGTAGCTTTCGGTCGAGAATGGACCAAATGATGTTCGCATTTTACTATTTTAGCCGTTAACGAAATTCTGTAACTTTAGAAGAATTTTTTAAGCGTTTTTAACGAAATTCTGTAGCTTTAGAAGAATTTATATTTGAATAGGCAACAGAAATGCATAAAATCGTTACAAAAATGTTAAAGTTAGAAAAAGTATAGATGCAAATTATCAGATATGAAAAATAAAGTAGAAATTTGGTACTTTCGTGTTATAGCGTCCCCCAAGGATGAAATATTTTTGTTTCTGTTTTCATTAATATATTGTAAATTTGGTACTTTCGTGTTATAGCGGCACCCGAGGATTAATCGCCAAGCGACCAAGATTTATCGCCAAATTATAAAGCATGTATGACATTATAATAATATATGATATATATATAACATTTCTTGACGTATTTGGCCAAGTTATAGTCATATACGATGCATATATGATGTATATATATGACATGTGTATATCATGTAGTATATACGACATATAAGAAGTAAATAATATGTGTATAATGAAATATATGGCACATATAGGAGTGTTTGGAATATATATATGCGTATATAGAATTCATATATAATCTTTGCGATGATCCTGGCGAAATCATAACTGCAACTTTGGTATAGTCATAATTGTGGGGGCCGCTATAACACGAAAGTACGGTATTTTTTTAAGCTTTTGGAACATTCTCCCAATGGTTATTGTAATTTGTTAAATTATAGTTTGTTGTTGTTATTGTTGTTGTCATAAGTGTAAGAACTGGGCGTTAGCGGATCGATTGTTACCACTAAATTTTATTAGTATTTTTAGCCTAATGAGAAAACTAATAAATTTTAGGTGAAGAATACTAATAAAATTTAGTGGTGACAATTGGCTCACTGGCGGTCAGTTCTGACACACTTGGTTTTTGTTATCACTACCTTGTTATCTTTTGCGCATAAACGGTAAATGATATTTTATTGATTTTTCCGTACCGTAAGCACTTAGATCGATTATTTTAGCCTGAAAAATCTTGTTATTCACAGAGCAACCATATAGGTAATTTGGGTATATACGAAAATCTCACTACAACGGTTATCAGCCCCGTGCTTGTAATAAGACATTTTTTCAAACGTCTTCAAAATTTCCTCCTTAGTCACATGAATAGTACACAAAGTAATTATTTTTTGTTAGATTTTAGTAAGTGACATAACTCTTAAATTTCCGTAACCTTTAAATTTTGTGATTTGGATAGCTATTTTTAATATTGTTAAGGTAAAAGTAAATGTTCATGAAAACTGAAAAGGTATTCGGATCCGAAACAGTTAAAATAGATTTTTCAGGGTTCGATCACCGGTATGACATTTTTTCACTCTGTTGGGTGTATGCTGTGTATAGTAAGTGATAATTCACATCCTTTGTTATAGTCATTAGATTTTTCATATAATATGAGCACAGGGGTATTCATTTTCTCATTTCCCTGTTAACATTTTTGAAAAAAAAAATGAAATATATACGGTGGCTATAATATAAGTATCTTTATTTGGATCTGACAATTGGTACATTTACTATTCGAGAAGGGGAAAGAAGAATGGAATAATAAAAACCAAAAATTGCAATATTCACCGACAAATGGCGCTACTGAGTGTAAAATGTATTGTGTAATACAAGAACAAAAAATTAAGGAGTCAAACTGGATGGTACACCTAATTTATTGGAAAATGTCACAGTGAATGTTGTTACGATTTTGCATGGCGGGGCCAATCATGTTCAGGTTCCACATGGTCATTGCGCTTGAGGACACAATCCAGGCGGTGCACGACGTGCTCAACTGCGGAATGTAACGCATCAGGAGTGATGTTTCGCACATGTTATAATATGCGGTAAAGTCATTGAGGTTTGAGGCAACTTACATCCACGGTACACAATATTACATATTACATTTCACACGCGAAAGCGCCATCTGTCGGCGATTATTGCAATTGTTATGTTTTATAGTTCCATTCGTCTTCCCCCTTCTCGAATAGTAAGTGTATCGATTTTGGTTTCATTCCGGTTATTCCTTCAAGCTACAGACAACTCCAAATAGACATACTTATATTATAACCACTCGGTAGAATACACTACCGGGACTCCAATTTTTAAATACCACAATTTTCAAAGAAATGTATGCTGTTTAGATTTATCTTGCAATTTTTGCAGAAACCTACCCAAAATGTTATTTTTGTTTCAAAAATTGTAAAAACCCACAACAAAATATTTTCTTTGGAAATATTGGTATTCGAAAAGAGGGGACCAGTGAAAGGCTCAGTGATGAGGCCTGAACATGGTGCCTGGTCGCGTGATTGTTGCACTTATATGCTAAGTAAGACAAAAAGACCGACATGCAACAACTATTACCATTACTGTATACGTTTTATAATTATATATCTGCACAGACATAGAGCAACTTCTGATTTCCTTGTTTAAGTTTTGCATGAAACGTCTTTCATAATAATGTAAGCTTACAGTTAATAAACATATTTATTTACATTTTGAGGCACATTAGTGTACTTCATGATTAAAAAAATATATGGTTCACATAAATGCAGAGGAAATTTAACACTAACTCATAAGATATTTAACGAAGCAAGAGATTTATTTATATATGTGAAATTTGTCGACATAAAAGTGTTCAGCAGAAGTATTTCCTGCTAACGTATAAAATTTTCAACAAACATCTACAAAAAAAAATATGCTTTTTACGCATCAAATATTTCTTTTTTGAAGAAACAACCGTTTTAAGAAAAAAAACTGTACAGCTATCTTATCTTATGCGCAAAAATTTGCGAAAAAAAAAAACTTATTTTTAAAATATACAAAATTTTATTCTTCAAAGATTTTTAAACGGTGTTTTTCTACCATTCTTTTCAAAACAGAATTTCTAATTTAAATGTATTCACTAAGTTTGTTTCACAAAAAGTAAGGAAACGTAATTGGGGAGTTCTTAATTTCTGAAATTTTGACAGACTTTTGAATATTTAAAAGAGAAATAATTAATATTTTTCTGAAAAAAGTTCAAACAGAAGAATTATTTCAGTTTAGCGAAAGTAATTTGTTTTATTTTTTATATAAAACTGTTGCTTTAGTAAAAACATATCCTTAAAGATATAAATAATTATGGTCTCTAATTTGTATTTCATAAAAGAAAAAAAATACAGACATTCTTATAAATTATAAAATATCTACGAAAATTAATTTGATTGCTCAAATTGATTTTAAAAATTTAGAGATCATTTTTATATATTAATGTGCTTCATTTAAAAAAAGAAAAGTAATAATTTTTGCTGGAGCTTATATCACCGAAATGTATAATTTTCATTGATTAATTATTGAGTTGTTCGAAAAGTTCCTTTCGTTTGGGAAAACCGATTTGTACCGAAAAATTCTACCCGTCAATTATTAGACATTAAATGTCGGAATTAATTTCTAATAATTAAATGATAGAATTTTCCGTTACGAACCAAGTTTCCCAAACCGAAAAAACTTTCTGAACAACCCAATAACTTTTAAAGCTAGCAAAAGTTTAAAAAAAAAAAAGGCGATACAACGTTTTTTTTTTTTTTTTTTTTTTTTTTTTAACTGAACGCCATTTTGTCAGAAAAAAACTTTTAAAATAAATGTTGGTATGAGCTCTAAATAATTTAACGCCCTTTCATAATTTGGAAACTAAATTTGTTTAACCCTTAATTGCATAGTGATGTAAATTTCCATCACTTTTTATTTAACTTTTAATAAATAAAACAACTTCTTCGCCACCACTATATTTATATAGAAATATTAATGGAATAAATTTCTCGTGAACTATGTTGCTGAACAAAGTTAAAAATCTATCTTAAAATGTCTGGTGTCAAATATTTGATATATGTATAAAAAACACAATTGTAAAAGAAAAACTCATGCAAAGAAGGGTTAACTGCTTCTGACTGGAGAAAAACAGTCGCCCTATTATAAATTTACGGCGAGCCCCTTCAAGTACTCCACTTTGCACAAGGTGAATTATTGCTTTTTTAAAAGAGAAATAATTTTAAAACAAAAATTTAAATATGCAAGTCTATTTATAGGTGTTTATAAGTTTATAAATATAATGCAAAAGGTCCGAGGGTGATACCTTTTCTCTTCGTAATCGGAAACAAGCCGTAAACATCACGTGAGTAGAACCTTCCTTATATACATACATACATATAGTATATGGGATCTATTTATGTATGTATATATATATGTATATATATATATGTATATGCACTCCTGTTTATGGATATATTCATTTTTTGCTTATAAAAGTGATCCAATCTAAAACTGCACTTACAAGGAAGGTCTCCATAAGCGCATACTCAGAAAATTTTGAAAAAATTGCAGAATATTCTTCTCATGAGGATATATACGATTATAAAAAAATTTGCTGCGGAACCTCGATATAACGTCCGTAAAAAGGTTATGAAAATTTCGTGTTTTGGCCATTTATCGCTGGATTGGCGACACAATGAAAAAAAAAAACATGCATTTAGTATAAATTCTCTTTTAGGAAAAACGTTTTCTACTCTTTATACTGAACTAATTAACGTAAGTTTAACTTAAATAATTTGACTTTTATAACTACGGTTTTGCCATATATATTTACAGTGTCTCACAAAAGTGATGGGACACTTGTGCTTTATAAAAAGAAACTGCAATAAAATAAATAAACAAACATGTGCAAAAATTTTTTGGGTGTGTTTCATATTTAAAGTTAGTAACAATTATTACATAACATACATTTTGTCAAAATATTAAAATATTAATTTAGTAAAAATACAATTGTTCAGAACGGAGCAAAAAATGGCTCACATAAGTGATGGGACACTTACTTTTCCATCAAATATTTATCCAAAAATTTTACTTTTTAAAAGGTTTTAATATTTTGTTGGATTTCCTTTTACTTTTAAAACATGATTTAATCTTTTTGGGATGGATTCGACTATTTTTTTTGTGATTTCTGGAGTGATTTTACCCCATTCTTCTTGAAGCACCGATTTTAGTTGTTGTTTTGAAGAAATGGTGTGTTTGCGAATTCTTGATTCCAATTCTTGCCAAATATTCTCTATGGGATTTAAGTCTGGAGATTGTGGTGGTGTTTTTATTATTTCAGGACAGTTATATAGCAGCCAGAGTCTAACGTTCAGAGCAGTGTGCTTGGGGTCATTTTCCTGGTAGAATTTAAAATCGTTATGAAGGTTCAATTTTCGTGCTGAAGATTTCAAATTTTGCTTTAAAATATCAATATACTTGTACTGATCCATTATACTGTCAATAAAAACAAAATTACCAACTCCAGCGGACGACATACACCCCCATACCATAACTCCTCCTCCACCATGTTTTACTGTTGGTACCAAGTTCTGTTTGCGAAGTTCTTCCCTGGGTTTTCTCCACACCAAGATTCTACCGTCAGAACCAAATATATTAAATTTACTCTCATCAGCAAATATAACTTTATTCCAGTAATCAGAATTCTTATTTATGTTGGATTTTGCGAAAGCTAGTCTGAGTTTTCTATTCTTTTCACTTACGAAGAATTTTTTCCTGGCTACTCTACCGTGATATCCAGCAGATCGAATTACCCTTCTAATAGTTTCAGGATTAACAATTATTCCATATAATGCTTGTAAATCAGCAGCAACTTTTGAAGCACTAATTCTTGGATTTTTTTTAATATTTCGAACGATAATTCGCTTTATTCCATTGGATAGCTTTGATGGTCAGCCAGGTCTTCTTTTATCCTGAATCATATGATTCTTTTTATATCGTTTAATGATATTGAAAACTGTTGAACGACTCAAGTTAACTGTTTCAGCAGTTTTTCTAATAGATTTTCCACGTTCAATATGCAAATTAATAACTAATTTTCGAATTTCAGGCGAAGTTTCTTTTCGTTTAGCATTCATGACTACACAGAGCTAAAAAACACAAAAATTCCAAAACAAACTGGAGAGAAATACTGCAGACGATTTTATAAATTATTGCCAATTGCTTTTAAGTAAAAATAAAACCCCAAAAAATATTTTTATTGCTTATTTCAGGCGATTTTTGTTGCATATATAATGGTGTCCCATCACTTATGTGAGCTATTTTTTGCTCCGTTCTAAACATTTGTATTTTTATTAAATTAATATTTTAATATTTTGACAAAATGTATGTTATGTAATAATCTTTACTAAATTTAAGTATGAAACACACCCACAAAAAAAATGTGTACATGTTTTTTTAATTTATTTGATTAGTTTCCTTTTGTAAAGCACAAGTGTCCCATCACTTATGTGAGACACTGTATATGTACATCTAAAAGAAAATTAATGATCGCATTCTATGGCTTAGAACAAAATTTAAATTGATTAAAATTGCTTTAAACTAAAAATTAATTGTGTGATTCTGAGCACTGTCAATTTGTCATCGATATTGTTAGACAACTGGAGAAAAGCCTTGTTGCCGTGGAAACAATGACTTATTCAAAGTCGAAATATATAATGAAAGAGTGTTTAATCGGACATTTACTGTTAAAATACACTTAAAACTTAACCAGCCTTCAAAACTATATAAAATTAAATAACTTCAGCAATAGTTAATTTGTATATGTATTACATAACTTTATAGAAAAAATAATAAAATATTTAATCGTTGAAGTTTAAATTCATAAAGTGCTACGCATTTAAACACTCCTTTAACCAGAAATTTTCAAATACTATAAAACCGCTTGCATTTTTCGAGGAAAAAGTTTTGCTCGCCAACTCGCGTCTTTTTGCGTCAAATACTCGAAAGTATTTTATTTTTTTACAGATTTTCTGCTAGGATTCCGCAGCTAAATTTGACTGATCTCTTATTACGTACATGAATAGCTTCATTAGCATTTTTTTTAAAAAATATTCTGAGTATGCGCTTTAAGGAGACCTTCCTTGTTAGTAAATATACTGACATGAAAGTCTATACAAACAGTATTCACTATATTTGGCGCAAAATGGATTGACTGATTGGTCAATTTTATGGATGTTTTGTGTGTGAAGTAAAAGAGCCACGTGGAACAGTTATGAAGTATGCAAACAAAACTTTGAGCTTCTTTCTATGAAGTGCTTAGAATGTTTCTTTCGATCATTGTTTACAACAAAGTTATTGTCATTTGTAATCAGGGCAATAATTTTGACTTACCCTGTATGTATATATTTTTATGGTACTTCTCTATTATCTCGTCGACCACTTTTCATAACAAAAAACTATCGCCAAACTGTAAGATTAAACGTCAAAAATGCAGTCCCATTTACTTGATGTCGGAAGCATTATACGTATACATGATTGTTATATCATCAAGTGGTTTTTAATTCGTCATTTGCCTGTATTTTTCATTATGTTTTACTGATTTATTTGTTATTTCATTAATTAAAATAACAATTGTGTCCTTAAACGGCGGTGCCATGACATTAAAAGAGAAAAAGCCTTGAAAAAAATCTTATATTTTATTTATTTATTTATTTTGATATTCCAATGGCAACGTTCTCCCGTTTATTTGGCGTTACAGTTTGGCGGTAGTTTTTTGTTATGAAAATTGGTCGACGGGATAATAGAGAAGTATCCTTTTTATTAAAGGAAACATAACATACTTTTTTGTTATTACTACTTTTTACACAAAAAGCTGTATAAATTGAGTAAATATGGAAATTATATCATGTATTTCACAGATAGAATGAAAGGAATAACATAAGTTTTTTGAAAATTGTAATGGACTGTTAAATAAAGCAAAAAGTACTATTCAACATCTTCAGTATGTATTTCTAATTTCGGAATTTAAAAGAAATTTCTGAAATACACGCTAATGATAGAAATGGGTTAATGAAAAATTGTAATCCTCATACAGGGTGGCTAGTTATCAGGGAAAAATACAGTAAAAATAAAGTGGTAACACCAGTGTATTCTTATAGAAAAATTCTTCTTGATTATTCGATCAAATAACGAACATAAATTTTTCTATAAGAATATATTGGTGTTAATCAGTTTTTTACTGTATTTTTCCCTGACCACTAGCCACCCTGTCGTAAGTAAATTAAAACTTTATCAATTTCTCATTAAAAAAAATAAATAAATAACGGTGCAAGATATTTTTTTAAATAATATGTTTATGCGTGAAAATGTGATACAGATAAATTTATAGGAATATTGTGAAGTTTTTAATGAAATTACAAATAAAATTATTTTTAAAGAAAGAAATGTTTAAACGACATACATTTTCAAACCAACAACCGCTTTTTCAAAACAACTGTATGATCATCTTAATTTTAGGAGAGAAACTTGTGAAAAAAAAACTTTAAATAACTAACTAAAAGAAAATCCAAATCTTTATTCTCAAAAAGATTTTCAAATAGTTACGCTTCTGTAGTTCTTTTCAAAACATAATTTCTAATTTAAATCTATTCACAAAGTTTGTATCATAAAAAATAAAGGAAGTGTGATTAGGGATTTCCTAATTTCTGAAAATTTGACAGTCTGGGAATGGGGACATTCAAAAGAAGATAAATTATTTTGTTGATTGATTATTAGAGTCATTTATTAGATTCATTTATTAGATTGATCATTTTCTTAAAGAAGAACATATAAATTTTTATGTAACATCTAGTTCATATTTGTAAAAGCACGTCGCAAAGAAATGAAGATAAAATAATACCAAGTAATTTTAGTTAATCATAAATAAAACACTCACTCAGTTTATCTCTAAATATTAGATGACGGCTTTTTATAATCTTATATACGCACTAAAATGCAGACAGTTTTCACTCATTTTAACACTTTCCAACATAGTTGAAAAGCGTTTATGAATTCGGTTTGTCTGTCAGTCTGTCCGTGATTTAACTCACGTAAATATACTAGGATTGTCATGCAATTTATATGTTATTGATGTTTACTATGGCATGTTCCATACTGAAAATGGAGTGTGTAACACTTATCTTTTTTTACAGAGACACTCAAAAGAATTCCGTTACATTACGGTCTATGGAAAAAATCGTTTGTGGTTTATTTTAATAATGTTTCACTATTTCAAACATTTTGAAATTGATATGTATCGATGAGGTGAACTACAAGAGGCTTACTATAGAATATGGTGTGCATAGCACTTATAGTCCTTTAAAGGGACACTCGTTACATTACTGTCTATGGAGAAAAATCGTTTCCGTTTTATTTTAATAATTTTTCATTACTTCAGACATATTGAAATTGATATATCACTAAATTGCATTAGAAGAGGCTTACCATAGAATATTGTGTGAATGGCATTCAACGTTCATTTACAGGGACATACAAAAGAATTCTCTACTATCTGTTAACAATAACCGCTGGAAGTGCTTTTCCGTTGCTGAACGCGTTTTCAAATTTAACTAATTTTTTGTCTATTATTTGGTGTGTATCAATTCTATAGATGATATACAGGGCCGCACAAAAGATGTCGAGTATATTTCCATTTATTCGCGGGAATTCCAGAAATGAGAAATTTAAACTGTGCTACGCGTTTCCTAACTGAACTAAAATTTAGCACTCTACGTAGTATATATACAAATCTGTAGATCATATACAAGGCTGCACAAAAGAATTTGGATATTTTTCTGAATATTGTTGGTAATTTCTGAAATTGCGTTTTTAAATGTGTTATGCGTTTTCCAAAATGTTTACTTAGATATTATTTTTTACCTTATTAAACGGTAATGATTTGTAAAATTATTTTGGAAGTGTTGGAAAGTGTTACATAATCTATGCTTGACGCATGATTTTTCGTTCTTGTTTTTATTATATACAAATTGTCTTGCACAACAATGTAGCTTTACACTTAATGAACATGTGTACTAACATTTCACGGTAATGAGTTTTCTGAATTATATATAATAAGAAATTTAACGAAACAGGAGATAATATTTATGTGAAATTTGTTTCGACATAAAAATGTACATCGGATAAATTTCTTGGAACTTATAAAGTTTGCAAGAAACATCCACAAACAAAAAATATACTGTTAACACATTAAATATTCAAACAACTTCCATTTTTGCACAAACAAATGCTTTCTCAAAATAAGTTTACGGCGATCTTATAATTGGGAGAGAAATGTGTGAGAAACTTATTCAAATATCCAGTTGTAAAAAAACAAATTCAAATCTTTATTCGCAAAAAGAATTTCAAAGAGTTGCGCTACTACAGTACTTTTTAAAACCCAATTTGTAATTTAAATCTATTCACAAAGTTTGTATCTAAAAAAATAAAGGAAATTCAATTGGGGAGACTTTAATTTCTGGAAATTTGACAGTCTTTGGGATATTCCAGAGAGATTATATAATTAATTTTCTTAAAGAAGTTCACAAACATAAGTATCTGGATTTTTTTTTTTGTTTCTTTCGAAAGTAATACAGGGTTCGTACGCTTTTACCCCAATTTTTTAACAGAATTTTTCGCCTTATAATGCCTTAAGGCAGAAAAGTATTACAAATCCTGCAAATGAACAACGCTTCCATAATTTCTGCTATTTAAATATTAAATAGAAAATTCTATTAAAAAATGTGGTACAGAGTAAGAACCCTGTAATGTACCAGATGGCTATAATAAAAGGGCGCGTGTTTGACCTGCTCTACAAGCTAAACTATTTCGAATATTTTTAAGAGATTTGGTAATTATACTGTTCAGAAAGGGTTATTACATTTCAGGGAATTTTCCGCTGCACCACCAGTATTTTCTTTCACCTAATTTAATCTCGTGAAACTTCGCATTAGTTAAACCGAATTTTCTATATGAAAACGCTGGTTCCAAACAATTTTCTGGTCAGGAAATTTGCTGACCTTTAGGAACTCTGTTAAAGAACCCCTGTTTTATTTTATTTCGACAGATGGTGCTGTATATTATTAAAATGAAAAAAAATAAAAAAAATAGAGAATTTCATACCAGTACTCTGTACGAAAGTCCTTAAAATTTTAGACAAAATAAAACGCGCTTTATTAATAAAGTGGTTTTTTTTTTCAAAATGGTTGAAATTATTGCCCTGCTATGAAAGGATATCGTTGTCTCAAATTATATTGATTTAAGGCATGTTATAACTTTTAAAATATAATAATAATACCTAAAATTTCTTCACTTTCTTGCAATTTTGTTTAGCGCAGATATACAGTAATAATAATGAGTTTTTTTTTTTTTTTTTTCAAATGAAAGCGCATATCCTGAAGTTATAAAAACAATTTTTCATTTGGAAAGTGGTGATTCAAAAATGCCCCCCTGGCTGCTTTTAATACAGGGGTGTGCACAAATTGAAGCTTTCCGCGGTACGAAATGAATCGCTAAATATGCTTATCAGTAACAAAAAAAATTAAAATTTATGATATTTTGTAGTTTTTCTCGGATGGGTTTATCAATTTTTCGATTCTGAAGAAAATGGTGGTCGTTCAAAATTCAAGTTGCCGATTTTAGACAAAAATTTTCGGAGTTAAATGGCGCAAAAAATATTTACAGTTCGAATATTGAAAAACGCGTCAGTGAGGGACTACAAAATAGTATATATACTAGAAAAGCATGAAAATTTCAACCATATTGGCGAATCCAATCTCGAGTTCTACCTGGTACCGATTTGTAAAATACAGTTTCTAGAAAAACTGGTTTAAAGTTTTACAACGTTTTAAACAAGCACAGATAACAGTGAAAATTTTCAACTTAAGTATAATATCATCTATACTAGTCCCATATATAATGAACCCTCCTCGACTTCCTCTTTCGCAATTTTTTTATTTCTACTTGTGCACCGCACACAATACGATAAAAATGAGTCGATTCACTGCAACACCAAAAGACGGATAACTTTTGAACCAATACGAATTACGAAAAAACTGTTTTACGACAAAGTGTTTGAGGGTTTAAGGGGTTAAAATATTTTTTTTTTAAGTTTCGGTATTTTTCGAAAACAAAAAAGTTATAACATGCCTTAAAATGAGTTATTTTTGTTAATATTTCTTAATATAACATTTCTAACATTTAAGCGCCATCTATCGTTAAAATTTCGAAATAATCATTTTTATTGCATAACACGTAACCGCATACTCTAAACATTATAAAGACCACAGCGTCTACAAATACTCCAAATAGTTTAAACCCTTCAAATACGTGTACTTTAATTTTGGCCACCTGTACTTTCTTAAATAAAAAAACTTGAAAAATTCCAAGAATAGCCTGCAATGTGTCAATAAATTTGGTTATTGCATAAATTTTGGTTATTTCATAACACGTATCCGTATACTCTAAACAGTATAAATACCACAGCTTCCTAAAATACTCCAAATAGTTTAACTTATAGAGACCTTTAAACACGTGCACTTTAATTATGGCCTCCCTGTACTTTCTTAAATATAAAAACTTGAAAAATTCAAAGAATAGCCTAAAATATGTCTATAAATTTGGTTATTGCATAAATTTGGTTATTGCATAACACGTATCCGTATACTCTAAGCAGTATAAATACCACAGCTTCTAAAAATATTCCAAATAGTTTAACTTATCAAATCCTTCAAACACGTGCACTTTCATTATGGCTAACCTTGTACTTTCTTAAATATAAAATCTTGAATAATTCAAAGAACACCCTGAAATATGTTAATAAATTTGGCCTCTAATTTAGGTTTTACATAAAATGAAAAGAATTAAAGACAGATTTATAAAAATTAACCCTCACATTCCCGAATTGTTAAAAAGTTGAATAAAAAAATACCCCCGGGGTGAGGGGGAAAGTGGGCAACTTTGAAATCTTAAATGATGATCCCCATATTTTATTGCAGATTCGGATTCTACGGGAGAAAATACGTAACTTTTGTATTGAACATTTTTTTCGAAACATTGTAGATGGCGCTGTAATCGAGTGCAATGCTGTGAGAATCGTTACCATTGCAATGTGTGGGAACGCTCGAATAACTCGAGAAATATCCATAGTATTGAAAAACGGAAAAATGCATGTTTAATAGTTTCGAAAAATCTATTTAGGGATATCAAAATTGCCATTTTTCTAAAATATTAAACACGTATTTTTCCGTTTTTCAGTCTGATGTATATTTCTCGAGTTATTGGAGCGTTTCCAGACATTGCAATGGTAACGATTCTCATAGCATTGCTCTCGATTACAGCGCCATCTACAACGTTTCGAAGAAAATGTTCAGTACAAAAGTTACTTATTTTTTCCCGTAGAATCCGAATCTGCAATAAAAAATGGGGTTCATTATTTAAGATTTCAAAGTTAACCCCCCTTTCCCCCCGGAGCTGCAAAGTTGGGGGGCAACTTTCATATCCCTAAATAGATTTTTCAAAAATATTGAACATGCATTTTGCCGTTTTTCAATCCGATGTATATTTCTCGAGTTATTTGACCGTTTCCAGACTTTCCGGACACCCTGTATATATATAACTTGTTTTTAGAGCATACAAATGAATGGCATTTAGCTGCATATTTACAATCATTTTTTGCGAAATAATGATTTCCTCCATCTCATCGAAGCTCAATTGCTACTTAAACTTTTACGAGTTTCTTTCTTGGTAGCCTTTTAAAAGACTGTGATGGCTAACCTTTCTTTCTTCTCTTGAAAACCCTTGTTAAATAAGGGATGTAGCTATCGAAGATTTCAATTCTAGCAAATCTAAGCATTCATTGTTCGAATCCATCTTTCAAAGCTGCCAGCAATTTATAACAGTAACATTTAACATATGGTGAAAAAGTTTAAAATACCATCTCTTGCGTCTCATAGTATGTTTGTATAAGCCTAATCCTAATAGAGAGTCCATTGGATCAATTCCACCCATATTTTTGTTACACATCGCTACTGATGGTGGTCTCGGAATTGGTATGAAGGATTTACCTCTTACTCCGATGGCCTACAAAATAAATAGGATTTGCTCCTAGAAACGGTTATCTCAAATGCAAAGCAGGATTGTCAAATCCTGCTTTACTCTTCCTGTTTTACTATTCTCTTATCACTTGTTGTGACGCAGAATGTAAATCTTGGTTGTTTTTTCCTTTCTTTCATGATGATTAGTTTTGTTGAAGCTATTATTGCGTATTGGCCCTGTTGAAAATATTTTTCATTCAACCAGTTTAATCAGAAATGGTATAGTTGTGAAATATTATGAAAAAACAATTTGTGGTTTTTATTTTTATTCTTATCACAAAGTCTCAACACAACACTTAGTGAAAATCCAAAGTCAGCAAACTCATCTTATATAATATCAGTTGTTCCTTGATAGATTCCAAAGGCATACGCGTACAAGGATATTCCTCCCAGTACGCAAGCTTTTACCCCCAAACGATGAGTTGTATTCCTTATATATTGCTTTATCTTCGATCGTCCGTTGATACAATCATCATTAGTAAAACTTTAACTTTAGTGAAAAGTACATTTAAAACTACAACATTTACTAGCATTGCAAACTATATTTTAAAGTAATTTTCTATTGTTAATTTATTACTTTTAGATACATTTCATTATTTTGCAGTGAAATAATTTTCAGTGAAATTTATAACTTTACTGAACAGAATGTGTACCATTACCACGTGTTCGCATTAGGTGCACTAAACCTCATATGAGGCTAAATGTTCTTTCCCAGATATAGCTATTTTTTATTTAGAAACATATTAAACACATTATTATAATAAATATATATCTTAGAATAATAAAAATAATTTTCTTACTTTTGCTAAACAAATATTTGTTTAGAAGTGGGCGAATCTAAAATATCTACTCAGCTTAATAAACTTTTAAATAACTTTAAAGCACTCATAAACTGCAATGCTTCCATCTCACAGCAAAATCTAGAACAATCTAAAGCCTCATATGAGATTTAAGAGAGTATTATCAGTAAAAAGAATGTTTTTGTTTTTTATTTTACCATTTTATATCTCTTTGATCGGAGTTTAAAATAGGAGCCTCATATGAGGGTCACGATAATGAGAGGGTTAAGAAATTGCTCTAATTTCAATAAATATTGCTACATATATATATATACATTTATATATTACAAAAATTAGGTTGTACGGAAAGTTCTTTCTGTTTGGAAAAGTTGGTTTGTACCGGTAAATTCTATCACTTAATTATTAGGCATTAATACCGATGCCTAATGTCTAATAATTGACGGGCAGAATTTTCCGGTAAGAATTGGTTTTCCCAAACGGAAGGATTTTTCTGAACCCAATAAATATTTGTTTACTATAAAATATTGTATAAAATATTATTTCCTGTTATATGATATGTCTTTTCAAATATGTAGAAACTGCTCACAACTTGTTTCAGTTTTAAATTAATAATGTTTGATTTTTTTTTAAATTATATACAGAAAACATTCTTACTAGAATTTCGCATTAAAACAGTTTGCTTTCCTTACACTTTCAAGGGCAAATTACTCCTTTTGCCAAAATGTTGAAATAATTGAGTGTCACTAGAATTTACTAAGAAATTTATTTGAAAATAATATATTCTTCTAGTACATAATAAAAGCAAACTTTTATTCTAAATAATAGTGCATTTGGAGGAATAAATGTCAGTGGTATATTCAACATACCACCGCCCTTCAAGGGGTAATTATTCACGACGAGCAGTAGATATTATGGCCCTATGGATAACTGAAGGAGACAGATATTGTCTACTATTTGGGAGTGATATAACTGAGGATGTAGTTAAGAGATGGCGGTTTTTTTTTTTTTTTTTTTTTTTTTTTTTTTTTTTTAACATCGGATCAGGGCCTGATTAAACCCTGGGAAAATATCCACCAGTAAAAACAAACAGAAATTTTTGTCTTATTCATGGCAGAAGATGAATAAGGTGTTGAAATAAGTCAAAAAATTATATTCATATTTATTGGTGGAAGTTTGTCCCGGCGGTAAAAAAATTCACTGACATTCACAGGAGGATTGTTTATGTGGTCACAATATGGTAGAACCGCCTGACTACGGCCAGAGCAAACTTCCACCAGTAACAAATAGATGTTATTGCCTTAGTTATGACAGAAATTTTGCATGAATAAGACGTTTAAACAAGGAGAAAATTTCTATCCAGAATTTATTAACCCTTTAACGTTCATTGGTTTCCCCACGAAACCACAAAACTTTAATTACGAAATTGAACAGTGACAGCAGAATTTTAATAGAAATGTTTTCCATTTATTATGTATGTGAAATATCGCTTTTTTATTATATAAAAATAAATTTGTTTATAATTTCCGGTGTCAGTCATTTATTTCAACCTGTTAGCAATTGAAGTGCTTTATCCGTTAAAGGGTTAAGAAATCAAATGCTTATGGATGGATTTACTGATGAAAGTTTGTCCCTGTGGTAATCTGGTCATGCGGAACCGGTTACAGTTGAAGCTTCACTATTTTGAGGGTTTGTCAATTCCTGTTTATTCATAGTTTCATGGTACGTGCCGTTTAGTCTATGCTAGATCCTGTAATTTGAACAACTGAATGTTTACACACAAAATGTTGATTATCTAATCACAGAATTTCAGGGAATTAGTAATACACATTTTAATTTCTGAAAAAGTGGCAGACAAGAAAAAAGAAGAAGAACAAGTATAATTGATGCTCGTCGCGAAAGGGCTTAAATCCAAATAAATGAAACACAAATTCACGATCTCAGAAATTTCATGAAGAGAATAAGTTACGTGACATTTTTGTGCATAAACATGAGCAGCAAAACACTTACTTAATACATGTAAAATTTTCAACAAGGATCAACAATGAAAAAAAAATACTTTAACCCATTCGCTGCCAACCACGAGTATACTCGTGGTTGCCAACATTCAAAATAAAAGTGTATGATAAAAAAAAACCTGCCTAGCCATCACTATACTTTATTTAACGACAAAAACTTTCCTATTAAAGTTACCAAATATTATCTTTCAAAATTTTTGGTGGGAAACGAATTTCAGTATAAATATCGAAGACTCCGCCCACATAGTTTTGGCAGTTAATGGGTTAAAGAATCAAATATTTAAACATCCCTCACTTTCAAACAAACAACTGCTTTTTGAAAATAACTATATGACAATCAGAATTTGGGGCAGACATTTTCGAAATGAATAAATAAATAAATAACGCATTAAAAAAATCTAAAAATATTTTCAAACAGTTGCGTTTTTGCAGTTCTTTTTAAAAAAGAATTTCTAATTTAAATTATTCGCAAAGTTTGTGTCATAGAAAAATAAAAGAAGCGTAATTAAGGAGTTCGTAATTTCTGAAATGTTGACATTCTCAAGAATATTCGAAAGATATTTCATTATTCATTTTATCAAACATGTTCAACATAAGAATTAGATTATTTTTTTCATGTTTTGTGAAAGTAATTTGCTTTATTGTATACTAATATATATCTATATATTTTAATTAAAAACATATTCTGAAAGATTTGAATATTTATGTTCGGTAATCTCAATTTCACATACGAAATGAAATTAATTTTATAGTTATAATATTTTTGTAGACTATTTTATAAAATTTAAAAAGTGCGCAATAACTTAATCCTAGAACCGGTCGAATTAAAATAAATTATTTGCAGACATTACAATAAATTATTAGTTAAGTTCAAAGAAATATGCATGCATTTAAAGTTAATATTTTTGAAATTTTAATTAGGTTTAAGTTTGAATCTTACAATACATGCATATTATGATATCTCGGGTAAAATTGTTCCAATACCCAAGACATCACGCGTCAATCCTCGAGTAACATAACTAAACCCTACCACAATTTATGTTATTATAATTTGCATTCCTTATTTTATAATTTGAGCTCTTAATCGATAAAGCAAAGTTTACAATAGGGAATGAAAATTTTGATGAATAATCTGGATTCTGCATTAAAAATTAATTAAAATTTAAATGCATTGAATAACATCAATTTTTAAATGGAAATACATATTGTTCAAGAACAAATAATATTTAGGCGAATGCAGTGTGAATTTTGTTTAAAGAAGTTATAACAATAATTTATGCATTAACATTTAGATATTGTATTGAAGTTAGTTTTATCCAACTGAGAAACTGCGGAATTAAAATGGGGAACAGCAGTTAAAGAACGTGAGGAAATGTCTTATTATTATTATTTTAATTTAGCATATTAATAAATATGAAGAACTTTCTGTCACAAAAGGGGCTTTTCAATCAATGACAAATGTTTTTTAAGGCATACTAGATGTTTGAAGGATATTCATAAATTACTCTTATTTACCTTCAATTATTTTTTCTATGTAATATTTTATATCCCTCTATCCGCTCTGAAATATATTGGGTTGTTCGGAAAGTTATTTTCGTTTGGGAAAACAAATTCGTCCCGGAAAATTCTCCCCGTCGATTATTAGAGGTTAGATATCGGAATTAATGGCTAAAAATTAAATGTAAGAATTTCCGATACAAATCAACTTTCCAAAAAAGGAAGAACTTTCTGAACAACCCAATAGAAACGGCTCACTTCATTTGCCTTTATTTACGGAAACAATGCATTAGTTCCCATGCCGTAACTATTTAAATTTACTCTTATTACACGGTCCCCTGAATTCTAGGTCTGAGGGCTCTGACACAAAAAATGGCGGCTGTCGTTGGCGGATTATTTTAAGCGTTTTTGAATGTCCCCTGAATTTACACACCAATAATTTATTCAACTTTCCTTTGACTTATTTGATTTTAAAAAAATAAGGTAAGGGCATTTTTAGAAATTATTGGTCTTCAAATTCGAAGGACCGTTTAAACGCTGAAAAAAAATTCGCATAGGACAGCCGCCATTTTCATGTCAGCTCTCAGGCCTAGAATTCAGGGGGCGGTGCTTATTAACACATTTGCACCATTAGCGCATTTACAGGGTGGCTAGTGGTTAGGGAAAAACACAGTAAAAAAAAGTGATAAACACTAGTATAGTCTTATGGAAAAATTCATCTTGTTTATTTGATGGTATAATCAAGATGAATTTTTCCATCAGAATATACTGGTATAAATCACTTTTTTGGGCTGTATTTTTCTCTGACCAGTAGCCACCCTAATTTATACGCCGCCTTCATGAATTTCTTTTTTATTCAAAAATTTCGAATCCATACCGAAAATTCAGAAAGAAGATTTTTAATTTATGTAGCTACGAAAAGTCTGTCATTAAATAAAAAAATTACTATTCGGAAATTCTGGCATGAATTCGGAATTTCAGACTAAAAAAGAAATTTCTGAAATGCACGTTAATGATGCACATGCTTAGTTACATTTAGCATAAATTAGTTTACATCATTAGTCGTTACACGTAGCTCCTGTAAATGAAGCACAAAGTTTCCCTATTTCGTATAACGAATTTAAAGGAAGTGAGGGCTTAATTAATATGAAAATATTTAAAACTTATAAGTGCGCAATAAATATATTCAATGCAAATATACTTAATTTTCAACAAATATTCGCAAATAAAAAAGATTCTGTTAACCATTAATAATCTAAAAAACTTGCATTTTTAAACAAGTATCCATTTTCTGAAAACAATGATTAGTTTAGAAGATAAATTTGACCAGAAAAAGTTCAAATAATTAATTTTAATAAATACACATCTTTTATTCTTCAGTGATTTTCAAAAGTTGTTCTTCTACGGTCTTTTCAAAACTTCTAATTTAAATTTATTCAAAAAAAATTGCCTTAAAAATTTTGTAGCATAAGTGGAGAGTCCTTAATTTAGGAAAATTTGACAGTCTTGGATATTTTAAAATGATAAATAATTGTTAAATTTTTCAAAGAAGTTTTAGCATAAGAATCAGATTAACTTCATTTCTGGTCTATCAAAGTTACAGAGTTCTTACATTTTTACCATAAATTTTTAATTAAATATTTCTCCTTATTTAATCGGAGAAAAATAATGCACAATTTGCAATAAACAAGGGGACCTGAAACTGTGGGTGTTTTATATATTAAAAAGAAATTTTCTAATCAGAAATTGTGGTATCAGATATCTTAGAAATTTCGAGAAGTGTACGCATCTTGGATGTAAGTCCTAAATTCGCCTATTTAAGTATATATATATATATAATATATATATATATATATATTTGTGTGTGTGTGTAAATGTAAAAACCTTATTTTAATTAAAAATAAATCCTTAAAGATTTTAATAAATATCTCCTTAATTGGGTTTTTATGTAAAAATAAAAATAATTTTAAATGTCTAATATTTTTAGAGAATATTTTATAAAATTTGAAATTTGCAGGACTCTCACTGGCCCTTTCTTTGAATACAAGCATTTCTGTAAAAAAAATTCATCGTAGATTTTTACATTAAAATTGACAAAACAACAAGCAAAAATTTGGCAACAAAAATACCCTTCGGCGTCGGTTGCTGCTGAATTTGCAAGAAAAAGCTAAAAATAATATTTTTCTTTGAAAATAGCGATGTTCAAAAAACGGACTGAGTAGGAGCATGAAATGTATAATAAATTATTGAAATAAATTGAATTCGAATATAAATAATATTTTTCATACTCTTATTATAAAGTATTCTATTATCGTATATACTCGCATATAAGCCAAATCCTAAATTCGAGATGAAAACAGGTTTGATACCAGTATTTTGCAATAGTTTTCTCGCCCTATATAATTCAGAATTATGCGATACCAAATATGTCTTAGAAAGCTAGTCTGAATACGTGTTCAAACCTTTTTTTTTTATCTCGAATTTGGGGGGTTTGCTTATACGCGAGTGTATACGTATTTTTCGAGTGAGTGTATTTATAACACTCTTCATTCATTGTGAATATTTGAGCCCTTTGAATATTAGGCCTACGCTCTGACAAAAAAATGCAAACTGTAGTAGGCCCCTTTTTTCCAGCTTTTGCACGCCTCCAAAAATTTTAATACCAATATTTCCTAACGGCGTTTTTCGATTTATTTAGTTTCAGCTACGGCAGTGGTCATTTTCGTGTCAGCGCGTAGACCTAGTATTCAGGGAGCTGTGGTTTGTAAATGGTTTCTGAAGCATGTAGATAAATATTGCTTTAACCTAGAAGCTCCAAACATCCAGATGTAACAATAAACATAAAGCAACAAGCAACAATTTATGTTAAGGCAACAAAAGTATAAAGCATATAGCAACAATTTATGTTACATAAATGTGGAAACAAATATATAAAATAGTTCATTTTATGCGATTTTTGTTGCATAATGTTCTCTGAAATGTGTACTGTTTCAGGATTTAAATCTGTATCCAAAATCTAAATGTACACTTAATAATCCGTAGCGGTTCATGCCTGGCTATTTTGGAGCACTACATACATCGCTGAAAATTTATGTTTTCCGTACCATTATTTTTTTAAAGAAATGTATAATTTGTTTAATAGCAGATTTTTCTGCCATTAAATAAGGCAAAGATTTTTTTCTTTTAATAGTGGTATGAATAAAATAAATTTGGCAGTTATCTATTTAGTGTCCCAAATTAATCCAGTCAAGAGCCGCTACTGATTTTTATCAGTAGCTGCTTGTGGTCTGTTTTGGGGTGATGTATATTATTTTCTCTGGTATTTACCAGTCTTCAAAAATTATATTCTAAGATTATATAAGATGGAATGGTGAAAGAAATCGTTCAGACTAATCAAGAAGGCATATTAAGAGCTACTACTCTTAATAAATATGCTTAATTATATTTTATGTTACATACGTTTACTTTAGTACTTAAAATAAAGTTCTTAAGACATAAAAATGCGCAGCATATTTATTTACTGTAAATTCATAAAAAGATCAACAAACTAAAAAAATATGATTTTAACGCATCAAATATTTAAACATCATATATTTTGAGCAAACAAGCATTCTTTTAATATGCGATTATCTTTAAAAAAAATATTAAAAAACAAGTTACTTCAAAATATCCAAATCTTTATTCTCCAAAGATTTTCAAACAGTTCTGCTCCTACAGCCTTTATTAAAACAAAATGTCTAATCTAAATTTATTCAAAAAGTTTCTATCATAAAAAGACAAATGAAACGTAATTGAAGAGTTTTTAATTTCTTAAAATTTGACAGTCTTGGGAATATTCAAAAGAGAAATAATTATTCATTTTCCCAAAGAAGTTCAAACATAAGAATTAGATTTTTTTTTTCCGTTTTCCAAAAGTAATTTGATTTCTTAACTATACGAACTTTTTTTCTTTAATTAAAATCATATCCTTAAAGATTTCTATAAATATATTCTTTAATTTAGATTTTATTTTTTAAAACAAATCTATATTTCTAATAATTTTAGAAATTGTTTTATGAAGTTTCAACAGTGAATTATTAATTACCCAAAGAATTTCTCGAATTTATATACATTTTTCCTAAAAATATACAAATTTTTGTCTTAGTTAAAATCAATAAGCATTCATATATTTAGATTGAATATATTTTCAACTTAAATAAAGTAAAAACGCTCTTGAAAGTTTATTTTCTTGAATATGAATATAAAGATAGCGGATTAGCAGCTCTAAATCTCCAGGAGTAGTGATAAAGTATTATTTATAAACCCTTCTAAAATTTAGATTTTTATATTTTGTATCCTTTATTTATATACTTTAAGTTATGGTATCGGCTTTTGCAAGAGTAAATAAAAATTATGATAAAGTGTCCAGTTTATACAATAAAATTATCTAAAATACGGAATAATTAAATATAAAATTCTGTAAGAAACGACATATTGTGGATATGGACCAGAGTAGCTAAGTCTCCGGATTTTTGCACACCAATAATTATTTAGAGAAAATGTTGTTCTCTTAAATCGCAAAATGCTCTGATTACATAAAACAACATTTTCTGTACAAAATTATTGGTATACAAAAAGCCGGAGACTTGGCAGGTGTGATATGGACTAACTAAGTTTCAGCAATTTAAGATTTAAAAAAATTACAAATTCTAACATTTATCAATGTGTAACTATTAAAAACTCAAAACTTAAAACAATAGAAATTTACAGTTAATTAAAAAGCTTACTTCGTTATACAGTAACATAATCCGTATAAAGAAAGAGAAAATTTACAATTTTTTATTAGAAATACAACGAAGCGAGCGAGGCATCTTTATCGCTGGATCAAACTTACACCAGTAGATTTGAATAGAAACTTTCGCGTTATTTAAAACGCGTTATTCATGCAAAATTTCTGTCATAAGTAAGAAGAAAATTCTGTACGTTTTCACTGGTGGAAGTTTAATACGGAGGTAAACACACCCTGTACGCAATCCATGTGAAATCTGTTACATAGCACAGCAAATACCGAGGGCGCCATAAATTCGTTTAAATTATAAAAATTCATGATAAATGAATAAATGACGCTAAAAATTTCTGGTTTCCGAGAAAGAAATTTGAAGGAGATCGGATTTTTTTTTTTAGTAACAAAAAAAGTTGTGGTAGATGGCGCTGGCATGCACAATATGAAGAAGATATCAAGGAGGTTATTTCACTTCGTGGAGGATCATCCAAGTGACCTGTTTCTTGGAAGCGTCTGACAAGCTTGAGACAAGCACATGAACGGATCCTTTTCTTGTCTTGAGTCCTTATACCGCGTGAAATTATCGCAATGTCGGTTGCTGATATACCGTTCTTGTAAAAGAGCATAACCAATAATTTTTGATCTGGTAACGATAGCATACTACTGGCATCAAATGAAGAATCTTTTGCATGAGGTGTTTTATTGAGATCCTGATTTGATTATTATGCATGTCAGCGCCATCTATCGATATTTTTTCAACCACAACTTAAAAAAATAATCCGATCTCCCACTGATTCCACTCGAGTAAACCGCAATTTTTTTAGAACCATTTGCTCCTTTTTAATGATTTTTTAAAGTTTGAACGAACTTATGAATTTATGACGTATTATACTGAAAATAAATAAATATATGGCGATTCTACTTTTTGTGTAAAAATCCTTTGTTTTAAAAATTAAAAAATGTTTAATGTAAATTATTAAAAAAAATATATATATATCGAAATCTTTATTCTCCAAAGATTTTCAAACACTTGCATTTCTATATTTCTTTTTTATTTCAAAATTTTTAATTTAAATTTTATTACTAACTTTGTATGGTAAAAAATAATAATAAAGAAAATCTAACTGGAAAGTTCATAGTTTCTGAATTTTCACAAGATTTAGAATATTTCAAAAGTGAAGTAATTAATCATTTTCTCAAAAGCAAAACAACAACAACAGCAAAAAAATCACATCTAAGAAATAAATTGATTGATTTTTTATTAATGCTTAAAAAATTTATTCTAAGTTTTTGAATAATTAAGAATATATTTTAACTATTATTTCAATATATACGATTTCTAATTTTAATTTAACCGAAATTTCAAAAAAATATATACTAATAATTTTAGTGGCTGTAAATATTTATAAAATCGAAATGTGCAATCCTGACATGTCTAGAATATGTTTTTAATCAAATACGATGAGCGATAAGTATATGTAGGGAATATGATTTTATTAAAATAATGTGGAAAATGATTACATATCAAGAATAAATTTTACATCGAATAAGATGTGAAACGGTGAGATACCCAGAGTATGTTTCCAATCAAATTACCCGTTAAAAGCTGACGATCAATTCTCAAATACCTTACCAATATGACTATAATACCAATATGGCATGGTTTTTCATATACTACCACAATTTGGTAATTTAAGTAAACATGCACTAAGGAACACATCAAATGGTCGACACTGTTTGATATAGTTTGGAATGTTTAAACAGCTCAACAAGTAAGAAAACAAAAGTATATTAAGCTGTTTACTTTTTAAAGGAAATTCTGCAATTCATGTATGTCTAACGTAAAATATTCCGGAATCTGTATTCCAGTATTAGATTACTATAAATTTTTTTAGGGTTATTACTAATCATGCATCTGTGCTTTCGTGTAGAAACGGCTCATTCCACTCTTCTGTATTTATAAAAAAAATAATATATTGCCATCAAGCAAAAATAAAACGTATGCTTCATAAACATGCTTATTTAAATTTCATGCTTAATCAGTTTTCTCCATTATACACAAATGTTATCAATATAAACCAGGCACAAATTAATCCTTTCGTTAAAGGAAATTTATCGAAGCGAAATATTTGTTTTTGTAAAATTTGTTAAGATATAAAAATACGCAGCAGATTTATTTATTGCAAACGTGGAAAGTTTCGTAGAAAGATCAACAAGTAAAAATATGCTTTTAACGCTTCAAATATTTAAACAGTTTCCTGTATTTAAACAGTTTCCTGTTTTGGACGAAAAATCGCTTGAAAAAAAAAAACAACTGTAAAACTACCCTATGTTTAATAAAAAATTTTGGAAAAAAAAGGAAAGAAACTCATATTTAACGTTTTAAGCATCAGTGGCAGAATATTTCACGTATATTTAACGATTTATAAAAAATAGCTATGAAAAGCATTGGTATAAGTATTGCATGATATTGCCTTACATATTTATTTATCTTATGCACCGGAAAACATTAACAATAATATAAATTTTTATAAAATCAGACACTTTTAAAAGAAAGTTGTCTTTCAAAAAAACAATTAGAACGCTTAAAAAGTGTTAAGAAATATCCTATCCATATCTATATTCTTCAAAGGTTTTCAAATCGTTGTGTTTTAACATTTTTTTAAACGTAATTTCTAATTTAAATTTATTCACGATGTTTCCATGCAAAATAAAGTAAACGTAATTGGGAAGTTCTTAATTTCTAAAATTTTGATATTGAGCTGCCAACTTCCACTTTCTTTCTTTTCTTTTTTTCTTTCTCTTTTCTTTTTTTATATCATTCAAATTTAAGAGAACTTTTTGTTTTATAAAATCGTGAAAACTGGATCGATTTCGGCGATTAAATAAGGCAAAATTTACTATTAAAATTTAGTGCTAAGAAAAAATCTTACAAGTTGGAACAGGGTTCGTTCGCTTTTACCACAATTTTTTAATAGAATTGTTCGCCTTATTTAATTTCGAAATGTATCACAAATCCTGAAATTAAACGAAGCGTCTACAATTTCTGCTGTTTAAATATTAAATAGAAATTTTCGATTAAAAAATGTTGTTAAAATGTACGAACCCTGTAGAAGTTATGCATTATGAATTTTTGAAATTTTCTTGGGAATATTTGAAAAAAGAAATAATTATTCATCTCCTCAAAGAAATTTGTTTAACTATGAGCAATTAATTTTTTTTTTCAATTTTTCGAAAGTAATTAGCTTTTTTTACTTTATAACACTTTTAATTTAAGAAAAAAATATTTATAAAAATTTCATTAAATATGTTTTCTATTTATAGTTCATAAAAAACAAAAACGAATATTAAATAAATAATGTTTTCAGAGACTGATTTAGAAAACGTAGCTTGTTTTTAATAAATTATTTAAAGAATTACTGGAATTTAAATAAATAATTCTTGAAAACTATTAAAATTACTGTATTATTGAAATTCAAGTAAGAATGCCATGAATGTAGAATAAAATATATATTTTATTATTTTAATTAAACGACACTTGAAGCTTTATTTTCTAGAGTATGAATGAATGTAAATAGACTAACAACACGAAATTTTAAGACGTAAAGACAATGTGCCATATTGAAATTCAACTAAAATTTAGTATTTATTTTTTTCGGCAGTAACATACTTAGTATTAGTGATGGGTATAACGATTATTTTGATTATTCGAATGAATCATTTGGCCATTCGCCGAAGCATATCTGTCAAGAAGTTTCTGCAAACACTTTTTTTCTGGTAGTAACTGAATAAAAAAAATTGAAGTTTGACAGATATGCTTCTGCACATGCCCGAATGATTCATTCGATTAATCAAAATAATCGTTATGCCCATCACTCCTTAGTATGGGTTTATCATTAGCCAATATGTGTCAACACCTCATATGTGTGATTTCTCAATCCCCAATATATCTCTCGGCATTTCTTTGCAATAGAACTTCTCATTAAATGTTTCTCTGTGATTGTTCTACAATATTATGTTACACCTACTGTGAAAACCTGTTTCTTTAATTGTTCAAATGGAATTTAAATATTTTAAAAGTCCCTATTGCTCCCTGTCTTCAACCCATAACTTGTTCATTAAAACCATCAACAAAAAATAATTATTAAAAAAATTCCAAAAAAAGATGCATTAATTAGAAGTATGAGTATCATTGAGCATTATAATATATTTTTTTTTTATATGAGAGAAATGTGTAACATTTATTTTTGTTGGATTTTAAGTTCTGTTCCCCCACTATTTTGATCACTACTCTCCCGATGTCTAAATAATCTCATATTTCCACCAGTTGCCAGTATGCTCAGTTTGAGTATTGTTTCCGTTAAGGGAGCACATGTTGTTCTTAAAATGTCGCCATTGATTCCTGTTTGTTCATAAAGAAGATTTTCTAGATTGAAATGAACGGGGAAACTTAAGCGTACCTTTATTAACCTTCACTACTGTCCCCATTGTTCATTTAAATAATATTGATATTTATAGATTAACCAATATTTAGCCATTTAATCGTAGGTTTGACATATTTTTGAAATAGTGCATACAACATTCCAAAAATGTACTTTTTTAAGTAAAGCGGGAAAATTGCAAAAAAAATGTCAGTACTGGCCCTGTCACTCCTGCTCTTTAGAATTTGCGTTTTGTCTGATAAAAACTGCCATACCATACTTATTTTTCCATAGAGTTTGCGTCCATCTAGTAATTATTATTCTGCAATATATCTGTGGTTATTAAAAATTCAAATTCAGCATAATATGAGACTTTTAAAATAAAGATATCAGCAGAAAGTCAGCAGCAAAAAATCAGACTTATTAGATTTTAGCCCAGATATGCATGCATTTCAGGAATTTTATTTTTATTCAAAAATTCAGAATTCATATTAGTAATTATTAATAGTAATATTTGCTTTATTTAATGGTAGACGTTTCGTGATTAGATAAACTTAAAAATTCTTTGTCTGGAATTTCCGGTGTGACTTCCTAATTCCTGAATAAAAATTCATGAAATTTCCGCATATATGCACTAATCATACAAATGAGTTAATCCCTGTGAATCGTACTGTAATATAAAACGCAAATTTCGTTTAAAAATCTAATTTGAGCATAAAGTATTAATTCAAATATGGAAGGATTAAATAATTTAGTTTTCTAAAGGGTAAAAATGTTGTGTAAAAAACAAATAAAAGAAAATCTTACGCACTGAGACCGCTAGATGTCAAGCTGTTTAGTAATGCTTTGTTTGGAATGTTTCCCATCCTCATTTCAATTGTTTATATTGTTTCGTTTGGAAATTAGGGAAGAAAATAATTTTGTGTGCCTGAAAGGCACTCATTTAACCCATTTGCCACACTTCAATTGTTTATATTGTTTCGTTTGGAAGTTAGGGAAGAAAATAATTTTCTGTGCCTGAAAGGTACTCATTTAACCCATTTGCCACACTTCAATTGTTTATATTGTTTCGTTTGGAAGTTAGGCAAGAAAATAATTTTGTGTGCCTTAAAGTTACTCATTTAACCCATTTGCCACAGTTCAATTGTTTATATTGGTTCGTTTGGAAGATAGGCAAGAAAATAATTTTGTGTGCCTGAAAGTTACTCATTTAACCCATTTGCCACATTTTAATTGTTTATATTGTTTCTTTTGGAAGTTAGGAAAGAAAATAATTTTGTCTGCCTGGAAGTTACTCATTTAACCCATTTGCATAGGTGCCAACCTCTCATTAATATTCCGTAATATGCGGGTTAATTTGACCCAGTTTAACAACGCTTCAAACCAGAAAAATTATTGGATGAATCTTTATTTATTCAATTTCAGGTTTCTACGTGGAATTTATTTAATTTCATTTCTTAAAAAAATTTCTGGTGCGAATCGTATTAATCCTGGGTCACATTAACCCGCATATTACGGAATATTAATGAGAGGTTGGCACCTATGCCCATTTGCTACATTTAAATTGTTTCGTTTGGAAGTTAGGAAAGAAAATAATTTTATATGCCTGAAAGTTACTAATTTAACCCATTTGCCACAGTTCAATTGTTTATATTGGTTCGTTTGGAAGATAGGCAAGAAAATAATTTTGTGTGCCTTAAAGTTACTCATTTAACCCATTTGCCACAGTTCAATTGTTTATATTGGTTCGTTTGGAAGATAGGCAAGAAAATAATTTTGTGTGCCTGAAAGTTACTCATTTAACCCATTTGCCACATTTTAATTGTTTATATTGTTTCTTTTGGAAGTTAGGAAAGAAAATAATTTTGTCTGCCTGGAAGTTACTCATTTAACCCATTTGCATAGGTGCCAACCTCTCATTAATATTCCGTAATATGCGGGTTAATTTGACCCAGTTTAACAACGCTTCAAACCAGAAAAATTATTGGATGAATCTTTATTTATTCAATTTCAGGTTTCTACGTGGAATTTATTTAATTTCATTTCTTAAAAAAATTTCTGGTGCGAATCGTATTAATCCTGGGTCACATTAACCCGCATATTACGGAATATTAATGAGAGGTTGGCACCTATGCCCATTTGCTACATTTAAATTGTTTCGTTTGGAAGTTAGGAAAGAAAATAATTTTATATGCCTGAAAGTTACTCATTTAACCCATTTTCATCTGAAACGCATATATGCGTCCATTACTCGAAATTCTTTTGTAATCAGAAATTTCGAATCCACACCAGACCTACCGATAGAAGAATGTTTGCTTTATGTAATCACAATTTCAAAATTTCTGGTATGAATTCGGAATTATTTTCTGAATAAATAAGAAATTCCTGAAATGCACGCTTAGTATGCAAATGTGTTAATCTTATTACGGATCATATATCTTCAATGAAATTATACATGTGGTAAATCAGTTATAATATCATACATATATATCATACTCTATTTAAGACAGGATTTAACCTTTACAAAGCAGAGAAAAGTAGCACGTAATAATTATTTTTTCTTTCTAACAAATCGACATGATACACAGTAAAACACAGAACGCTGGTAGTGCAATAGTGTTTACATAGGTAACATTTTAATTATTTTTATTTCATAATGAATAACGACGTGGCACCGGTCGAAATTCGACGAAAAAAATAATATGGAACGGTAGACGAACTTATTACAAATCTACAAAAATAATTTTAATAATAAATCCGTGTAACACTGGCTAATCTAATTCTAAAACAATTAATGTTTTGAATTTTATTTACTTTCATACTATATCTATCGATTTTAACTGTTCAAATGATTGAAAAATAAAACTTGATTCATTTTATAAATATAAGTAATCTGCGATCAAGGTAAATAATCAAGATACCGCAGACAATTAAGTCTCTAATTATAGCTATTTTTGTTTAGGAAAATAGAAAACAATCAAATTTACCTTATTTCGCCAAAATATTACATTTTTTTTATTTTATCAATGGAAAATGCATTTCAAGATTAATATAACATCATTTTCGCAGGCGCAAACTTTTCATAAGTAAAGTACTTTTCACATATTTGAGCTATGTATATTTTAACGCACATTAAAGTATAAATAAATATATTTTCAGCAAAAATTTACGTGATGTTTGCCAGCGAGAACCTTGCAATCAATCAATTTCGCACACCTTTCCTATATCAGTATCAATGGCGTAATAAATCCACAAGTTTGTCATGTAGATAACTACCTAATACAATTTTTCAGTTTTATCAACGAAATTGATCACTCCTTGTTAAATATGATGTCATTTTCCAACACTAACTCATTTTGCACCTTTTGGAAGTCAACAGATTTAAACTCAGAACGGAAGAACGCTTTTACTTATAGAAAATGACGTCAGAATCTTGCCTTTTTATTTATAAAATCAACAAAAAATGCCATAATCGAGTCAAAATGACATAATTTTCTACTGACTTTTTTCGCTAGTATATATGTAAATCTCTACGGCCTCAAACTCCAGAGAACTGAAAAATTGTTGAAAATCATTTCAGCACAACAATATTGAAATACTTTATAAAAGAAAATGCTCGTTTTTCTTAAGCATTGAGTCATTTTTATTGTTATAAACATATCTCTTTTCGGAGATTCCTTTGCAGTATAGGGGAAATGTTGAATAGTTCTTTGGGACAAATTTCAGTGTAGGAGGTATGTAAAGCCTACTTAAATTATGTCATTTATATAAAATATTAGAAAAACCTGTCTGTTCTCTGAGAAAAGAAAGTGTATTTTTTCAGTTGAATGTCTCTTAAAAATGACGCCATTTCCACCGGAGAAAGAGTTTTCTCTTTCAAAACTTTCAGAGTTGGTGGAATGAAAAATTTCTAAATATGATGCCATTTTGACACAATTATAGGAAAATGTTGTAGTTTCATATTTCAAATGAATGTTTTCTTTTAAACACGGTGCCAGTTAGCTTTTATAGCCCTTGAGGTCTTGATAATTTTTTACATCATTCATTCAAATTAATAATATTTTTGTCTTGTTAATTGTAACGAGAAAATAACATCCATAAAGATATAATGAATAAAATATTTTCTAAAACAGATTATTGATTATTCCCCTTTTCACCGCAACAACGGTAGTAACACGATTGCCACCATTTTGAAGAAATTACAAAACTAAAACTAAATACGAGGTGTGTTTTTTAAGTAAGGGCCGTTTGAAAATAAACACCAAACGAAAGAATATTTTCAAAAACCAAATTTGTTTTCAGATTTTACATACATTTCTCTATTTTTCAACATAGCTGCCAAGTTTGTTTAAACACTTATCATATATTACAACTAGATTTTGAATATCCTCTTCATAGAAACTTGCCACATGCTCCGATAACCAAGATATCACGGCGGTTTACACGTCTTCGTCATCGTTGTAGTGGTTGTCGCCGATATGATGTTTGAGATAACGGAAAAGATTGAAATCACACGGCGTACGGTAAGGGGTTGTAGGGGGGTGGTGGTCCAAAATTTCCCAGCCAAAAGAGTTCAAAAAGCTCGGGTCTGAGCTGCGGTGTGAAGCCTTGCATTGTCATGCAAGCAAAAATATACGGGTGAATGTCTGCAGCAGACAGGGTTCTTCCCGACAAAAAACGTATCACTGACCGTACCTCGAACGGGGTGGGCGATTCGATAATCTTGAACATTTTAAAGAAACAGAACAGACCGTACGGGTTACCTACACAGCTTCTGTTCCCAAGGAATGCCGGAACACTACGCAAGCACTCGTTGAGGCGCGAGAGCCACCTATTAGTGTATACACAAAACGGAAATACTTAAAAGAACACGCCTCGTATATGCATGAAAACATTTAAAAAAATAGCTAGCATGGTCTTATGTACAATGTATAGCTTTCAGGTGTAACGTAATTATCAAACTTGGTTAAGAAGAGAATTCAGTGCAGGTGACGGAAAAATCCGGCTTGTGTTTTCAATGTATATATATATATATATATATATATATATATATATATATATATATATATATATATATATACATATACATATATATTTCCATATTTGTTATTTAATATACTTTTACATTTTACAGACATATAGTTTTACATTTTACAGAACGCCAAGAGATAGTAGGCAGGTTTGTCAACTTACCACCACATAGCGGCTAAAAGCTGTATTCCTTTGATTTAAAAGTGTTTTGATCATTTAAAGCGGTTTATATTGTCATTGTGGCAGTTGAAACTTGAATGTTCAGAAATCCTGACACGAGTATGTCACTCACTAAAGTGTTGAAGGTATTGATGAAGCACATAAAAAATTAGCGCAGTATCAATCTGTAGTATTAGGTGTTAAAATTCATAAAGATACAACTAAATGTAAATATATTGCTTGAAGGTGCGTAAAAACATACATAAGAGCATTTAAAAGCACATTAAAGTCCTTTTAAAAATTCAAAACGTTTTCAACCGAACTTATTCGGTGATCATCAGTGAAAAACACTTCACTGATGGTATATCTCTGATGATAGGTTTTTCACTGATGATGACCGAGTAGGTTCGGTTGAAAACATTTTGATTTTAAAAAGACTTTAATGTGCTTTTAAATGTTCTTATGTATGTTTTTACGCACCTTCAAGCAATATATTTACATTTATTTGTATCTTTATGAATTTTAATTATTAAACAAGTTGAATTTGCACTGTAATTTTAACTTTTTATTGAGTATTAGATGTGTCATACAAAAAGGCGAATACCAATATTACTTTAAAATGATTTTTTCCCGTTTATGCCAAAGATATAATAATATATATGATATATGATATGAATATATGATAAAAAGATTTATGTAACATCTAGAGTTCATGTAGGTAAAATCACACCGCAAACAAACTAAGGTAACAAAATAATATAACAAAATAATACCGAGTAATTTTGGTTTATCTTAAATAAATATTACATCATGACTTATTATAATCTTATATCTGCACTGAAATGTACACAGTTTTCATTTCTTTTTTCTTATTATACACGAATTGTCTTGCATAAGAATGTAGGCTTACGCTCAACGAACATGTTTACTTACATTTCACGGTCATGAGTTCTCTCTCTATATATATACAGGGTGTTCCAAAAGCATTTATCTCGTCTTTTATTCCTTAAATTTTGTTCATAGACATATATTATAAATTTTAAAGTTGCGTAAAAACAGGTACAGAAATTTATCAAATCAATTAAAATTTTCAGGAGATTACATTTTAAGAAATATGAAATTTAAAATTCGATACGGCTTCCGTACAAAAAATTTCCCAACGAATAAAATCTGCCCATAAGATCATGTACAAAATTTCAGCATTTTATCGTAAAAGTCGCAGAGATGTAAAAATACATAAATGCTGACTTAAATCACTTTTCGATGCCTGGATATGAGTATTTAGACATGATAATTTGTCCTGTCTCCTCCTGTACACCCTCAAAAATAAACAAAGAAATAAAATAAAGGAGAAGAAGAAGAAGAAGACGGAATGAAAGAAAGACAGAAAAATAAAAAATAAAATAAAAATCTTCAATCTCACAATTAATTCTTTGACTATGGATCGCAACATATACGTTCTACTCGACTACGCTTATTTTCAAAAAAAGGGGATAATCATGTCAGATGATCGCGTTAGAAAGGTAGTACACAAATTACGAACGAAAACAATGATTGTATAAATAAATAAGTTTTATTTTGTAATTCATCATGTAAAATGTAAAGGTATTTTTGTAAATTTGTGAATAAAACTAAAGATAAGAGTCATATTTTATTTGCTTACTAGCAAGCTACGCCCGCTGCGCTGGTCAGTTTCTACAAATGAACCTTGAATCAAAATAAATATATCGCTTAATTTGACCTTGTATTTGAAAGCAATCTGTATATTTACCTGGAATATCCTTCAACATTACTGAAAAATGACGCCATTGGGCTATTGTATTTTCTAATGCGCAGTCAAAATTTTAGCTGTCAAAGGACCAACTCTTTTATTTGGTCACTTACAGAGAGTATAGTAAAGAACGATAAAACTATATGCAATATACTAAACCCACCACTAAAAATTATCGAACTAACAACACAAACAAATTAACTAACAAAATCCATCTAGTAGAAGTTTTTATAAAGGCTAATCTTTGATAATTGGGTTCATCTGATTATAGAACTTTTCCACATAAGTCTAAAACTAACATAGAACGATATGAAATATACTAAAACCATCCTTAAAAATTACCCACTTAAAAATAATGCGCAAAAAATACGCCCAGTAAAACCTTTCAAAAAGGCTAATCTTTCGAAATCGGGTTCACCTGATTATATAACCTTCACACATAACTGTTTGACTTCGAAACTTAGAACAATATGTAGTACATTAAAACCATTCTTGAAATAGCATCTAACAATACAATATCATCAAAATCCGTCCAGTAGAAATTTTTCAAAAGGCTAATCTTTCATAATCGGGTTCACCTGATTATAGAACTTTCCCCCATAACTCTATAACTATAAGCAACCTAGAACGATATGTTATACAATAAAACCTTTCCTTTAAAAATATCTATCGTACAGTTCAAGTTCTATGAAAATCCATTCAGCAGTACTCGAGTTATAAGCAGCCGGAACGAAATTTCATATATAAGGTAGTTAAGTAAATCGAAGTATATTGCTATTAATATAATTTACATTTGAATAAAAAAAAGGTACTTTTCGGTTAGCCGGGCGACAGTGATATAAGTACATATATATGTATATATATACACACATATAAGGGTATATATATATATACATATATATATATATATATATATATATATATATATATATATATATATATATATATATATATATATATATGTATGTATATATATGTGTATGTGTAGATATATGTGTATATATATGCGTGTGTGGTGTGTATATTACATATGTATATTTATCACTGGCGCCCGGCTAACCGAAAAGTACCAAAAAAATACTCCAAAAATGCTTTTGTACACTTGAAAAAACACCTTTTAGCTTAAAATCAAATTGTTTGGGGACAAACGTAAAATCAAAAACGCCAAAAACAAAATAAAAGATAAATTGACAAATATTGTTTCAATAGCAATTGTAAACTAATACTTATAACACATTAACTTAAATATTTGTGAACTGTATAATTATTTTATTTTTACTAACAAAAGGAAGAGCGAACGCTCAGGTCGCCTTCAACCAACACAACATCAACATAACTTCAGTTCAGTTCGATTTCACTTTCAATCGAGGGGAGTTCGCGACGCCCTCTCAAGGGACTTATAAATTCTCAGTTTTCAACAATAAACAGCAATGTTGCAAATTGAATAATGTTTTAAGCATTACGAACTTTCTGAATCATGTTTGAAATAAATATTTTCGTTTTATAATATTATCTCTCATCAAAACTATTTTTCTTTTTTTTCCTTTCTTTCTCTTTCTTTCTTTTTATTTTAAAATTAAATAAGTAATAGTTTTTTCTTTTATTTTTCGAGTTGTATAGCCATTTCAATTCTTTCTGCAACAAAAAAAAAAACACATTTTGGCTTAAAATGAAATTGTTTGGGGTCAAAAGTAAAATCAAAATCGCCAAAAACAAAAGATAAATCGCCATATATTCAATAGCAATCTTGCCCATTGAATAATTTTTTAAACATTACGAACATTCCCAATCATGTTTAAAATAAATACTTTTGTTTTATAATATTATCTCTCAACAAAACTGTTTTTCTTTTTTTCCCTCTTTCTTTCTTTTTCTTTTTTTTTTTAAATAAAATTAGCAATTGTTTTTTCTTTTATTTTTCAAGTTGTATAGCCTTTTCAATTTTTTCTGCAACAATAATGGTCGCCAAAAAATTAGCAATGGTAACCTTCGCGGCCAAAATAACAGAACTTTCTATCATAATTCTATAACTAAAGTACGTAAAACGTTGTGTTATATACTAAAACCTTCCCTGAAAAATTATCTATCGAACAGTGCAAGTTCCATCAAAATCCATTCAGTGGAACTGACTTAGAAAGGAACGGAACGAAATTTCCGTTTGTGTTTTATATATATAGTAGATGATGCATTTCTGCGTCGCATCATCTGCACTCTAGCAGTAAACATTTACATTTTAATTTATGATTAATCCTTCACCAACTTTGTGTAAACATATCTTTCCGACTTTTTATGATAAAATGCTGAAATTCTGTACACGACTTTATTAGTGCTTAATTTTGCTTATTGGAAATTTTTCATATGGGGGCCGTATACAAATTTAAATGTCGTATTTCTTCAAATTTAATCCCCTGAAAACTTTAACCGATTTCATTAAATTCTGTAACTTTTTTTACTTAACTTTGTGTATGATCAACAATATATGTGTATGATCAACATTTAAGGCATAAAATACGACGTCAATGTTTTTGCTACACCCTGTATATGTATGTAGTTCGATTAAATGGAGAGTAAATCTAACAGTTTCTTATAAGAAATTTAATGAAGCAGGAGATTCATTTATGTGAAATTTGTTTCAACATAAAAATATGAAGCTAATACATTTCCCGGAACGTATAAAGTTTGCAACATACATCCACAAACAAAAAATATTCTTTTAGCACATTAAATATTCAAACAACTTCCATTTTTGAACAAGCAACTGCTTTCTGAAAATATGTGTACGGCAATCTCATAATTGGGTGAGAAATGTGAGAAAAAAGTATTGAAATAGCTAATTGTAAAAATGCATCCAAATTTTTATTCTCAAGAGATTTTCAAACAGTTGCGCTTCCACAGTTCTTTTCAAAACATAATTTCTAATTTAAATCTATTCACAAAGTTTGTATCATAAAAAATAAAGGAAGTGTGATTGGGGAGTTCTTAATTTCTGAAATTTTCACAGTCTTGAGAATATTCAAAAGAGGAATAATTATTCATTTTCCCAAAGACGCCCAACTTAAGAATTAGATGATTTTTTTTTCTGATTTTTGAAAGTTATTTGTTTTAATAATTATAGAATCATATTGTTTATTTAAAAACCTTCAATAAATATGTTTTATAATTTCGATTTAACTAAAATCTAAAAGAAAATTAATTTTTTAAAAATATTTACAGGCTGTTTCATGAAATTTAAAATGACACCCCCAAGAAAAGTTTGAATTTAAATTAAATATTTGGAGAATTTTCTGTAAGCTATCTTATTATTTTCAAATTCAATGAAGTCCACGTATATTTCGAGTGAATATGTATTTCAGTATTTCACTTAACCTCATGGTTATGTTCCATTACTTTCGTTTATTTTTATATCAATTATTATTGATATAACAATAGCCAGTCAAGCTATTTTATTACTATTCAATCGTACAACAATTAACAGGAAATTTTTTGTCGTGAATTTTACTTGAAAACATCTTAGTATAAGTGTAATGGCAGAGTTTATTCTTTAGAAAGTGGTAAGAACAGAATAAAAATTAGTCCACTGGAACTTATATATATTCCGACCCACAGTCAAAGAATTAATTGTGAGATTGAAGATTTTTTTTTCTTTTCTTTTTCTTTCTTTCCTCCTTTTAGGTAGATTTCGTAAGAAATATTACCTATTACATTCTCACCTAAGTTGGAATTTTTGAAAAACTTTTGCAGATCTACGCCGATCATGACTTCCAGAACCACCCCCCCCCCCCATCTATCTATCTATCTATCTATCTATCAATCTATGTCACTTTTTTCTGGACACGATAACTGCAATAATTCTGCACAAATCTCTTCCAAACTGATACATAAAATCAAGGGGTTTAAAATCTCGGTCAAATTCATTAATGAGTAAAATCGAACCAAGGGGGGGGGGGCTTTTGTGAAAACAGAAAAAAAACATAATTTCTTAATTATGATACATATCGAATCCATTTAAAATTATTATTACTTCTAGAAGAAGGGCCGAAAATGTATGTATGACAGATTTTTTATATCATTAAAAATATGAAAAAATGGGGTTTTAGAAGAAAAAAATTCATAACATCGTCAATTAAAAAGATATCAAATCCGCTTAAATTTATTATAAATCCTCTTAATATTATCTAAAACTTTTATATTGACAAGTTTTTTGTAGGACCAACCCTTATAGCAAATAATAACAATTAAAAAAATCCCTGCCGGCTCCGCTTGCAAACAAATTAGGTTTCTAATTGAGCGTTTTCAACTACCGCATCATGGCAAAAAGGTCATTTTTTCGTCAATTCCCAACAAACAGGCGCCCCACGGTCTACGTCTTCGAAATCTACCTGTGCCTGTAGGCCGAGTCGTCAGGGATTTTTTTCTTTTTCTTTCTTTTGAGGATGTGCAGGAGGGGATAGCTGTTGAGTAACAGCTTCAAAACTCATGCCAAAAGGACCAACTAGCATATCTAAATACTTGTACAATTAAGTTTTCATATTTTACAATCTTTATTTTATGTTTTAAGAGTTTAATCTTAATTTACATTTGGAAATGTATAATTAGATTAGCAGTTATGTTATATTTTTCATTCAAACTCTTTGACAACAATACTACAAAAAATAAATTTATCATCATTCATGTTTAACGCCATGCATTAGTTATTTTCAAAATACATTTAAAAAAAATTTTTCTAAGGAGAAAAGAAAAGAAATTTGAAACCTACGTGCCAAAATGTCGCATTGAATTGAAATTTGTTGATAAACAAGTTAAAAATAACATTTCTAGCGGCATATTATCTGATTCATTATTATTTCAAACGCATTCCTTTATTAATGACAGTTTACATATTATTTTTCTGTGAAAACTTTCACATATTTTTTACAAAAATAAATAAATAAATAAATAATAATCATATACAGTCTAAATAATCAATTATTTTGAACGTTAATTCAAGGGGGGGGAAATGGCACTCCGGGAGTGCCGACAGAAGTGAAAACTTGAACAATTACCTGTGTATTTTTTGAATCGTCAGATGTTTTATTGTGCAGGAAATACTTTTAAATGAAGTGTTTTTTTTATTCATTATTATAAACTACTACTACAAAAATTATATTTCAATTTTCATTTAATGCGCAATTGTACATGAAAAATAATGCATATTATTTTACATACAAAAATTGCAATCTATTGCTTAAAACGTAAATTTACAAATACATGAAATATGACATTTAATTAATTGGTATTCTTTGAAATGAATACCAATGAAACTTATGAATTTGCATCCACAATTTCAACAACTCTTCCATCATCATCATTACCATCATCATTATTATCATTATATTCCTGAACTGATACTATAGGTTTATGGTAACTAAAATAGGAAACAAACAATTATGATTCGAATCTACTTAAATATCTTATAAAGACTGCATCAATTGCGCACAGGCAAGCCAATAGCGTAACCAATAGCGTAACCAATAGCGCACAGGCAAGCATGCGGCGCGCGACGCGCCCTACCTCATAGCGAACTATACACAATACATGTACAGTCGTGGAAAAAAAAACTGAACACCCCCCACTAACTCTGCAACAAATTATAGTAGAAGGAAGTTACTGGTACCAAACGATTGGAAATAAAGTCTACTTTTAAATGATGTATATAAAATTTGCTTAGGGGGCCATATACATATAAAAACACACCCAAACTTTGTTTTTTTCAATAGCAAGACCCAAATTTGACAACATATTTGAAATCTGCAGTTCAAACTATGCCTAGATACCAAATTGCATTAAATTCCTACGATTAGTTTCTGAGAAATTAATTACTTTATAATGAGCATATTTAAGGGGCTGTATCCAAATTGAAGTTCAGTTCTCGATTGTTGGAATGCTGCAGAATGTCACTTCTTTTAATGTATTATGTTTTACCGATATGACCATTTTACTCACTTAATAAGTTTCGGTTATTGTTATATGCGGTAAAATAATGTTTACAACTGTTGAATTATCCGATTTTAACCCCTTGGGGACAAGTGACACGTATACGTGACGCATAAGATGCTCAGAATCCTCGATTTTTCCGACCAGTTATTTTTTATTGTAAGCTTTGCCTTACTACATCTTAGCATTTCCACGATTCAATCAGACGAAAATTTCTGTTTTAAAAAACCGGTGGTAAATTATTAAAAATTCTGTAATAGACGCACTTCACCAAGGGGTTAAAAAACCATAAGATTATTTGTAATTAAAATAGTTTTAGAATATGTAAATGTTATTGGAATTTTACAGGTGCTTTTATAATGCTGTTTCTCAGATTTTGCATCTATTTAACTCGCCTTTTTTTTAGTTTATTGTCAGAAACGTGAATAATAGTGACAAATACAAAATGTAGAATTTAAAAAATAGTATAAAGCAGCGTAAAGAATCAAAGTAAAAAAAAAAAAAAAAAAAAAAAAAAAAAAACCGCTGATAAATTGTTTTTTAGTCTGAAAATAAATCCAGACATTGCTTTTTTTTTTAGTAGTGAGGGGGGGGCGGGGGTGTCGCAGGATTTATATTCCGATTTATTTGAAGACCTAAAACTAAATCTATGTTATAAAGACATCTGAATAACTTTACATTCGTTATTCTCCTTTGGAATAGGGTTAATAATTCTATGATTAAACCTATTCTGGTAGTTCATTTGAAATTTTACAATTAACTCATTAATGCCTCTTGGCAAGAAAACTTACCGTTTGCCATTTATTATTATTATTATTATTATTATTAGATTTTTTTGCACAGTGCTAGCGATTGGGAAATAATCGTGCCTATCAGAAAACCATAAAAATAACTTGTAATTTTTTTTTTCAATTAGCCTGTTTAATCGAATAGATCTAAATACGAAAGTTATAGAAGAAAAAGTTTAATTATTTTAAGTTCGTTATTAATGTAATAAAAACTGAACATCCATACATATTTGTAAAGATTACAATTTTTGATTGATATACAAAAGTTAATAAAAGTTTAAATTAGCATTTTTAAGTAACAAATACTTTCGCGTTAATACTTTATCTAACAACCATTTATAGTCTGTTCAGGGAAAGGAGATAACGAAAGTAAACAAACGGATTGCAGAAAAATCGCCAAGGAGCCACACATTTGGCACAAATCCCTAGGTTGGCGATTTTTATTTTTTATTTCGATTTGTTAATTTTTTAAACATTTATTTTGATAACTATATGAAAACAACACAAGTTGCTAACTGACTTACATCGAGATTTTAAACAAAAATGTAAAAGTTTAAGACGTCAAAATATAAATTATTCTCTATTTATTTTAAACAGCGTTGAATTCAGACATATTTTTTCCTGGTGGGATTTCTGTGCCTCCAGGCGAGACATTATATAGTTTCGGGTGGGGGGGGGGCTTATACTTTTTGACCATTAAAATTATAAAATCTGAAATATTCCGGGGGGGGACATTTTAATGCCCCGAACGGAATTTCCTCCCGGGGCAAACTTTCTGAATTCAACATTGTTATAAACCATTATCAGGAGTTAATTTTGTTAAATACAAAATAGTACAAAACTATTTATATCTTACATTATTGAAGCCCACTTACCTCATAAATCATTCAGAAGATGAAGTTGAAGTATCGGAACTATTAGAATCTAGATTGATTATCATGGAATCTACTATATTATCTATAGCATTATCTAAATCCCACATTTGTTTTTCAACTGTATTTGTTACATGTTGAATGCATCTTTTCCATTCTTCAGTGCCAATTTTGCTTATACTTTGAGAGAATATTTCTTTTACATGAGGCATTTTGAATGTTTTGTTTTCTTTCGCAACGAAGTTCTTTATTTGTGCCCAAATCAGTTCAATAGGATTAAGCTCGCAATGATAGGGGGGTAATCGTAAGACAGTTTTATTTTGTGCTTTTGCCATTTCATCGACAGCGTACTTGTCATATTTATTTTTATTTTGCTTCACTAACTGCAACAGTTCCGCTTTTAACATTCCGTCCTCAAATATTTTTTGTTAAAAGCCAATCAGCAATTTTTTGTTTTCTCCACGAAGTATTCGGTATTTTTTCTGATTGTCGGGAATGATAAGGAGCATTATCCATTACTATCACACAGTTATCTTCCAGTCGAAATAAGATATCACCAAACCACTTTTCAAAACGTTCTGAATTCATGTCTTCGTGATAATCTTTATTTTTATTTGATTCGAATAAGTCAAGCCCTCCATCCACGAAACCAGAATCGCTACCAATATGGGTAATTATCATCCATTTTCCTTTTCCGGAAGAAGATTTTAATCCGGAAGAAAGACCAGACAAAAATGCTTGTTTTGATGATTTTACTGAAGTATCTTTCCAAACTTTACTAACTGTATGGCCTGCATTCAACCAAGTTTCATCCATATAATATATTTTGCGCCCTTCTTCTCTGAAAGATTTGATTTGCCTTAAATATTTTCTTCGCCACACAATTATTTCGTTTTTATCAATGAGAGTACTGTCTCGTCCTCTCCGTGAATATCTAAAGTTTAATTCTTTCAGGAGATGATAAAATGTTGTCCTTTTAAAGGTTGGCAAATCAGGGTCATCATTTACAACTTCCAAAACTTTATTTATAGTGGGCAATTCATTCCTCAAAAAGAACTCGTGAATTTTTCTCCTAATAGCATTCCTATCAAAATCATCTATATTTTCTAAAACACGTTTACGTAATTTTATTTTCTTCGGCGAGTTTAACACACCACATTTTTTATACTCTCTTAACACTCGAAAAACAGAAGCTTTACCTACGCCTGTTATACGAGCAGCATTATGTCCTATATGAGAAATCGGAAGTTCAGGATTCGATTCAAGTTCCGTTTTATATACATTTAAAATCATATTTTTCTCCACCTTACTCAAAGCTTTTCTTTTTACTCTCTTCTTAGGCGGGCTCAAAGAAGAATTTTCACACTCCATTTGTGTATATAAAATACCAAATCAATCGAAAAAAATCGTCAATTTTAAAAGTGAAAGACAAGAAACAAACAGCCGTTTGGGAAAAAAAGCAGAGGCTCAAACAATTGGCGCTTCTTGCACAACGCCAGGTTTAAGCATCGCCAATCCGCACGCGCATTTGTTTACTTTCGTTATCTCGTTTCAGCGAACGGAGTATAGTGTAATATTGCAAACAATTTAACAAGATTTGAGAAAATCTTGTTTTAATCCCAGCCTATGAGTATAATATTTTCTCAAACAGGGATGAGCGCGCTCCGACACGAATATCGATTCTTACCATTAAATTTTAATAGTATTCTCCAACGTAAAGAATTTCGAAATTTTGTTCTTCAATAAGGTAACAAATACTATTAAAATTTAGTGGTGTCAATCGGGATTTCGAGTCGGAGCGCTCCCATCCCTGTTCAAACTATGCTTTAATGCACATCATAGACGGCCCCTTAAAGCAGCATCTTGCCGTTTTTTAAGCGTAATTTGAAAACTACTTGGTAGAAAATTTTAAAATTTTGAATACACATAAAGCAGGACATAATAAATATAAATCCATCAAAAAAATTGTAGGTTGCAATTCATAATTTTTTCGAATATTAATTTCATAATTCATATTATAAAATTATAAAAATTACGAATTTGACATATTTATGTTTGCGCTTTTTAGTATTATAACCAAAAAAATTTAACACATTAGAATTATAATCTAAGGAGATATTAATAAAAATATGACAATGTAATTTAACATTAGGGGCTCTAAAATTTAAATGTTTATAACTCGAAAACTTATCATCCAAATGACTTAAAATTTTGTATCTAGGCATAGTTTGAACCGAAGATTTAAAATATCATGTCAAAATTGGGTGTTGCCATTGAAAAAAATAAATTTTAGGCTTGTTTTAATATGTAGATGGCCCCTTAGGCAAATTTTAGATATATAATTTAAAAGTAGACTTTATTTCCAATCGTTTGGTATCAGTCATTTCCTTCTACTACAATTTGTTGCAGAGTTAGTGGGGGGTGTGCAGTTTTTTTTCCACGACTGTACATACTTATATACAGAGGTGTCGGTTACAGTAACGGTGTCGCGAGTTCAATGGTTTTTTTCCATCTCAAAAAATGCTCAACGCGCCTAAAGAGGTTTTCACTTCTAAAAAAAAAAAAAAAAAAAAAAAAAAAAAATTTGAGGAAAAAAAAAACAGAAAAAAGGAAAGAAAAATGAATAAAAGAAACCTCTGTGCCAAAATGTGAGAATAAGAAAACAAGATAACGAGAATTGAGAATAAATTAAAAGTTAAATTTTATTGCATTTTTATGAGTTGTACTTAAAATAAATTTATCATTCTTCTCAGTATCTCCATATTTAAAGTTGAATCAGAACTTTTACTTCAGTTTAAACAGAACTTGAACAGAATATTTATGCGTAATTACGGTGTACTATAAATTGGTTTCTAACACAATTACTGTTACAGGATACGTAAAAATAATGTATGAAGGTGTTAGAATGACAGTGGAGTAAGTCAAAATTGAGTGATTTTAGAAATAAAGGGTTTTGTGAAACTCGTTTGTCCAACTTGTTTTGCCCTCTAGCAGTGATGAGAGCGCTCCGACCCGAATGTCCGATTTTTAGAACTAAAGGATCAGGGTCCTTAAGCCGTGTTTTTGTTTGTCCATGGAATAAGACTAAAATTCGATTTTCTTATACTTACTTAATTATTTCACTTTTTTATATTAGAAGGTTTATTCTGTACGATTTCAACACTATATTTTTTGCATTTTGTTCGGATTTATATAACTTACACAAGCTCAAAGTTCGTATTATTCGTAGTTTTTTATGAAAAATACGCAATTTTTCCTAATTTTACCTCAATTTTTAATATATTTTTTAATATTTTATTATGAGTGCAGCTTTGCAACACTTTTATTTTTGCATATAGTGTACATTTTGGATGTATTTTATAATATATGTAAAGAAGCAAGTGTTGCACGATTGCTTGCATATAAATAATTGAGGTTAAAATTAGGAGAAACTGCGTATTTTTCATCAAAAACTACGAATAATACTAACTTTGAGCTTGTGTAAGTCATATAAATCCGAACAAAAATCAAAAACTATTGTTGAAAATCGTACAGGATAAACCTTCTAATATTAAAAAGTGAAATAATTAAGTCAGTATAACAAAATCGTGTTTTAGTCTATTTCATGGGCCAAAAATACGGCTTATGGACCCTGAATCTTTTAATAGTATTATCCACTGTATTGAATTTCAAAAATTCTGTCATTAAATAAGGTGACAAATACAATTCAATTTTAGTGCTGACAATCGCACATTTAGGTCGGAGCGCTCTCATCCCTGCTCTAGGAACTTCCTAAGTAAACTTTGAGACTTTGACTTATTTGACTGGCACATTGAACAGAAATTAATATACGTTCAGTGAAAATATGGTTATTTCGATTTTCAAAAATTTTGACTTACTACATTGTCATTCTAACCCCCTCATATGTAGTTACGATAGAATTCAAACAGTTCACTTTTTTTTTCTTTTTTTTCACATAAATACCATACCAGATGCTGTGCTGGACTTTGTTCAAAAATAGTTTGAAAAAAAAAAAAAGCTACAAGTAAAAGTATTATTTAGCTAAATTTTAATATTTTTATAATGACAAAATTTTACTGCAAACTTTATTTGGCACTTCTTAAGAAACAATACAACTGCTTTTTAGGTGCGTTCGTAATTATATAAATACGTAGCACCTATTGTCGTCGTCTGGTCCGTCCGTCTGTCTGTCCGTCCATCCGTCCGTCTGTCTGTCCGTCCGTCCGCATATAACAACATAAATCTACCCAAACGAATGGTTTGAAATTTAAGATATATTATCTTTGCGGAATTTTGTCGAGACATTTCAAATTTTATGAAAGTCGAATCAAAACTGTAGAAGATATTAATAAAAATATGTATTAAGAAATTTGATTTTTTTTTTTTAAATGGGTGCTTTTTTGTTACAGGAGCTTCCGAGGGTTAATCGTCAAGCGATCGAGATACTACTTATTTTATTACAGAAATTAATCTGCAGACGATATAATTCATTTCACAGAACTAAAAATCATCAAGATGTGAATATTTATATGACTAGCTATAGTACAAACGCACCTCATTTGTCACGTTTGACGTACAATTTCCCACTTGTTCCATTTATCATATCTATGTTTAAGATAGGTGGATTGAACTCTGTGCCGTTATATTAAAATAAATGATCTACATAAAAATAGCACAAATAAATATATATAAAATGGCAAACAGCTGTTTCGGAGCCTCTAAAGCTCCATCATCAGTGTCAAATTTAAAAGATTCAAAATTGATTCAAAAGTTTAAGCCACGTAAGTATGCTTGCGTTTCGCGCGCGACCAAGATAGAATCTTGGTTCTAGATCTTGGTAGTCTCTTGTTGTTTCGATATTGGTACATTTTTACAGAAATCATTGGTGAGATGGTAGCTGTACTAAATAAGAAAAGTATTTGAAATAGCATTATTGTATAGAAAAAAAAAAGAAAGAAAGAAACATAGAGAGAGAGAGTTTCTCTCTTTATGCAGGTAAGTTCTTATTATTTGAAATATATGACATTATATATGACATTTACCATAAAATAAGAATTACTTTGGAGCCCTAGCGTAATTTTGGCGCAGGCTCTTAAAATAAATTTTACCCACGGCCCCCACTCTGTCCGATTTTGAAAACAACTTTTTTGAAAGAAAAATGTTCTTATTATATCTGTCTTGAAAATTTTGTAGAAACCTAACCGGAAGGTTAATTTATTGCAAATGTTGTGAAATTTACTGGAAAATATTTATTTTCAGAAATACTGGTATTAAAAAAAATGGATCAGTGGAAGCCCTACTCCATAAGTAGGCCCTCTATCAAAAGTACGCCTGTCTCAATTTATTAAAATAATAATGCTGAATCAAAAAAAGCAATGTTCCTAAATAGCCTAATAGTATTAGAAAATACTCTTTTTAAAAGTAGATAAACTTAATTACAAGTAAAAATTTCCTTTACATTTAATATGGTATGAAAACATTTTTTTTCTGTATCTTTCAATTTGAGAATATAATAAGATTGTATTATTTGTTAAAACTAAATGGTACGATAAAAAGTGAACCTAAAATGTTTTAAAAATATCTTTAACCCTTTCCGGCGCGGAATAAATCTGTTTGTAAAATGCCCCACCAGTGGCTGAGAGGTTGTGCTCTCGAAGCTGGTAGACGGGAGGTGCTGGGTTCGATCCCAATCGCGTCCGTCGGCCTAATCGTTCGGAGTTTTCGTGGTTTTCTTCGAGCCGTGGATTTCTCCATGCGTAAATACGGATTAGGTTCCCTTAGAAAGACCCCCACGAAGGGCATTCCCCCCGGGCCTATATCCCTAGTGTAGATAATTGGCCGCCAATAATCAACTCAACTCAACTCAACTGTTTGTAAAATAATGAAATAATGGACTGACACCAGATTTTACAAACGATTTCCTTAGAAAAGAATAACTTGCTGATTTTCCCTTACTTTATAAAAGGAAAATTTTAATTAAATATTCTTTGTGCCGTTTGTCATTTTTGGAATTAAAATTAGGTGTCCTTTTTTGTGACCACTGGCCGCTAAAGGGTTAAAGAGAGAAAAGTTAACTAAAATATAAATAAATGATTTTAGCACAGAAAAACAAATGCCGAAAAATGAGGTAAAACGCAAATGTTGAGTAAAATGCAAAAACTTTTTCGAGTTTTGATTATTAAATATAGGTAGTCAATTGTTCGACATCTAAAGATAAATTTTCCAATAGATAATAATTTATAACTTGTTGAAAATAAATCGGCGAAAGTAAAGTACATTAGTTTAAAATAAAAGTTTTCAGATATTTTAAGAAATAATAATTTCAGAGTTCTTTTAAGCCATTCAATTTTAAGTTGCTTTTATTTTTTGACACTTTATAGCATGTTTATTTTTTGACATCCTTGATATAAATTGAACAAATAATAATTTTATTTCGAGACTTTTTGAAAGTTATCGCCGAGTCATTCTCAAAAGTAATGAGAAAAACTTTTTATTTAAAAAACCAAAAAATAGATGCAGTATGTGTAGGGTACAGTAATAACGTTTAGGAAAGTTTTTTTTTTCCTTATTTAAAAACAGAAAAAAAAAACTATAAATTCTGCTATTAATCGCACAAAGATTTCTAATTTTAAGGAAAAAAAAGTTAGGGAAAGTTTTCTGTTGTTAAATAGTAATGCCCTTGTCATACTACTTGTAAACTCTAATTAGTGGATGTACTTTTAATGACGTTCCCAAAATAGAACAGTCAGGTAAGGTGAGCTTTAACACTATAACGTCCCTGAGCGGTCATTTTGACCTCTACCAAATGAATATATTCCAATTAAAACCAGAATTTTCTTTTTAAAATAAATTAAATATAAATCTCTCAGAAATATGTTAAATGAATAAGTTAAATACTTTTAAATGAAAATCCTGGTGTGAATTAGTTTTATAAAACTTGAGTAAATATTTCGGTCATTCTAGTGTTAAAAATAATTCCTAAGTTTTTCCACATAAATGAAAGGACGTAAACTATCATATTTAAAAATAATGATTTACAAACAATACTTTTAAAATATTTCAACCAAATTGACTTTAATTATTTTTTTGTGTGACGTTTCACGGTTTGTTTATTCATTTGAAATCTCTGATATAAATTGAAGAAGTAATAAATTTGTTTCGAGACTATTTCCAAAATATTCGATTTATTCTAATCTTCTAACCTTAATTTTATCTTCGAATAATTCTAAAAAATAATGAGAAAAACTTTTTTATTTCAAAACTAAAAATAGATGTTCCAAAATGAAAGAAGTGAAGTGAAAAGTTAATTTCTAAGCTGTTAAAAATGAATGAAGGGACGTGAGCTACCATTTTTAAAAATAGCATTTTTTAGTTATCTCTATAAATAATATTTTTAAAGATTTTTTTACCAATTCGACACTATTTTGTAAGATACTTCATAGTTTATTTGTTCTTTTGATATCTTTGATATAAATTGAATAAATAATAAATTTATTTCGGGTCTATTTCAAAGTTATCTTCGAATAATTCTAAAAAATAATTAGAAGAACTTGTTATTTGAAAACTAAAAATAGATCTTCCAAAATGCAAGAAGTGAAGTGAAAAGTTAATTTCTAAGCTGTTAAATATGAATGAAGTCACGTGAGCTTTACAAGGTTCGCATACTCCTTGGAATTTCTAAGGTGTCTGGAACAGGGGTGCAAAAATCTAGGAGCCAATGGGCCGTTTCCTACCACTAAATTTTTAGTATTCTTCCCCTAATAAGAATACTGATAAAATTTGACGAAGAATACTATTAAAATTTAGTGGTGGGAATCAGCCCATTGGCGCCCCTGATCTGGAATCACTATTAATAATAAGCAAATTTCCATTTATTTCTTTTAAAACGTAGAATTTGTAACTGAATCAATTTTCAGCACATAGTTTAAACTTCGTCGGCAGTTAAATATGGGAAAAAAAAGTTGCAAAATTTTCTGGTAGAAATGTGCGTTCCTTGACTATCGTATTTTAAAATAATATTTATGAGTCATATCTGCTAGCAATACTTTTAAATATTTGGCAATCAATTTGACTTTATTTTATTTATTTATTTATTTATTTATTTTTGTATGACACTTCAGAGCTTTTTTGTTTTTAATATCTCTGATATAAATTGAACAAATAATAAATTTATTTCGTGTCTTTTTCAAAGTTATCTTCGAATTATTTTCAAAATTAATGAGAAAAACAGTTTATAAGAAACTAAAAATAGATACAAGTGAATTCCAAGTAATTTTTCGGAAGTGAAATTCTCCTGAAACTAATGAGTGATTCCCGAAACTAATGAGTAACGATCAAGTGGGTTTTTCATTGCTAAACTGAGCGTTAAGCCGATAGAGTGAAAAATGTCCCAAGCCGGAAATGGCACCCGTGATCCCAGAAAAGTGTTCCGAGGCTCTAACGCGGAGCTACAAAGAACGATATCCCAAATTGGCATCTTTCACTTTCATACATGTCAGAAGGCTGCAACCGCAGCACAAAGATGGAAACTGTCATCCAGAGCGTACAAACCCCAGTGGCAACCCGGTTGCAGTCTTCGGAATATGTCGGAAGGCTGCAACCACAGCATCAAAGATGGAAACTGTCATCCAGAGCGCACAAACCCCGGTGGCAACCCGGTTGCAGTCTTCGGAATATGTCGGAAGGCTGCAACCACAGCACCAAAGATGGAAACTGTCATCCAGAGAACACAAACCCTGTGGAAACCCGGTTGCAGCTTTCAGATATATATAAAAGTGAGAGGTGCTGAGTTGGTGTATTGTTCCTTGTAGCTGAGTGGTAGAGCCTCAGAGCGCTATTCTGGGGTCCCGGGTTCGATTCCCGGCTTGGGACCATTTTTCACTCTGTTGGCTTAACGCTCAGTTTAGCAATGAAAAATCCACTTGTTTGGTACTAAACATAGATGTTTCAAAATAAAGCAAGTAAACGGAAAAGTTAATTTCTATGCTGTCAAAAATAAATGAAGGGGCGTGAGCTATCATATTTAAAAATACCATTTTTCAGTTATCTCTACAAATAAAACTTTTAATGATTTTTCAATCAATTCGACTTTAAACTTTTATAATGATACTTCACTGTTTGTTCTTTTGATATCTTTGATATAAATTGAACAAACAATAAATTTATTTCGAGTCTATTTCAAAGTTATCTTCGAATAATTCTAAAAAATAATTAGAAAAACTTCTTTATTTTAAAACTAAAAATAGATGTTCCAAGATGCAAGAAGTGAAGTGAAAAGTTAAGTTCTAAGCTGTTAAAAATAAACGAAGGGACGTGATATTTCAAAATAATAGTTTTCAGTTATTTCTAAAATGATACTTTTAAAGATTTTTCAACCAATTCCACTTTAGTTTATTTTATATGATGTTTCATAGTTTGTTTGCTTTTTGATTTTAGATAGGATCTTTTCGCCGTATTTAATAATAGAAAAATGTTAACAAATGCTGCTATTAATCGCACAAATATTTCTAATTTGAAAAAAAAAAGGTTAGAAAAAGATTTCTGTTTTGAAAAAGCAATTCCCTTATCCTACTCCTTGGAAATTTTAATGACTGTACGCACTTTTTAGATGTTCCAAAAATAGAACGGTCAGGTTAGGTGAGCTTTAAAATTAATTGCTTAGGTTTTCAAAAAAATAAAAAAACGTAAACTATCATATTTAAAAACAATAGTTTTCAGTTATATCAATAATAATTTTTAATATTTTCAACCAATTCAACCTTTTTTTCATGATTCTTCACGATTTGTTTGTTCTGTTGATATCTTTAATATAAATCGAACAAATAATAAATTTATTTGGAGTCTATTTCAAAATCTTCGAATTATTCTAATCTTTTAATCTGCATTTTATCTTCGAATTATTCTAAAAAATAATGAGAAAAACTTTTTTATTTGAAAACTAGATTAGATGCTCCAAAATGGAACAATTGAACTGAAGTTAATTTTTAAGCTGTTAAAAATGAATGAAGAGACGTGAGAAATCACATTTGAAAATAATTGTTTTCAGTTATTTCTATAAATAATACCTTTGAAGATTTTTAAACCAATTTGACTTTACTTTTTCTTTTGTATGACACTTCATAGTTTGTTTGTTCTTTTGATATCTTCGATATAAATTGAACAAATAATAAATTTATTTCCAGTCTATTTCAAAGTTATCTTTGAAAAATTCTCAAAAATGACGAGAAAACTTTTTATTTGAAAACTAAAAATAGATACCCCAAAATTGAAGAAGCATAGTCGCCGACTTCTCGGGGATAAAGAAGGCAATTAAACATATTTCCACCACTAATTTTGAAAAATTTTCCCCTATTTAATCACTGTGATTAGTTAAGACAAAAACAAGATTTTGAAACTAGTGGTGGGAGTTCACTTGATGGCGCCCGTCGCCCCCGTTAACTCGACGGTTATGGGAACAAATGAACTGAAAATTTAGTTTCGATGCTGTTAAAATGGAATGAAGGGAATAGCAGTTTTCAGTTGTCTCTAGATTTCTCGATAATTTTGACTTTAATTCTTTAACTAGCTGGATTTGCCCGCTAGCAGGCCCGTAATTTACATCGGGGCCTCGAATCTTGAAAAACCTCGAACCGAACGAAAATCCAGCTCCGGTCACCGCTGCCTTCGGCACAGTATACCGGCCTATTTTATTCACGATTTACCAGGTCGGGGTTTTCCGGCGCACGCACATGAAAACCCTTAATTTCCACCTCGAATAGTATAAACCTATAAACAAACGAACCTCCTGCTCGGGTCCGCACTGCCTGAGGCACCGTATAGCAAGCGTGCTGCAAAACAGTCATTAGTCATTTTCATTAGTTCCACCTATTACCACCAGGGGCGCAATGTGCTCTATACAAACCTCAGGCACCATATAGCAGGCGTGCTGCAAAATCTATTAGTTCCACCTACCACCGCCAGGGGGTGCAATCTGTTCTATACGAACATAAATTAAATCTGTAAAAACCAAACCCCGTCGTAATCGGGCTCTTATAAACCAAGATAGGAAAGCGCTCTCTAGTTGGTGTAACTTGGAACTAAAATCTGTAAGTTCTGTCCATGTCGAATCGAATGAGCCAAACCACGTGGTTATGGGACCCATAGAACCCAAGATAACTGTAAAATCCATTAGTTCCATCTCTCACCGCGAGGGCCATAATCTGTTCTATACAAACATAACTGAAATCGTTGAGGCTGATGTTCATCGATGTCGAGTCGAATGAGCCATACCTAGTCGTGATCCGTTCAATAGAACCAGAGGCAGTAAAGCACCCCCTGGTGGTGAAACTCGGAACTAAAATCGCTAAGTTCTAACGCTATCGAGTCGAATGAGCCAATCCGCGTCGTGATCGGACCCGCAAAACCCGAGATAATTTGAAATGAAATAGCAAAATCCTTAACTTTCTCCTTTTTTTTTCTATACAAAAATTGGGATTTTGCTAAAATAAAAAATTATGGGCCGAATTCGAAATTTTTTTGAATATCTGAAATCACAGTCCATTTTAAGCAAGGATGCATACTTTTCAGACCCAAAAATACGATATTTTAAAATTTTTATAGAGCCCAAAAATGTGGTTGTATAAAAATTTTAAATCTTTCCATGAGTAGACAGACTCAATGTCTAAAGTGAAAGTCCGCTGTTTTCGCTACAAGAGGTTCCATTAAAAAAGCGATTCAGTTAAATAAAAAATAAATTATATTCTAGGTTCTAATTAACTGACAATCACTAATTTTCGAAATTTATCATCGTAAAGCAGCTATTTCCGTGGTGTTAATTTGGAAAGCGTAGGTTAATTAGATCTTCTAATCTGAAACCCTTTTAAAAAACGCCCAGTACGCCATTTTGCCCGCAGCCGGAATGGAAATTATCGAGGTGCAGAAACCGTGTTTTGTTTCGTTGTCTACATTGAACACCTGCTGCAGTATTGAAATTAAAAGTGATCTTTTTTCGACATAAAATTAAAAAAAAAAAAATTTCATATCTCGGAATTCCGTGCTGCGATTTATTCGAAATTTAATTTTTTGAAATCAAGAATTTTTTTCTACCTCCGTATCCCGAGTTTCGCATGCATCGGGCTATTTTTTCGATCTGTTTGAAAAGGGCGTTGGAAAAGGCGATGACTGCGGTTTCGTGGCTGCCTTGATCTTTCCGGTAATTACTCTAGCATCTCTGCAGGATTCAGATCTAGTATAGAATGCAGTCGTTTCTTTGTTTGCATAAAAATCACTTTTTCCCCTTAATTTTCGAGACTTTCTTAATTAATAACTTTCTAAATTAAGGGGCGACTTCTTCTATACTGAATATCAAGAATTCTGGGATGTTTTCGAATTTTTTGACACCAAGACCGCCGTTCTGCTCGCTCCGCGAACAGAGTTTTTGGCGTCACAGACGGCAGACAGACAGACTGACGTTTCCGAACATTAATAATATAGTAAAAACACTTTACATTTTTTCTGTGGCTGCCTTGATCTTTCCGGTAATTACTCTAGCATCTCTGCAGGATTCAGATCTAGTATAGAATGCAGTCGTTTCTTTGTTTGCATAAAAATCACTTTTTCCCCTTAATTTTCGAGACTTTCTTAATTAATAACTTTCTAAATTAAGGGGCGACTTCTTCTATACTGAATATCAAGAATTCTGGGATGTTTTCGAATTTTTTGACACCAAGACCGCCGTTCTGCTCGCTCCGCGAACAGAGTTTTTGGCGTCACAGACGGCAGACAGACAGACTGACGTTTCCGAACATTAATAATATAGTAAAAACACTTTACATTTTTTCTTTTTTACATGTTTGGTATAAATATTGGGTTCTCCAGAAAATTCGTGCCAGTTGGAAAAATGAATTCGTACCAGAGAATTCTATCAATTAATGTTTAGAGATGCATTACGATATGTTATGTATAATAATTAACGGGCAGAATTTTCCGGTACGAAATGATTTTCCCAACCGGCACGAATTTTCCCGGACAACCCAGTAGAATAAGTAATAAATTTATATGGTATGTTTTTCAAAGTCATTTTCGAGTCATTATCAAAAGTAAACAGGAAAAAACTTTGTATTTCAAAACATAAAAACAGATTTTAAAAAATAGAACAAAACGAACAAATGATCTAAAAAAATAACTTTTTGAGCTATTCTAAATAAACGAAAAGACGTAAACTATCATATTTCAAACTAAACGTTTTCCAGTTATTGACAAAAATAAGACTTTAAAAAATGTCTGAAGCAATTCTTCTTCAATTTTCTTTCGATGACCCTTACAATTTTCTTTGTTTTACATCTTTTATATAAATTGAACAAATAAATTTATTTTGAATGTTTTTCAAATTCATCTTTGAGTTATTATCAAATGTAGTCAGAAACACTTTTAATTTCAAAACATAAAAATAAATGTTTAAAACATAGAACAAACCAATCATAGGATCTAAAACATTAATTTCTAAGTTGAATGTCTAAGTCTAAAGGAAAAAAAGGGCGTAAACTATCATATTTCAAACTAAAAGTTTTCAGTTATTGCCTAAAATAAGACTTTCCAAAAAGATTTCAAGCTGTTCGATTTTATTTTTCTTTCGATGACCCTTACAATTTTTTTTCTTTTTTTTCTTTTTTTTTTTTTTTTACATTTTTTATATAAATTGAACAAATAAATTTATTTGAACTATTTTACAAAATGATATTCGCATGACTAAACAACAATGAGAAACACTTTTTATTGAAAAAAAGTAAAATAATACTCCAAAAGTAGGACACTGGGATTGAGTGAGTTGAAAAAGAAATTAATATGATTTTTTTGCTGAAATTTCTTTAATGCATTTTTTTCAGTAAACATCAGTTTTAACTCTTAATATTTATTTATCAGTTGCGTCATTCTTCTTTTAATTTGGCAATATGCTTTTTTTGAACCGGAAAACACTGAAAAATCAAAACATTCATATTATTATAACTGAGAAAGTTTTCGTCATAAAAGTATGAAATATTTTAATAAACACTGAATAACATTTTTCTGTATAAAATTTACAGTAAATAAGACAGAATTACACAAAGTGAACTTATCTGCATTCAAAGCGTATATATCAGGAATTTCTGTGTTATTCCGAAAGACGGGTTTATGATTTGTGTCATTAAATAAAGCAAAAAAGACTATTCAGAATATCTGGTATGGATTCGGAATTTCTGAATAAAATGAAAGTTGCTTAATTGACGTAGATATACGCTAAAGATGCAAATGGGTTAGACTTCGTATTTTAATATGGGCTAAACAAGTTACATATTCAGGGTTCGTACGCTTTTACCACAATTTTTTTAATTGAATTTTACTATTTACTATTTAAAAAGCAGGAATTGTAGACGCCTCGTTTAATTGCAGGATTTTAAATACCTTTCTGCATTAATATTAGGCGAAATACTCTATTAAAAAATTGTGGTAAAATGTACGAACCCTGATATATAAATGCTATACTTGATTTGTATATTTTTTGTAATTGGAACCATAATTTTTATCATCAGCGGCTTAAAAGAAATCTACCTAACACAAAAACACATCTAAATAACACAAAACCTATTTAAAATCAACCTGTATAGTTTCTAATTATAGTTATTAATGCACCACTTTTAAAATTACGGCCTTCCTATATTTTAATATGTCATAATTGCTAACGAATATTTAGTTACTAATTATAGTTACTAACGAGACCTCGCCATATTTTCAAATAATATAACTGCCATTACAATAATGACATAAGTATAAAATATCACAATTTTACTAAATGGTGTATAAAAATGTCTTAAACTTAAAACTACACTAACAGTAAAATCTAATTAAACCCATCAACGTTTCAGCCATCATCCATGGCCATCCTCAGGAAATAGTGGTTACAGTGCAACTAAGGTTTCAAAGGAGAAAGACAAACCGTCCACAAATTTAAACAGTTCGCTAGGTTAACAATCAACCCCCGTTCCAACCAACCGCATGCAGAAAAGATGCAGTAGCACTGTCTAACGGGCAAAAATATAAAAGTTTAACACTAGAACCGTGGGAAAATTTTTTCAAGTTTTATAAAAATATTTCACACCAGAATTTTTATTTAAAACGTTTAACTTACTCATTTAACTTATTTTTGTGCGGTTTAAATTTAATTTATTTAATGAAGAAATTTCTGGTTCGAATCGACATTTTTTCATTTGGTACGGGTCAAAATGACCCCTCATCGCGGTTCAACTGTTAAATGAATTATCGATGAAATATGCCTTGGCACTATCTGTCGGTTGAAACAAGAATATACACTAAAACATTTAAGTGCAAGCAGTGGTGAGAACTATTTGAAATTAATAATACTGGGTATTGACCCTATTAAAATAACTGAAAAGGCGAGTTTAGCTGGAAATATGAAAAAGATAAAAAGCAGTGCACTTTCAATCACTAACATCAACGGATGAATATAAATGCATTTGATTATTTTAAGACGCTCATCCAAAGTTTAGGTATATTAAATGAAATGCTATCATTACAAACTTGGTTGCTACTGCATCTTTTCTGCTTGCGGTTGGTTGGAACGATGGTTGATTGTTAACCTAGTGAACTTTTTAAATTTGTGGACGCCTTGTCTTTCTGCTTTGAAACGTTAGAAGTCATATAACAACATTTCCTGACGATGGTCATAGATGATGGCTGAAACGTTAATGGTTTTAATTAGATTTTGCTGTTTGTGTAGTTTTAACTTTTAAGACATTTTTATACACGATTTAGTAAGATTGTGATATTTTATACTCACGTCATTATTGTAATACTTTTTCATGGTGAAATCGTCCAGCTTTTATATTAGTATATCTACCAATGGACATGTAGTCACTAATTATAGTTACAAACGGATTATATTTTGTTGTGATATTATTAAAGTGATACCTTAATCATTTTTTAAATATGAGATTTTGCTTACTTCTGTAAAAAGTATTTTTAACAATTTCTTTAATAACTCAAATTGCGATTGTTTTTCATTTATGATATGTTATACATTGTTTATTTTATGACAATTTCGATATAAATTGAACAAATAATAAATTTATTTCTAGCTTGTTTTTAAAGTCACATTCGAGTCATTCTCAAAAATAATGAAAAAGAAAAAAACTATTTTTTTAGAAAGTTAAAATTGGTGTTCCAAAAATGGTAAAATGGGAAACAGCGAACTGAATATATATATATATATATATATATATATATATAACGCAGCTTTTAACGTACCGATATTCCCTGGAGCATTGTGCAAATATGACGTCGTTTATATAAACTCAACCGGAAGTTTTACAGAAAAAATTGCATTAAGAAAGTGGACCACATAGAATAGAGACAATGCAGAATAACAAATAATACAACAACGAAGTATAACGTTGAAGAAGAAGGGAGGGGGGGGGGTCTTCTTTTAAAGACGAAAACTAGCCGTCACAAATGTGTTAAGATGAAAATCCCACCCGATTTTTATTTCAAAATTTTTGGGATATAAATTAACACGTTTATTGCCGGGTTAAAATTACCGGAATTTTGTTTTACTTAAAAACTTCGAATGCATACCAGAAAATACTAATAGCAATATTTACTTTATTTAATTACAGAGATTTCGTGATTACCTAAAATAAAAATTCTTCTTTCAAAATTTCCGGTGAAAATTTGTAATTTTAGATTGAAAAACTACGAGTATACACTCGTGGTTGGCAGCGAATGGGTTAAAGAATATAAGTACCATATTTTAAATTAACAGTTTTCAGTTACTCTGCAAATAGTACTTTCAAAGATTTCTCTACTAAATTGATTAGTTGGTACTTTTTTTATATCGTAAAATTTTTTATCGTAAATTTTTTTATCGTAATTTTTTTTTTTTGATACGGCAACACTTCAAAGTTTTTTCGTATTTAACCTACTTTGAGCAAATAATAAATTTGCTTTTAGTATTTTTCAAAGTATTTTCAATTCATTTTCAACAATAAGGTAACAAAACATTTTACTTGGAGAATTTAATCCTACGCTGCGAAGTAATGTATAAATAAATCGATTAAAATTTAATCTTTAATTAATATAACTCAGTTCCTTGATTCCACTATATTCAAAGAGAAATATTCGGCATATATAAGCACAAAAGTCTGCTATTAAATAATGCGAAGAATTACTCTTTTAACTTTGTAGTATCTAACTGTACATATAAGTATAAAAAAGCATATTTCCAAAAGGAAATTTCGTGCAGTGTATGGGTAAACAGATTTTCCTAAATTGAAATAGTGGATTCAGGTGTAATGGAAATGAATTTGATAAAGAAATTTTCTGAAGAGTATTTTAGAGGTTCGAAATTTTAAGATGAAAATTTTAATCTATATCTATTTCTAAATCGCTAGAAATAAATTGAAGAAAGTAAATTACTATTCTTTAAAATAAGATTTTTCGGCTATCTCGATAAATAATACTTTCAAGTATTCTTTAACCAATTCTACTTTAAACTGTTTTTTTTTTTTTTTTTCATGATCCATCAATATTTTCTTCTTTCAATCTTTAGCATAAATTGAACAAATAACACATTTATTTCGAGTATTTCCCAAAGTGTCTTAAGTCAATCTCAGCAATAGAAACTGAAAATATTTATTTAGAAAATTTAAACTGATAATCATAAATTGGAATAGTGTTTCCAAATGAACTGAAAAAGAAATTAATAATGAAATTTCACTGTTATATATTTTTAAGGTTGACATTTTCAGATGAACTTTCAAACCTACATATATTTCTAAATTCTTGTGCAAATTATTATTTTATTAGGCTGCATGAAAATTATTTTCGTTTTTTTTAATGCTTTTATTCTAAAGCCTGTAACTGACACTTTTTCATCCCTATTGTTGAACATAAAACTTTATTTAAGAGGATATATGGCCCTCTATATTCCATAAACATACAGGCTTCATTCTTTAATTTTTAGGTCATATAAAGAGGGATACAAATGTTAAAATTTTATGCATCTTAAGGCATAATTTAAATTAGGCTTTAACCCCTTGGAGACGAACGACACGTATACGTGACACATAAGATGCTCAGAATCCTCGATTATTCGCACCAGTTATTTTTTATTGTAAGCTTTGTCTAATTAAATCTTAGCATTTCTGCAATTCAATTAGCCAAAAATTTCTGTTTTGAAAAACCGGTGGTAAAAGATTAAAAAATCTGTAAAGGACGCTCGTCGCGAAAGGGTTAAAACCAATAAAGCTGTCCTCAAAACTCATGCAATTGGAGGCTAGGACAAGAATAGTGTCCGGGCAATTCGAAACAAATCCAAACGTTTTAAGGAAGCGAACCTCAGCCTTATAATCAAGCGGTGGCCAGTGGAGAAGAAGTGTCTGGCCAGCAGTTATGAATTTTGATCAGTTGGATTTTTTACTGTAGTTTTGTTATTTTTTAGCATCAGAATTGATTGTGGGAAATGTATTCTCCTCTTTTTTCTCTTCAACTCAAAATCAGTTGTGAAATTTGACAAGTGGAAGACAAGTGTGACAAGTGGAAAATTCTATTCTAACTAAGCATCTCTACGCAGTCTGGAAAGTAAAATCCTTAATTTGGAGAGAGTTAAATCTGGAAGGAAGTAAAATCCTTTTGTTAAATTGTTTTCAATATTGTAAAAGTTTTAAACAGAATGCGGATTCAGATCGAAGTTAAGACACATTATGTTTTCGAATAAATAAGTGAATTGAGAACCTAGTTTTCTGTATTGTTTTCCTTGATGTGTACTATAATCTCTTCCAGGTTTACGCTCCATTAATTGAACATTCTACATATACAGGGTGTTTTTTTTTAAACTGACACTGTTCAGAGCCGTCTGTAGCTCGTTCTAATAACTGGATTGACACAAAATTTTGTGAATGGACTAAGAAAACCATGGGAAAAAAGATTCCAACAAAAAAAAAAATTAGTTCCAATCACCACCGATAGGGGGAAATGTGGCGCTGTGGTCATTTATGCAACTGGGAATTAGCATAAAATACGGGCAAAAAATGAAAATGCAATTTTTACTTACACAAGCGACAGTAGCGCCAATAGTTTAAGTTATAAATGCATTCGAAAAACACCGAGAAACAATTTCAGCTCAGGTTGAAAATGAATCTCACGTCACCGCAGCGCGCGTTACTTGTGAAGTTCTTATATTGTAACCAGTACAATGCACAAGCCGCTCTTCGTTTACTTAGAACACGCCATAAACTGCACAAAGGACCTTTATCCGTTAATGTATTGAAAGCAATGATTCTGAAATTCGAAGAAACAGGCTCGCTAGCAGTTCGGTCAGACAGAGGACGTAAACCGGTGGCAGAAAAAGTGATAGTGGATGTCTCAACTGCGATCAACGAAAGGGAAAGTGTAAATGATGAATAAAACGTGGCATTTTATCCATATTATTAATTTTGTCTATTTCTGATGGGGTTTTTTCAATGTACAGCGCCACATTTCCCCCTATCGGCGGTGATTGGAACTAATTTTTTTTTTTTGTTGGAATCTTTTTTCCCATGGTTTTCTTAGTCCATTCACAAAATTTTGTGTCAATCCAGTTATTAGAACGAGCTACAGACGGCTCTGAATAGTGTCATTTTAAAATAAAACATCCTGTATACAGGGTATTAGAAAATTTGTGGTAAATAAGTGGGATGATAGGACTTTCAAGATTAGCAACGTTTACAAAAGGTTTCAGGGTCCCAATCCATTTATTCAGGGTAATACCAAAACACAGGGTATTTCATTTTAAGCCAAATTCTGATTTTCTTTTTAAAATTTTCCATTAACGAAGATATTTACGTATATACAATAAAATTTTTAGTACAGTTATAAACGAAAATCTGATTTTATTTTGGAATGAAAAACCTTCTAATTTTGACTAATGTATTTTAACTAGTCGTGTTTCCGAGCGGTGTTACCAGGAACAACCGCGAAAAAGCGGGCAGCGAAATGATAAAAGCGGGACGACCTGTTTAACAATTCGGGGATGCACAAACATTTATATATATATATATATATATATATATATATACATAATAAAATTTGAACATTATTTACTGAAAAAAAAGAAACTATCAATATCGGTACACTGTTTGTTTTATGCAAATTTGTTTGATTAAGTTAAAATCACTTCCATTGTTAGATAATTATTTTAGCGACACCAGCGTCAATATATCGTCGCTACCATGTCAAACTATCGAATATGAAAAAATGTATTTTTCATTACTTTTAAAAATGGGCCGATTTCCACCACTAAATTTTATTAGAATTCTTCGTGTTTTAAAAACACTAATAAAGCTAATAAAACACTAATGAAGAGCCGGAATGTCAATTTGGCATTCGTTTTAATTTTTAGATGCCAAATTCATACCGGAAATTTTGAGAGAAAAGTATTTATTTTAAATAGTCAGGATTTGACCGTCATTAAATAAAGAAAAGATTTCTATTCGAAATTCCTGGTATGGATTGGAAATATCTGAAATAAAAAAGAGGCCCAACTGGCAACCCTGCTGAAGAATACTATTAAAATTTAGTGGTGACAATCGACCCATTTTTAAAAGTAATGAAAAATGCATTTTTTTCACATTCGATAGTTTGACAAAGTAGCGACGATATATTGAGATAATATATTATCGACTGGAGTGACTTTCTTCCCAGACGCTCTGGATATCACTAATTTTGTAAAGTTTTATTTGACTTATTTAACTGAAGAACTTTCTGCGATAATCCATGCGATGAAAACTTTACATTATTACTGGTATTAAGAGCATTTGGACCCCCTTCCTGGCTACGCCGCTATTTCCTACTCGCCTCTTCCAAAAAAATATTACATAAAGGACTGTATATGATAGTTGCAGTTTTACGTAATTATATCTATGTCTCTGTATAGTACATAGCTTTCAATCTGTCCATTAAATTTCACACTGTATCCTATAGCAGTGTTTCCCATCGTGATACTCTTTTTATTCAATTTGCTTGATATACGTATATCACTCTTTACAAAAAGAAATATTAACTTTATTTAATGAAAAATTAATGACAGCTTAAATAAGGCTGTATTAGTATTTGAAAAAAGTGGAACAAATCAAGCAATCTGAATTTTTAAAAAAAAATGTAGCCCAAAATGCCAACACTGGCGTATGGATATCAAGTCTTTTAAAATTAAAGACTCTTAATTATTTCTCTTAAAATTAGCAATGTTTAAAAAATTTAAAACAGAGCAAGGTATAATATGATATAAGGTAAAATTTAAAAGAGATTGTGCACTCTGAAAAAGTAGGACATTTGGAGTCCCACGAAATGGTTCCGCAGGACGTGTCTTTTAGCTCCTAAAAATCGGGAAACCTGACAACACTAGATTCGACTCTAAGTTTTATTGTAAATATTGTTCGTTTTGTTTATATCTCTTATTTTGTTAAAATAATTTAACCCTTTCCAGCACAGAGAAAGCCTGTTCGTAAAATGAGAAATCACTGACTGACACCGGAATTTACAAACGACTTTTTTACCAAATATGAACTCCTTATTTTAAACTCTCATTGTAGAAACAAAATTTTATTAAATATTCTTGGTGTCGAATGCAAGTTTGGAATTAAAATTAGGTGTGCCCAGAGTGGGACCACTGTGCCGGAAAGGGTTAAAAACACCTTCTACATGTACACTAAACTCCTCATATTCGTTAATGATATGCATTTATAAAGGGCATACCAAAAAAATTTGACACGCACTTCAATTTTTTATATGATGAATATAACTAGACAAAGTAAATTATTTTTTTTAAAAAAACATGTACAATATATAGTATAATGCTAAAAAAATTGGGCGATATAAATTTTATAATAGTTATAGTTTTGAAATGTACCCCCTCCTCGGCAAAATTGGTCAGTTAGAATTATTTTCTTTTACCAGAAAAAGATCATTACAAAAAATTGGAGCACTTGTATCTTTAATACTAACCGATTTATAATCAAGAAAAAACGCTGACTTATAGTTGTTTTTCGTAGCATTAAGAACGCTAAATCTTTGCTCAAAAAAGGGATCGTAATTGAGGATGGTGTTGTTTAAAACCCTTTCCGGGACAGTGATCCCACTCCGGGCACACCTAATTTTAATTCAAACTTGCATTCGACACCAAGAATATTTCATTAAAAAAAAAATTCTACAATGAAAGCTTAAAAATAAATTCTTATTTTCTGAAAAAGTCGTTTGTAAATTCCGGTGTCAGTCAGTAATTTCTCATTTTACGAACAGACTTTGTCTGTGCCGGAAAGGGTTAAATCAAAAGTTTAACAAGTGCGAAATTGATTGCATCACAAATACATATAAATAAACAATACACAGAGATAAATCATGAAATGATTCAAATATATTGTTAAATTCTAGAAACGTAATTTAAATAAAGCGATTAACAAAGCATTTTCAAGGTGCTTTCTTTCAATTTCAATGCATACGTTCGCTTTTAGGTAGCTTTCAATACAAAAAAGTATAAAGCTACCTATTGCAGCCGTTCGGAGGAAAGCAGTTCCGGAAAATTTCGATATATTTTCACCGATGATGACCCCCATACCCCAAAACCACCCTCCGTTCAAATGTTGATTATATATATATATATATATATATATATATATATATATATATATATATATATATATATCCATATATATATATATATATATATATATATATATATATATATATATATATATATATATATATATATATATATATATATATATATATCTGAACTATGTCATACGATAACGCTCGTAGTTATAAATCAATTTTGATGAAACTAATTGTGTGTATTAAGCTCACCAATGTCTCGACCGAGTTCGTTGGACAGCTTGGTCCGCCATTTTGTTTCAAGATGGCGGCCAATTAAAAATTTAAAACTAAAATAAATATACAAATAAGTTAAAAATTCAAATTTATTTTTTAATTCAGTGTTAGGCCTTGAAACGAGGATTCCAGAGCATTTTTTGTTTTACCTCTATCTTAAAAAACGGCTGAGATAGAGCAGTATGAAATTCTAGGGTGGCTGACATTTTTAAAAAAAGCCAGCACATTACAAAAATTTCCATTGTTGTAATAATTTTCCCAATCAAACGCATAAAACTATATATTCATATCCGTTAGCGCCAAATTCTCGCCAAACTTGTCGACATTTGGCGAAATATAGCCAAATTTGGCGACCAAAATAAGTCTTCATAAATGAAGCCAATTTGGCTATTGCTCAATAATTTTTCGAATTTCTTATTCAAATTCAGTCTTAACGAATCTTTTGTAAACGTTTTATTTGCATTTTAAGTTGCTGTTTTCGTGTAACATTAGCTAAAATTTTAAAACGAAAATATAGGAAAGCTACCTTTTCCTCCCGGTACAGGCCGGAAGGACTTTTTTAATAATGCTTCTGTAAATTCTCTACCTCTAAAAATGTTTTTTTTTTTTTTTTTTTTTTTTTTTTTTTTTTTTTTTAAGATGAACTGCCTAAATATTGTTGTTATTCTTCCATTTTCTTGCAATATCTCACAGATTTCTATTTTGATGTATTGTCTTAATTCACATTATTCCACTCATTTAGTGTTAAAAAATACAGGTGTCCAGTTTTTGTGCAATGATCTTTTGAAAAAAAAAATAATAATTGACTAGTTTTTCCGATTATTAATAACAAGTTTATTTTATTATTATAATCTTACTTTCAAACCTAATTTTAACAGTTTTGGAATTTACAATTCATATGTATTACCAACAGGTGAAAATTTAAAACTCGTTTTAATCTTTTTCGGTCATTATGTATGGATAAACATGTACTATTTGATGTGCATATTATTGAAATGTTCATAAGAATTTTCAAACATTACATTGTATTTCTGTTACACGATAAATAGTTCAAAAATCAGTCTATGAAATACGTTCTTTAGTTGTTGTTTTTTTTTTCGACCCGAATACAATAAAAATCAATAGTAATTTTCTTTCTTATCTGTTTTATCGATAAAAGAAAATACAAAAGCATACGTTTCGTAAACTAAATTTAACAAGAGATTTGTTCTCGCCTGTTTTATGTTGAATTTGTATTCATGTAACTCAATTAGATAGTTGTAGTATTTGTAATATTTGTAAAGTAAATTTGTAAGATATATAAAGGATTTAAAGGAAAAATTATAAAAATATATAAGATTGATGAAAACTACATTCTAACTGATAGCAATAACTTGTATTGATTTCTTTAATGATTTTCTTTGTTTTCTTCCGAATAAATGTGTTTTATTACATCGAAATAAATATGTTTCATGTTAAAATTTTCCTCAATAAAAAGAGCTGCGCTGTCTACAAAAAAAAAAATAAATAAATAATAAAAAAAAATAAAAATAAAAAAATTATAAATATGTTTTCGTTTTTTGCCGTGTTTGAGTATCTAAACAGAATAAACAATAAAAACTGAAATTTCTTTGATGCAGCGTTATCTAGGAATGAATTTTTAAACTATTTTGAAATTATTGTATAAAACATAAATGAGCAACCTGATATAGTCAATGAAATACTGAATTTTAAAACTAGAGAATGTTTAATGAAACACCTTGTATGTGTCTGATAGATAAACTTGTATTTCCAAACTATACCATTGGATTTAAATCTGTGTTAAACAAGGATGAAAATGTACTCAAGACAATTAATCTTACAGAAAACATATAACATTCAAGCGATTGAAATAGATTTAATTGGTCTTTATGCAAAAACATAAATTTCCCAATTGTAATCATCAGAAGTATTGTCTACTATAAAATGTGTTTGAGAGTTTGTTAACTGAATATTTTAAATTGTAGTTAGTGATTTTTTTATTAATTAATGCATTGATCTTTTAATCTGAAGTGACCGAAATCACTGTAAAAGCTAGTCGTATATTCCTTCCGTTTGGGAAAACCAATTCGTACCGGAAAATTCTGCCAGTCAATTATTAAAAATTAGATATCGAAATTAATGTCTAATAATTAAATGGTAGAATTTTCCGGTACAAACTAACTTTCCCAAACGAAAAGCACTTTCCGAACAACCCAATACAAGGTCCTTACGAGTCAGGGAATCTTTCAGGGTAATACCAGTATTTTTTTATTTAATAGAAAAATACTTATTATGTAAACGCATTGTATATGTATGGTATATGTCTACATTGACACAAGTAGACGCGCGCACAGAATTGTACAAGATGTTCGCTGCAAAAATTACCGATAAAATATTTTAATAAGTACTTCAGAAAAAAAATTTTTTTTTTCAGGAGATACGTTAAGATATATTGAATTTTTTTATCAAACCTATTAGAGGATAATTGAAATACTAATTTTTTGCGTTACGCTAAGTGTAATAGTCACGGTCGTATCACGTATTTGCAGAGTCGAAGCAGCTATTTCTGTTTTGTTTTTTAGTTATTTTAATACATATATTTTTATTTTTGTAAGCTTTAAGTATTGAAAATATACCTAACGCACATTTTTCAAAATAAAAATTGACTCATTAATTTACATATTCTTGTAAATATTGTCAACAATAGGATTTGCAAATGCAAGGGAAAATGAGAAGTTCACAGAATTTTGGACAGCTTAAATTTGTTTTACTCAAGATGTCTTTTTTTGAGATTCTGAGTACCTTTATCATACTTCCCAACCTAAAACTATGTTTTCGTAAAATATGATTTAATTTGACCGTGGTTGAACGTGTCTAGAGCTAGAAAATATATTTTATGTATCTTTATTTATTTAATCTCATGTTACGAAGTGCAACTTATTTGAATTCATTTCTAGTAAAAAATTTTGGTTCCAAACGTGCTTCATCTCGGTCTAATTAACCCACATTTTACGAAAGAATACTGGGAGGTTGGCAAGTGTGCCTAAAGGTTTCCGGACGAATGTACGCATTGTAAATCCCCGTATTGCAGGATTTGTAGCCATTGGTGTATTGTTTCTTTCGTTTATCAACACTTCGATCTGTCTGATACTGATCTATTCAATTTCTTGTTTCTAAGAGTAACTTATTTCAATTTACCTTTTAAAAAATCCTGGTTCAACTAGGTGAACTAGGCGTTAGTTAACTAGGTGAAATTAACCCACATTTTCCGGGTCAAAATTATCGGAATTTTATTTTATTTTAAAAATTTGAATTCATACCAGAAAATACTAACAACAATATTTAATATATCTAATTACAGGCAATTCGTGATTATATTAAATAAAATTTCTTCTTTCGAAATTTACGGTACGAATTCGTAATTTTAGATTGAAAAACCACGCGTGTAATCGTTGTTGGCAGCGAATGCTTTAAACTCATTTTACGAAGTGCAACTAATTTGAATTTATATCTAGTAAAAAATTCTTGTTCAAAACGTGCTTCACCTGGGTCTAATTGACTCACATTTTACGAAAGAATACAGGAAGGCTGGCAGGTGTGCCTATTGTTTCCGGACTAATGTACGCATTGTACATCCCCGTATTGCAGGCTTTGTCACCGTTGGTGTATTGTTTCTTTCGTTTATCAATACTTCGATCTTTATTCAATATCATGTTTCTAAGCGTGACTTATTTGATTTTACTTTTTAATAAAATCCTGGTTCGAAACGTGGTTAAACTAGAAAAAAAAACTTGCAAGGTACGTGTTTAATCTGTGTCAAATTAACTCACATTTTACGGATGAATACTGGAAGTTAGACAATAATACCTGTAGATTCCAGGACAAATGTAGCCATTGCACATCTCACCAGGAAACCACGCCATAGTGTAAGAATGAAAAAAAAAATCTAGCTAATCAGCAATCCAAAGAGAATTATGAAACGTATTTTTTGACACATAAATCATTTGCCCTCGTCTCCTCGTTATCGAGGTATAAAGTCATAAAGTTCGCTAATTTATTTATTTAATTAAGGGAAAAAGGCGTGGTTTTGATTCAGAAATTTTAATAATCAGCTTAATATGAAGTACAAATCATATTTAAATATAGTAATATAAAAATGAAAGAAGCCCGTAAAAAAAAATCGATTATCAAATATGGCACTGAACCAAAAAATGATTCAAGAGTAAAAAATAGTGGCACCAAGAGAATTTCATGAACTTAAATCTAGTGCAATGATTACAATAATCAACCTCCTGCAAAAAATAAAATTGTAAGAGCGTTTCAAATGCAAGTGGCGAGTTTGCACTAAACCAGACTTGTAACAAGCATAGCGGATCATTTCGGAGTATTGCAGCGTACTAAACTGTAAATGGAAATGGAAAAGTGACTGGAGTTTTATGATGTTGTTACGTTAAAAACGTTAACGACTCCTCCTTCCATTCTATTAATACAATAAATTAGCAAATTTTAAGACTTTGTATCTCGATAACGGGGAGACGAGGGCAAATGATTTATGCATGTCTTTTCGATTACTGCTTATGTAGATTTTTTTCGTTATTACACTAATGGCGTGGTATCCTGGTCAGGATTGCTTGCTTTGTCTATCAGCTATTCGATCTTTATTTATTCAATTTTATTTTTCTAGGTAGAACTTATTTGATTTTATTTCTAAAAAACAATTTTTCGTACGAAACCTGTTAAACCTTGGTCAAATTAACTCACATTTTAAGGAAGGACACTGCGAAGATAATAAAGTGTACCTATAAGTTTCTGGACCAATGTACGTTTTGCACATCACCGTAATGCAGGTTTTCTCTTCGTCGGTGTATTGCTTCTTTCGTCTACCAATATTTCGAAATTCGTACCCACAATATAGTTTGAGGAAAAATGTTTAATAAGTCTAAAAAAAGTAGAAACACATCGGTAAAAAATACTGCTATACGAAAAGCTAATGAATAAAAAAAATGGCGCATGGATTATAATGAGGAGATCAGTGGAAAAAGACAGGTCGAGAAGTTATAAGAAACCGTGGACTACCAGGATATAAATACTGGATATCGACAGAGCAATGATGGATTCAAAATCGATACTAGGCGTTATCGTATTTTTAAAGGCGAAAAAAAATGATCTCAGCATTAAGTTGGAAAAAAAAAAAGGTTGTACATGTCTTTGACTTTCGCACATTCGACTTTTGAAGATTTTTCAATTCCGCACATATTTTTTTCGAGATGAGAGAAAAATAAATTGAAGGGGAAAATTGATTTTTAACTCTAAGTTAAGATTTCGACAATGAAGAATATGAAAGAAGCCATGCACTTTGACATGTTTTAACTATTATTTAGGAGAATGATCGCATCCCGATGGAGGGCGTAAATACAGTAAAATCTGTTTAAGACGGAATCAATCGCAGGGCTGCCACTGGCGATAATTTTTACATTCTATTCGAACCACTATTTAAAAATAAGTACATTTTGTAGTTTATTTTTCTTGCACATACTGCTAAAGTGTATGTGAAAAAATTTTGTTTTAAGAAAGTGGTTCGTGATAGAATTAAAAAGAAAATTTTCCGTCTTACCAATTTTGTTGAAACTGGTACCTAACTAGTAACTAGCATGGAGAACTGGTGCATTTTGTAGTCCTACACATAAAAAGTTAGAGAACCGATAAAATTTCTCTGTTAAAATCATATTTTATATACTTTTTAATACATTAAATTTTTTAATATTGTATTTTTAATTGTTAATTTCACGCTATAAGTGAGTTAAGTCGCCAAATATGGCGCTACGAGTGGAAACCATTACACACACAGACGACTATGGCATTCGACCAGGGTTGCAGGGGAAAAGTCTACAGTAACAATAAAGCAAATTTCGAGGTGCCAAAACTGCAATTGTAATGTTGTTGCTTTTTTTAATCAAATTCGTAGGTTCTTGAAGGAATCTTTAAACTTTTTTCAATATTTTATATTTATTATTGACTAATTTGTATTTTTTTAAAAAGAAGTCAATGTTAATAGACTACGTGGTAATACGTGGTAATAATACGTGGTAATAATACGTGGTCTCGAAAATTGCATTTTCAGAAAGTTATGCTGCTGTAAAAAAAAAAAAAAAAAAAAAAAAAAAAAATATATGTATATATATATATATATATATATATATATACAGTATGCCCACTAAAGTCCCTTGCCACCCTTATAACTTCGGAACGGCTGCGGCTATATTCATAAAAGTAGTGTCTAGGTATAGTAAAGTAGCCATGCGCTACTCAATGAAACCACCTACGGCGCCACCTGGTGGAATGCTGCGGAACTAGTATTCCTATCTCGAAAACGGAAAGAGATAGCTAAAAAAGAAGTGATTTACAAAGCTGTAGAGCATCATATCTATTTAGTACGAAAAGATACCTTGTGGACATTAATGCGAAGAATAGAACGGTTAAAACGCGCATATGTTTTTTCGTGATTTCCTACGCTGTGACGTGATAAAACGATCTTAGAAAGGAAAATACAACTAGTTATTATAATATACATCTATTTTAGATGTTCTAACTTCTCACCGTCAGCTGCAATGCATATTTAGAACTATGTTTGAATTTCACATTGCACACGTTGGAGCATAGAGGGTGACACGTTAGCACAAGCGTCCGAAATGTGTCGTTTAAGGTCCTGCAATATTTGTGCAGGTGTCGCATGCACCTTCTGCTTCATAACTGGTTGTTTATTTCTTTCTAAGATCGTTTTGTCACGTCACAGTGTAGGAAATCATGAAAAAACAAATGCGCGTTTTAACCGTTCTATTCTTCGCCTTAATGTCCACAAGGTGTTTTTTGTACTAAATCGATGATGCTCTACAGCTTTGTAAATCACTTGTTGTCCCTATCTCTTACCGTTTTCGCGATAGGAATGCTAACTCTGCAGTTTTACACCAGGTGGCACCGTAGGCGGTTTCATTCAGTAGCACATGGCTACTTTACTATATCTAGACACTACTTTTATGAATATAGCAGCAGCCGTTTCGAAATTAAAAGGGGGCAAGGGACTTTAGTGGGCATACTGTATATATATATATATATATATATATGATTTTAACAGAAACATTGTGTCGATTCTTAAATTTTGTAATATTGAGCTTTAAAATGCACCAAGTCTCAATGCTAGGTGCGAGCTGCACCACAAGTGGTTCCCTTGTTAGTAAGTGTTCCGTTTAGACTGAGTTTAGAGTAAATAGAAGAATCGTTCTGCGTTCAACCTTTTCACGTTACACAGACATTTCTCTTACACAGAGTTCAACGTAGACAAAGTATACTGTATAATGTACAAAGGTAGTAGAAAAAACATACCTCTTGTGATAGACAATTGCATGAAAAAAAAGGTAAAAATAAGAGATATTTCCATAATTTTGTAAACAAAGACACCAACTGCTAATCAGTAAAGTAGTATTTATTCATCTACAATTTATTACATGCATTTGTTAACCTACTTGCATCGTTAGGGCGATTTATATGCGTGATTTTCAGGAATTTAATTTTTATTCAAAAATTCCGAATCCATCCCGGAAATTCTGGAAAAAGAATTTTAATTTTAAGTAATCGAGAAACGTCTGTCATTAGATAAAGAAAACATAACTATTCAGATTTTCTGGTATTAATTCAGAATTTTTGAATAAAAGAGAAATCCTTGAAATGTACGCATATATCCGCTAATGATGCATATGGATTAATTTTACTTTAATATCTGATTTTCAGTTTAAATCATTTTCTGTTTTTAAACATCCATTAAAAATCAAATACGAAATTTTTTTATTACTTAATTATCATTAATTTGATAATTATTAAACCCATTCCAGCCACAGACATAAAAAATCTACTATCGCCTTTTATTGCATTATATTAATTTTTATAAATTATTCATCTGTATTCTGTATTCTAGCGTAAAATCAACTAATGAGAGTTGTTTTATCAATATAAATGTTGTCTAATGAATAAAAAATCCTGTCTAATGGACATTAACTGGGCATTCGCACATTTAAACGTTCGAACAGATTTCTCGAACGAATTATGATCTACAATAAAGAACCGCGTGTAATATATAGGATAAATTAATTTATCTTATGCAGCGGAAATATTTTAATTATACGCATAATTTGGCGATCAAGGGTCGCGCGAATTTTCGGCGTATAACTTATATGACGTAAGCCATATATGTACATGTAATTCGGTATCTTTATCTATGATGACATCTTCATGTACTGTGAAGTAGAGGTAGAGAGCGTTACATAAAGTATTTCAGTATAGAATTAGAGCGAGAATAAAATTTGAAACGTCCTGTAATTAGCGATGGTGAATGTATAGAAAAAAATTTCATAAAAATGATGACGCATAAAAGTCCATCTGCAGTCTATTTAACCCTTTCGCGACGAGCGTCCTTTACAGAATTTTTAATCTTTCACCACCTGTTTTTCAAAAGAGAAAGTTTCGCCTAATTGAATCGCAGAAATGCTGTCATTAAATAAGGCAAAGCTTACAATAAAAAGTTACTGGTGGGAATAATCGAGGATTCTGAGCGTCTTATGCGTCACGTATACGTGTCGCTCGTCCCCAAGGGGTTAAAGAAAAAGTTAGTGAAATGAAATGTAAAGGTTGCCTATTTACGCTATGTATAGTTTCAGTTATGTGTTTTCTCCATTAAATTGAATTTTATTGTAAAATTAAATATATAAACATTTGTTGCATAAGAAAATTTATTTACGAAACAAATATACTAAATATTTGTTGAATTAATCATTTTCTCGGAGCAATTGTTTGAGTTATTAAGTTTCTGAAACAACAACAACAAGTAAACTTCAAACTGCCGTATCCTTCCCGCGTATAATGCTTACTTTACATAAAATATTATTGAACATTCAGTACACATATTACACATTAATTATTATGATTTTTAAATTCAGAACAAATAAATTAAGGGTTTCTATATGTTATTAAATATGCTTTACATTTAAATAAAACATCAAATTTAGTGCACATTTTCATTCTACGTTTCTCATGAATTCCTTTGGAAAAAAATAATAATAAAAATAAAAATAAAAAACAGTTATGCGTTATACACCAATGAAAAATTGCAATAGAATATCTTTAATTCAAATTCCAAGGAAGACATGAAAAAATTTTAAATTCTCCTAATATCAAAAAATCAAACAACGTCATTTTAATAAAACAAAACAAAAATATCGGCGAAGCGAAACATGAATGGTATTTAAAAAATAATCATCTGATTAAAAAATAAAAAAAAACATAACTATCCAGCCTTTAATTCGTTTTGATGGTATAGTACAGTGGTCACCAAATGGCGGACCGCGGCTAAATTGTGAATAATAGAATATAATAATATTTCTACGTACAACGCGTAATATACAGACGGTAATCATAGACGCGGCTCGAAGCGGGTAAATTCTAGAGATGAGACAAGCCGAGACTCGCCCGACACAGACACAACAATTTTTAAATATTTTGCAATTTTGCTTCTATTGTATACTTTCGGTATCGAGCTCGGGTTCTGAAGACCAAAAATATTTCGGGCTCGGGCGGTTCCGGGCTCCAATAAAGAGCCTGAACTCATCTCTAGAACTGCCCCTAATACTACTCCCTACTACCTTTATTCCTACTTTATATTGATCGTTTTGAATTCTAAAAATCATAATAAAAAATTGATTTGGTACTAATGCACTTCATTTCACTGGTATGAATTGTATTATGCACCTAAGATAACAAATGATTTAAAAGAAAAGCTTTACTAAGCAAAGTAGGTGACCTAGGTAAGTAAAAGATTGGTAGCGTGATGGCTGGTGGGGTTGGGGTAGGTACTACGGGGAGACTTAAGTCTTCCGGACCGCGTAAGTTTGATTAAGTTTCGAAACAGACCCATGGGAAAAATAATTGATGACCACTGGTATAGTATATAGGTAGAAAGAGGGAAATCCCAAGTTTCCCGCAACTGCCAACAGGTAGCGCTAACGCTGTTCCTTGGCACGCCACTTCAGTGCTAGTCTGGCTTCTATGATCGCCGGAACTCTTAATATGCGGTTCCTTTTTCTGGGGTTTATAAAAGACTTACGTTTATGTGCCTCGCCTTCCAGTTACATTAGCCAAACTGAAAATACGCGTAACAGAAACTATGGAAACAGTGGATCCAGTCATGCTCGCTAAAGTTTTAGCCGACTTTGACTACCGTATAGACATATGTAGCGCATCCAAAGCTGAACATATGGAGCACCTTTAATTTGATTTGTAAAATATCTTTATGATAAGCCATGTAATATAAAATTAATCTTAAATGTCTATGTTCAATATTTTTCATAATATACGCATTTCAAATTGGGCGATTCTTTATAAACACTTTGTATAACCATGCCGTGCTTACATTTAAAATTGTTACCCTGTCAAAAGATCTCACGTTACAAACAGAAACACATGTTTGAACATGAATACAACCAATAGTAAATTATTGGTTTCTTCGGAAAGTTCTTTCCGTTTGAAAAAGTTGGTTCGTACCGTAAAATTGTATAATTTAATTATTAGACATTAATTCCGATAGCTAATCTCTAATAATGGGCGAGCAGAATTTTTTTGGTATGATTTGGTTTTCCCGAGCAGAAAGAACTTTTCGAGCAACCTAATAATAAATGCCCGATAAAAAAAAGGACACACGTACTAATATAGCTTAAGACACTATCTTAAATACACTTTCTGGTTCAAAATATGTTTGGCTTGGATCCGACCCAATAAGACAAGTGAGCACTCAATTGTCAAATTTCCAATTGACAAAAATTGAATTGATTCTGAGTAATACTTTCCTTAAAGTCTTACTTGTGTAAAGTACTGCATAATCTTTGTTTACTTTTCTTTATTTTATACTATCAAAAGAATCATATTTTTTTTCTATTTAATAAAGACAGTCTTAGAAAACTTAGTAGATAATCCGATGTTATTGAAGAAGCAATGGAAGCTGTAAACTAAACAAATAACTTTTATTTTAAAGAAAAATTATAAATTATGTTTTCTTTGTTTATTTTCTTAGAACTAACATGTTTCGAATTTTTTTTATTTTACATGTGTTCGATAAACCAGTTTAAAAACTTTGAAACTTCAAATTACCTAAAAAAGTTAATTGAAAATTGGACTTAGATAGCAATTTTTAACATTGTATTCAATTTTACCTTCAAGGAAAATGAATTCCTAATCGAATTATCCAAGTTCGAATGAAAGAGATACCAAATTATAGAAAAAATGTAAACTGAATACAATGATTAATTTCGGATCAATTCATGTTTTTAATACTAATAAATTAAAAAAAAAATTGTGACTTTCACAAGCTTTATATATATTTCTATAGTTCGAAATATTTAAGTTAAAGTTTAATTGGGAAATAATTTTTTATTTTATTTGCGAATGATATTTAATCTAATTTCTGGGTGAGATATTTTAGATCAGATAACTTTATAAATGTTCCTTTGTTACTGTTTTTAATTATCCAACACATATAAATGGAAGTAACTGTAAATAAATTAAATCTTTGTGACTCAACAACTTTTATTTAAAAAATATATTAACTTATATAACATAACACATTATTTTAAGCACATAAAAATAATTACAAAAAACAGAACATAAAATATACAAAATATTGACTAAAAGGTGATTTTTTGACATCTGCAATAAACAGAAAGTTACATACATTTTATAAATATTGTCAATTTTCTAATACAAAAGGGTTAATGTATACGAATCTACCTTTGGAAAAAATCCTTTTGGCCCTCATCAACCTTTATAATTTGACAGAACTTTGAAAGTTCAGTTTAGCAATAGCGATAAGAAATTGCTCAAATGATAAATAAAATTTGGCATGAAAAATTATCTCAGTATCGACGTCTGTTGAGAATTCAACGAAAAATTTATATTAAGTGCTGTGTTGGAAGACATCAGCAATAAAAAAAATAGTCTTTTAAAGTACAATGTATAAATAACATAGACTTTTGTGTATGTTTCAGATACAAAGGGTTAACGATAGAATAAAAAAAATGTCTCATTTGTTTGACTTTCGTTGATCAAGACATCATTTATGTTGCCAAATCGCACGTCTTTTTCCTTTACCTCTCTATATATTTATCTTGAAACGAGTGTAAACTCTTTCTTAGTATAAAGCTGTAGAAACAAAGTAACTGGATTAACACAAAAGCTAACATAAATGTATTAATCTTTTAAATTTTAATAAAAAAATACTTTTTTCCATTTTTATTTGAGTTTTAGTTGCATAAAAAAGTGAAGTATAATGACGTATTCTAATTAAACACATAAGTGAAAAAGGTGTTATCCAAGCTGCCAATTTTACGCTTTCTTCCTAAAACTATTTTTGAGCAATATTATTAGTGGTACAGCACCTAGAATACACAGTGTGAGAAACGGTTTTACCGTTTTTTAATTCAAAATTTTCGAATTCAAACCGGAAATTCTGAAAAAAGAATTTTTACTTTAAGGCGTAACAAAATATCTGCCATTAAGTAATCAAAAGAACATTACAGGAAATTTCTTGTATAAATGCAAAATTTCGGAATTTAAAAAAAGCCAATCTGGTAATGCTTTAAAAAGTGCTAAAAAATTGTAGCCGATAAACGTGCAACAATGCGATACAATAGTAGGGCGATCGCAGTGACATCTGCTTTAAAAATAGATTTACCTCCAGCAAAAGTAACCGTTTCACTATTGGCAACATAAACATAATTTTTGTTAATAAAATCTTCTTGTAAGTGTATATTTCAGATGTAACTGATTTTGAAGTCAGTTTTTTATCATATCTGGGAATTAATCTGTTCCACTCTCTTCTAGCAAACATTCATCCTTTGGTATGATAAATAGGGATAGTTTCTAGTTTGCTGTCTTGTAAAGAGTACTGCAGCCATGAAAAAAAGAATGTGTATTATATTTTTTGGCCATGATCAGTATGATTCATATCTTCAAAGCTTATGAAAATCATTATTCAAGTCAAAGGAAATAGGGTATAATTTAATAATTTAAAATATTTACCACCAGCTGAAACGCTTTTTTAGTTCGATTCTTATATACAATGTTTGCGTTGAAAAGAGCTACCGTGACGTAGCCTGAGAGAGGGAGTCCAAATTCTCTGAAAACCAGTAATATTGTAAAGTTTACTTCGGCTTCAATATTGCAGAAAATTCTCCGATTAGATAAGGCAAAAATACTTTAATAAAATTAGTGGTATCCAAACCATCTGCACCCCCACCATGTCTACGCCACTGCTAGAAAATGTTGCTGCGATCGACCTATTATCTTTTCTGCATCGTTCTACATTTATCGGATTCAATTTTTTAAGTACTATTTTGTAGTGTTTTCCACACTATGTATTCCAGTTTCTGTACTAGTGGGCTACTTTTTTTTAATTCAGTTTTCTTGATTACCACCAGTTTTGTGAGAAAGTAAAATTCAGGCTATAACGACAGATTAAATAAGTCGAATACGAGGTTAATTATTCCATTTCAAAAAATTCCAATCAAGCAATCTGAATTTTTAAAAAAGCAACCCACTGGCAACAGTGCACTATCTTCGAGCCAAAGTCATTAAATAATAAGCCCAGTCAGATAGTGTTAAATTTGTTAGCGACACACTAGCGCCAAACCTCTGCTGCGGAAGGAGGACAAAACAGAAGTGGGTCGCAGAGAAACGATACGATTTATTTATATCGATATTTTATACGATTTTTATCGATGTTTTGTTTTTGCACTTCCTTTAAAAGCTTTCTAATTACTGGGATCTTTTACATTAAAGCTAAAACTGTAATGAAAAAAAATGTGGAAATTTACTGGATTAATATTTCTATATAAATATAGTGGTGGCGAAGTTGATTTATTTATTAAAAGTTAAATAAAAAGTAATGGAAATTTACATCACTATGCAATTAACCCTTTCCAGCACAAACAAATTATGTTCGTAAAATGTGAAATTACTGACTGACACCGAATTTACAAACGACTTTCTTAGAAAATATGAACTCCTTATTTTAAGCTTTAATTTTAGAAGCAAAATTTTATTAAAATATTCTTGGTGCCGAATGCAGCACTCCCAACCGCTAGATGGCGCTATTTTCAACTTGCGAAAAGTTTCCCATTTATCTGACTGGGCTTATTATTTAATGGCTTTGCTTCGAGCAGAAAAAATATTTTACTTATCATGTACTATCGGTGATTAAATGAGATAAATTTTCTGTTCAAAAATAGTGGTTGGAAAAGTTGGCAGTTATATGTTATATAACAAAGATTAAATTTCGAGAAAATTGAAGTAAAAGAGCCTTCTTGCGACTGATTTTCTTTTTGCCTGTTGGAAAAGCGAAATTCCTATTAATCGAGACGATGTTGTTTAATTAGATCAAGACTGGATTCTGGATTGAAAACCCACGCTTCTCTAAAGTGGGTCAGATGGATGGACTTAAACGGCGGATAATGGAACCTATGAATCACTAGTAGCAGTTTTATTATTTTTTTTTCAATGAATATCCGCTTTGACAGCTTGCCGCAAGACAGGAAAGTAACGCTCATGTACGCAAACAACATTTACATACAGCGCGCAAGCAGCCCTTTAGTTTTCACCAGAACCATCATATATAAAAACTGACGAGATTGAGACATTTCGGAGTTGAAAATAGCGCCCTCTTACGACGGATGTTTTTCTGAATACTTAAAAAACAAAAGATTAAACAAAAAATAAATCCCAAAGTGAAATTGGAAAATATTATCTAAACGAAGATGATTAACAAGGTCAATTGCAGACTCTGAATTTAAGTCAGCCTAGATTTTTCCATTGTTTCCTGTCTAGTACTTTAGTCATCCAATTAACACCGGCCACTATTCTGATTTCGTCACTCCATCTTACTTGAGCTCTTCTTCTTGATCGTTTTACATCTCTGGGATACCACTGTAGGGTGTTTGTGCTTCATCTATTGTCTTGTGTTCTTGCAATGTGCCCAGGCCATTTCCATTTTAGTCGTTCAATTTTCTCAATGATGTCAAAAACTTTCGTCTGACTTCTTATCCAGGTTATCCTCTTTCTGTGTTTTCTGGTTATGCCTAGCAAACATCTTTCCATACTTCACTATGTTGTTTGTAATATTTATACCATCCATTTTGTTAACGTCCATGTTTCTGCTCCAAAAGTTAGTGCAGGCAAAACACATTGGTTAAACACCTTTCTTTTCAAACAAAGAGGCGTGTTACTCTTCAGAATAATATTGTTCTTCCCAAAAGCACACCTTCCATTTCTTATTATTCTATTGATTTCATTCATGATACTGTTGTCGATAATATTTCCTGTCCGAGGTACACATAACTTTGCACTTCTTTAATCTCAGTGTTGTTGTAGACGATTTACTTTTTTGATGCAAATGAATTGAACATCACCTTAGTATGGCATATATTATTTTTTGAAAAGTGGTACAAATAAAAAAAAACAATAGTCCGCTATTACTTATATGTCCCGACCCGTAGTCAAAGAGTTAAATATAAATCTAATCACAATATTCTTTTCGTCGTTAAAAAAATACTTTATTAAAATAAATTCTTTAAAGATAAATTTAAACCGTTACAAAATTTTTATCATAAGTCGGGAATTTCTCGTTCCACTATCTGAACAGCAATATGTTTTAGAGCGTGACGGGTCGATGCAACCCAATTTAGTTCTGACAGAGACAAGTGCAGCCAAAGGAGACAAAAATTTATACGTATACACCGGGTCACCTAACATTGGAAAAAATAAATCTAGAAACATAAAATACTTTTTTGCCCAGAAAGGGCATTACATTTAGTTACACTGTTTTGCCTTTATTGATTGAAACATTTTTTTTTAATATAAAGGAAACAAATGAAATATTCTCGCATAAAAAGTACTATTCACCTCCGATTTATCCTATATGAATATATTTACAAAATAATGAGATTCTTGCTTACCTTTTCAGTTATTTAAAGCAAACTACAGGGTAAGATGTTTTCTTTAAAGTGGATTTAAATACACGGTGGTTATTATATAAGTATCTCTATTTTGGAGCTGTCTGTAGCTCGAAGGAAAGATCCGATTGAAACCAAAATCGGTACACTTACTTTTCGAGAAGGGGGCAGAAGAATGGAACAATAAAAAAAGTAATTGCAATAATCACCGACAGATGACGCTACTGAGTGTGAAATGTAAAGTGTAATACAAGAACAAAAAATTAAAGCGTCAAACCTGATGGTACACCTAATTTATTGGAAAATGTCACAGTGAACGTGGTTACGCTTTTGCATGGCGGTGCCGATCGTGTTCAGGTTCCATATGTTCATTGTGCTGGAGGACAGAATCTAGACAGTGCACGACGTGCTCAACTGCGAAATGTAACACATCAGGAGTGATGTTTCGCACATGTTGTGATATGCTGTAAAGTCATTGAAAGTTTGCGACACATCCACGGTACACAATATTACACATTACATTTGACACTCAAAAGCACTATCTGTCGGCGATTATTGCAATTATTATTTTTATTCTTTTATTCTTCTTCCCCTTTCTCTAATAGTAAGTGTACCGATTTTGGTTTCATTCCGGTTATTCCTTCAAGCTACAGACAGCTTCAAATAGAGATACTTATATTATAATCACCCGGTACAACGCTTTTCATTTATTGACTATCAAATTCGTTTAAGTATAAGGGAAACTCTACAACTGAAGTATATTTGCATACAAACTGATTACGGATAAGATTTAAAATGCATGAGGTTATTTCTAAAATAATGAGATTGTTGTATGGCTCAACCAATTATTTAATTTATTACCATTCTCTATTGACAACCTTGTGCCTGAGTGTTTTGCAAATTCAAGGTTCCCCCGTGCCTTTGTGTAAACATATACGCAACAACAAAACTATATCTCCTAAACTATACAAAATAATGTTTATACAAGTTTCCAAGAATAGTGTCTCGTGGCTGACATCACGTGATCATACCTAGATTCCTGCTTTCAGATTTGCCTACTTATTTTAATGTTTTGTTGCTGAACGGCTATGTACTTAATCGTTGAATGGTTAGAGCGATGCATTTGAGTCTAGATAGCATGAGTTCGAATCCCACGTCTTTTTTTCATTCTCAACTTTTCTTCTAGATATATATTTAAAAATATTTTATCTGTTTAAATATTCTATTTCGGGATTGTTTTAAACTTTTTTATATATAAATGTTTTAACGGTGAAATATTCTATTTCAGTTTTATTTTCAATTTTTTTATCTAAAAGATTTTTATCGATCGCTTTATATTTTTCATGATAAAAGGAATAGTTTTAATAAAAAGAAAATTTTAACAAAAGATTTATTTTTATTTTTAAAATAAAATACTTATTTAAATATTCTATTTCAGAATATTTTTTTTAATTTTAAAATATTATGCATGGAATATTTTAATAAAAGTTAATTTTGTTTTTTATAATAATTAGATTTATTTCTATTAATGAAATAAAATATTTATTTAAATGTGCTTAAAACTTTACATTAAAACGCTTTTTTATATTTAAAGTGTAATTTAAGTGCAATATTATCACATACATTTTTTCTTAAAAGCAAAGTATATTTAAGGATGTAAAAGGGCAGGGATCTAAGTAGGGTCACGTGATGTCTGCCGCGAGACACTTGTCACTTCCAAGCTGGAAATCACTATCTACTATAGATACAAAATGCAAACGGGAATTACATTCCGAACACTTATTTTACCGTAATTACGGGTTAGGATCCCTTGGTTGGTTGGTTGATTTATAACGGCCGATTATCTACGCTCTCAATGCTGGTAGACGGGAGGTGCTGGGTTCAAAACCCTGTCGCACCCGTTGACCTAACCGTTCAAAGTATTCCGTGGTTTTCTTCGAACCTTGCCGTAAATACGGGTTAGGATCCGTTAGAAAGACCCCCACGGAGGGCACCATTCCTAGGGCCTATATCCCTCGTGTAAATAATCGGACGTAATAAATCAGCCGACCAACCAACCAACCGATTATCTATCGAGGGATATAGACCCTAGGGGGAGTGCACTCCGTGAGGGTCTTTCTAAGGGATCCTAACCCATATTTACGGCAAGGTTCGAAGAAAACCACGGAAAACTCCGAACGATTAGGTCGACGAGTGCGACAGAGGTGTATACCCAGCACCTCCCGTCTACCAGCTTTGAGATCAGAACCTCTCAGCCACTGGCGGGGCTAGGATCCCATAGAAAGACTCCCACGGAGGGCACTCCCACATAGGACCTATATCCCTCGAGTATATAATCGGCTGTCATAAATTAAAATCAACCAAACACTTATATGCCACATTGTGACAAACAGTGATTTATGGGACTTAGATTGTCAGTTCGGAAATGATTGGCGAAAGATTTTTGTGTATAACACATCGTTTTAAGTTGCTTAGTTATAGAACTATGAGAGAAAGTTCGACAATGAAGGCCAATCCGATTATGAATTTGATTTTCATTTCGAACACTTATAATTTAGGTTCTGCTCAAAGGATTTTTATGGGACTTACATTGTCAACTAGGTAAAGTTTGGGGAAAGGTTTTTAGTGTGTAACATATTGTTCTACATTGCTTAATTCTAGGGCTATGGGAGAACGTTCTATATATATGTTACATTCCTGTCGAAAATTGGCACATTATAGACGATCGCTATTGCTGTCGACTTGAACGTTCTTTCCACCAGACAATCGGAACATCTCAGTCCGAAACCACTAAAATTACCTGATAATCATATCGAGGTAGCCGCAGTCGAGATCGTTGAAATGTAGTCATGACACCCGGACAGGGCATCACTTCGAGTCGCTCACCATGAAGACAAATCTCGAAGTATATCACATCGGAAATCGTAGTGTATTAGCAGTCGTAAAAATTGAGCAGAGGCGGTGAAATCCAGAAGAAATTTCCCAAAAACATTAAAAAGAAGACTTAATAACTTAATAGATGAGCAGTGGCTTTATTGTGATCACAGAGATGAAAGCAACTCCACCAACTTTTGCTTCATTAAAACTGAACACATTTGAAGATCTTGAAGAATTAGCAGAGCTTGAAGAACATACTACCGATGCATTAGTGTAGACTCCCCAGTGACGGCAATTAGATGACAACCACTAATTCGTGTAAATTCTGTCTCCGAAGCCAGTGTAACCGTATAAATACTTCAAAATTTGGCCCAAAGGTACAAAACGCGCGAACAAGCTGGTCCACTCGCATCCATGTTCGGAGGGCGCTAGGGGGATAAAGAAGGCGGAGCTTTCTCGCTAATGGATGAAAAAATGAGGCCACGAAGACGTGTCTCTGACGTATGATTAAAACTCTTTAACAGAAGCGGCAAATTAAAAAGGTAAAAAGGCCTTTGGGCGCGAAAACCGCTTGGAATCATGGGATGCCGAATGAATTAAATAGAAATAAAAATGGTATTATAAAAGTTCCAAAGAATAAAAATTAAATGTCTCAAAAGAAGAAATTAGGCAGGTGCGTTTAGAGGCAGTGTTGCAATTTAAGAGAATAAGGTTTTAATAAATACGTGTAGCTTTTAACAGATTAAGATTTTTAGAATGATAAATAACAGAATATTTTGATTAAGTTATGGAATAAAATACAAAATAGATTTAAGAGATATTTTAAAAAGAGAGGGAAAAAAGAATTGAAGAATTTGGAATAATTTAACTAAAGAAATAGGGCGAAAATTTTTTATTATTACATATCCCCCCACCCAAAAAGATGAATGAACCGGTAGGTCATATGACCTGCAAGTTCATTGAAGGGAAATGTTACACGGACTTGGATTACAATTTATCAACTGGAGGAAGTCAAAATAAGTACATTTCCAAAATTTATTCATTAATGCCCAATAACATTAAATTTAATAACTATAACGCGAATTGGTGGAGTTGTTAATAAAAATACAATTACAAGATATTAATCTTGTTAACAATGACATAAAAAAGCTTTAGAAAATATTAAACAAAATAAGAAAAGAATTGTAACACTTTAAAATAATAGATAACATACTTCCAGAGTATCATCTTACAAAATTTGTTGCAAATTGCTTGTAGAATTGTTGCTTAATTTGTCGTTCAGTTCTCGTCTGAGTGATAGTCCATCCAAAAAAGTTATTTGCATACCTCACAAACTGAACAGTTTACAAATTGAAAGAGAAAAATCCTTCAAATTTTAGATCTTACTGATCTTCCTTATGAAAGTCTATTTCAGAATTAAAGTTCATCTGAATGCTTTATATTTACTAGCAACAACTCGAAAATAGTACTAAGATTAATATTAACAACAATAAAACACAAATAATACAATAATAATAATAATAAGAAGAAGAAGAATATCAACAATAAAAATTTTAAAATAATAATACTTAACAATAACAATAATCATAAGTTAATTTTCAAATATTAAACTTATGTTTGTCTGAAAAACTCAGTCCTGAATGGAATGCTAAGAAAAACGTAAGAGAAATGAGTATTTTGTTATGGTATAGTTTGTCTGACAAATGGTAATTACCTAAAAAGGCAAATAGGTAATGTAAGCAGTATAAGAGTTTTTTACTCAACATCAAAATTACTATTACCATTATTACCTTTATAACTTCCATTACCTTTACTACTTTATTACTTGTTTACTTCTAGAAGTAAAAATTTATATATCTCAACATATTCAAATTCAAGTAGTATTCAAATTCAAGTAATATTTAATCTCAATATCAAATTATAAATAGTATAACTAATAATAATAATATTCAACAATAAGTTCAGCAATAACAAGCATTATAATTCAAAAATATCACACTCTTTCTTTAATTACTTTCTTAAGTATATAATTAATATCTCATCCATATAGTAGTGAATGAGGTATGAAATATACTCAATAAAATACATAATACAAAAAAAAAGGAATAAATAAGAAAAATTCGTGAAAACAATCATTATTGTGTAGATGATGGTTATGTAACTATCTTGCTTTCAGTCAAACAAGAAAACATAAGTTGTGAAATGAAAAAATGGGACCTTGTAGCATATTAAGAAAGGTTGGACAATTCTCAATTAGTATTAAGATATCATATTTGATTAGTTTAAGATATAATTTAATCCAGTTTATTTTATTAGTTTAGTTAATACTGTTTAATTTATTATTCTAATCTAATCCAATTCAGTATCAGAAACTCCTAACTTAAATCAACTAAATTACGCCAGCATAAAAAGTTGACTCAAGTGGAAACTTCAACAGTGACACTCTCGTGTGCACAATCAAGAACACCACGGTTATACAGAAGAGAATTGATTAGTTAATTATTAATTTATTTTATTTCGTTTATTTTTGGATTATATTAAAATCAAGACGAAACTATAAATTTAACATTAGTTTGTTGTTGGTTCTCATGGGATAATTTTAATTGATCAGGAGGATAATAAGGGCGTAATTTTGATACATGTACTATTTCAGTAGGTTTATTTTGAATTTGTCTATCAATTTCAAAATTGACATCAGATAACTTATTAAGGATTTGATAAGGACCACTAAAGACTTGTGAAAGTTTTCTGGTATTAGGATATTGGAACTCTTCATAAATTACAAGATCTCCAATCTCAAATTTTGGTTCTAGATAATTTCGATCATAATATTTTTTACTTCTCCAATAGAATTCATCAGTGCGTTTTTTAGCAAGTTTAAGGGCTTCTTGAACAGGAGGGTAATAATTTTGTTGAAGAGGAGAATCATAGGGTAATTGGCCAAAAAGTAAGTAAGCAGGAGGGAATTTAGTGATAGAATGAGGGGTATTGTTATACTCATTAACTACTTCTGTCAAAATTTTTGTCCAAGGAATTTTGCAGTTGGTAGAATTGACTTTACACTTCAATCTAGTAACTATTGTCTGGTTCGCTCTCTCACATTTGCCATTCGTTTGAGGATGATGTGATGTGGTTAAACGTTGCTTAATATTGTGGTTTCGCAGAAATTTTTTAAATCTAGATGAAGTAAAGGCTGCATTTCTATCACTTAACACTTTTTGATGGGTCTGGACATTAAGAATTTTATTAAAACAGAATAATTGTTGTGGTGTTTGAATATTAAAAACTTGGTTTAGACAATTAGTATAAGTTTCTGTGGTAACACTTTTTGAGGGGAAAGTCCAAACATATCTAGTAGCATGGTCGATGATGATGTGTAGATATTTTTTGGTGGAGTTATAATAATTGAATCCTCCCACAGTATCAATAGAAAGACATTCAAAAGGTTGATCTGTGGTGTGCATAGCTTGTAATAAGCCAAATTTTTTCTGTCTGGGTTTTTTATTCTTTTGACAAATATCACAATGTTTTACAAAATTGGTTATATCTTGCGTCATGTCAGGCCAATAATAATTAGGGGAGATTAAATTTAACATTTTTTGGATACCAGGATGACCAAATTTTTCATGAGCAACATTTAGTATTTTTCTCCTTAAAGACATGGGGACTACTATTTTTCTAAAACCTTTCTTTTTTACTATCATAAGTCCATTTTCCTTTAGATAATTTTTACCACACACATTATCTTTTTCCTGCCTCTCTATAATTTCTTTAACGTCCAGAAGAAAAGTAAGTGGTTGAATAAAATGTGAAATTGGGTTTCTCGACAACATGTCGGCTTCGACATTTGTGGATCCCTTTTCGTAAACTATATTATATTCAAACATGCTCAACTTCAAAGACCATCTAAATAACCTGCCTCTCAAATGTTTAGTATTTTTTAACCATACAAGAGATGCATGATCAGTATGAATGGTAAATTTTACACCATGAAAATAATGATAGAATTTGTCTAAGGTGTCAATGATGGCAAGACACTCTAACTCGGTAATAAAATAATTCTTCTCATAACTTCTCAATCCTCTAGAGTAATAAGCAATTGGATGTAAAAAATTATTACTATCAGGTTGTTTTAAGACTGCACCTACTGCCATCTGTGAGGCATCAACAAACATATGGAGGGGTAACTTAGGGTCATAAATTTTTAAGATAGGTTTGGCTATTAAGGCATCTTTTAATTTTTGAAAAGAATTTTGACAATCTGTATTCCATTCCCATAATGTATTTTTTCTGAGTAATCTGTTAAGAGGGACTCGAATTTCGGTATATTTATCTATAAACTTGTGATAAACATTGATAGATCCTAAGAATCTCTGAAGTTCCTTTACATTTGAAGGGGGTTTTAGTTTTTTTATTACTTCAATATTAGCATTAGCAGGAGTTAATGTGCCATTCTGGATGGTATATCCTAAGAAGTTAATTTTATTTTGGACAAAATTGCATTTAGAGAGTTTAAGTTTAATGTTTTCGCGTCTACATAATTCAAATATTTGGTTTAAATGTTGCATATGTTCTTCTAATGAGGCAGAAAAAATAATGATATCATCAAAATAATGGCAAGCAAAGTCTATTTTGTATTTAGTAAGTATTCTTCTAAGGGTTCTATTAAATATCGGGGGGCCTAATTTAATCCCGAAGGGCAGAACTAACCATTCAAAGAGCCCAAAGTTGGTAGCAAAAGCCAATTTTTCAGTATCGGATGGATGTATGGGTATGTGCCAGTAGCCAGAGGCTAAATCTAAAGTTGAAAAATACTGCGCACTACTCAGTTTATCTAAAATTCCATCGATACGAGGTAGGGGTTCTGCGTCATTTTTCATTATTGCATTTAATTTTCTATAGTCAACACATAATCTAGTTTTTTTACCTTCTTCTCTTTTCATTACTAATGTAACAGGGGCAGAATAGGGACTATTGCTCTCTTTAATTAAACCAGCATCTAATAGTGAATGAATTTGATCCGAAATCTCTTTTTCTTCTAAAGGGGAAGTTCTGTATGGCCTCAGAGATATTGGTAGGTCAGAATTAAGAAAAATACGTTGCGGTTCGATATTAATTCTCCCGACATCAAATTTATTTTTAGAAAATATATCTAAATAATCCCTTATACTTTCCCTTAAAGTTTCATTTTCTATAGAATTTATTTCCCCACTTAATTTAGAATTATCAACATTAGATGGAACAAAGGATTGAGGAGATATGATCTTTCCATAATCGGGTTGCACTCTCTGATAATCATAGTTAACATTAAAATGAAGTAACCTTAATTTATCACTGGATATGTTCTTAGATTCATTTAAAACAAGGTCTCCTTGTAATATTCTACATGTAGCACAGTCAATAATTAAATTAAACTTACAGCATTCTTTTAAACCTAGTATAGCATAATCTAAATTTGTATTACATATTAAAAATCTAATATTTTGTTGCACATTACCTACTTTAAACAATAAATTACAAGCTTTATCTATTACAACAGTTCCTTTGGCTTGGCCAATAATAACAGGTGGAATATTTATAACTTTAGCATTTAAGAATTTAACAAATTTAAAAGGCAAAATACTTATGGTTGAGCCAGAGTCAATCACACAAAGTAGTTCCCTGTTATTTACATATCCTGATACAATTAACTGTCATATATTATCAGTAGATGGTTGTGGTTGACTAAGAGGGGGTGCAGAAGATTGCAGAGGCCTAACATTGAATACACAATCCCTCTCCCAGTGATAAGCATTTTGGACACCTCTATTTAAACACATTCGACATGGTCGACTAGGAAGCCTTCTTTGATAATGATTGACAGGCAATCTGGGACTAACGAACCTGGACGTTGAAGGGTTAAAATTAGTTGCTGCTTGGAAATTTGGATTCCTGTAATTAGGTTGAGGGCAAATCCAATGTCTAGGTGAATTAATTGGTTGAGAAAAAGGTCTGGAATTTTGAGACATATTTCTAACATTACTATTATTGTTACTGCTAGAATGAGATGGAATGACAACAAGTTGTTTAACTAATCTATACCAATCGGTAGTAGATTCAGGAGGATTTACTATTAAATAGTTCTGGTATTCAGGTTTTAAGCCATCTGTCAATCCTTGTAAAATAATAGTTTCACATAGTTTAAGTTGTCGACCTATCTCTATTTTCTGACGGAAATAATTTTCTAAGTTGTTTAGGTCATGCAATTTCAGCGAGGCGAAATCAGAAAAACGGGGGACTGTTACTTTCAGAAATTTTTCAGTTAAGATCTCAGCAATTTTTTCATACTCTTTACAATCTAGACATTCATTAACATACACCTTTAATGCTTCGCCCTTCAAATATTTGGAAATATTGTTGATTTTCCACTCTTTTTTATCTGGAGGGGCTGATCCTTCAAAGTGTCTAAGCCAAGACACAACATTCATCCCACTTTCTGGGTCAAAAATAATAACATTAAGCTCTTTTTCAGCCATTTTGGTTTGAGTACCCTTACTTTCAACAATAACTTTAACAAACCCTGACTTTAATAACATGTAAAAAAAATAACAATGTATAAAGAATTCTTTAACTTAACAACAACTGTAAATATCTAACTCTTAATAATTTAAATAACAAACTAAATAATATTCAACAGTAAAAAAGTCCAATTCATATTAAAATTCATTTCACTTAAATAGTAAATGTAAACTACTACTATAATCTTTCTATAAATAGATCCACTATATATGAATATCATAATTTAGAATGAAATAAATAAAACACTTTTTTAAAATAAGTATTATTATTTCGTAAGAACAATTTTTTTGGCTCTTGAATTGTACTCTCAGAATATAGCATCAAAAAACAAAAGTAATAAAATAACAAATAAATTAACTGCACAATAATTTTACCCTTTCAATGTTACTCAACTTTCTTTTGAGATAACACATTTTTTTTTTTTTTTTTTTTTTTACATTAATAAACTTCAAAAGCTATTTTTGCGATTATTATGCAATCAGTGAAGCTGTAATTTCAGATAATCTAATAAATTTTTATGCATTTTTAGAATGGCATAGAATATGTTCCAATACATGTTACTTGAAAAGAGATTACTCATATATTTTTTTAATAAATAGAAATTATTTCCTATGAATAAATATCACCGAATGAAAAGGGACTATAATTAAATGATAAAATAAGAACATAAAATGAAGTTACTCTTGTAAAATGAAGTAATATAGGAATAAATATCAGAGCAGTTCAAAACTTTCAGTAATATTTGTGAGCTTAACCAAATAAATTTAATTTTTTAACAATACATAAGAATAAATATTAAATTTCGTAAGTTCTAAATGTTCAGGATAAAAGGAACAAAATTCTTCTAAAGTATTCTAAGAACAATTTTTGTTCTATATAAGCCAATAATAACAAATCAATAAAATAAGAAATCAATAAAAATAAAAGAATAATTTAACTTACAGACGTCACTTCTGGGATAAATTTATAAACACTTATGAGTGATAATTTGACAACTAATCGGTAGTTGTTCTCCAATATCACTGGGAAGTCTCCAAAATGTTTTTATTACACAGGTCATCAGTTATCCTGACCGGCTTTTTGTTACATTCCTGTCGAAAATTGGCACATTATAGACGATCGCTATTGCTATCGACTTGAACGTTCTTTCCACCAGACAATCGGAACATCTCAGTCCGAAACCACTAAAATTACCTGATAATCATATCGAGGTAGCCGCAGTCGAGATCGTTGAAATGTAGTCATGACACCCGGACAGGGCATCACTTCGAGTCGCTCACCATGAAGACAAATCTCGAAGTATATCACATCGGAAATCGTAGTGTATTAGCAGTCGTAAAAATTGAGCAGAGGCGGTGAAATCCAGAAGAAATTTCCCAAAAACATTAAAAAGAAGACTTAATAACTTAATAGATTAGCAGTGGCTTTATTGTGATCACAGAGATGAAAGCAACTCCACCAACTTTCGCTTCATTAAAACTGAACACATTTGAAGATCTTGAAGAATTAGCAGAGCTTGAAGAACATACTACCGATGCATTAGTGTAGACTCCCCAGTGACGGCAATTAGATGACAACCACTAATTCGTGTAAATTCTGTCTCCGAAGCCAGTGTAACCGTATAAATACTTCAAAATTTGGCCCAAAGGTACAAAACGCGCGAACAAGCTGGTCCACTCGCATCCATGTTCGGAGGGCGCTAGGGGGATAAAGAAGGCGGAGCTTTCTCGCTAATGGATGAAAAAATGAGGCCACGAAGACGTGTCTCTGACGTATGATTAAAACTCTTTAACAGAAGCGGCAAATTAAAAAGGTAAAATGGCCTTTGGGCGCGAAAACCGCTTGGAATCATGGGATGCCGAATGAATTAAATAGAAATAAAAATGGTATTATAAAAGTTCCAAAGAATAAAAATTAAATGTCTCAAAAGAAGAAATTAGGCAGGTGCGTTTAGAGGCAGTGTTGCAATTTAAGAGAATAAGGTTTTAATAAATACGTGTAGCTTTTAACAGATTAAGATTTTTAGAATGATAAATAACAGAATATTTTGATTAAGTTATGGAATAAAATACAAAATAGATTTAAGAGATATTTTAAAAAGAGAGGGAAAAAAGAATTGAAGAATTTGGAATAATTTAACTAAAGAAATAGGGCGAAAATTTTTTATTATTACATATATATATATATATATATATGTATATATATATATATATACATATATATATATTCATATTTACTTCTAAGATAATGTTTACTTTTATACAGTGTTAATACAATATGTTTTCATTTTATTAAGTGTTTTTATTTAATTTAACTTTGTTTGAAGCCACATTATTTGTGACTAATTCATTTCAATATTTAATCAATATTAATTTTAAATTCTTTGGTTCTGAATTCAAATCTTTAGTATTTTAATTTAATTTATTTTAATTGATGTTGCATTTTTAGTACAGTTATTTAATCGTTGTTGTCATTTAATGGTACATTTTTAATGTTGCATTAATTATTAATTTTTCCATATTACTACTTATTTATAACATAGTATTATTAATTTATACATCTATTACTTAGATATTATTCAATTTATCTATTTATTAATTAATTTCATTTATTTATTATTTAACTAATGGCTATCATTAAGATAGTAATTTGGTTTAATTATTAAACACTAATTTTCATCCATTCCTTTATATTTACTTTTACCACTAGAGGGCAGCACTATTTTAAGTTGTTTTTTATTATTAATTTTTCCATCTTAATACTTATTTATAACATAGTATTATTCATTAATACATCCTTTAATGTAATTCGATTTTCTATTTATTATTTAATTTAATTTATTTATTATTTAACTAATTGGTATCAATTAAGATAGTAATTTGGTTGAATTATGAAACATTTATTTCCATCCAATTCCTTCGATTCAGATTATATTCACTTTTACTAAGAGATGGCAGCACTAATGTTCCTGTTTATTTTATAATCCATTATATTTTAACATTATTTCTGGCATCACTGCAAAGCAATTTATATTTCTAAGCAATTTATATTTCTAAAATTGGCAACATGTTATGATTTTTTATGCAATTCATTCCCCAGTCATGTTGGAGTTTTCATGATGGTTCATGAACTGCAAGGTATCTTATTTATATCTCTTTTCATCTTTATGGATTTTATACTTAATGTCTCTATTAAATGTTCTCTCTGTAATTTATAAGTATGGCTTCTTTCCTTTTTAATATTGTATTTTATTTTTTATTTTATCACTGATTTGAATCATTGTATTTGAGATGTAGTCCCAATATCATATTTTTTAGCAATGTATGGCTAATATGATGATGAAACATCTCATTTCATTTTATTTGTGGTATTTAGGCAATTGAGACTTGATAATTCTCTCTAAATTCCACAAATTTCATTTCATTTAATTCCATTTATTCAATTTTTATTTAATTTCTTATTCTTTCAATGTTTTTGATTCCATATTAAGTGTGTTGGGGAATCTTTCATTGTCAACTAATTATTTCATACTTAATTATTTCATTGTTTAAGTTGGTGTTATGATAATGTTTCATTTATGGTTATATATATATATATGTATATATATATAAGGTAAATGGGAATTTAATTCTGAATATCTCACGTTCTGCTAAACAGATTTTTATAGCACTTGCATTGTCAGTTAGATAATTTTTCAGGAATTTTTATTTGATTCGAGGTTCGTATTGAGTCGACCAACGCAACGGGTGACGCCTGCTTCAGAGTTCGTACGCTTTTACCACATTTTTGAATAGAATTTTTCGCCTTATTTAAATGCAGAAAAGTATTATAAATCGTGCAATTTAACGAGGTGATTCTGCTATTTAAATATTAAAAAGAAAAATGCTATTAAAAATCGTGGTTAAAGCGTACGAACCCTGTGCTCTCGTTAAAATTAAAATATTCTCATTCTGCAATTACAAGAATCTTCTGTTAAATTATAAGAAGAAATAATCTTTAAAGTTTCTGGTGTCTACCTCTAAATGAATATAATGAATATAATAAAAATGAATATAATCTAATGAATGAATATAATAAAACATGCTTAAAATCGTGCATTGTACGATACCTCAAATAAATTTTAAGGATTACATAAATAACATAGCTGCGTAATAAGATTTAGTATATAATATCTGTCTTCTTGTTTCTCTTTTATAAAAATTGTTGATGAAAATTTCATAAATGCTAAATTACAAGCATGTCAAAACTTTGTAAGAAACTTAAAATTCTCTCATTCCAGTATCTTAGCAATGTCTCACACACGCTTAGAACCGTCTTCTGCGGATGGCAGCTAAATTTAGATCTGCTGAAGATGAATGATTTAACTTGACAGAAAAAAATATATATATACACTTGCAGGAATCAAATATAACTGGAAAAGAAAATCTCGAGAAGTAAAAGGAATTTTGCGTCCGAAAAGAGAATTATGATATATATATATATATATATACTTACCGGGTGAACCAAAAGTTCGTAAAAACTTTAAAAATTCATAAAAAAGGACGAAATTATGATAAAGAAGTGCGGTTTGCAAGAAAGGGTTCACAAGGTAGTCGGATTTTTCTAGCAGCAAAATATTTTTAGTTAAAAATGTGACTGGTAGAGGGCGCTGACGACCCGAAACACAATGAATAGGACAACAGTACGCTCCGTCCATTTATTCTTGCAATAACAATTGTTCAACATCACCTCCAGACAACATTCTTAGTCTTCAGTCCTTTCGCCGTCCGAAATTTTCACAACGCAACATTTACTGACTCTGCGTTCAAATAGAACAACTTCACCAACAACACTCGATCGGGTAATGATAACACTCTGAAAGCGAATGAGAAATCTTCGTGTATCCTGGTCTTTAATCACAGGATTAATTTGCATAATTCTGCTGAATCTTTTGCATGTTAGCGCCATCTACAGGTGACATTTTTAACTTTTTTTTTTTTTTTTTTTTTTTTTTTTTTTTTTTTTTTTTTTACTGCTAAAAAAAAATCCGACAAGCTTGTGAGCCCTTTTTTGCAAACCACACTTCTTTATCATAATTTCTTCTTTTTTTATAAATTTTTAAAGTTTGAACGAACTTTTGGTTCACCCGGTATAGTGTCATTCCATGGTAACTTACGTTACATTTAGAATAATTTTCTTTAGTAATTTTCCTAATATAACACCAAAAAATATTGAAATTGTAATGTTAGTATGATTTGTTAATTAAACCTATCTAAAGCGAAATTTGGATGAAAATTACCGACCTTTAGTGCTATTTTTTTAACACTGGCCATTATATTTATTATGGTAACTTACGTTCTTTTTGTCAGAAACGTAAGTTACCCTAGTAAATATAATGTTTAGCGTTCAAGAAATAGTACTAAATTTAAGTAATTTTTATCCAAATTTAGCTTTGTATGGGTTTAATTAACAAATCATATAAGCATTACATTTTGAATATTTTTTAGTGTTATATTACTAAAATTACTGAAGTCAATTATTCTAAATGTAACGTAAGTAACCATGGAATGACCCTATATATGTATATATATATATATTTATTGTGCATACTGATTTTTAATTAAAAAAGGTTTTCATACATAACATATCTTTGTAATGAGATTAAAAATCAATATCTATCATGCCATTTTTCTTTTATTATAAATGTTTAGAAGAATTTTATAAATGCATGACTAAAATTTTTATTCTAGTCAAAATTACCTGGGTACTCTAACCAAACTTCACGTTTCAGACTGTGTCGGTCGATGGTTGACAAAATTAGATCTGGTGAAGATGAATAATTTAGTTCGAAAAAGACAAGAATTTATACACTTGCGGGGAATCGGGTATAATTTTAAAAGTAATCACATAACATAAAATGAATTTTGCGTCCGGACAGAGAATTATGTAAATTGTTTTTTGTATAAAACATTGATTTTCAAGCAAAAACATTTTTACAAATAACATATCTGGGACAATCAATTATTTTTTACACCAATGACGATTTAAGTATTCTATTTTTTCTAAAATATATGATTAATTAATTATAAATTTGATTTCGCATGTTCAATAGATTAACAAATAAAGTTTTACATTAGTTAACTAGCCTTTCGCATTTTTAGATGCATCAAGTAAATACATAACACCTATAGTCGTCGTCTGGTCCATCTGTTCGCATATAATAGCGTAAAAACTAGCCAACCGGATGGTTTGAAATTTAATATATATAATAGTTGCAGAAGTTTATCAAATAATTTTAAATTTTATGAAAATCGAATGAAATCTTAAAAAGATATTAATACAAGTTGTCTGCATTCTATTAAATCCTATCACACGTAATCTAAATAATAATAGTGCAAGTCATGTGACTGAAGAAAACAAATACGGAATAACCACTTCTTTTTAACACTTTCTAACCTAGTTGAAAAGTGTTTATGACTTCGGTTTGTCTGCCGTCTGGCCGTTTGGCCGTGCTCTAACTCCCCTAAATATGGTCGGATTGCCTTGCAATATTTATATGTTATTGTCGTTATCTATAGCATGTTCCCTATTTCAACTGAAGTGTATAGCACTTATAGTTTTTTTACAGGGACACTCAAAAGAATTCCGTTACATGACGGTCTATGGGGAAAATCATTTGCGGTTTATTTTAAGGATGTTACACAATTTCAAACACATTGTAATTTATATATATCACTAAGGTGCATTACAAGAAGCTTAATATGGAATAGGGTGTGCATAGCACTTATAGTTATTTTACAGGGACAGTCAAAAGAATTCCGTTACATTACGTCCATGGAGAAAAATCGTCTGCGGTTTATTTAAAAAGTGTTTCACTATTTTAAACGCATTGAAATTTATGTATATCACTAAGGTACATTAAAAGAGGCTTACTACAGAATATTGTGTGTATAGCAGTCATCGTTCATTTACAGAGACACACAAAATAATTCTCTACTGTCTGTTAACAATAATTCCTGGAATTAGCGTTTTAAGTTACTGAACGCGATTTTAAATTTAACTCACTTTTTGTTTATTACGTGGTGTGTATAAATCCTCATTTTTCGCCTTTAAGGTACAATTTCCGACTTGTTGATTGTAAGACCATTGTTTTGCTTGCCCTAAATCTATATTTGTTTCGCATGTTACCGTACCAAAAAAATATTTGCTTTGTCTACCACTTTACCATGAATAAGTATAGTTGTAGCGGCCATATTAAAATGTCCGCTGGTGTGGTAGAGCACGAGGAAAGAAGTACAACTGTTTTAAAACCAAAAACTGGTTTACTAACACAATTAGCAGGGGTTTGAGCGAGCTCCACGAAATTTTCCTAAAAGTTTAAGTTAACTAAAGAGTTTTTGCTAACCACTTGTAGCTTTAACAAAACTGAAACACTATAATTGAACCTTAACCTTTAAAACATATAAGCACGATCCAACACTCTTATCCTTCAAATTAAATAATCACTGATGCAGGTTCAAATCAGCTTTACAACTGCATAAAACTCCAGTATAAAATACTAAGGCCTATTATACATCCTGAGACTCGATGCGAGGTCTCAAGGCTAAATCTAAATCTCAATCTAAGTCGCAATATTCAACTTCCTGGGCGAAGTATACTCTAGCTCCCCTGAGCTCTCTCCAGCTCCTCTGAGCTCTGAACTCAAGTCAAAATTCGCTGCTTATATACTTCAGTGTCGATCGACCAGCTCCAGAAAATTTGCATAATTGAAATTACACGGCGACTCACAATTTCAGTGATTCAGCTGTCCTTCGAAAGTTAAAGGAAGATAGAGAGCCTTTGTAACTTGTACGCACATAGTCGGTTAATGGACAAAACGATCTCATTCACACATTGCCTACTCACGGAGTAGTCAATACCTTACATAGTAACAATTATTTCAAAATTTTTAACTTCTAAAGTACACAATTACGTTTTAGCTATTCTTAACCCATTTATGCTTAGAGTCGATACTTTTGTAAAATGGGAAAAAGTGCGTTTCATACCACTTTTTTTTAATAGAAATTTTGTATCTTAATTTATCGAGGACTCCTCGATAAAATAAGACATCAAATTTCTATTTAAGAAAAATGGCGTTAAAAAAGTGGCGTTGAAAAAAAAATATTCCCATTTTTAAAAAGCGTTCCAAAATTGGGACGTTAGGCATAAATGGGTTTAACCCTTTCAGGGGCAAAGTACTTATGTTTCTAAAATGTTGAAATCAGTGAGTCACACCTGGATTTAAAAACAAAATTTATTTCAAAATTAGTAGAAGCGTTTCTTCCCGTATATTATGAAAGTAAAATTTGATTACAAAATTCCGGTGTCAATGTGGCGTTTGGGAATTAAAATTAAGTGGTATATATCATATACCACCGCCCCTCAAGGGGTTAAGATAAATGAAAAGTACAATGAATACTATCTTACACAGTAAGATTCAAAATCCAATATATGTCATATGGTTTCTGTTTTATTAAAATTGTTAAGAAGGATATCGTAAAGGCGAGGCCCACATTCTAATGAAAATTTTAATCATAAGTCAAAATTAGCTCATTCTACTCTCCGAGAAGTGCCGGGGGAACATATCCTTTAAACCGATGGCTGCCAAATTTATATCTGGTGATTTTGCTAGAAACAGACATAGAGAAATTTTGTGCACTTGCGGGACATCAGATATAATTGGAAAAGAAATCACGAAAGATAAAATGATATTTTCCCACAAAAATAGTTAACCTTACAGTGCATAGTGTAGCCAATTGGCAACACTTTCTATTTAACTTTTAATAAATAAATCAAGTTCTTTGCAACCACTATATTTATATAGAAATATTAATCTTGTAAAAATAGCATAAATATGCTACTAAATACAGTTAAAAATCTATCTTAAAATTTCTGGTATATAATTCTTAATATAAGTATAAAAAACACAATTCTAAAAAAACATTCATGCATTGTAGGGTTAAATATTTTTTATTTCTGTGTGATATATTGATTTTCAAGTAGAAATGATTTTACAAATAACATACCTAATAATATTTACAAATAATATACATAATAAGATGTAAAATATTAACAACGTAAATAAGATTCAAAATTCATTTTCAGTCAGTCATCCCGTTTTTAAAATTAACACTTTCAAACATAGTTGAAAATCGTTTATAAATTCGCTTTTTATGTATGTCCGTCTGTTATCTGTCTCGGTTAATCTATTCGCTGCCAACAACGAGTATATTTGTGGTTTTTCAATCTAAAATTACGAATTCGTATTGGAAATTTCGAAAGAAGAACTTTTATTTTATATAATCACGAAATGACTGTAATTAAATAAAGCAAATATTGCTATTACTATTTTCTGGTATGAATTCGAACTCTGAAAATAAAGTAAAATTCTGGTAATTTTAACCCGGCAGTGAACATTTTAATGTGTTCATGGCTACTCCTGTCCATAAATAGAATAGATTGAATGAATAATTGCTAAAGTGCTTTTGAATTCAAAAGCTGAAATTATAATCCAACACATAACACATAATAGAATTTCTCTACTGTCGTGTATAGACACATTATCAGTTTATAAGTTTATAAGTTTTATTTTAAGTAATCACGAAATGTCTGCAATTAAATAAAGTAAATATTTCTATTAGTATTTTCTGGTATAAACTTTCTAAATAAAATAAAATTCCGGTAATTTTAACCCGTCAGAAAACATGCTAAATATACTCGGATTGACATGTAATTTTTATATGGTATTTTTATGTTTGTGATTTTTTTTCACAAAAAGAGTTAACTACTTTTTCTTTTTGTGTGATATATTGATTTTCAAGTAGAAATTATTTTACATATAACATATCTACCTCATAAGATTTACAAATAATATACGTAATAAGATGTAAGATATTAACTACGTAAAAAGATTCAAAATTCATTTTCAGTCATCCCGTTTTTTATTAACACTTTCAAACATAGCTGAAAAGCGTGTATGAATTCGGATTTTATGTCTGTCTGTCCGTTCTCTGTCTCGGTTAAATATACTCGGATTGACATGTATTTTTTATGTGATAATAAAGTTAACTGTAGAATGTTCGCAATTGAAAATGCAGCATTTATAGTTCGTTTACATGGACACACAAAATAATTCTGTTACATTATGATCTATGTGGGAAAATCATTTGCATTGCATTTAATTTAAATTGCTTATTTAAATATCTCATTTCATTGTATGACAAAAAATTCGTAATAATATTGTGTTAAGGTTCGAAAGTTTTTCAGAAATTATGTGCAGTATATATGTTACAAAATTTAAAATTCCATACCCTATTAAATTTATTGCATAAAAAATTCATTTTAATTATATTCCATGTACAACCTTAGTTTATTAAAATATACCCTTTATTAAAAATATTCCATTACTGCCCGTATTTAAAACCTTTTTTATCCTAATCTACTTAAATTTCCTTTTACTTCCCGACAAATAAAATGTAAAAATCACATTTCACACGAATATTTCTTCTTAAAAAACCTATTTTTTTAATTCTTTATTATATTAAATATTTCCTATTTATTCCCGCATTTAAATCTCGTTTACTTTTTTATCTGTGTAAAATCACCATGATCCCTTTCCTAATAGTCTAAAAAATCATTCTTTTAAACTGTTTTCTCAATACGCAAAAACCGAACTTTATTCTATTAATAAAGTGTGTTCCCGCGCTTTTATTTTCGACACTGTTCCAGAAAATTCTTTTCCCCGCCAAAAACATTGGATAGACTGATTTATTCAATATTAATTCGCAGATAAATATGAGTGTGAGCCGAAAGTTGAACATGCATAGGATAAAGTAGATCACTTGTCACGTGTACGTAAAAATGTCACGTATTACAAAGTTCTTTTTGCGCGATCCGAGTTTAAAACGAACTGACGAACGCTTAGAGAGAAGGGATTTCTGTCGTCGAAGTGAGTGTTAAAAATAAAATGCTGCAGGCGTGGAAGAGTTCTTTAGGTTTCAACATAGAGAATTTGCCGTCGAATGAGCGTTTATTAAAAATGTTGTTCTTTAATATGGATATATGTTAACAGTATCGTTATGTAAAGAGAGCATTCCCTCGGAAATTAAGATGATTGGTCTAAATAAATAGATTCGAGTTATTGCTGCTATCTCCCGACACAGCAGTTAATGTTAACTGTTCATGAAAATCTCAACAGACGGCAATGCCGAGTTATTTTTTCCCGCCAAAGTTTTATTTATCATTTGAGCCGTTTCACAACGTCATTTCTAAAATGAACTTTGTAAATTTCTGAAATTAAAAAGGCTGAAGACGTTCAAAATGAATTTTTTACGAAGATAAGTTCCTACACTTTACACTTTTGCATTTTAAAATTGACAATATGTATGAGAAGCACGTATATGTCTGCTTATTGCAGATGTGAAAAAATAACTTTATTCAATATACTTTTTATTTTTATGTTCTAATTTTTTTTAAACTATTTTTTAAATGAATAAAATGATGAATTCTAACATCTGGGTAAACATTTTTCAAGGATGAGCTGTTGCGTGACAATTTTTTTTTTTTTTTTTTTTTTTTTTTTTTTTTTTTTTTTTTTTTTTACTGTTAACCCTTTCCGGCGCGGAGTAAGTGTGTTTGTAAAATGATGAAATTATGGACTGACACCAGAATTTACAAAAGAATTCATTAGAAAATAAAAACCTGCTAATTTTCCCGTACTTTATAAAAGGAAAAATTGAATTAAATGTTCTTGGTGCCGTTTGTCAGTTTTGGAATTAAAATTGGGTGTCCTTTTTTGTGGACACCACCCGCTAAAGTGTTAAAGCACATGAATAATGTTTTAGCTATTCTGCGGAAAATATAAACGACAATGAATAGATTTAAAATAGGTGTATTAAGTTTTTTGTTGAGGGACAAAAATAGGTGGAAAGAACGTTTGATTGACCTATCTACACAATCAGATTGAAAATCCAATATCTGTCATACGACGTCTCTTTTATTAACATTGTTAAGAAAGATGTCAAAAGACGGAATCCAAATCGTAATGAAAAATTTAATCATATGTCAAAATGGTTCGTTCAACACTTTGAGAATTGTCATGTGTTCATATTCTTCAAATTGATGGCGGCCAAATTTATATATGGTGACAATTTGAATGATTTGATTAGAAAGAAATTTGGAGAACATTTATACGCTTGTGGGGAATCAGATATAATTGGTAAAAAAATCATAATGGATTTTTTTTTTCCACAGAAAGAGTTAAATACTTTTTTTTTGTGTGTGTCTGTGATATATTGATTTGCAAGTAGAAATGATTTTACAAGTAACATATCTACGTAATTTTATTTAAGATTAATTTTCAGTTAACCTCTTTCTTTTTTATTCACACTTTCCTATATATATAAAAGATGTCTACGAACAATTAAAAAAAAATTTAGCATCTTGTAATAATATATTTCTTTTAAATGCTAAAAGGTGTAAATTAACAACATAATTAATATACAGTAAAATAACTTTCATTAGATTCTTGACATATTTCGGCTCACTCCGAGCCATTTTCAAAAACAAATGAGAATATTTTATAAATACACGGGCTTTGAAGTTATTATTTGAAATGCTATCAATTAATTTTCATGAACTTTTTAAAAATTGCGCACGTTATCTTTTATTTTTACTCGGTTGTTTATTTTCATATTTGTAACAATGGAGTAATTCGAGCCACAATTTCGGTAAGTTAAAAGATGCTGCATCGTTACATATTGTATTTTTGCGTGTTACTATCTCTATGGTTTCGCTTACTATGAACGGATAGTATAGAATGGAGAGAAAAAACATTTTATTTTCATTGAAATTTATTTGGATGGTTTCTTCTTGATATAAGAAGTCTATACTATCCATCCATAATAAGAGAAACCATAAAGATACTAACACGCAAAAATAAAATATGTAACGATACAGACTGTTTTAACTTACCGAAATTGCTGCTCGAGTTACCCCATGGTCACAAATATGAAAATAAACAACCACGTAAAAATAAAAGATAACACGCGTAATTTTTAAAAAGTACATGAAAATTAAATGATAGCATTTCCAATAATAATTTCAAAGACCGTGCAATTATAGAATATTTTAATTCGTTTTTGAAAATGGCTCGAAGTGAGCTTCCGTTTCTTTTTTATTAGGGTTTCGTTCATCTCACGAAACCCTATTACTCCCGCTTCGTTGTCTGTCCGTCACAAAGCCGGTTCTCAGAAACTATATAATTTACAAGCATGAAATTCTGTGTACTTATAGATGAATACCAGCTAAGAGCTCAAAATATTAAAATTTGAAAAAATCGTATTGTTTTAATATATAGAGATAAAAAAAAAAAATCTAACAGGCTTTTAATATTAAAGTTAAACATTTTTCTTTATAGCAGTTGCCAACAATTAAAAGTCCACATTAAAATTCTTTCTACAGTAATTAATTTTCTATTGAAAGATTTCCACGTAAGAAAGGGGAAATGAAATAAAAAGTTTCACCAATTGAAAAAAAAAAATTAATATGACGTCATATTGGTAATAAAACGGAATATCAATAATACAAGGAGTATGAGTATGTGTATGTACAGAAAGCAAATTAATATCACGTCATTAGAGAATTAAAAAGAAAATTAATCTGACGTCATATTGAAGTTTAACGGATTTTTCAGATGTTTGAGAATAATACAAATAGAGTATCAATATGAGTACTATAGAATGGTAAATATATGAGATTGAGGAACGTATTGAATCACGATAAAAATCCGATTAGGGAAATATTGGCATATTTTAAAATTTTGAAGGTACAACACGTATAGTTATGAAATTGATTTTTTTAAATATCGCATTTGGTTTACATGACAGATATTATTATGACAAAGTATAATAGTTGGCTGGTTCAGGTATTCGTAAAAACGAGAAAAATAGACCGGTAAATTTTTACTTTATAAAAAAACATGACTTTTTTTAAAAAATGAAATTTATTTGGATTTATTAAAGAAAGGATAAAGTGTTTTGAAAGGAATGTTAAACGAAACCCTTTGTGCGATCTTCGATCACACTTACCCACTTGTTCACAGTTTCCAACATAAGTGAAAGGTGTTTACGAATTTCATTTTTATATCTGTCTCTCCGTGCTTTGTCTCGAGTATATATACTCGGATTGAAATATAATTTTTATGTGATAATAAAATTCACTATACTGGGATTCCAAATGGTCTGTGTTTTGAATATTTGTATATTCTAAGAAAAATTTTTCGTATTAGGTTTCTAAAACATTTGCAAAAAAGAATCAACCGACTTGTGGGGAATCAGATATAATTGGTACAGAAATCACGAAAGATCGAAGGAATTTTTTTTTTTCACAGAAATTGTTAAATACTTTCTTTTTGTGTGTGCGGTATATTTATTTGCAAGCAGAAATTATTTTACAAGTAACATATCTACGTAATTATCTACGTAACCAATTTGCAAGAAAAATCTAAACAGAAACTTTTCTTCAGAATATACTCGTATACAAAAAGCGGTCAATTTGGAAGCCCTGCTATAGAATGATCACAATTGAAAATGTAGCATTTATAGTTCATTTACACGAACACACAAAATAATTCTGTTACATTATGGTCTATGGGGGAAAACCGCTTGCAATTCATTTTATTTAATTTGGTTATTTAGATATATCATTTCATTGTATGAAAAAATGAAATTCCTTAATAATATTCTGTTAGTGTTTGAAATTGTTTCAGTATCTATGCGTGATGCATGAATTTTCGTTTTTGTTAAAATTGTTAAGAAGGAATTCATATAATGAGAAAAATCTTTATAATAACCAAAATTTCCTCGCTCATTATTTGAGATTTGTGGCGAAACCATATGATCCAGACCATGTCTGGTCGATGACTGCCAAATTTAAATCTTGTGAAGATAATGACTTGGCTAGAGAGAAACAAAAGTTTCTATCTACGTAATCAATTTGCAAGGGAAATCTAAACAGAAATTTTTCCTCAGAAAATACTGGTATTCATAAAGTGGGCAATTTGGAAGCCCTGCTATAAAAGGGTCACAATTGAAAATGTACCATTTATAGTTCGTTTACACGGACACAAAAAATAATTCTGTTACATTATGGTCTATGAAGGAAAATCGCTTGCAATGAATTTTATTTAATTTGGATATTTAGATATATCATTTCATTGTATGAAAAAATGAAATTTCATAATAATTTTCTTTTAGTGATTGAAAGTGTTTCAGAATCTATGCGTGATGCATCAATTTTCGTTTTTGTTAAACTTGTTAAGAAGGAATTCATATAATGAGAAAAATCTTTATAATAACCAAAATTTCCTCGCAAATTATTTGAGATTTGTGGCGAAACCATATGATCCAGACCGTGTCTGGTCGATGACTGTCAAATTTAAACCTTGTGAAGATGAATTGCTTGGCTAGAGAGAAACATGAACATTGTGAGGAATCCAATATAATTAAGAAAAATGGGTTTTACAAACAAAAGCAATTTAACAAATAACTCTTTTGTATAAAGTTATGTTTTATAATGGACAAGTACATAATTGGGTTTCTGCTCATATCTTCAACTGTGTCGAGCTATTTTTCTACAAATTATTCATTAAAATGTCATTAGATATTTAACCGTTTGATTTCAGGGTCGGGAAATATACGTCCCAGTAACCTTTTTTTTGTACCATTTTTTGAAAACTAATTTCTGCCATATACTCATACACATTGGTGGTCATAACGAATGGCTTTGATATTCGAATAAATCATTCGTGCATAGCTACCAACTTCCGTAGTATTTTTAATCAGCAAAAAAACCAGAAATTTTGCAGATAAAAAGATTAAAATAAGTGTCTCGTAATTTATTTCTTCTTTTTAACAGAATGTCTGGTTTTATTTGATGAAACAGAATGAGGAAATTGGAAACTATGTTTTTTTTTACATTACGGAGTAATTCATTTGAATGAAACATTCGGACATAGCGATCAACATCCGCTACATTTTTAATCAAATAAAACCAGAAATTTTGTAAATAAGTTGCTCCAAAGCATCAGGGTCCATAAGCCGTGTTATTGGCCCGTGAAATAAACCTAACCTCGATTTTGTTATATTGACTTATTTATTTCACTTTTTAATATTAGAAGGTTTATCCTGTACGATTTCAACAATAGTTTTTGCATTTTGTTCGGATTTATATGATTTACACAAGCTCAAAGTTCATATTAAACGTAATTTCCGGCGTATAATCCGCAGCTCAAAGAGTCGTTTTTCGACCCAGAAATATTATTTTATAAAATGTAACTTAAAAGATCGCTGTAAATATTTAACTACAATTATTGAATAAAATTTCTGGGTCGAAAAACGACTCTTTGAGCTACGGATTATACGCCGGAAATTACGGTATTCGTAGTTTTTGATGAAAAATACGCAATTTCTACTCATTTTATCAGTTATTTATAGGAGCGCAATCGTGCAACACTTTCTTCTTTACATATATATTATAAAATACATCACAATGCACAACATATGTAAAAATAAAAGTGTTGCAAAGCTGCGCTCATAGTAAAATATTAAAAAATATATTAAAAATTAAGGTAAAATTAGGCGAAATTGCGTATTTTTCATAAAAAAACTACGAATAATACAAACTTTGAGCTTGTGTAAGTTATATAAATCCGAACAAAATGCAAAAAGTATTGTTGAAATCGTACATGATAAACCTTGTAATATTAAAAAGTGAAATAATTAAGTCAGTATAACAAAATCCAAAAACATGGCTTATGGACCCTGATCCTTTACTTTTTTGTTTAAATAGAATGAGAAGATTGGGAACTATGTGTTATCGCATTCCGGAATAATTCATTCGAAAACCAAACTCATTCATTATGCCCATAACTGTATACACTAAGATATTTTCAAGAGAAATATCCGACATGTAATTTCTGTTTTGTAAATTGTGGTAAGATTGAATAAAAAAATATTTGACAGTTCTAGTCCGTAAGCAAAAAGTTAAAAGATTTTACGAATGTATGCGTTTTAAATTGAATACCATTATGATATTTTTCACTATAAAAATAAATAATCAGACTTAAATTGAAAACACAAAAACAACAAAAAAATACATGAAAATTAAAAACAAATTAGACGTTTCATGCTATAAACCTAGCACCTCATCAGTAAAAATAATTGTTCTTTTGCAATTGTTGATATTCATGTTTTTACTGATGAGGTGATAGGTATATAGCACAAAATGTCCAATTTGCTTTTAATTTTAATGTATCTTTTTCTTGTTTTTATGTTTTTAATTTACGTCTGATTATTTATTTTTATTGCGAAATTTAGGAATTCAGTAGTAGAATATTTGTATATTTGAAAAAATTATCCTGTTTCTTAATTGATTAAAAATAATCAACTGTAAATATAAATATCTAATCTTTATTATATCGTTTCTTTTTCGTTAATGTTATAGTAAGAAAATAATAAAAGCTAAATGAAATTTATGATAAAAACATTAAATACAATTCGAATTTCTCTCGTTCCAAATTCTGAGCATGGACACCCAACGAATCACCCATTGCAGACCTTGTCCGGTCGATGGCTCCTATATTTAGATCTGATGAAGATGAATGATTTATTTAGAAAGGGACATGGATTTATACACTTATGTTAATTAGATAAAATTGGAAACGAAATCACAAAAAACAAGTTGGAAATTGTATGTCAAACGTGACAAATGAGGTGCGTTCGTACTGTAGCTAGTTATATAAATATTCAGATCTTGATGATTTTTAATTCTGTGAAATGAATGATATCGTCTGCAGATTAATTTCTGTAATAGAATAAGTATCTCGGTCGCTTGACGATTAAACTTCGGAAGCTCCTATAACAAGAAGGCACCGATTTAAAAAAAAATTCAAATTTCTTAATAAATATTTTTATTATCTCCTAAAATTTTGATTCGATTTTAATAAAATTTGAAATTACTCGACAAAATTTTGCAAAGATAATATATCTTAAATTTAAAACCATTCGGTTGGGTAGTTTTTGCGTTGTTATATGCGGACGGACGGATAGACAGACGGACAGACAGACGGACGGACAGACGGACGGACCAAGCGACGACAATAGGTGCTACGTATTTATATAATTACGAACGCACCTAATAAAATCAATTTAGCGTCTGGAATGAGAATAATATTTAATATTTGTGTCCGTTTAGAATTTGTTTTGAATAAGTAAGATGAATTTGATAAAAGACACATTTGCCTAAAAAATTAATTTAATGACATGTCATATCGATCAATATTTTTGTTTATACCTCCGATTACGTTTCTCTTATCTGAAACGAATTATTAACCCATTTGCATTCGAAGCGTATATTTCAGGATTTTTTTTTTTTTTTCATAAATTTTGAATTCATACCAGCATTTCTGAATAGTAACTTTTGCCCCATTTAATGACAGACTGTTAACGTCGTGATTACAGAAAATAAAATTTCTTCTTTCGGAATAACTGAATGAAAAAGAAACAGCAAAAGTTTTAATTTAATAAATTTCACGCATTAGTTTGCACTTTCTGCCAAGCGGTGAAATTTCCATAATCGGGTTCCCACGCCGAATCAACGTATGGTAACGTAATTTGTTTGGAGTACATGAATTCCAGTCATACAAATAGGCATGATTTAAAAAAAAAAACATTGAAATAGGTTTTTTTTAATAAAGACTATTTTTATTTTTATGTTATTCTTCAATCAAAATGCTGATTGTTGAAAGAAACTAAGTCCATATTTTGACATTTCACATTTTAAGTTGGTTTCATTTAAAAAAAAAAAAATTATGTTTATTGACCGTTTCGTGAACTTCACTTTTTTTTAAATAGTATAATTCTCCGTATTTTGGCATTATGTAATGTTTTATTAAATAAAGCGAATGTCTTTAGGTCATTGTTTCCAACTTTTTTTACCCGCGCCTCACCTAAGCATATTTAAAATCATGATTCCCCCCCCCCCCCTGTAACATATAATTATTATTATGTAGAAATGAACTCTTATTGGAGACGGAGGAAGCCTCAAAGAGCATTAACTATGATAAGTCAATTCACTTTTTTTTATCTTATCAAAAGGATAAAGAGTTTGATACAACTATGTTGTCTGACAGTGCAACTACATGTGTTGGTATACAAATGATTAAAAAATAATAAAAGGAAATTTATATTTTATTTGTTTGTGATGGGGTGTCTTAATAAAAAGCTATACAAAAACCAAGTAAATGAACTGCTCTTACCACTGAATGAATGCAAAATTTTCCAGTGAATGAACAGGCAGCAATTTTAAAAAACTTAAGTTTCACACTATTTTATTTATTTTACAACTTGTACAAATAACTTATAACACGTTTTTACTGAATTACGGGTTTTTTAAACCCAGCATGATAATTAACTAGTGGGGAGTTTTTCAAACCTTACTATATTAAAATATTTACTAATTGTTCATTCACTGAGAGCTGTTCACTTACTGGTCTGATTACCCTATAGTCAGCAAGAATCTTCTAGGATCAGGAAATCTTCAGGAAATTTCTTGCAGAGCCTGTCACATATTGCAATACTTTTGATAAAACTGATTCATTTTATGTTTGAATTTTCTACTTCGTTAAGAACAGGCGAATTTTTTTTAACACCGAGACTGTTTGAAAAACATAATTCCTTAGTAGCATTTCCGGATTGGCACCTTTATCTATTTTAAGTAGCAATAGAGATGGACATAACGATTATTTTAAGCAAGACTCCCTTATCATAGATCAGACTTGACAATCCGGAGAAAGTCTATGGGAGAAAATTTCCGCGGTAATTGCCAACTTATTCATTGACTTTCTCCGGAAAGTATCGCCGCCTGGCGGATACTACCGCACAGTTGCCATGTTTCGGGCTTTTTGAACACCAGTATATTTTTAGAGAAAATGTTGTTCTTTTAAATCCCAGAATTCTCCGATCAAACAAAACAAAATTCTCTCTACTAAAAAACTGGTATCCAAAAAGATAATAGAAAAATCTATAGAAAAATCTAGCTGGTCTGCTACCGCATAGCTGCCAACTTTTACGCTTTTTTCTTACCACTAAAATTTAATAGAATTTTTTTCGTCATGTAATCACACGATATTGTCAATTTAATAAGATAAAATTTACTATAAAATTTTAGTGGTAGGAAAACTACTAGTTCATAAGCAAATGCATAGAACAAATGGAGCTGTGAAAAAATTTTGTGTTATTTCGTGTCGTAAATACTATTACTGACGATTGATGGCGCTAGTAGCAGGACAAGTATAGCGGTCAAAGGCAACTTGCTGATTGAGAGATCTGATACTATGATAAGGAGGTCTTGATTTTAAGTATTCGAATGAATCTTTCGGGCGTGCGCAGAAGCAAATCTGTCAAACTTCAATATATATATATATTTCAATTACTACCAGAAATATTGAAAAAAAAAAAAAGAAAAAAAATCCGATAAAATCAGAAACTGCTTCTTTTTTTTTTTTTTTTTTTTTTTTTTTTTTTTTAAATTTCTGGTAGTAATTGAATTTTTAAAAAAATGAAGGTTGACAGATATGCTTCTGCACATATCCGAATGATTCATTCGAATAATCGAAATTATCGTTATGCCCATCACTACGTAGCAATACTTTCCCCTCATAACATACCTCTCTGATAGCGGGCGTTGTTTTCCCATTATAGTTAGTTGGCCACAATGTCCAGATTTTAAAATTTTTAAATCCAGATTTTAAAATTTAAAATGCATATGTCATGATGTATGTTGATATATATTGTGTATGGTCTGCAAAAGGACCATGATAATTTTATTTTTTCCAATTTCCTTGTGTGATATTCATTTGGATATTTATTTATTTAATAAAAAAATAATCTCGTTTAAATATTTAATATTTTCTAGGTTAAACGTCTTTAACATAGTCAATTTTAGATATGGCCATAAGAAATTTCATATGTAAAAGTTTCTTCATATGACACATTGCAATGCGAAAAGAAATACTAGTTTTTTGTATTAAATAGTAAAAAAAATGGTGTATAATACAAAAATATTATCATAACTGCAGAAATTATAGAAATTTTTTAATGTATAAAACGCATTTAAATATATTTTTGAATAGAAACATGTTGAAAATTTATTTTTATTCAGCTATTTTTAAAATTTGCATGTATTATTTCAATTTTTTGTCTACAACTTCACATTTATTAAAAAAGGAACGATGTATTAATAACAAATCAGAAATTGTCCTCCTCCAAAGTCAAATTGACGCCCTATGGGACGTTCGCCTCACGTTAGAAACCACTGCTAGGCGAATATGTGGCAATCAAGCAATCTGAATTTAGAAAAAAAAAATATTACGGAACTAGCAACACTGGATAGCTAGACATGAAATCCGAACAAACGGCTGCTAGTGGGCGCTATTTTCAACTCGCAAAATTTATTTCATTTATCTGCGAAGGCCCCTATCACTATGTCCTGGGGTCCACGCGGAACTCAAGCACTTTCAACAAGTTGTCAAAAAATCTATCACTCACTGAGTAGTTTCAGCCGGTGACATCTCATATCATAATGTTTGTAACACACGGTAAAAATTAAACTGTACAAATATAAGTGGTACTTGTTTGTTTTTTAATTTGAAAAATAGATAGCATATTTGTCCTGGGCAACAACAGGGCATGTTTCGATAGGACATAGTGATAGGGTTAATATTGTTTTAAGCCTTCACAGCTTCCGGAAAATGAGTGCAGGTTAGGAAAATAAATTCGCACCGGAAAATTCTATCATTTAATTATTAGACAATAATTTCGATAGCTATTTTCTAACAATTAATTTTCAAGAATTTTCCGGAATAAGCCCTAATATATTGATATTGGGGTTTTAGCCTCAGGGGATTAAGGAAATTTAGTAAAGTAATGCTCGCCATATCTAAACACGGAATATTTTTCATTAAATAAGTCAAATATTACTTTACGAAGATTCTGGTTTTCTTCACCTGAGGCGTGCGAACTTTGGCAAGGAAAAGAATATTTCTGTAAAATCGTGGTTATCGTTACTTCTGGACACTCACAATGACACGTCACTGATTCTTTCATACCATTATGGTGTCAAAGTCTCTGAATTACGATTCAATCGGTTCTTAAATATTCAAAACTTATGTTTAATTGTATTCTGCTACATTATTATTATTTTTAATATATTTAAAAAATATATAAAAACAGAACGAACACTAACATGAAATTTTTATTATAAATCAACGTTCTTTCGCACCATTTTAAAAGTAATGATACGGAACCATGTATGAAATATTTTCTGAATACCCACAACTTATATCAGTTATATCTGCAATTATAAATTAAAAAAAATATTGAAAACAATTTATAACAAGTTGGAAATTTCACGATAAACGTGACAAATGAGGTGCGTTCGTAATACAACTAGTGTTACAATGTAAAAAAAAAATCATCGTTATTATTTCAGTTAAATGAATTATATCGCCTGTTATAAGCGAAATGAGCATGCCTTTTTTTTCTTATTACGTATGCCACGTTTACACATGCGAATTTTTTTTCGACACCAGACGGCGCTGCAAAATTCACCATGGAGAACTTGCTTTGCGAATGATTACCTCTATGGTTTATTATTTCTATGAATCCCGATGAACGAATCTTTTGTGTTTATTTACTTTAATGGATTGAGATATTCAGCTGTTAACCTAATTTTCACTGAAGTTATCTCAGAATCTATACATTTTTTAATGTAACTCATCTCCCAAGCTAACAATTTTTTGAACGATCTTTCTAAAAATGTAATTTTTACCCAATTTTATTCGAAAAATTTTTTTAAATAAAAATGGCCGCTTGGCATATGAAAAAAGAAGTGGTTAGCCCATATTTGTTTTCCTCAGTCACATGACTTGCGCTTTTATTATATAGATTACGTATGATAGTCTTTAATAGAATAAAGAAATCTTTTATGAATATCGTTTTAAGTTTTGAAACGATTTTCATAAAATTTGAAATGACTCGACAAAATTCTACAACGATTATAGAAATTAAATTTCAAACAATTCGGCTTGGTAGTCTTTGCGCTGTTATACGCGGACGGACGGACGGATCAGACGACTACTATAAGTGCTACGTATCTATATAATTAAAAATGCACCTAAAATCAGAGATTTTACTTTCAGAAAATTTTGTTCACAAATTTAAATACGCTTGCGTTAAACTTCATTCGTTCCTGAATACTTAAAACTTATATCAATTATATAATATTCTACCTTATAAATTCATTGCACAAAATTAATAAAAGTTAAGTTAGTGCCATCAGAGATTTTTCAGTACAGAAGAAATTATTTGTTGTTTCCTTATCTGAACGAATTCCCGAAACCAAATGTGTCAGATTGATATCTAAAATGTTTAGCTTTAGCGCAGATAAATACCACCAGAAAGTTGGTAGGAATTTATAAACTCGCAGGAAGTCAAATGTAATTGGAAAAGAAGTCGGGAAAAATAAAGTGATTTTTGTGCCTGGAAAAGGACATTACGTTCTATAATATTTTTTTCTTATTTCTGTCTCGTACAATAAAAGGGGATTATTCAATTATGCATTGGCGTTAGAAATATGTTCGAAATCGATTTTTTTTAATGGAAGAAACGGATTACATAGGAATGTTGTAGTTTTTCGCATTGTCTGCTATCTTTCGTTTAACTTTCGAATTTTTTTGATTAAATTCTCTGGAAAAGTTTCCCTTATCGAAGAAAGAAAATAATTGTTTTATTAAAAAAAGAGAACTTGTAAAGACTTCTAAAACTAAAGTTTAGAATGAAAGATTTAATTATGTTTTTCGATAAGATACAATAATTATTAAATTGATAAAATCCTGAACAGAAGGCCAAAACCGAAAAGTTAATCTAGTTTGCTAGTCTATTCTTTGCTTAATTATGCCTAGTGACGACTGGATAACTTATGATAAAATTAAACTTAATTTTTTGTAACGTAGCATAGGGAAAAGGTTTGCGGGCATATAAAGTTTAGCATCCCTACTACAGAGATGCCAAGATTCCAACAATCCTCCGTAACACGTGGTTTAGTCTGACCCAGTTTAACAACGCTTCGAAGCAAAAAAAATATTGTTTGAATCTTTACTTATTTAATTTCAAGTGTCTACGTAAAATTTATTTTATTTCATTTCTTAAAACAATTTCTGGTGCGAACGTATTAAACCTGGGTCAAATTAACTCACATATTAAGGGAGACTAATGAGAGCTTGGCACCTCTGCTACTATTAAATCCTGTGTAAAATCAATCCATAAATTTTTAAAACTGTTATTCAGAAGTTAACTTTGTTTATAAACAGTTCAAAACAACATCACTTTTGTTTAAAGTGAAATACTATGAACTAATGCGATTTTATTCAAATAAGAATATTCTAAATTTCCGCATTACCAAAGGAAGAACCGCATCCAATTTTCAAAGTACCGTAATTTCCGGCGTATAATCCGCGGATCAAACAATTATGTTTCAACCCAGAAATTTCATTCAATAATTGTAGTCAAATATGTACAGCGATCTAGTAAGTTACATTTTATAAAATAAAATTTCTGGGTCGAAACATGATTGTTTAATCCGCGGATTATACGCTGGAAATTACGGTATATAATCCTCGCAAGAATACCATCGGAAAGTAGATGCCACCTTCGAAACTTTGTAACAAAGGAGGTGTCTTGATCTTCTACAGCTTTGCAGAAATGAGTACTCAAGTATTAAAAAATAACAAGATCAACATTTTATTTAATGCTCGCTAACACAAGAAAATAAACAAGGAAACAAAGAAAAGAAAACATTAACAAAAACAAGGAAATGAAAGTGATATGCAACGTGGGAAAGGTTAATTTAAATCTGTCTTGCATTTGAATAAACTAATATGAGGTGGTAAAGCAGAATAAACAAGGAAACAAAGCAAGGAAAACATTAACAAAAACAAGGAAATGAAAGTGATATGCAACTTGGGAAAGGTTAATTTAAATCTATCTTGCATTTGAATAAACTAATGTGAGGTGGTAAAACAGAACCCTTTTCAAAAAACTATACATTAATAATCAAAGTCACTGTCAATTTTAAAATGGCTAGAGCAAGCCCAACCCACATATAATTTTAGGTTTAAAAAGTCTAGCTCTAGACCAGGGGTGCAAAAATCTAGGCGCCAATCGGCCGATTCCCACCACTAAATTTTTAGTATTCTTCTCCTAATAAGAATACTGAGAAAATTTAGGCGAATTATACTTTAAAAAAAAAATTGACGAAAAATACTAATAAAATTCAGTGGTGGGAATCAGTCCATTGGCGCCTAGATTTTTGCACCACTTCTCTAGACTAATTGATATTACACGAATTGCAAAATTAGCTTTATTGAAATAAACCAAAACTTCAGAGCTTATCAGTAAAGATCCTCCACTAACATTTTTCTATAACGCTTCCAATCAGGCGAAAGTAATTAACTTCCACCAGCTATGACGTCTACAGCTTCCAAGTATGAAAACTCGCCATCATAACTGCAAAACTTGAATTTGTTTTCATACCGTAGGTAAGATTCCGTTGCGATAATCCCAGTCTAACGAGCGAAGACTACACATTTTACAGCAGGAAAATAAGACAAGAAAACTCACCAAAATTCAAACGAGAAAATTCACAATTGCTAATTAACACAAATTCGCAAAGTACAAACGACACTCCAAAAGGAAATAATCCTCATTCACGCTAATGATTCATCTTCCAAAGCAACACGAACACAAACAACGCCACCTAGATAAGAAAGCCGTGACATACGTCATGAAAACGTCATACCGACCAGGCAAAACAAAGAAAAAAATTCGAACAACTTGCGTGTTTTGATTTCATTGGCTCATAGAATTAATAATTATTGTTTACGACTGATAGTTAATAATTCCACGAGCCATCGAAATCGAAACATGCAAGTTGTTCGAATTTTTTTCTTTGTTTTGCCTGCTTGGTATGACGTTTTCGTGACGCTTGTCACTTCTTTCTTATCTAGGGGGCGCAACACAAATCCATGTCGCCCACAGAATATTAACTCCTCAATAGTTTCGTTTTTGACACAATAAACTAAAAATAAGGACCAAAAACCACTTTTTTAGTAATAAATATTTTTGTTAGATAATCGAAAAATGTCTGCAGATTAATAAAACGAAGATTACAATTAAAAATTAGTGGTATCCAAAATATTTTAGTAACAAAGAAACCAAACTCTTCTTACCCGAGCGTTTTTCATGCAAAACTGTTAATTGGTTGCACCTTTAACTTTCGGTGGACAACTCTAGTACACGCCCTTTAAATATCAGTGACAACTCTGGAACAACGTGATCGACATAGCCCTACATAAGTTGACCACTAAAAGCATACTAATCTCCAACAGCTCCGGATTATCATATGTGCAGTGTAGACAACTCTTTAAGGGCCCCGCTGCTTTATGGGAGTCCCCCTGTCCTCAGAAATTCACACAATTTCCCGCTCAGATTAAAATAAAAATATCCTAATAGTGAAATGCTGTTATATAATTTTATTAAAAGATTGATTTGTTAAATAAAGAATATGCCGGTTGTCCTATCTTACTTTTTTATTAGGTATAATATTGTACAACGAACTGCATTATCTACTTAACACTCCGCCTACCGGATGGATCCAAGGGACCCGAGAGGTACATACAAAATGATTATTCAAACCAAAATTTGTTTTATAAAATACATAAAATTAACATAAGCCACGTAAAACTAAAGTAAATAAATAAGTTAAGTAGTTTTAAATAAAAATTCTGGTGTAAAATACTTTTTTTTATCATGGATGAATGAAATTTCCGATAGTTCTAGAATTGAATGTTTATATACAGGGTGTCCGAAAAGTCTGGAAACGGTCAAATAACTCGAGAAATATACATCGGATTGAAAAACGGCAAAATGTATGTTCCATATTTTTGAAAAATCTATTTAGGGATATGAAAGTTGCCCCCTCCCCGGGGGGAAAGGGGGACAACTTTGAAATTTAAAATGATGACCCCCATTTTTTATTGCAGTTTCGGATTCTACGGGAAAAAATACGTCACTTTTGTATTGAACATTTTCTTCGAAACGTTGTAGATGGCACTGTAATCGAGTGCAATGCTGTGAGAATCGTTACCATTGCAATGTCTGGAAATGCTCGAATAACTCGCGAAATATACATCAATTTGAAAAACGGAAAAATACGTGCTTAATATTTTAGAAAAATGGCAAGTTTGATATCCCTAAATAGATTTTTCAAAAATATTGAACATGCATTTTGCCGTTTTTCAATCCGATGTATATTTTTCGAGTTATTTGACTGTTTCCAGACTTTTCGGACACCCTGTATATATTTTTACGCGTTACTGAAATACGCTATTCAAAATAACTGGCAATTAAACTGTTGCAATGATTTATTTCTTCGATTTTGTTCTTATATGAGTCACTTAAGAACTTGATACATCAAACAGGGTTCGTACGGCTCCTGGAATTTTGCGACCAGGAAATTCTTCGGTACCAGTATTTTATTACAGAAAATCTCTGCTTTAAAGAAGGTGAAGTTTTGCGAGTTTAACCTAGATTTCTTTTTCTATAAAGAAAATAATGGTGAAACTCCTGGAAAATTACCTGAAGCGTACGAACCCTGATCAAAATTTAATTTAAAAACAGTGCAAGCAAAAATTTTGTGTTGAAATTCGGTTGTGGGAAAGAGGTCCTTATAACTGGAATTGTCTAATGTCCAACAGCAGGATTAATCCGGCACTGACCTTCAAGGAGTCTTTATTTAAATATCGTCTAATTGGCCACACCCAGCATTAAATCATTAATTTAAATTTCTATTTCCGTCAGAAGTATATTTGAAATCTGATTTTATGTAGAAGAAATGAATTATAATAAAATTAGATCTTTTTTTAATAGCCTAGTATGTTTTCGTTGATTCAAACAAATATCGGTTGAAATAATGACTTTTACATTAGTATGTACTACCGAAACACTTTAACCACACATATTTTGTTAAGAAGAAATCAACCTAAAAATAATTCTTAAAATACAAATACTTTTAAAACCGTATTGCGGGAAATATTAAATTCAATATATAAATCAGAATAAAGTTTTGATCATAAATCAAAATTATCTCGTTCTGCTCTGTTTGAGCAAAATTGGCGAACCGTATTTTTCTGAACGTGTCATGTCGATCTGCTGCTCCCAATTTAGATCTGGCGCAAATATACGCAACCGGAAAAAGGCCGAACGTTTTTGCATTTGCAGAATTCCAGATGTAATTGAGGATCACTCCGAATATAAAATGATATTTGCGCCTGCAAAGGCCGTCATGTTTAATAACATTTTCCCTGATTTATGCCTCATAAAATGTAAAAGGGATTATTCAATTACAAACTTACGCCAGAAATGCTTCTGAAATCAAATATTCTTTGTAAATGACTCATAACATCATGAGATAATTTTGGTTAATGTCAGTCGCTATCTCTGTATTAATTAAAATAAGTTAAAGGGTTAGAAAAGTGTTCGATGGCTTGTGCAAATGTTTGTGATATTGAAGCTTAGAAAATCATATTTAGTTAAGCAAAAACAATCAAAAAAGGAATTTGTAATATATAAATCAATTAAAGCCTTATTACAAAACACTATTACTATACATTAAAAAAAATTTCATCATAAATCAAAATTATTCTATTCCACAGAGCAAAATCATCGAACAGTATTCGTCTGAACAGTTCATGTCTGGTATATTCCGAATTTAGACATAGTTCAAAGACATGCAAGCTGGAAAAAGCAAAAGTTTCCGAGTTCATTGAATGTCAGATATAATTGGAAAAGTCCCAAACCATAAAATATTTTTTGCGCATTCAAAAAGCTTTATATTCAATAACATTTTCTCTGAATTATGATTCAGAGAAAGTAAACAGGATTATTCAATAACACACTATAGGCGGGAAATGTTAAAACACGTTTTATATAGATTGGTAATAGAAATTAGTGCTGACACCGGGAATTTTCTCAAAAGAAAAAAAACATAAGATGCTATTCGAGATTGCTAACTAACGTAATACCTTCCGGCGACTCTTCCAGTTTTCCAGGGATACCACCTTTAAGAGCCTACTCTTAAGAGCCTACCCTTAAGAGTCCAATTTTTTTATATAAGAGTCCTTTCATTTTCAGAATCGGTTCAAACCGGTTCCAATATTGAAAATGTCCGCTTATAAAAAAAACTGTAACCAAAATCAAAAAAGTAATAACTGGCAACGTTAGAGATCGACCCCTGCTATTCTATGCAAAAAACATCATTTAAAAATATTAAAATTCGAGCGAGAAATCACGTAAGAACCTTCCCATAGACTTAACATTAGTTTGAGCGTTTCTTCGCGTGACTAGCGTAGGCTCTTAACACGTTGTTGAACGGTCGCGACTGTAACTCGTGTTTGTTTCGCTAAGAGTCGTTGACTAAGGTCGTGGCTTTTACTGTGTTTAAAAGTAAAAAAAAATTATTTAAATAATTTTGTCCATATTTTGTTTTTTTAAATTCTTAAAAAAATTACATCGAAACCGTACATTGAACGATATTTACTGACGCATAAACTAGAAAAACTTATCTAGAAAACCATTTAATGACAGACTTTCACAAGAGGGCGGAGCTTCTCCTGTTTTAAAAATCAAGATTTCATACAAAATCGCAGATTAGTAAAATGTTAATTTTAATATCGAGTTGCACCAGAATTTTTGTAAAAAAAATTAGTTATAAGTTTTGTGAAATAAAATTATTTAAAAATTTTCATAATCTCCTTCGTTTTACTTTTTTATTCCAAATTTGTATCCATCACTTTCATTAACTTTTCATGTATCCTTTTCATTTAAATTTTAATTTTTTTTATGTAGTTAATACTACATCTTAACTTTTTCCAACGGCTTAATTTATTACAAGACACTCTGCTCACTATTAGCCTGGCGTAAAGTTGATTGCAACTCGGAAGCCCTTTAACCGACATCAACTGTTCGGCAATTATTTAATTGCGATTGTTTTTATGCTTATTCCCCCCACCCCCGGTGCTACCGATTATGATTCAAACTAACAATTATTTCATCATTCAATATGTACCGTGGTTTTGTGGTTAACCAGATGTTTATTTGTGATGTTTATTTAATTATTCAGTTCTATGAAAGCAGTAATTTTCTAGCTTATTCGTCCATGCCGCTAGTATCCTTATTAGCTTTCATATAAAATTTCCTAAAAAAGAAAATTTCTATTTTGAAAGGCAAACAACTACTTCACTAAACTCCTACACACACTGCTACCACAATTCTGTGTTTTGGAAATCACCTTTTTAGGATTACGTACTTAAAAAACAAAAACGGAACCATTATAAGGTCACTTCTGCTTCTGTCTGTCTGTCTGTCAGAGCCTTTTTTCTCGTAAACTATGCATAGGTGCCAACCTCTCATTAATATTCTGTAATATGCGGGTTAATTTGACCCAGGTTTAACACGTTTCGCACCAGAAAGTTTTTTAAGAAATGAAATTAAATAAATTCCACGTAGAAACCTGAAATTGAATAAATAAAGATTCATCCAATAATTTTTCTGGTTTGAAGCGTTGTTAAACTGGGTCAAATTAACCCGCATATTACGGAATATTAATGAGAGGTTACCAACCTATGACTATGGGACGTGGAAAGTTCGCACTTGGGAACGTTATAAAACCTTTTTACCCACATATTTTCGGATTATTTGTCATTCCCAAACATGTTTAGGAAAAATTTTGAGGGTTAATTAAGTTACTTGAAAAAATATTTTCTTTTTATGTATCGTGTGAAATATCTTGTAATACTGAACTCCAAATTATATTTGTTTTAATTTTAGGTATTATATTATCAGAGATATCGACGAAAATGCACTGCAAAAATACGTTTCGCCTTCTATTTTCGAATCTACTGAAACTATAATTATGAAAAATTAGGGGTAGTCTGAGTTTATTTAACCCTTTCCGGCACAGACAAAGTCTGTTCGTAAAATGAGAAATGCCTGACTGACACCGGAATTTACAAACGACTTTTTTAGAAAATAAGAACTCCTTATTTTAAGCTTTCATTATAGAAGAAAAATTTTATTAAAATATTCTTGGTGCCGAATGCAAGTTTGAAATTAAAATTAGGTGTGCCCGGAGTGGGACCTACTGTGCCGGAAAGTGTTAAACCTTCCAGGAAAACTATAACGATTTTCTGAGGTTTAACAGTTTTTGAGAAAAACACATTTTTCCATTAAACACAAACTTTACTTTGAAGGTAGTCAGCCGGGGACTTGACCGACGCTCGAGGTATCTATCGACGCAGAATCATCCAAGGATATTTGATAATTTTTTAGAAAAAAAATTGTTGGTAATTAGCCGATATATTAATTAAGTTACCTGAAAAAAAAATATTTTTATATATATCGTGTAGGGTATTGTCCGAAAGATCTCGTAACATCAAATTTGAAAATATATTTGTTTTAATTTTAGGTATTATATTTTCAGAGATATCGTCGAAAGTATACTGGAAAAATATATCACCCCCCTCCGATTTCCGAATCTGCTGAAACTAAAATTAGAGGTAGAAGGAGTTATTAATTAATAAATAGTAAGTAATAAATTTAATGTACGGAGCCCTTTGAGCGCGAGTTATACTCGCACTTGACCGATTTATTATAACAATAAACTTCGTGGTATGTTTCTAGTTTCTACAACAATTGCAACAGAAACTAGTCGTTGGGGGCCACCGTAATACTTACCCATCATGGATATGCATAATGTAAATTATGATATATATGCATAGTATAAAATATGAAAATAAAACATGCGTAAACGGCTTATAAAACGCATTGCAATTCGTATAAAATCGGGCTTGATGACGTTATAAATTTTAAAAGCTCTATTACTGAATTGCGTAAAAGAAACATCCTTATAACTCCAAAACTAATAATCATATTAACTAACGGTTTAATGCGTCGTATTAAGCGCCTTATTTTCAATTAAAATATATATTTGAATTGAAATTTGGATGAAATACAGGGTTATGAAAAATCGAAGAGTGTGGAAATAGGATTACAAATATCTCGGCAACTAATTATCCCAGCGACTTCATTCTTTATGCAAAATTTATGTTTTTTTATTGTCTTTTATATTCCCTCCTTAAAATAAACAATTCTGAAAAATTTTATATACCTTTTATCAGAACGAATATTTCGAGAGCCCGAAAAAAATAGTTTCGGAAAATTTTGAGGTTACTGAAATTCAATAAGCTTCTTCCCATTATTACATACTAAGTACATACCAAATTTCAAGTCTCTATCTCAATTTGTTCGGGAGATAGAGCGTTTACAGACGCACAGACATACAAACACACAAACAGACGGCATTTTTTATTTAAATATGTTTTTCGGAATCTCCAGTGTCTGAAACGTGTAAATGCGTCAAAAAATTTTGTTCGATTTTTAAAACGATTACCTTATACTACGTATGATGGGTAAGTAATATACCACGAGGATTATTGTTTGGAGAAACTGTTATTCAAAGGAAGAGGAGTAGGACTTCTGTTCATATTATATAAAAAAAATCAATATCAAATGAATAAATGATACTCTCCATTATTAAAAAGTATACCTCAGTAAAATCCGGAATAGGTTTTATTAAATATTAAAATAAAACCCTGAAAACATTATCATAAATCAAAATTCAGCCATTACCTTACAAAAGCTAAAAATAATATGCTTCAAACTGTTCCAGATCGATCAATGTCGAGTGATATTTATATAGTTGTGACACAGATAAATGCTTCCAGATAAGAATAGTAATTTATACACATGCGGTATATAAAATACAACTAAAAAGTATGTCTGGAAACATAAATTGTTTTTTATTGTACCAGAAAAGACATCGCCTTTAATAATATTTTTACGCCCCAAGTACAATTTTTTAATAATGAAGAAAATATTGAATTATTCATTTTTGTTAATATAGCACTTGAAAATCACTATGAATAATAAGAAACATAGTCAAAATAAATAACAAAATATTTTGGTTATAAAAATCAAATTTTTGCCGTTCCATTACTTTATCAAAGTTAAGAATTAAATGCTTCAAACTATGCCAGATCGATTCATCCTGAATTATATTACATAACTGTGACACAGATAAATGGGTACTTACGTATTATCCGGGTCAGGAAATAAATCGCCAAAAATGGTTGGCAATTAATAATCTTGTTTATCGTTGTCACTCACATTCAAAACAGTAATTTGACATATATTTAGTATATATATACAGCTATAATTATATTAATTTTATATATAATTAATTATATATAGAATATACATACATATATTATATATATATATATATATATATATAGAAGCTAATCAAAGTGATAATGTTACAAGAACTTGATATGATTTTTGAAATTCAAAGATATTATAGTTATATATATATATATATATATATATATATATATATATATATATATATATATATATATATATATATATATATATATATATATGTATAATGCATAATATATTATGAGTTATGAATATTATTTATTAATATATTACGTTTTATAATACATTTTTTAAGCATTTGATTCAAGTATATACATTTCTAATAAATAAGTGTCATATTCAATTATTCCTTTGTGTCAAAATAGCACTTCAAATTCATTATTAATAAAAATTATAGTCAAATCAAATACGGAATTAAAATTAAATCATGGAAGTCGTTAAATCATAAATCAAAATTCTGCCGTTTCATTATCTTAGGAAAATGAAGACTAATATGCTTCAGACTGTGTCAGGTCGATTAATCGTAAATTATATTTGTTCCACACTGACACAGATGAATGCCTCCAGATAAAAAGATTAATTTAAACAAGCAGGAAATCCGATGTAATTGGAAAAATTATCTGGAAACATAAATTGATTTTTGTTTTCCTTGAACAGGGATTCGATTTCACTATACTTTATTAGGATTTGTTTGAATTTGTTAACGGGTTAAATTAATAAGAATTAAAATTATATCATGAAAATATATTGATCATAAACTAAAGATTGTTGTTTAATCATAATAAAAAAGTTACGATTAGTAGGCTTCAAATTGTGTCACATTCATTACTCTAAAAATTATAGCCCCAACAGTGGCTGAGAGGTTCTGCACTCAAAACTGGTAGATGGGAGGGTCTGGGTTGGAACCCAATCGCTACCGTCGAATTAATCTTTCGGTGTTTTCCGTGGTTTTTTTCTAATCTTGCGTTAATATGGATTAGGTTCCTTTAGAAAAACCAACACAGAGGGCAGTGGAGATATCGACAGTGTTTATGTATCGACCAAGAAAAAGTGAAATAAAGTGTCTGGGTATAAGTTATCTTAATATTCAAAATATCACATAACCAACTTTATTTTATACTATTGTGTTGTCCCAAAAATTAGCGCCGTTTGGGAAAATTAATTTGTATCGGAAAATTCTATCATTTAATTATTAGACATTAATTCCGATAACGAATTTCTAATAATTAATGGGCAGAATTGTCTGGTATGAATTATTTTTCTCAAACGGCACGAATTTTGTGGATACCCCACTATTACATTAAAGTACGTTAGAAAAATACCAAATGTTAATCCCAACAAAAGCTTGATCATAAATCAAAATTGTGTTTTTCTATAAGCTAGAGAAAGTCAATGAGCCATATGTTCCAGTTCGCATCAGATCAATATTTTGCAACAGCTTAGCTCTGCCTCAGATAAATGCAGCGGAAAAAACACACAGGCCTTCACTCTTTTATAAAAAGTTAAATATAATTGGGAAAAATGTCTGGAAACATGAAGTCATTTTTGCACTCGCAAAGGCTTTGCCGTCGAAAAAGTTTTTGTTTAGAAATCAATATTCAGAATGAAATATTTATTATCTACGTCTACATTATAGAGAATGAACTGTCGTTTAAATAAAAGAGTAACCCCTTACTAACTATCTTACGAACACGTGACTCGTACAAACCGATCACTAATAATGTCAACTAGTTATTGCGACACATAAATTATTCTTCGAAAGTCATGTACATAGCTTTTCAAATTTTATATAATCTGGTAGCCAGTAAAATTTCTTGTTGCCAGAAAAATAAAATATTTTCAAAAAGAACAAGTTTTTCTTTCTTTTTTTAAGAATTAATTGATTAATTGGAAAAGATAATAACAAGCATAATTTAGAATTATTAATTACATAGTTCAAAATAGTACCGGATTTTTTAATTTTTTTTTTCTGCGATTTCTAGCGTATTTTCGTGTTTTGCTGCGATTTTTTGACATTCTTTGAATGAATCGTGTTTCAATAATTTAGCCCAATATAGTAAATTTTGTCCTATTCTTTAGCGAATTTTAGCGGGTTTTTTTTCGCGCTTCGTTGCGATTTTTAACCTTTTGCACACCACTGACACCTATACGGTGACATAATAAGTTTAATCTCCAAATGACACAATGGCACTGGAATTTTGAAATAAAATTTTTGATTCATTATGTGCACGAACAAATGCATTGACTTATTTTTAAATAATTTTCATGGATAATTCCTGTTTCATTGTGACATTTAGGATTAATTTAGCATGTCACCGTATAGGTGTCAGTAGAGTGCAAAAGGTTAAACATTAGTAAAATGAATCAGTTTTAGTCTTTTAGTACAATATATTAAATCTTGCCCTCTGCTATTTTTGAATTTTTAGCGATTTATAGTTTTTTTTTCTGCGTTCCGCTGCAGGTTTTTGACGTTCGTAAATGAATTCGGTTTAAATTTTTTAACCCAATACACTAAATTTTGTCCTCTGCGATTTTTTGAATTTTTAACGAATTTTTGCATTTTTTCGTGTATTGCGCATCTTGGACATTCATAAAACGAATCAGGTTTCGATAGTTTAGCCCAATAAAACAAATTGTTTTCTCTGCAATTTATATATTTTTTTTCCAGAATGTTTTATGGAAAAAAACTTGGTCACCAGTAGAGACCTGGTGACCATATTTGTCAAGCCATGGCTCATGTACGTATGGAAATTCTAACAAACTTCAAATTTTCGCTTAATTGTGATGTCATATGCGAATTCTTCAGTACATTTTACTTCGATACCATCCGGAAGTCCTTCGGGGAATAAATTTAGGAATGATACAGAAGTAAAATTTTTATACATTTTTAATAGTTGCAAAATAAAATGCATTGCAGATAGTTAAATAAACATAAATGAAAAAGTACTTGAAGAAATTAGTTGAAAAGTTCGATTCGTATATTTGAAACTTGTAGAAATCGACTTCTGTTAAAAATTTTATAGGTTACAAAACATATTTTTTCAAATGATGATTTCGTAATTTACATTTTTAATGTGTCCAGGGATTGACAAATACGGTCGCCAGGTCACCAAATATTTTTTTCAACCGACCAAGTAATTTAATTTGACGGATTTTTTTTTTTTTTTTTTTTTTTTTTTTTTTTTGTATAAAAATTTACGAAATGAGCACAAGCGACATTTCTTCTCCCCCCCCCCCCAATAATAAAAAATAAACTTAAAAAACTATGGCTACCTAATTTTATCAACTTTGTAAAGCAGTGATTTTTTCTCAAACTCATGATTTCCAGTAATGTTTTTATGTCAGTGATTTATTGGAAATAAAATTCCAATTGTAATTTGAAAATTTATTCATCTACCAAAAAGAAATCCCTTCATTATTCAAAATTTAATCTTTATTACAGGGTTCGTACGCTTTTACCACAATTTTTCACTAGAATTTTTCGTCCTATTTAAATGCAGAAAAGTATTGCAAATCTTGCAATTAAACGAGGTGTCTATAACTTCTCTTATTTAAATATTAAATAGAAAAATTCTATTAAAAAATTGTGGTAAAAGCTTACGAACTCTGTTATTACTTTTATTGAACAAAACTTTATTGATCACAATTCATGCAGAGTATACTAAATATAAATCAAACCAAAAAAAACCTAATAATATTATGTTTGTTTATGTGAGTTAAGTGATATGCTTTATGACATGTGAGATTGATGCCTATGGCCAGTCTAGCTTTGGCTCAGATAAGAGATGTCAGAATAAATAAAGAAATTTATATACTTTGAGGAGAATCAATCATAATTGAATAAGAAGTTTGAAAGCATAAAGTAGTTTTTGCCTCCCTAAAAGACAGTACGATTTTTTTTAAATTTGCGTTTGGGAAACATTCTCTAAAAAGTCGAGATAATTTATTAAATATTATATTCAACACATTCTTGACCGGTTACGACTTAACTCGTGTTTGTTTCACCCAGTATCATTGACTAAGGGCGTGGTTTAACTTTGGCTCAGGTAAGATATGTCAGAAGAAATAAAGAAATTTATATACTTTGAGGAGAATCAATCATAATATTTTTGCCTCCCTAAAAGACAGTACGATTTTTTTTTTTAAACTTGAGTTTGGGAATATTCTCTAAAGAGTCGAGATAATTTATTAAATATGATATTCAACACATTCTTGACCGGTTACGACTTAACTCGTGTTTGTTTCACACAGCATCATTGACTAAGGGCGTGGTTTCTATCTTACAGAAAATGCATTTATATTATGTTGCCCATATATATATATATATTTAGATTCTAAGACGTTTTATAATGAATCCGTACATTGCATTATATTTACTGATGCATAAACTATAAAAACCTATCTAGAAGACCATATAATGAAATACTTTCAGTAGAGGGTGGGGCTTCAGTAGAGGGCGGAGCCAGTTTAGCTTTGGCTCAGGTAAGAGATGTCAGAAGAAATAAAGAAATTTATATACTTTGAGGAGAATCCGTCATAGTATTTTTGCCTCCATAAAAGACAATACGATTTTTTTAAAACTTGAGTTTGGAAAACATTCTCTAAAGAGCCGAGATAATTTATTAAATATTATATTCAACACATTCTTGACCGGCTACGACTTAACTCGTGTTTGTTTCACCAAGCATCGTTGACTAAGGACGTGGCTTCTATGTTACAGAAAATGCATTTATATTACATTGTCCATATATATATATTTTTAGATTATAAGACGTTTTATGTCGAATCCATGCATTGAATTATATTTACTGATGCATAAACTATAAAAATTTATCTATAAGACCATATAATGAAAGACACAGTAGAGGGCGGAGCCAGTTTAGCTTTGGCTCAGGTAAGAGATGTCAGAAGAAAAAGAAATTTATATACTTTGAGTAGAATCCATCATAGTATTTTTGCCTCCCTAAAATACAGTACGATTTTTTTTAAACTTAAGTTTGGGAAACATTCTCTAAAGAGTCGAGATAATTTATTAAATATTATATTCAACACATTCTTGACCAGTTACGACTTAACTCGTGTTTGTTTCACAAATCATCGTTCACTAAGGGCGTGACTTCTATCTTACAGAAAATGCATTTATATTATGTTGTCCATATTTTTTTTTAGATTATAAGACGTTTTATATCGAATCCATACATTGAATTATATTTACTGATGCATAAACTATAAAATTTATCTATAAGACCATATAATGAAAGCCTTTCAGTAGAGGGCAGAACTTCTACTGTTTTAAAATCAAGATTTCATACAAAATCACAGGTTAATAAAATGTTAATTTTAATATCGATTTGCACCAGAATTTTTGTACAAAAAAATTACTTTTATAACTTTTGTGAGATACAAATTCGCTGGTTTACAAAGTGTTAAAATAAAATGTCTTAAAGATTTATTTAAATATGCCGCTTTTTTATTCTTCCTTCGCGAAAAGTGTAGTGGTGTTTTATTTATACCGCTTAATCCAGAATTACTGTAATTGCACCAGAATTTTTAATATAATTTTACTTTTATAATGTACGTGATGCAAAGCATTTATTTATTTAAAAATCAGTTTGTTCGTAAATTTTAGTGGCAATCAATCATTTCAACATTTCAGAAACTGAATTACTTTACCCTTGAAAGTTTTAAATGCTCATTTTTCCCATAATGCAGTAGCGTCAGCAAGGTATATAAAATCGAATTTCAAATATTCAGTCAAAATTTTATTTATAAACCAAACATTTATTTCATTATTCAAAAATGAACCTCTATTAAAATTATTTTGTAAAGTATTGAAAAAATTTGATACAAATCCTAAATATAATTCATTGACATATTTTGTTCATTAATAAATTTTGTTTTGTTCGATTAACCCAGCAAATTTGTCGTCTTCATCTTCTTTATCAACTTCTTCAAAACATATCAGATTGATGTTTGAGGCCAGTTTAGCTTTGGCTGAGATAGGGACTGCAAGAAGAAATAAAGAAATCTATGTACTTTGTAGAGATTCAATCATAATTGGAAAAGAAGTCTCAAAACACAAAGTGCTTTTGCGTAAAGACTACTCGATTTTTTTCTTTCAATAGAACTTGTGTCTAGGAATATTCTGTTAATCTTCAGGATAAACTTTTTGAATAACATATTTTGGTAAAAAGCTAAAACCTTTTTGAAATATGCCTTTTTTTTTGTTTTAAAAGTAATTTTTCCGGTAATACATCAGCATCAGTAAATTATTTTAAATCGAATTTCAAATGGAAGTCAAAATTTTAATCATAAATCAACTATTCCTTCCATTATTCTAAATTTAATTTCTGTAACACATATAATGTACAAAACTTTATTGAACAAAATTCATAAAAACTAAACATACATCACTTAAGATTTTCAACCATAAATCAAAATTATTTCGCTGGAATGTATGAGCAGTTATTTTACCATCTGCTTTAAAACGTTATATGTAGATATCTGGGGCCAGTTTAGTTCTACAACAGATAAGACCTGTCAGAAAGATATAAGAAATTTATGTATTTGTGGAGAATCAAATATAACAGAAGAAGAATTCTCAAAACATAATATGATTTTGTATTTAAAAGGATGTTATCCTATGTATTTTTTACATGCTTTTGGGAAGTTTCGTTTTAAAGTAAGTTTTTTTTTCTTTCTTTCTTTTTTTTTTTTTTTTTTTTTTAAAGTAAAGATGATTAAACAAATAATATATTTCAGTAAAAATTGAAAGGAAAAAAAATCTCCTTTTTTCAGTTTCCTGCAGTTATATCGTCGCTACTATGTCAAACTATCGAATGTGAAAAAATGCATTTTTCATTACTTTTAAAAATGGGCCGATTCTTACCACTAGATTTTAATACTTTTCTTCACCACAGGGCCTATTTTTTATATTAAGAAATTTCGAATCCGTACCAGAAATTTCAAATAGAAATCTTTGCTCCATTTAACGGTAGACATTTTGCGATTACTTTAAATAAATAAAAAAAAATATATCGCAAAATTTCCGGTATGAATTTGCCCTCGCTGAATAAAAAAGGAAGGCCAAACTGGCAACCAACCCTATTCTTCATAGAAATTTTAATAGTATTTTTACTAGGCGATGAATTCTAATACAAATTAGTGGTTGCAAGCGGCCCACTTTTAAAATGTCATAGAATACATAGAATATTGCGTATATAGGTTCATTGTGATATGGCGCTTTTTTAATTACTTTTGGGGTTCATTGGTTAAGTTCAGTATAAAGAAGGGGAATGGGGGTCTAGTCTCCCCTCTTAATATATTGTCTATTTCTTTATTTTTCGATTGGCATTATTCTTTGAATTAAGAGTATAACATACAATTAGTGTGAATAGAGTGTGAGCTGAATGCCACCAATTTAACTGGGCACTTTCTTTTTATTTTAAATACGGTCAGTTACATTTTATTAAAAGCAAAAGACATTTTCGAGCAATGTACTTATGTTATTCAAGTATTTGAAATCAAATTTGAAATCGAAATTAAATTTTTACTAACGAATCCAAAATTTCTGTAGTATGAAAAATCTGATCTACATTAAATTTTTTAATCGAAAGAATTTTATTGAATATATCTGGTAAAAAAACTAAATAATTTAAATATAATAATAATAGTAATAAGCCTCTGTTATATTAATTTCAAAAGAAATTTTCTACTTATGAATTTACGAAACTAAATTATTTGATATCAAATTTCAAATAGAAGTCAAAATTTATTATTTATTAAATATAAAAAAAATATTTTGCTATACAAAATCTAATAATTATTATAATAATGTTATCGAACAAAACTTTAGTGAATAAAATTCATATGAAGACTAAATATAAATCACAGAAAATGTGTTTCTTCATAAATCAAAGTTCTTTCGTTGGATTATGTGAGCGAAATCATCGTATCATAATGCTCCGAAATATGCCAAGTTGCCATCTGTGGCCTGTTTAGCTCTGACTCGGATAAGAGCTGTCATAAGAAATAAATAAATTGATATACTACTTGTGGAAAATCAATCATAAACGGATAAAAAAGTCTAAAAACATAAAATATTTTTTCATCCGTAAAAACCTTTTCTTTCTTTGTTTGTTTTTGTTTTTGTTGCTGCATTTTGCGTTTGAGAATATCCTGATTAAAAGAAAATATATATGAATTTGATAAATAATATTTTCGCGAGCAACAATTGAAAAAAATCTTTTATGTCTTTAACGGGCGGTGTCCACAAAAAAGGACACCTAATTTTAATTCCAAAACTGACAAACGGCACCAAGAATATTTAATTAAAACTTTCCTTTTATTAAGTACCGGAAAATATGCAAGTTTTATTATGGAATGAATTCGTTTGTAAATTCTGGTGTCAGTCCATTATTTCATTTTACAAACAGACTAAGTCCGCGCCGGAACAGGTTAAGTCGGTTGTGTTCATTAATAAAATTATTGATCTTTTTTGACGGATTTACATTCGTAATGTGTTTAAAATCAAAGACAATTTTTCATCAGAAATTGCCCACAAAAACTCTTCTAGTGAAAGCAATAGAATTTTGTTGAAATTCTACAGTCACTTCAAACTTTTTGATTGAAAAAGATCACATACGGACTAAATACGAAATTACGGAATATACATTGATAATAAATAAACATGCTTTCGATTTAGATTATGTGAACATGAGTCATTGTATTATATACTTCAAAACATAATTGTTGTTAATTTAGCTTTTAGGCAACAAGAAAGAAAATTATCGAACAAAAATAAAGCAATGGATATAGCCATGGAAAATCCATTCTAGTTATCTAATTTATTTTAATCTTTTATTTAAAAACAAAGACAGAAAATCATGCGTTATGTATAGATTATGAAACACCTTTTCAACACTTCCAGAATACTTTAACAAAACCCCCGATACATTCACGGTCAAAATTTGTGAACCAAAAATATTTTCGATCCCTTCACCCTCACGGACTAAACAACTTCTCATAATTGTAATTGTATCTACCACCACTTTCACTAAACAAAAATATTTTAATGCATTTTAACAGCACACTTGGAAGAGAAATTTAATATAAAATTTGTATTTGAAGAATAGTGGTGCGAATAGATTATAAAAATAGTTGTTAGTGGCAGCCGTGATATTATGGTTTATTCAACGAATTTATCAGGCCCGAGATTATTTTATAACCCCTTAATCGTCGCGTCCGTTATCTTCACGGGCAGTCATTTCTAAACAAATTTTGTCGCGCCTGTAGGGGTAGGTAGTGCCTTCTTAGGGGCAGTGCAGGCTCCTTTTTTAAAATTCAGACAGTTTGACTCCCACCAGTTTTTTAGAATAGTGTCATTGGCCTTATTCTCGCATTGTGTAATCTGTCATTAAGTAAGGCGAATATTTCTAGATCAAAAAAGTGGTGGCAATCAAGCAATCCGAATTAAAAAACTTCGCGTGTACCAAGAAAGCCATATATAAGGTAAGTAAAATTGTGATTGTTAAAAATTTGTATCCATTCTGATTATTTTACATTAAAAAAATACACTTTTCCTTTTACTATTTCAGACTTTCATGAATAATAAAATGGGATTAAAAAAAATCGACGAATTTTCAACAAATTTTCCGAAAGTTACGCGACGTTTGAAGAGTTAATAAGGCGAAATATGATATGTAACTAAACAATTTGGAAAACACATAACACATTTGAAAACCCAATTTCAGCAATTACCATCTGTAGTCGGAAAAGTATCCAAATTCTTTTGTGCAGCAGTGTATATCAACTATAGGATTTATGCACAACAAGTAATAGGCAAAAACTTAGTATAATTTCAAAACGCGTACAACAGATTAAAAAAAACTTTCAGCAATTTTCGTTAATAGAGAGTACTGTAACCGAATTCGTCTGTGTGTCCCTTTAAATGAATATTATGAACACCGTAGTTTGTATTGCAACTTAGTGATAAGCGAGTATATAAATTTCAATATGTTTGAACACTAGAACACGGAAATTTTACTCAAGTTTTATAAAAATAATTTACACCAGAAATTTTATTAAAACTATTTAACTAATTTATTTAACTTAATATTGCGTGGTTTATATTTCTCTTTCTTTAAACAAATTTTTGATTCCAATCAAAAAATATTTATTTGGTAACGGTCAGAATGACCGCTGTGGTCGTTCTAGTGTTAAATAATGTAACATTTATAAAATACACCGCAAACGAATTTTCCCCATAGACCGTAATGTGACGGAATTATTTTGAGTGTCCCTGTAAATTAACTATAAACGCAACAAACTTCATTTTCAATACCACAGTAAATATCATTAACGTATATCAATTGCTGGACAATACGAGTATATATACGCGAATTAGAGCACGGACAAAAGAGCCAATCAAACCGAATTCATAAACACTTTTCAACTATGTTTAAAAGTGTTAAAAATTGGGTTAGGAATGTCTTAATGAAAGTAAAGGAGGATTTCGAAAAATTACATTTTGTGGTAATTCTTTTTTTTTTTTTCATTTGCGTTAGTTATATTTCTCTTTAATGTAATAGATTTCCTCAAAATGCATTTTCATCAATAGAGTATTTAAAATCAAATTTCAAAACAAAGTCAAAATTTGAATGAAGAAACAAAAAAAAAAAAAAAATTAATTCAGCGTTCTCACATTAATGAAAGTTGGAAAGTGTTCATGGTTTGAAAGTGTTTAACTTCGGAACAGATGTGTTACACTCACGCTAAAATGTAAACAAAAGATTGGCGACTGTTTGGTTGGCGCGATTTCCAAGACTGCGCCAAACGAATAACTTAATACAATGGCTAGGTTGCCATTAAAGTTAAAAATCCCCTAAATTTGGCGACTTTTTTCTTTTTTTTAACCGATTATTATTATTTTTTTTTTTTTTAGCGTGAGTGTAAAGCATCTAAGCCTTAACTTCTAATCATCGCGTTATTTTTAGTAAATTTGTCGACTTTTTTTATTGTCACATTTTACTATTCATAAAATTCTACGGCGTTTTCAATATTTTTTACTGAAATTATTTTGCCACCAAAAATTCTGAAATATAATATTCGGTATATTTAATTGCAAAGTTTTTGTCATTAAATAAAGTATTTTTTAACATATTAAAATAGTGGTAGCTTGGAAGGATTTTTTTTCATACACTTTTATTTTGAATATATATATACAGTAAAATCCCGTTACAACGAACTTCACGGGACCGCAAATTTTATTCGTTGTAACGGGAATTTCGTTGTAACGGAATTCAATAGAAAATTAAACATTTCAATTCAGATCCTCATATCATAGTTAATTATAAAAATATAGTAGTATAATACAAATTAGTAGATAATTAATTATTAAAAATAGTAATAAAAATTAGTAGTACCTTCTAATAACGTAAAGTTAGTATAATACAATGTATAATATTTTTTATAGAACTGAAAAATTGACTTACCACCATTTCAATGATCTTCAAATTGTACAAGAAAAAATTTAATGCAGAAAATCAGTGATTTTTTTTTGTACAAGGGAGTTTGAAGCTGCGGACAATACAAAATTATGTACATGATTAATATTAGAAAAAATGTTATCTGGTACACTGCTCTGTAAAGAAATAAAATTGCGTACTCTTTCTAAGCTTTCTAAGGCTTCAGCAGATGTAACTTTTGAAACCTCATTTTCTTCATCTTCAGAACTTTCTTCATCATTTTCTAAAATGCGATCATCAACAATAGACTGCACAATATCTGTCTCTGTTAATGAATAACAAGTTGCAGCATTGTCATCTGCAGTTAAAAAATCTTTAAAGCTTATGCTTTGAGACACACCAGATTTTTCTTTTACTAAGTTCCAAGTGGATTCGATCTCATATTCGACTGTCTGCTCCTCATCATGTACTACATCGCTAGATCCTTGAGCCGTCGATTCTTTATTTAAATCCTGGTCAATCTGCGCGTGTTTCCAACAGTGGGCTATTGTTTTCTGGCTTATATCATCCCACGATCCACAGATCATATCAATTGCCTCTTTCATGTTGCACTTTCTGTTTACGTTATTTTGCAGATCACAGAGAATGCGTTTTAATAACATAGTTTTGTATCGTGATTTTACGGCTCTGATAATGCCTTGGTCAAGAGGCTGAAGTATTGCAGTACAGTTAGGCGGGAAATACTCTACACGAATGTGATTCAATATAGGAGGATCATTGTGTGCTGTGCAGTTGTCTATGAGTAGAAGAATTTTACGTTTTTGTTTTTGCATATCTTTATCAAAATTTATCAGCCATTCATTAAAGAATCCTTGCGTCATCCATGATTTTTTGTTGGCTTTGTAGATGCATGGTAAGGACTTAAAATGTTTGAAACAACGGGGTTTTTCAGATTTGCCGATTATGAGTACTTTTCGTTTTTCTGTTCCTGATTTGTTGCAGCAAAATAGGGCTGTAATCGTTTGTTTGGAAAGCTTTCCTCCAATACACTTGTCTCCTTTTAACGCTAAAGTCTTCCTTGGTTCTAACTGAAAAAATATTCCGGCTTCATCGGCATTAAAAACATCGTTAGGACTATACGTCTTGATTATTTTTTGTATTTCACCTTTACGCCATTCGTTTACAAATTCAACTGGGACGTCTTTTGCTTCTCCTGAAATGCATTTTGCCACTATACCGTATCTTTCTCGGAATCGATTCAACCATCCGACACTGGCTAGAAAATTTTCAATGTTTAGCATTCTTGCAAATTCCAAACCTTTTTCTCTAATTAAAGGGCCACTTAGAGGGATGTTTCTAGAACGAACATCCATAAACCATTTGTAAACAGCACTATCCACATCTTGAAACTGGGCATTTCGAATTCGTTTTCTGCTTGGATCAAAGACTTTAACTTGAATTTTTTTCAAAATGCTTTCTTTATCTTTTAGAAAAGTGGATAAAGTAGACGGCGAAATTCCATATTTGCTAGCAACATCAGATTTTTTCATTCCTTTCTCAACTTCAGAAATTATGGCTTTTTTTTCTTCCAAACTAAACTGTTTTCGCTTAACAGCCGCCATTTTATGACCTACTGGTAAGATGAAAATTTTCAAACTGATTTCGAGCTTTGGAAATTCCTTTGCGAAAGTTATTCAGGTAGGGAGGTGAGGGAAGGGGGAATGTGCAATACTCATTTCACGTTTTGTTAAGTTTGCCTACATTGGTTACAGCTTACTTGGACTTCCAAGAAAAAGGGGTGGAGAAAAGGGGAGAGCGAACAAAGGAAACATTCCTTCTGCAGTGAAATGCCTATGCACACCGATTTTACAACAAAGCTCGGAGAAAAGCGATTGCTTTAGAGATAAGCTTGATTGTCCCTAAGACTAGGCATCGAAAACAAAAATTGTCAAGCGATAAAAATGTACAACTGAAAGTATTTGCCGTGTCATATTATTTCGTTCTAACGAGATTATAAAAAATTGAATATTTCGTTATACTGAGATTATGTTAACATTATTTGAATACATTTCAAAACGGGACTCGCTTGCATTTCGTTATAACGGGATTTTTCGTTGTAATGGAATTCGTTGTAACGGGATTTTACTGTATATATATATATATATATTATATATATATTCAATATATTTAATATATTCTGGATATTCATATATACATTCAATATATTCTGTTGTTGCGTTAACGCAACAACAGCAGGTAATGAGTTAAAGAAACGGTGTACTTTACTCAAATTTAAAGTATTCAGGATGTATAATTTTTTTAAAAATCACAATTTTACTTACCTTAAATTTGGCAACACAAGCTACATTAAAAAAAAAAAAAAATCAAATTGCTTGATTGCAACCTTTTTTCTGAAGCAAACATACTTCCTTATTTAATGACATATTAAATAATGCGATAACCCGGCCAGTTGCATTATTAAAAAAAAAAAACTGTTGGGAATTAAACAATCTGAATTAAAAGAATATAACCTATACTGCCCGCGAGGGTCACGCGAGCAACAAAAACTGTTTACAAATTAGTGCCCGTCAGACTTGCCAAGTCTCCGGCTTTTTGGACACCAGTAATTCAGTACAGAAAATCTTGCTTCCTTTAATCGGAACATTTTGCGATTTAAAAGAACAACGTTTTCTCTGAAAAATTACTGGTGTGCAAAAATTCGGAGACTTGGCAACTCTGGTTCCCGTGAAGGTCTCGAGCGCGACGATGAAGGAGTTAAGTCTTTATGTGTCTGTAACATTTTTATTGTAACAAATAAACTTGACTGAACTCAATTCATAAAGACTAATCTCGGAAAACACAAATCATGAAAACCTTTTGCTTCATTACATGATCAAATTCATCTTATTATATCCATATGATTCGAAACATGCCAGGCTGCTGTCTGGCTCAGATAAAAGCTGTCAAATGTAATAAAGATAATCAGAATGCATGAAGAAACTTTCATACTTGTGGAAAATCAATCATAAATGGATAAAAAATGGGTTAAGTGTTTATGTGTCTGTTACATTTTTATTATAACCAATAAACTTGCTTGAAAACAATTCATAAACACAAATTTCGGAAAATACAAATCATAAGAACCTTTTCCTTCATTACATGAGCAAATTTATCTTACTATTGCTATATGATTCGAAACATGCTAGGCTGCTGTCTGGCTCAGATAAAAGCTGTCAAAAAAATAAAGGAAATCAGAATGCATGAAGAAACTTTCATACTTGTAGAAAATCAATCATACATGGATAAAAAATGGGTTAAGTGTTTATGTGTCTGTTACATTTGTATTATAACCAATAAACTTGCTTGAAAACAATTCATAAACACAAATTTCGGAAAATACAAATCATAAGAACCTTTTCCTTCATTACATGAGCAAATTTATCTTACTATTGCTATATGATTCGAAACATGCCAGGCTGCTGTCTGGCTCAGATAAAAGCTGTCAAATGTAATAAAGATAATCAGAATGCATGAAGAAACTTTCATACTTGTGGAAAATCAATCATAAATGGATAAAAAATGGGTTAAGTGTTTATGTGTCTGTTACATTTTTATTGTAACAAATAAACTTGACTGAACTCAATTCATAAAGACTAATCTCGGAAAACACAAATCATGAAAACCTTTTGCTTCATTACATGATCAAATTCATCTTATTATATCCATATGATTCGAAACATGCCAGGCTGCTGTCTGGCTCAGATAAAAGCTGTCAAAAGTAATAAAGGAAATCAGAATGCATGAAGAAACTTTCATACTTGTGGAAAATCAATCATAAATGGATAAAAAATGGGTTAAGTGTTTATGTGTCTGTTACATTTTTATTATAACCAATAAACTTGCTTGAAAACAATTCATAAACACAAATCTCGGAAAATACAAATCATAAGAACCTTTTCCTTCATTACATGAGCAAATTTATCTTACTATTGCTATATGATTCGAAACATGCCAGGCTGCTGTCTTGCTCAGATAAAAGCTGTCAAAAAAATAAAGGAAATCAGAATGCATGAAGAAACTTTCATAGTTGTAGAAAATCAATCATACATGGATAAAAAATGGGTTAAGTGTTTATGTGTCTGTAACAATTGTATTATAACCAATAAACTTGCTTGAAAACAATTCATAAACACAAATTTCAGAAAGTACAAATCATAAGAACCCTTTGCTTCATTACATGAGCAAATTTATCTTACTATTGCTATATGATTCGAAACATGCCAGGCTGCTGTCTGGCTCAGATAAAAGCCGTCAAAAATAATAAAAGAAATCAGAATACAAGAAGAAACTTTCGTACTTCTGGAAAATCAATCATATATGGATAAGAAATTTCAAAACATAAAGTCAGCCTGTAAATAGGCCTGTAAATAGGTAACATGTTTCTTTTTCCCTTTTTTTTGTTTTATTTGGGTAGGGAATGTTCTCATGAAACTATTAGAAGATTTGAGAAATGATACTTTTGAGCGAAAATATTAAAAAGCGTTTTTTATTTGCGTCCGTTCTATTCTTCATATTAAATGTGGATTTTCCTGCAATGCGTTTATGTCAGTCACATGTTTTAAATCAGATTTCAAATGGAAGTCAAAATTTTAGTGATAAATCATAAAAATCCTTTCAGTATTTTGAAATTAATCTTTATTACATTTTTCTATGTTATAATCCAATAAACTTTATTAAGCAAAATAATAGAAAGTAAATTTAAATCACAGAAAAATCTTTGGTCATATATTTATATAAAATATCGTTCAATTATCTGTGTAGACCGTATGCTTTAATGCATATTAGACTGATGCCCGTTGGGTTGGAACAATCAAGAGTTGTAAACATAGATAAAAAGCCTGTAAAAACATTTTTCTTTCTTTCTTTAACTTGTACTGGGGAATATTCTTATATAGGCTAAAGGGAAATTTTCCATTCTTTTTCTTCGATGCATATTACATCGTATCATTAACGCCAGTAAGATATTTGAGATCAGAATAAAAATCGCTGTCAAAGTTTTAGTCATTAATAAATAAATCAGTAAATATAATTTTTTTCAGTATTCAAGATTTAATCTTTTTTTTTTACCATTTCCATGTCATGATTTAACAAATTTTATTGAATAAAATTAAAAAAAATTAAACAAAAAGTAGTTCATTAGCAGGTTTCCTATGTTTCAGGGAATTAAGGGCAGAGCTGCCAAGTCTCCGGCTTTTTGGATACCAGCATTTTTGTACAGAAAATGTTGTTTTATGTAATCGGGACATTCTGCGATTTAAAAGAACAACATTTTTTCTAAAATAATACTGGTATTCAAAAATCCGGAGACTTGGCAAATCTGTAAGGGTTTTGATTACCAGAATTTTCATAAATAATGATCGCTATATAAAACACAGATATTTATTTATCAGTATGAAAGACATATATCATTTTGGGAAAATTTTCATCTTCTTTCTCTGAGGCGTATGAGCCCGCAAGGGATGGTAATCACCGGGGGCAAACTTCCACCAGTAAATTTGAAAAGAAATTTGCTCCTTATTTAAACGTCTTATTCTTGCAGAATTTCTATCATAATTTAGTCATAAATTCTATTTGTCATTACTGATGGAAGTTTGCTTCGGCAGCTCTGTAATTCCGCTATATTATGACAACATAAATAATTCTCCTATCAATGTCAGTCAGTTTGATTACCGTAGGGGGGGGGGCAGAGGATTGGGGGGGACATATCACCAGTAAATTTGAATAGAAATTTTCGCCTTATTTAAATGGCTTATTGACGCAGAATTTGTGTCATAAATAAGGCAAAAATTTTTATTCGTTTTTATTGGTGCAAATTTGCTTTGGCGATATTACAATCTCTTTCCCTGACATTGATAAGAGTTTATCTAGTAACAATATGGCAGACCCGCAGGACTTGACTACCACCAAGTCAGTCTTACCAGTAAAAATGAACTAGCCGTTGGGGGCCACCGTAATACTTACCCATCATGGATATGCATAATGTAAAATATTAAAATAAAAAATGTGTAAACTACTTATAAAATGCATTGCAATTCGAATAAAATCGTGATTTGATGACGTCATAAACTTTAAAGGCTCGATTACTGAATTGCTTAAAAAAAAACATCCTTATAACTCCAAAAACAATAATCCTATTAACTAGCGATTTATTGCATCTGATTAAGCGTCTGATTTCCAATTAAAATATATCTTTTAATTGAAATTTGAATGAAATACAGGGTCATGAAAAATCGAAGAGTGTGGAAATAGGATTACAAATATTTCGGCAACTAATTATCCGATCGACATCATGCTTTATGCAAAATTTGTTTTTTTATTGTCTTTTATATTCACTGCTTAAAATAAACAATTTAGAAAATTTTTATATACCTTTTATCAGAACGAATATTTCGAGAGTCCGAAAAAAATAGTTCCAGATAATCGAGGTTACTGAAATTCAATACTCTTCTTCCCATTATTACATACTAAGTACGTACCAAATTTCAAGTCTCTATCTCAATTTTTTCTGGAGATAGAGCGTTTACAGACACACAAACGGACGGCAAAATTTTTTTTCTAAAAATATGTCTAAAAACGTGTAAATCCGTCAAAAATTTTTTTCGATTTTCAAAACGATTACTAGATTTACCCTATACTACGTATGATGGGTAAGTAACAGACGGACGGCATTTTTTTTTTCTAAAAATATATTTTCCGGAATCTCCAGTGTCTGAAACGTGTAAATCCGTCAATTTTTTTTTTCTATTTTCAAAACGATTACAAGACTTACCCTATACTACGTATGATGGGTAAGTAATAGATATTTGTATCTTAATTATAATAGAAAATTTGCATAAGGCATTTAAATAAGGAGAAAATTTCTATTCAAATTTATTGGTGGAAGTTTTCCTCGTTTGTAATCGGCCCGCGTAAAATGTTCCGTTGAAGCTTCACCATTAGTTCTATGAGCTCATCCATAATGGCAAGCTAACCAAGTTTTTACCCAATGTTATGCCCAATTAAATTCTATTGCCCGTATATCTGTCATCATCGCAATGCGCAGGCGTTAATCAGGACATTAACCGAGGTAAATTAAAAACAGCCGCCATCTTCTGACTACCCCCTCAGTTACTTTCCTCGCAACCTATAGATACTACACCGTCTCAATCTCTTTATTTATATATATATTTTTAATACATATGTTTTTTTTAATGTAAAAATGAGTTTTGGTATTTTTAGTGGGCAGTCTAAAGAAAAGTATATTAAACGTAAACAATGTATTAGCGTTTCCTTACAAAAAAAAAATGATTTTCACCTATATTTTGTAACCCGTGTTTGATCCCCTGGATCTCTTAAAAGACCAGAGAATTTATCAAATATTATAAGTGAATAAAACATTCAAAAACTTAAAACCACTAAAAACCTTTTAACCACTCAACCTTTTAACCACTTAAAAACTTTTTAATATTCCACCTTTTAAATATTTTAAATGTGAATTTTCCAGTAATGCATTAGCGTGAGTAACGTAATTTAAATCGAATTTCAATTTAATAGAAATTTAAAAAATAAATAAACATTTCTTTTGTCTTCGAAAATTTAATCTGTAAAATAATATTAGAAAAAAACTTATGTAATTTGTCATTTTATGGAAAAGTATTCATGAAATTTAAATGTACTTCAAGGCACAAATTTTAGTCATAAATAGAAATCAATTAATAATATGAGCAAATTCATCCTATTATAATTTTCAACATATGTCAGGAATGCTGTACATTCGATTCTGTGCCCAGATAAGCTTTGGTTCAGATAAGACTAGTAGAAAAAAAATATAGAATTTTATATACTTTTAGAGAATAAATCGTAATTGGATAAGGAATCTCAAAACATGAAATATTCTGCAGCCAGATAAAAAGAAATGTGTAGAAGCCGCTTTGAAACACATTGTAATTTGATTTTTTGTGATTTGACTTTCTTAAACGTAAAGAGGATTATAAAAAACATATTGGGTTTAATATGTGTAACAAAAAAAAAAAAAAAAAAAAAAAAAAAAAAACTTTTTTATTTTAACTTAAGTATCTTAAAATTTCTTAAAAGTAAAGAGGATTTGACAAATATTGTTATTTCATATTTAATCTGCATTTGCATTTTTGTCTATTTTATAAATTATTAGCAATTTTATGGAACATAATTCTTAAAGGCTAAATCTAAATTATAAAACAAAAACATGACCGTAATCACCGTCTCCTGAAAACCCGGTCTGGGCTCTGACACAAAAATTGCGGCTGTCGTAGGCAAATTTTTTTAAGCTTGTGAACCCTATCCACACCAGTATGATCTAAAAGTTTTCTTTAACTTTATTGATCTCAGAAATATAAGGCGAAAGAAACTTTTAGAAATTGTTGGTGTTCAAATTCCAGGGTCCGTACAAACGCTGAAAAATATCCGACTACGATCGCCGCCATTTTTGTATCAGCGCGCAGTCTCAGTATTCAGGTGGCAATTCCGTGAGTAATGCTGAACAATCTATGGCGCAGTTTTCACAAATTTATTAACTGATAACCATCTCACAGTTTCAATGTTTACACTGTCGAAAAGGGAGAAAAGTTTACATTCGAATAAAGTTTTTCTGAAAACTGAATTTTACGTTACTGTTTTTTAGGGTTTTAAAAATTAATTTAAAACAAAATTGTTTTTTTTTTCAAATATTAGAAGGCTTTGCCACCTGCGAGCTACGCTAGCCAACACCTACTCATACTCCGCAGCCTCTAAATAACATGCTAATGTGCTCTGTTTTAAAATGATTTAAAAATGGTTATGGAAGATTGAATGATATTATCACGAATGGAGACAGTTTTCTATAATCGTGTTGCCATACTTTTCCGTTTGCATGGAGCAATTTTCGGTACTTATGGTCTCATTCACAATTGCCGGCTGATTTTATGATTGATAAGTAAGATCAATTATACACTCAAAAATCAGTTTTTATAAAATGGTTAGGTAAAAAATCGGACTCTTATAACGACGCTAAGGATAAATAATGTCGTTTTGGGTTCGAGGTTACAAAAATTCGTCTGCTTGGGCATATCATTCAGAACCGCGTCATTGAGAAACACTGTGTATCAGACCTGCCAAGTCTCCGGCTTTTTGGATACCGGTATTTTAGTACAGAAAATTTTGTTTTATTTAATTGTTGCATTCTGCGATTTGAAAGAACAAAATTTTTCTCCAAAAAATTACTGGTGTGCAAAAAGCCGGAGACTGCAAGTCTGCTGTGTATAGAGAGTTTGCGCTTATGTTTTATGTTTATATCGAGTTTTAGATATTTTCAGGAACAGCTATAGATCGTGCATGAATTCTTTTCTCTATTTTAATGCACTTTCATGCATATTTTTCATGTTATTTTTAAAATGTAAAATGATTGTTTTAACCCCTTAATCGTCGCGCTCTTTAAGTGTAAGCTACTTTTTAATAATTAAGATTGCTTGATTACCACCAGTTTTTTTAAGTAGAAATATTCGGCTTATTTAATAGCCAGATAAAGCAATGCAAGAATAAACCCAATTATACTATTTTAAAAAACTGGTGGGAATGAAACATTCTGAATAAAACAGACGTCGCTTACACTGCCCGTGAATGTCTCGGGCACGACGATTAAGGGGTTAATTAATAAGTATCTACGAATTTTCTAATATGTATTTCTCGAATGGTAATTCGTACAAAATAAATCGTGTACAAAATATATTGTTTTAAGTATTTTACACATGCATTTATTTATCTGCTCTGTATTTATGTTGCATCAAGTGATGAAATACATAAATAAACTTGCTAGTTGTGCTACTTTTACGTCATGTTAGTCCTACTGTATCGTCTCATGAATATTGTGCATAGGAAAATCGTTTTAAATGTATATTTTCAATAAATCACGTAAATTTAACAATTAAATGTGTTTCACATGTAATAATTTAATTATTTTAAGGTTTTATTTCTTCTTAAATATTCACATCTAAATACACTTTTTTATGACGAAATATTCCTATTTCCTGCTTTTAACACGGATCATTTAATTATTATTTTAATGTTTTATTTGTGTTTTTAATAGTCATATGTAAATGCATTTTTAAATTGTAAGGAAATATTATTATTTGCGCTGTTTTAGAATTTAACATCAATTTGAAAAAATAACCTAAAAAATAGTCAAATTCGTAAAGATAATTGCACACTTTAAATTGTACACCGCACGTTTGTCAAGCACGTCCATCCAAAATATGTTTAAATGACTACGCATAAGTTTTGTTCCTATAAATTTTTTTCAATGGAGGTATTTTGACCGACTTCAACATTAAATAACTCTTAAATATTCCTTAGATTTAAAAAACTGTCTGCTTCAGTGTGTTTATCGAACATTTTTCTTCAACACAACCAATTTTCATGTTTTTATCTGCAGTAGTTTTTCAATATTAGCCGAGAAAGACTGAAAGACTTCCGATCATAAAGAATTATTTTTCAGCGGTGAGAACGTTAATTACTATTTTTTTTTTTTTTTAATAGAGAGATATCTCTACCGCTTGGAGCCCGATTGTGGCAGATCAACCTGTTTGCACTTAACACAATTTAATTAGTTCAGCATTCGTTTCCGACTAATATTCTATAATGAAATTAAATATTGATAAACAAGTAAATAAATAAAAAAGAAAACTGCCCAGTTAAACTGAGGGCATTGAGCTCACAGGCTATTCACACTAATTGTATATTATACACTTATTTCAAAGAATTTGAAATAAGCCCCTCGAAAAATAAAGAAATCGACAATATATTAAGGGGGAATCATCCCCCGTTCCCCCACCCCCTTATAGTTAACAATTGAACCCCCAAACCTAATCAGGGAAGCCCTTTATTACAATGAACATATATACTAAATTCGAAGCAAATCGGATAATTCTGCATGAAAAACCCATTTATCTAAATTAAGTGGGATTACCCCCCCCCCGTATCCCCCTTTATACTTAACCAATGGACCCCTAGACTAACCAGGGAAGCTCCTTACCACAATGAGCCTATATACAAAATTTGAAGAAAATCGGATAATTCTCCATGAAAAACACATTCATCTAAATTAAGGGGGGAGGATAAGCCTCCCCCTTTACCCTCTTTATACTTAACCAAAGAACCCCCTAAACTAATCAGGAAAGCGCCTTATCACAATGAACCTATATACAAAATTTTAAGAAAATCGCATAATTCTGCTTGAAAATCGCAGTTATCTAAATTAAGGGGGGCAGCCTTCCGTTACCCCCTTTATACTTAAACAATGAATCCCCAAAACCAATCAGGAAAACGCTTTATCACCATTAACCTGTATACAAAATTTGAAGAAAATCGGATAATTCTGCGTGAAAAACACATTTATCTAAATTAAGGGGGGATTAGCCCCCCCCCCCTTTCCCCCTTTATACTTAACCAATGAACCCCTAAAACTCTTCAGAGAAGAGCATTATCACAATGAACCTATATACAAAATTTGAAGAAAATCGAATAATTCTGCATAGAAACTCATTTATCTAAATTAGGGGGGGTTATCCCCCCTTTCCCCCTTTATACTTAACCAATGAACCCCCAAAACTATTGACAGAAGCGCATTATCAAAATGAACCTATATACAAAATTTGAAGAAAATGTGATAATTCTGCATGAAAAACCTATTTATCTAAATTATGGGGGGTTAGCCCCCCATTTCCCCCCTTTATGCTTAACCAATGAACCTCCAAAACTAATCAGGGAAGCGCCTTATCACAAGGAACCTATAAACAAAATTTAAAGTAAAACGGTTAGTTCTATCAAGAGTTATCGCGTTACGTACATACATACGTACGTACATACAGAACCGGCGGGCACATAAGCTCTCAGGCTTTGATAGCCTGTGAGCTAAAAAAAATAAATAAATTGAAATAAAAAATTAAAAAAAAAAATTAAAAAAAAAAACGAAACCGACTTTATTTCTAATTTATTATCCTTACAAACTGTTGCAAAATTTCTCAAGCAAACTATATATTTAAAACACAAGGCTGTTTTTTTTAGCTCACAGGCTATCAAAGCCTGAGAGCTTATGTGCCCGCCGGTTCTGTATGTACGTACGTATGTATGTATGTATGTATGTACGTAACGCGATAACTCTTGATAGAACTAACCATTTTACTTTAAATTTTGTTTATAGGTTCCTTGTGATAAGGTGCTTCCCTGATTAGTTTTGGAGGTTCATTGGTTAAGCATAAAGGGGGGAAACGGAGGGCTAACACCCCATAACTTAGATAAATGGGTTTTTCATGCAGAATTATCCCATTTTCTTCAAATTTTGTATATATATTCATTTTTTTGATAATGCGCTTCTGTCAATAGTTTTGGGGGGGTCATTGGTTAAGTATAAAGGGGGAAAGGGGGGATAACCCCCCCCCTAATTTAGATAAATGAGTTTTTCATGCAGAATTATCCGATTTTCTTCAAATTTTGTATATAGGTTCATTGAGATAATGCGCTTCTCTGAATAGTTTTGGGGATTCATTGGTTAAGTATAAAGGGGGGAAAGGGGGGCTATTCCCCCCTTAATTCAGATAAATGGGTTTTTCATGCAGAATTATCCCATTTTCTTCAAATTTTGTATATATGTTCATTTTTTTTTATAATGCGCTTCTGTCAATAGTTTTGGGGGGTCATTGGTTAAGTATAAAGGGGGGAAGGGGGGGATACCCCCCTAATTTAGATAAATGAGTTTTTCATGCAGAATTATCCGATTTTCTTCAAATTTTGTATACTGGTTCATTGTGATAATGCGCTTCTCTGAATAGTTTTGGGGGTTCATTGGTTAAGTATAAAGGGGGAAAGGGGGGCTAACCCCCATAATTTAGATAAATGGGTTTTTCATGCAGAATTATCCGATTTTCCTTAAATTTTGTATATATATTCATTGTAATTAGAGACTTCCCTGATTAGTTTAAGGGGATCATTAGTTAACTATGAGGGGGGTAACGGGGGGATGACACCCCCTTAATATATTGTTGATTTCTTTATTTTTCGAGGGGCATATTACAAATTCTTTGCAATAAGTATATAATAGACAATTAGTGTGAATAGCCTGTGAGCTCAATGCCCTCAGTTTAACTGGGTAGTTTTCTTTTTATTGAGTTATCTGCCCTGAGCTTTCTACGGATCCGAATTTTCCCATTTTTTACGGCGACAGTGGACGTTCAAAACCATTTTTTTTTAATTTTTCACTCAATTGTACTGAAATTTTTAACACATAGTAATTCATACATTTTCTAAGTATAAATTAAGCAATTTTATTCAAAAATCTGTGTAATTAATTAATTTATTTATTAAAATATATTAATTTATAACTCTAATTAAAAATGCTCCGTGCGCATTAAATTTGGCTTTAAGAACATGGTGTTTTGTTAAATGGTAGCTTTATGTTATTGCACCAACAGTTGGTATGCGTTTTAAAATTGTACCAATATATTGAGTAAAAAAAAAAAAAACTTCCAATATATATATATATATATATAATTATAATATCTATGAATTTCAAAAAACATATCAAGTTCTATTCTACTTAAATCTCCAAAGAGATAATCAATGATACTGTGTATACAGAATACCACATAGCTAATAATTAACATGTGCAAACATAATATTACCATAGCTGATGCTTCAATGGTAATTGGCCAAATTTTACTCATACCAAAAGAATATTGAAAAAAGAAATAGAGAGAAAGGGGAAAAAAAAATATATAAATTGGAGTTGCAATTAAGTAAACACAAATGGATTAACAAATTAAATATGAACCATACACAATGGAAAATTGGACCACATGAGAATTAAATATGAATTGGACATGGAAAAACACATGCACATGTACTCATCAGCCTGGATGCACCCACATGTGTTTTAAATAATAATTCAGTGTTTCATAATTCTACTGGCATAATGCTAAGATCAGTAGAATCATCCAGGTACACTGAATTATTACCAGACAACAATTGGAAATATTAAAATTTGGAAATATTTAAATTGGAAATAAAAAACCATTAAGAAAATACAATATATTTCACTCACATCGATTATCCAAAAAACTGTAATTAACACCTCACTAAATTACCACGAGATAACAGTTTTGAAATAATAAAATTGGAAATATGAACGCGTAAAGTGTAGATAAAAAATTTTACTCACAATAATTATACGGAATCCTTAAAATGTCACAACGTCTACATAATATTCACATCCACATGGCAATGCATCATACATGTTAACTAAGTCGAGTTGAGAGAAATGATTTGTAAGACAAGTTGAGAGCACACTTTTTTTAAAACACAACCCCATAAATGACACCCAATCACAAAATGATTCAAAAACACTCAAAATAATTCTGGTTTTAATACACTTATAACAAATTTATATCCGTGAATATATATTACTCCATCCAATTTTAATTCCTGAAAGTAAAATTAATATACAATCAATAGCTCCCTCTATAGTTAAATTAAATATAATATTAACAATATTATCTACAACTACCTGAAAGGTAAAGTGTCGCCATCTATTGGTATTATAATAGTTCATAATTAATATTTAGTTAAATATCCACTTTATTAGTTACATACTCACTTCATTAGCTTTATTTATATAAATAAACTTTAAAAAACAATACTAACTTGTAGTTTTACTTAAAATTCAAATAAAATATAATACTACTATATGAATAAATCTACACAGAATTAATTCAACTTGCACAGCATTTCAGATATTCTTAACAAGAATATATTATGTAAAAGAGATATTATTTTAATTCAAATTATTTTTGCTGCCAGCTGTGTTAATCCACTGATATTATAGACATTTATTAAATAATTAATGTTTTATTTTTACTACTACTTAAATATATATTAGACTTGTTTTTAAATAATTAATGTTTAATTTATACTACATTGTAAATATATTTTATATTTATAGATTAATTTAAATATCTAATTAAATAATTCATAAACAATTCAAAATATCTCAAAATTTATAATGTTGATAATTAATAGTATTACTACTGTTTTTCAATCAAATTAATGCAATGCAGTAATTAAAATACTTGTTAATTTTAATTATTCATAGACAAAAATAAAAACTATATATATTTATTTATATATATATTGCAAATAGATATATATATATGAGTTATAATCACCAATGTTATCATTGTATAATTTAATTTGTTATTGTATAAGTTAATTTATAAATTTATGAAAACTGCACATCAATAATACCTTAAACAGAGGTGATCGGCAACGCACAATCACAACTATACAAAGTATAAATAATGTTCAATCAAATATTAAATTTCCTAATATGTTATAATTGTAATTATGTATGTTATATTTGTAATTTTCTACATAAAGTGTATATAATGTTCAAACAAATATTAAATATTAAATTTCCTAATATGTTATAATTGTAATAATGTATGTTATAATTATTATTTTCTATATCTTTTGTTATATGTTATCGCACACTAAAACAATAATTTATTACATACCATGTGTATATTTAAATTATATAATAAATGTTATTTAAAAGAGTTGATGATTGAATTTATCATAAAAATAGGATATCCATATATTTTTGCTTGATCTCGAATATATCTAATATTTTTGTTTTTATTTATATCTGAGCATAAGTATTTTATACGATGTAGATAATTGATAATTATATTTTTATAAACAGATTTATGTAAACATGAAGCATAATTGGTAAAAATATTTACTTTAAATGGGAAATCAAATCTCTTATCATAAATATCAAAAATTAATTTATAATTATTAGTAATATTAATTTTTAAGTCAAGAAAGTTTATATTATTATTAATTAAATCATTTTCGCTTAATTTAAGCTGAGTAGGATAAAAATTGAGTGGTGATGTGCAATTTTTTTCATTGAAATAAAATATGATAATGTCATCAATATAGCGATAAAATACATAATCATTGTTCGGACTTATATTTCTTTCATAATAATATAAGTAAAGGTCAGAGAGAATACTAGATGCGGTTCCGCCCTGCGGAATTCCCTGGCATTGTTTATAGATAATATTGTCATATATAATGTAATTATTATGCAATGTAAAATTTAGTAAAGTTTTAAAAAAATTTACTGAAATATGTTCTTTTAATTTTAATTGAGATTTAAATTCTTTAAATAATATACACATTGTTTTATGTAAGTCTTTTATATCAATGTTATTAAATAAATCATTAAAATCCAATGTTTTTATGAATTTTACCGGATTGATATTATGTATTTTATTAATGAGTTGAAAACTATTTTTTAGGCACTGTTGGTTATTATGTTTTAGCGTTATATCATATATCTGTTTTAAAATATTAAGTAGTAAATTGCTTGCATTTTTATTATATGTGTTACAACCGATGGTAACAGTGCGAAATTTAATAGGATTTTTATGAAATTTTGGAATTATAACAAGATAAGGATAATTAAAATTATTACATTTGATTTTTAGTAATTTGTGAAAATTTAATAATTTTCTGTTATTTATTTCAATATTTAATTTAGTTTTATTAAAAATATTACTTGTGTTGATTGCATTGTGAATTAACACTTTATAGTATTCTTTACAAATGATAGCATAATTATTTGGAGATTTATCTACATAAGTAATTATAAATTTGTTTTGTAATTCTGATATATGTTTATTTATGTTTTTAAAAGCTGCATGTGTAATATGATGATAATTTTTTATAATTTCATTTTTTAATTTATCAATTACAGAAAATCTCCATTCACTGAAATATTCGATTGGTTTATTATAATCAACAGCAATTTTATATATAAACAAATCAATATCTTGAATAAACTGCAATATTATGGATTTGATATTACACTTATATGGAAGACGAAATTTTGTGCCATTATGCATTAAGTTTTGTAAAATAGGTTGTTCTACAATATTAAGATCACCAGTAATGATATGACCATGTGTTGTATTTATATACTTTTGATATTTTGGGTCATTACAATAACATGGGTAATTCTTTGAAGAGACCAAATTTTTTGCAAAAGAATTGTAATTTATATATATATATATATATATATATGTTAATTTCACGAAAAAAAGATATATAACTACCAAATTTTCTTTTTATGTACAGTAATGCATGCATATTAATACCAAGTTTTAAAATACAGAACTTTGCTAACAATAATTCTTAATATTAGGAAAATTGGAAAAAACTTAAAACGCCTGGAACGCCTTTTAAATATTATAATTCGACGAAAATTCTCATTTATAGAAAACTCGGTTTAAAGTTTTATTTTTTAGTGTAACTCAATGACGGTGTCAAATTTGAAATGCTTGTAACTTCGAAAGGAATCTTTACAACTGCATGCGATTTTTTGCAAATGTTTCAGTTAAGACTGAAGTATAGTAATAAACCAAAATAACAGAAACGAATTTTTAGTCGATTTTAGCCCAACTGAAGGACCACGGTCCCCTTAATCCTTTGAGGTGCGGTGGTATATATTATATACCACCTAAATTTAATCCGATTCAAACCAGAAACTTTTAAGTTAATTTTACTTTTTTAATTTTGACGAGAAAAAGTTGAAAAATTGCTTATTCTTATTTTCAACTAAATTCTTTCCGTAATTCCGGTGGGGATTCAACGTTACAGGAGCAAAAGTGCTTACCCCTGAAAGGGTTAACCCTTTCCGGCACAGACAAAGTCTGTTCGTAAAATGTGAAATTACTGACTGATACCGGAATTTACAAACGACTTTTTTAGAAAATGTGAATTTCTTATTTTAAGCTTTCATTATAGAAGCAAAATTTTATTAAAATATTCTTGGTGCCGAATGCAAGTTTGGAGTTAAAATTAGGTGTGCCCGGAGTGAGACCACTGTGCCGGAAAGGGTTTCAAAGAAAAATGAAAGCTGTTTATTTGTAGATGTGCCCGCACTAGCTTTTTTGTGAAATATATATGTATATATATATATGTATATATATATATATGTGTGTGTGTGTGTGTGTGTCTGTGTGTGTTTTATGATTTTTTTATTTTTCAAAATGATGACAATTGGATTACTTCCATTGTTGCAGAGAAAAGAGAAATAATAAAAAATATTTAGACACGTGACTGTTTTTTTTTTTTTTGTTTAATTTTCAAGATAAATTTCTGTAAAAATATTTATGAACGTGTACTTTATTTTTAAAAATGAATTAAAATTGATATTTATTATGACGTCAAGAGAATATTGTCTATTTTTATCTTTATGCATTACAACTTCACTGATGTCATTTTTTTAATACAATTAAATAAAAAAAAATATTTTTATTTGAATACATGGTGGTTAAGCATAAAAGTGCGTATATAAAGTACGTGTGAAAAGTTTAAATAGGTGAAAACGACGTTATGCTTTCCTTGAAAGTCATTTTTACACTGATAAAACTAAAAAGAAAAACATATATGATTGCACATGACTTTTTTTTTTCTGATTTTTCACTTCTTAATTATAAAGAATAGAATTGGAACATTTTCTATTAATCCATCTTGATTACATCTCGATTGTTTTTTTTAAGTAAATTATCAATAAGATAAATTAATTTTTTAATAAAAAATTCAGAAAAGTAAAGGATTTCGAAAAAAAAATTTTTTTAAATAGTGTTACGGTTAGAAAAAATGATATACAAAACTTGAAATAATAATTGTTTTTGGAGTTAGGTGAAACAATGTAACGCTGATATTTTATAGGAATTATTGTTGTAGATATATTATAAGTTCTTTTAACAGTTCTTTATTACAGCGACAAAGTCCAATTTCTTTCACTGTGGATTTCTCTGTCGCCGTAAAAAAATTGTAGCCTGTTTTTGGACGAAAACCAAAACTCAGTTGCAACTTTTAGAAATTTATAACGATGTTGACTATGAACAGCTATGGCTTCCTCTTTTATCGCTCTTACATCACTTCTAGATATCTTACAATTTCAATTGTTTCATCATCGAATAGGAAAAAAAAAACATTCGAATGAAATTTATTTGAGAACTGCCGCTCAATTTAGCGAATGTTTAAATAATTTTCAAGCATGAATTATCTTTCTAATCTATCTCAGCAATGACCATTTTTTTGCTTCGATATTGTAAAGACCATTGACCAACTTAAAAAGTGAAAAAAGATAAATCATAAGATAAGATTATCCATAAGATATAGCATTTTGGCGTTAAATGGAAATCTGTCATCAAAAAGTTTAGGTTGAACACAAAACTAACATCATCTTGAATTGGTAGAAATGTGTGCTCATCAGAATATGCTAGGAATTGTATTTTATTATTTTTAGCACTTTCCAACCTAGTTGAAAAGTGCTTATGACTTCGGTTTGTCTGGCCGTCTGCCGTCTGGCCGTCTGGCCGTCTGCCGTCTGTCCGTGCTCTAACTCCCGTAAATATGCTCGGATTGCTTTGCAATTTTTATATGTTATTGTCGTTATCTATAGCATGTTCCCTATTTCAACGGAAGTGTGTAGCACTTATAGTTTTTTTACAGGGACACTCAAAAGAATCCCGTTACATTGCGGTCTATGGGGAAAAATCATTTGCAGTTTATTTAAATAATGTTTCACTACTTTAAACGCATTGAAATTTATATATATCACTAAGGTGCATTAGAAGATGCTTAATATGGAACAGGGTGTGCATAGCACTTATAGTTACTTTACAGGGACAGTCAAAAGAATTCCGTTACATTACGTCTATGGAGAAAAATCGTCTGCGGTTTATTTAAATAATGTTTCACTATTTTAAACGCATTGAAATTTATATAGATCACTAAGGTGCATTACAAGAGACTTACTACGGAATATTGTGTGTATAGCAGTCATCGTTCATTTACAGGGACACGCAAAAGAATTATTTACTGTCTGTTAACAATAATTCCTGGAAGTGCGTTTTAAGTTATTGAACGCGATTTTAATTTTAACTTGCTTTTTGTCTATTACGTGGTGTGTATAAATTCTGTAGATCCTATACAGGGCAGCACAAAAGTTCGCGAACACATTTCTGTTTATTGACAAACTCCAGACGGAGAATTTTAAACTGTGCTACGCGTTTCTTAACTGAACTAAAATTTAGCATCCTATGTAGTATATATACAAATCTATAGATCATATACAGGGCTGAATAAAAGTATTCGGATATTTTTCCGAATATTGTATATGTTGGAAATTCCTGAAATTATGTTTTTAAATATGTTATGCGTTTTCTAAATTGTTTACTTAGATGTTAGCTTTTAGCTTATTAAACGGTATGATTTGTAAAATTATTTTGGAAGCGTTGGAAAGTGCTATATAATCTATGCTTGACGCATGATTTTTCGTTCTTGTTTAAATTATCCATTGAATATGTCACTTTATAAGAGGGAAAGGATCACCTATTGTATAAAAGAGACAGCCATTACGATTATGGAAAGGAAATGAAGAAACCATACAAAAAATATATAAATATCCTTTGAAAACATTTTAAAAATGTTTCATCTGCAAGATTGTATATAATTATTTTAAAATAATTTCTCCAATTTTTCATAAAAATGGATTAGATTAAAGAGATGAATATTTTCAGAAGATACGAATTTGAAATGAACAATGATTCAAAAGGACATTGTAAAACTTTTTTCTTTAAATATTTTAAAACTCTTGAAACACTGAATTTCGACGGGCTCCGCCTCTTATTGTATGAAAGTCCAACAAAGAAAATTAAACAACAGAAAGGAGTCATCAATGATTATGTTCAATGATATATTTTAAATTATTTTATATATATATTTTGTTGAATTTCTAAATAATAATAAACAAAATTATAATTTAACAAATTACAATAACCATTGGGAAAATGTTCCGAAAACTTAATATATATATATATATATATATACAGGGGTCATAGTATATAGGAAAAAATTTATCGTTCATACCAGTATTCCTAATCGATAATCTTCATCATAAATTTCTTTACCGTATGCTATAGACGTATATCGCAAACATAATTTCTTCCAAAATAGTGGTAGGAACAATAAAATTTTTCCTATATACTATGACCCCTGATATACCGTACTTTCGTGTTATAGCGGCTCCCATAGTTATGATTATGCAAGGTTGCAGGTATGATTTCGCCCAGTTCATCGCAAAGGTTATATATGCATCCTACATACGCATATATACATACCAAACACTCCTATATGTGCCATATACGTCATTATACACACATTATTTACGTCTTATATGTCGTATATACATGATATACATATGTCATATATATTCATTATATAATCATATATGACTATAACTTGGCCACGTACATCAAAAAATGTTATATATATATATATCATATATTATTATAATGTCATACGTGCTTTATAATTTGGCGATAAATTTTGGTTGCTTGGCAATTCATCCTTGGAGGCCGCTATAACACGAAAGTACCAAATTTCTACTTTATTTTTCATATCTGATAATTTCCATTAATCCTTTTTGTAACTTTAACAATTTTGTAACGATTTTATGCATTTCTATTGTCTATTCAAAGAAACATTCTTCTAAAGTTACAGATTTTCGTTAAAAACGGTTAAAAAATTCTTGTAAATTTACATAATTTCGTTAAAAACGGTTAAAAGAGTAAAGTGCGTACATCATTTGGTTCATTCTCCACCGAAAGCAACAACCATTTTCCCAATGGTTAAAAAAGTACTAAACCAATTTTTATTAAATTTAAAATGGAACCAATTCGAGAGAATCCTTTTTCAATTAAAAAAAAAAAAATCCCATGAATCGAAAGCGCAGTTTCGGAGTAATAGGTCAACATACATTAAAAAAAAAATACATGCGCGTTGAATTGAGAACCGCCTCTTTTATTTAAGTGTGTTAATAAAATATATTAAATTATACCGAAATTTAATAAATAGGTCGAATAATCAGAATCGAAAAAAGCTGCTGTAAATAATGAAATTTTAGGCGATTTTTTCCATTATGAGATTTAGGCGATTTATTCCGTGGCATGAGGCTAATACGAAAGTATCTCTTTCAATAACTTTCAACACTTTATTGGAATAATATGTATTTTTCATATAAAAATGCTGTTTGGTGTTGTAATTGGGCGACTACTAAATAACATATTAAATGTAGAAAATCACAGACAGGGTTCGTACGGATCAGGGAATTTTCCAGAAATTTACCCAGTAATTTTTTTATAGAAAAGGAAATCTAAGTTAGATTCGCGAATCTTCGCCTTCTTTTAAGTAAATATTTTCTGTAAGAAAATACTGGTACCGAAGAATTTCCTGGTCGCAAAATTCCAGGAGGCGTACGAGCCCTGCTATTATCAAAGCTGCTCAATTTTACTCTTTTCTAATACCACTTTAAAAAATATCTTACTTAAAAACAGACTTCGGCGATTAAATAAGGTAAAATTCCCTGTTAAATTTTAGTGGTTTGAAAAGCGTATCCCAATAAAAAGTTTTCGGTAAATAAAAAGCGCCAATTTCTCCTTAATATTCCAGCCACAAAATGTACTGATTTTCGCCCAAGTTAAAAGTCAAACATCACAAATCTTTCATTGAAAATGGCTTAAATTGGCTTAGCCGTCAATGCATTCTAGGGTATTTTTATATATTTTTTCATTTATCTGGCATCCTTATACAAGTGAGAAATTTCAAAATCTTAAAATAACTTAAAAGAACGTAGTACCGAGAAAAATAAATTCGAATACATAATTCACTCTGATTGATGTTAAATATATCGAATCTTTGATTTGAAATAAACGATCTTGTAAGTGGGCAATTAAAAACTACATTAAATGTAGAAAATCTGAAAACATACTTAAATATTATAAATCAAAAGGAATTAGCTTTCAGAAGTCAATAACACAAATATCCTAGTCACGTAGGTGCCACTTTTACATATTTCTAATGCCACTAAATTTTAATAAAAATGTTTTTGTTATTTAATCGTTGAAATTGGGGAAAAAATAAGTCACAATTTATTATTTTAATGTTAAGAATAAAGCGTAAAAGTTGGAATGCATGTAGTCATAATTTGTCGATGACGCTTCATTTATTTCTCAGACTGGTCCAAAATTCTTAAGAAAAACTGTTTTTTTATGAGATCATAGATAACTTCGGATAATTGGAAAAGAAATTGCTTTTTTCATAGTGTATTTTCTGGATAAAGCGTTACTTGATAAAATACTTTTTAATGCTTCAAAATAAATAAAATATTGTACTAAATATTTATAATTTTTTTCATAGGTTTGCTAGTCCACATAAAAGAATATCATAAGAAATAAAATATCATCCTTCTAAAAAAATCTAAAAAAGTAATTCTAAAAAAGTAATTTTATCTTTAAAATATAATCACAAGCAAATTTGCTTGTCAACCATAAAAACTTACTTTCTAATTACAAATAAGGATATTTTTGGCTTGAAACTCAATGGTACGAAATCTTCACGTCGTAACTTATCGATAGTGCTTCGTTTATTCCTCACGTTAGTCCAATATTTCTAAGACAAACTGCTCTTTTATAACCTCACAGCTAATTTGGAATAATTGGAAGAGAAATTGGGTATCTCGTAGTCGACTTTATTTCTAGATAAAAGGTTGCTGTTCTAGACTCTTTCAGGACTGCAAAGTAAGATTTTTTTTTAAATAGTAGAATATTTTCTCTGTAATGCTTTTAATTCTAGGCAAATATTTTCAATTCATGAAGGTCAATTGTATTTTAAGACGTTCCCTGCGGTGTTAGAATTACCGGAATTTTATTTTATTGAGTTCGAATTTATACTAGAAAATACTAATAGCAATATTTACTATGTTTAATTACAAATATTTCGTGATTACATAAAATAAAATTCTTCTTTCGAAATTTCCGGTACGAATTGTAATTTTAGATTGAAAAACCACGAGTATACTCGTGTTTGGCAGCAAATAAGTTAAATATTACACTGTAATATGCAACTAAGCAATTATTTTAAATCTATAGAAGAAATATATAGAAAGTTAATTAAAATTTCCGAGTAACATCAAACTGAGTTTGAAAAAATGCTAATTAGAAGCGTGTTATACTTTTGTATAACAATTACATGTGTAACGTTTAATTATACAAAAATATTGAGATATTAAATGCTTTTATGGCAAAAAAAAACTAATGTGCATCTGTTTTTCTCTCATTTTTTAAATTATGGGAATAACATTACTGTTATTATTATTATTATTATTACTGTGTAACTTATTAAAATATAAAAAGTAAAAACATAGTACATAAAAATATAATTTGTTTTTCATAACGCCTAACTAGTGTCCAAAATTGCAGTGTTTCTACCACAGTAGCATTTATGAACGAGTTGGAAAATGTGCGTCAAACGTGACAAATGTGTACGTACTATAACTAGTTTTATAAATATTCAGATCTTGATGTAATAGCTGTCACACTCTTATGCAAAAATGCATGAAAACAAAATGTATTTCCTGTGCAGATTTTCATATTATAGATATTAATTTCATTTTATGAAATTAAGTTTCAATACACTTTTACAAACAATTAATTACAATTCTATTACCGTAATTTCCGGCGTATAATCCGCGGACCAGACAATTCTGTTTCAACCCAGAAATTTTATTCAATAATTGAAGTCAAATATTTACAAAGATGTAATAAGTTAAATTACATAAAATAAAATTTCTAGGTCGAAACATGATTGTTTGATCCGCGGATTATACGCCGGAAATTACAGTACATTATAATTATACTATGCGCAAATATCCAATACAAGACAATGTAAAAAAAAATCATCGATATTATTTCAGTGAAATGAATTATATTGTTTGTAATTATGATATGATTAATTTCCGTAATAAAATACATATATCTACATTTTAAGTTGGGAATATTTTATCTTTTGTTGGCATTTACTGAAACTTCTAATGGGAAACTTAAGCCTGTCTTTGAAAATTTCAGAACTTAAAGTCTATATTTAAACTCTTTTACCATTTAATATCTATTTCTTCGGAAACATCTATCCAAAAAACTGTCGGTAGATTATATGATTGCTATAACCGAACAATTTTAGTGCACAAATTCGGATTTTAAATTCAGTAATACGGAAATAATATGACTCCATCTTAAATAGGACATAATCACCATGGCAACCTAGAATCATTACCTATCATTGTATATCATTGAATTATTTAAGTATGAAAAGATTTAATAGAATGAAGAAAACATTTATTAATATCTTTTTAAGTTGTGATTAGATTTTCATAAAATTTGAAATGACTTAACAAATTTCTACAATGATTATATATATTAAATTCCAAACCATTCTATTGGGTAGATTTTGCGCTGTTATATGCGGACAAACGACGACTATAGGTGCTACGTATTTATATAATTACGAACGCGCCTAAAAAGGGAAAACAAATGGTAAGATTATGAGAAAAACAAATAAAACTTCGAACTGATAAAAAAAATGCATTTTATCTAAAAGTTAACTAATATACGGAGATACCAACCTTCATGTAGCAATTTATAATTTTTTCGCCATAAGAAAGGAGATTTTATTAAAATTATGACTATTTTTTAGATCGAGGTTCCACAAAAATGATATGTTTACTAAACTGCTACATAAATTTACATTTTTTTACAGACATTCTAACAAAATAAAATTTCTTGAAAATAGTCAGTTTCTGTTATGATTTGATCTAGATAGAAGCATTCCATTTTGAATATCTATTATACTTTTAAAGTGCGAAATATTATTCACACCATAAAAAATATGTAGGTAAATTTTATGTGAAATAAAGTATTTGAAAGTTTGCTAGATACAAATAACTTGAAAAATTTCTATCGCGTAATCATGCAGTCTGCGGAACCTGTATGAGTAATAATTATAAAATATGCTATTTCAAAAGTGTGCCGATTAAAGTGTATATTGGTTATTTATTACATACACTTTTATATGTTGAAATGTTTCTTTAAATAAATAATGAGTACCAAAACACGTAACGAAATTCGCGGATATACAGGGGATCGCGAGGTTGTAATTTATTTTAGTGTTTGCATGTAAAATGCACTATATTCCGAATATTGTCGGGTTATATACGATCCATACTCAAAAGTTCTATTTCATGTCAACTCGTGAACCGATCCGATCTCGGCAAAAGAAAAAAAAAAGAAAGAAAAAAACTTAGTCAACCCAAAACAATTCAACCGACCCGACCCGACCCAAAAGCAAAGAAAATTAGTGGAATATTGTGGAAAATAGTATACAATTATATCTGTTATATGTATATTTTATGCTTAAAAATTGACATATATACCGGGTGTCCCAAAAATGACTGATGGATTTTAAAATTCAATAACTAGCAAACGGTGACAGATATTATTTTTTTTTTTTTTGCAGAACTGTTATGTATGATGGCATGAGTTTTCTTACTGTGATTCTTGATTTTAGTTCGAATTTTAAACAATAAATGGCGCTGACAGCGATTGGCGCTCAGTCGAGGCCGAAACTGACGTCCCCTGAATAATAAGCCTGCGCGCTGACAAAAATAGAGGCTGTCACAGGCGGAAATGTTTTTTAGCTTTTGAACGGTCCCTCGAACTTCAACACCAGTAATATCTAAAAGTTTTCTTTGACTTATTTGATTTAAAAAAAACTAGGCGAAGAAAACTTTTAAAAATTATTGTTGTTAAAGTTCGAGGGACCGATCATACGCTGAAAAAAATATCTGCCTGCGACAGCCGCCATTTTTATCAGCGCGCTGGCCTAGTATTCAGGGGGCGGTGCATCAATGCTGAGTGGCATCAGTTTCAGCCTCAACTGAGCACCAATTGCTGTTAGCGGCATCTATTGTTTGATTTTCGAACTAATATCAAGAATCACAGTACAAAATCTCCTGATATCATACATAACCCTCCTACAAGAATTTTTGAAATATCTGTCACCTTTTGCAAATTATTGCATTTTAAAATCCATCAGTCATTTTTGGAACACCCTGTATACACACACACACACACACACACACACACATATATATATATATATAAACTCATTAACGTTGAACTATATAGATTTTTCTTATATCTGAAAAAAGTAGTATAGAATTCTTTTAGAAATTTGGCCAACCCTAATCCGATCCACATGAGTCAAATCCCAACACGAAACTTACCCGAACCCGAGACTATTAATGTCAACCTGACCCACAACGAAAAAAAAAGCGTTTACCGGCCTAATCTGAACAGCGTATCGGATTCGGATAAAATCGGCTTACCCGACTTGATGCAGTACTGCCTTAGAATAACAGATTTTTCTTTAAAATGCGTATAATATTTTCTGTACTGTGTTTAAGCCCAAACAAATTCTGAAATCAATTATCAAGTAAATCTAATTAGAATATTACTTTTATTTGTTCCATGTAGATGAAGATACATTTATTTTTACGGTTATTGTCTTTTGTATCCGAAATCTTTTAACTGCATATTATTGAATAGAAAATATTATCTCCAATGGTTGGAGTATCATAGTTGAGATTTTTTCCAACAGAGTGAAATTATGCCGAGTCCAGGACTCGAACCTGGGTACTTTGGTTTGCCGTACCAACGCTCTCAGTACTGAGCTCTCCAGACGATTAAAATATTATATTTTCATACATTTAGCTACTGCATATAAAACAATATATATTAAAACTTTCTATAACATGTTCCCTCACACAATTAATAACATATTAATCATAGGGGTTTCCGTATAAGGGCATGTATTTTCAACTGAAGATTTTTGTAGTCATTCTATATTATTTTGTATAAAATTGTCTTTGCTTTACACATTTCTCAATCTACATAGACATCCGAATTCATTCGTCAGTTGCACATATTCTTAAAAAAAATGTTTTTTTTTTCATTATGAGAATGCACGACGAATATTCTATAGAGAGAATTTTTAAAAATTCGCATAAAAACGATTTAAACCCATTTTTACATTATTCATTCGGCACTACAATATATATTGTTTTGAGAATTTATCGAAAAAAATGTTTCAGGTCGTAACTAGTCGATTGTATGTTGTTTACTTCCCATACTGGTTAAATATTACAAAAACAAATTGTTCTTTTATAATCTTGCAGATAATCTGGCATAAGTGGAAAGGAAATTGCTTAGCTTTTTAATAGACTTTGTTTTTCGATAAAGTGTTACTTCGAAAGTTATTTTTATGACTTTAGAACAAGAACATTTTTTTCTTGAAATACTTATTATAGAATTTTTTATGTAGGAACGCCATTTGGTTCTGGATAAATACACAAATCAATTTCTTGCAACCAAAGTTTATAAGCCTAATCACATTTTTACACCTCAATCCTATATATTCTGAAATTTGCTTTTTTTTAACGATTAATCCTTATAGAAATATGACCAGCTTGTAATGATCTTTAAAATGCTCAAACCGGGTTGAACATCTGATGAAATATTAAGATGTTGTTTAGAATTTTCTTATTTATATATTTGTATCATACCTAGAAAATTCTGAAGTTCAGGAAACACTTTTTTTCACCAAAATCTAAATTCTAATACAAATTTTCTCCTTTCATTATCAAAAATTCTACTCCGAAATATTTTGCTTTTATTCAATGCCAATTCCACAGAAAATGTTTAAAAATATTACTATTAGAGAACTTCTCAGAAACCATTTTATTAACCAAAGTTTTATTTAAAATATAAACCGTAACATATTTTTTTGTACAAAACACTTCCTTATTATAAAAAATCAGAATTCATTTGGTCTGAAACGTCAGCAACCCACAGGCTTCAGAAGGTTACTGGTCGATAGCTGCTTCCTTTATTTTCTGCACTGGTCCAACATCCACTAGAAAAATTGTTCTTATATAACATCAAAGCTACTTTTTAATAATTGGAAAAGAAATTGTTCCACTTTCAGTGGATGTTTTTTCTGTACAAAGTATTATTCTGGATGATGTATTTCAAAACCTAAAGGATAGAAATTTTTTTTTTGTTTTTATTTCGAAATCAATTTAGTGTAGGGGTTTATTGTAAGGCCATGTTATGCTATCTTCTAAAAAATGTCCCAGAGTAAAATGTTTTCTAACAGAAAAACCCACCTTTCTACTTTATCGAATATTTCACTAAAGTCAATTTTTTGTTTTATTTTGTGTTTATACATCATTTAGAATAATAACAAGAACGAAAAATTATGCGTCAAGCATAGATTATGTAACACTTTCCAACGCTTCCAAAATAATTTTACAAATAATACTATTTAATAAGCTGAAAGATAACATCTAAGTAAACAATTTGAAAAACGCATAACATATTTAAAAACATAATTTCAGGAATTTCCAACATATACAATATTCGGAAAAATATCCGAATACTTTTATTCAGCCCTGTATAGGATCTATAGATTTGTATATAGACTACATAGGATGCTAAATTTTAGTTCAGTTAGGAAACGCGTAGCACAGTTTAAAATTCTCCTTCTGTAGTTTCTGTCAATAAACGGAAATGTGTTCACGAACTTTTGTGCTTCCCTGTATAGGATCTACAGGATTTATACACACCACGTAATAGACAAAAAGTGAGTTAAATTTAAAATCGGGTTCAGTAACTTAAAACGCACTTCCAGGAATTATTGTTAACAGACAGTAGATAATTTTTTGTGTGTCGCTGTAAATGAACGATGACTGCTATACACACAATATTTTGTGGTAAGCCTCTTGTAATGCACTTTAGTGATATATATAAATTTCAATGCGTTTAAAATTGTGAAACATTATTTAAATAAACCGCAGACGATTTTTCTCCATAGACGTATAATGTAACGGAATTCTTTTGACTCTCCCTGTAAAGTAACTATAAGTGCTATGCACACCCTATTCCATATTAAGCTTCTTGTAATGCATCTTAGTGATATATATCAATTACAATGTGTTTGAAATTTTGCACCATCATTAAAATAAACCGCAAATGATTTTTCCCCATTGACCGTAATGTAACGGAATTCTTTTGAGTGTCCCTGTAAAAAAACTATAAGTGCTACACACTTCCGTTGAAATAGGAAACATGCTATAGATAACGACAACAACATATAAAAATTGCAGAGCAATCCGAGCATACTTGCGGGAGTTAGAGGACGGCCAGACGGCCAGACGGCAGACGGCAGACGGCTATACGGCCAGACAAACCGAAGTCATAAACACTTTTCAACTAGGTTGGAAAGTGTTAAAAATAGTTAGAAATACCTCAAGAGTGCTTATTTAGTTTTCAAATAATTTAAACTAACAATTGCAGAATTCTGGCAAAACTTTAGCTTAATTTTTGCCGATTTTCTTGTTGTAATAGAATTTTAGAATGATCTACATAAATTTCTAATTGCTTTTATGCTAACCCTTTCAGGTACAAAGTACTCCTGTCACTAAAATTTTGAAATGATTGAATGAAACCAGGATATATGAACAATTTTCATATATCCATTTCATTTTTAAATAAGTGAAAGATTTCCTTTGCATACATTATAAGAGGGAAAAATTTATTTCAAAATTCTGGCGCCGTTGGGGCATTTGGGAATTAAAATTAAGTGGGACAGAATTTAACACACTATGCCGGAAAGGGGTAACCCTTTATATCCTGAATTAATTTTCCAGCTACTTTTTAGATGCTCAGAATCCTCGATTATTCTCACCAGTTATTATTTTTTGTAAAGTTTTTCTTATCTAATCATAGCATTTTTGCGATTCAATTAGGTGAAAATTTCTCATTTGAAAAACCGGTGGTAACAGATTAAAAATTCTGTAAAAGACGCTCTTCGCGACGGGGGTTAAAGTAGTACTTATAAGTACCGTCAGGATAAAAAGGGTTAAACCATTAATGTGTAGTAAATAATTCATTTTCATCTGATTATGTCAGGTGTGGTTTTTTTTAGGTAACATGGGTTATGTTTTGGAAAAGTGGGTATTTTTCAAATTCTCACTTAATCGGCTACCACTTTCTAATAAAGTGATAAAATGAAAAATGTCAACATTAAAATCTTAGTCAGACCACGCTGCAAAAATTTAGCAATGTTTATTTTTTTTTTCATTTTATTCTAGACTTTATACAGAGAAAATTAAAAAAATTGGAGTTTTTTTAGAGGACAGCACAATACGTCGTTACCCTGATAAGCAAAATTATTTTATTACATACATGAAGCAATCAATTTAACATGTGCTTAGGGCATTCGTTTCTAAACAACCTAAACAAATTACAATATGAGAATAGACAGCCAATATATTGCAACCATATTTCGATTTATAGGTCAGAAAAATTTCAAACTGATTAATGTTTATTAATGCTACTTAAAACAAGAACTTTAAATCATACGTAAAACAGAGCTCCCAAATGGTCCGCCAACTGAATACCAATATTTCTTAACAGAAAATTTCATGGTAGGTTTCTACAACATTTCCGCAAAAAATTACCTCCGGAGGTGGTTTCTGCCAAATTTGCGAGAAAAAATCTAAAAATAAAATTTTTCTAAGAAAATATCGGTATTCAGTTCGCGGACCCTGGTAAAGCATAGATTTTTAAAAACTTTCCAACAAATTCAGAATATTATAAAAAAAAACTTCCCCGTTTTATAAGGTGAAATATGATATCTAAGTAAACAAGGTCAAAGTCAAGGTCAATCCGGGTGGGGAGGCCCACCTTTCGGCATGAGCTCAACTACCCGCTGCCCATGTCTAAGTGAACAATTTGGAAAACGCATGACACATTTGTAAAAAAAATATTAGGAATTACCGATAATAGTCAGAAAAGCACCCGAATTCTTTAGTGCTGCCCTGTATTGGACCTATAGATTTGTATATATACTACGTAGTATTCTACAATTTATTACATTTAGGAAACGCATGGCACAGTTCAAAATTCCCTACAGCAAATTCCGCTAATAAACGGAAATGTACACGAGATTTTCTATACAGGAGATGTATAATCGTTTTAGAATTTATATACACCCAGTAATATGAAAACAAATTAGTTAAATTCAAAAACGCGTACGCGTATCACAACTGAAAGCACACTTACAGCAATTATTATTGATAGACTGTACTGAAACCGAATTCTTTTGTGTGTCCCTATAAAGGAACGATCAATGCTATACACACAATATCTTATAGTAATCCTTTTGTAATGCACCTCAGTGATATACATCAAATTCAATATGTTTGAATTAGTGTAACATTATTAAAGTACACTGCAAACGATTTTTACCAATAGATCGTAATGTAACGGTATTCGTTTGAGTGTCCCTATAAATGCACGATGAATGGTATGCGTACCATATTCCATAAGAATAATGTAGTGCGCCTCAGTAATATACATCACTTTCAACATGTTTCAGATAGTCTAACATGATCAAAATATACCACAAACGATTTTACCTCCATAGACCATAATGTAACGGAATTCTTTTGAGTGTCCCTGTAAATGAACTATAAATGCTACACATTTCATTTTCAATACTGAACAAGCCATAGTAAACATAAGTATAATATATCAATTGCATAACAATCTGAGTATATTTACGTGAGTTAGAGCACGGACAGACAAACCTATTTCATAAACAATTTTTAAATATGTTGTTTCAACTATGTTGCAGTTTTATAATAATATTTCGGTATATTTACCATTCCATAAAACATATTGAAATAAAATATTAATCTAAGTGATTTTTCTGTTTTCCGAAATAATGCTACAATGAAATATCAGTATTGAAAAACATGTAGAAATGTTATTCTAATTCCTATTTATCACAGATATTTTATTGTAACATAATCTTCTTTCATACATTACTTAATCTCCTAACACAAGTGCATACAAAATTACTTAATCAAGAAAAAGTAAGAAAACAGCTCATTTATTATTTAGAATCAATTCTCTAGTAAATATGTGTCTGCTACTCCTGAATAAGTCTCTTTTGCATTATAAGTGAGAATTCATTTAGTTTGAAACGTCAGTTATCTATTTCTCTCCGATCGTAACTGGTCGATAGTTCCGTCAGTATTTTCTGATGCAGGTCCATATTCCTGAGAAAAACTTTTCTTTTATGACCTCATAGCTACTTAAGAATAATTGGAAATAAAGCTGCTTAGCTTGAATCGATTTTTATATCTAGATAGTGTTACCCTTCACGATAAATTTTGTGAATTTCGAGTAAAACATTTTTACATCTGGCAGTAGCCACTAGTTTAGTTTTAAAACAGATTACACTGCTAATGAAATTTCTCTAAGCAATAATCTTTCCAGTTGCATTCAAAAGCGTTTATTTTTACTATCTATATTTATACGTTTTTGACCAAAATGTACTTAGAACCCTTTGAGGGGCGACGGTATATATTATATACCGCCTAATTTTAATCTGATTCAAACCAGAAACTTTTAATTAAATTTTACTTTTTTAACTTTGACGAGAAAAAGATGAAAAATTGCTTATTCTTATTTTGAACTAAATTCTTTCCTAAATTCCGGTGGGAATTCAACGTTGCCCCTGAAAGGGTTAAACGACGTGTTAGTTATGTTCGCTAGTTATGGTCCAGTTGTATTTGCTCATTTATCCTTTCATTCTCAGAGTAATTATGTTTGTAAAATTGTGAAATGATTGACTGACACCAGAATTTACAAACGAATTTAGTAGTAAATAAATACTTGTTTTTATTTTTCCATGTACATTATGAAAGCAAAATTTTATTAAAATACTTTAGGTGCCACTTGGCAGTTTGGAATTGAAATTAAGTGAACGTATTTGGAATCACAGCCCTTAAAAAAGATTAAATAGTGAAATTCCAGCAATTGTATTAGCCTATTAAATTCACAAACTTTTTATTCATGAAATAACACATCAGTCAAAAAGTCTCAGTAGTAAGTACTAAAAATATTTTTTTTTTTTTTTGAAAAATTCGAATTTATTCATCAACATAGTCTCCTTAAAGAATAAGACATTCACTCCAACTCTTCTCTAACATTTCGATACTTTTTTATAAAAGGATTTGTATTTGTCTTCAAAATAGGCGATTCTTTCGGATATGACTTCATCATTTGACGCAAATCTCTTGGATCATATATTTTCTCATATACTTTCATACTATTACTCATATATTTTCTATTCTCAATTCTCAAATTGATACTCGCTTTGTATTATTCTCAAACATTTAAAAAATTCGTTAAACTTTCAATATGACATCAGATTTTCTTTTTAATTCTGTAATGACGTGATATTAATCTGCTTTGTGTACATACACATACTCATACTCCTTGTATTCTTGAGAAATCTTTGAAAATTTCCGTTTTATTACCACTATGTCAATCAATTTTATTTCATATTAATCTTTTTTTCAATTGGTGAAACGTTTTATTTCATTTTCATTTTTCACGTGGAAATCGTTCAATAGAAAATTAATTATTGTAGAAAAAATTTCATTGTGGATTTTTAATTTTGGCAACTGCCATAACGAAGAATGTTTAAATTTAATGGGAAAAAGCTGTTGAAATTTTGGTTTTTTATCTCTATTTATTAAAATAATACGATTTTTTCAAATTTTAATATTTTGAGTTTCATAGCTGGTATTCAGCTATATATACACAAAGTTTCAACTGTGTAAGTTACATAGTTTCTGAGAATGGCTCTGTGACGGACAGACAACGGAGCGGGAATTATAGGGTTTCGTAAGATGAACGAAACCCTAAAAACCGACAGTATTTTTTAAAATTACTAATTTTATATTAAAGATTTAAATTAAGAGATTGAGCATGTAGTTATTGATTAAATAAAGTGGTCTAAACGTTTATCTACTTTTTTGTCTGACCATTATCAAGAAGATAAGTTTATACACTAAGGAAAGCATATGATTATTCTCCGTAAAACAAAAAAAAAAAAGAAAGAAAAAAGAAAGAAGGAAAAAATTCATATAAGAACTATAAAAAAAATCACGTTGATAAATATGGTTTAACGTACAAATAATGAAGAAAATGCAAAATAAAATTCAAGTAATTAAAAACTATTTATTATAAATCGTTAGCTGCAAACAACAAAGTTTAAGTTCAGGGTTTTAGAGTCAGGCTGATAAAAATAAACGTAATGAAAAATTTTAAAGGTCGCGTAATTTAAAAAACTTAGAAAGTACTAAATATTTATATTTAAAAAAAACATAGTCTGCAGTATGTAAAAATAAATGCCCTCAATTAATGCTCATTCAATTAATATTTATAGTTAAACTCCTCCTAAAAAGCAAGTATAATATATTATTTATAAATTACAAGCTTAAAATACTTTCATTTCATTAGTTGAGGAAGTTGGACTGACAGAGCTATATCTCTTTATATGTATAGGAATTGCTTACATAGTATAAAAATTCATCAAGTTTTCAATACTTAATTAAGTTACATGCAACTAATTAAAAATTAAAACATATTTCTAATGGAATTTTCAAGTTCTTTACCGTCAAATCTTGACGGGTACTATCTAGTTGTTTAGTTAAATTAATTTAGATTTGGCCATTTTTGTAGAAGACGTAGAAATGAATAAATACAGTATTATTGTTCATGATACACAAATTTCGGCACGTGAAAATGGACTTATTATACATTTATTTTACTCCCTATAATTCCTAAAATCTTATTGTTTATTTCCGTCTCCATTACTTACCTGAAGCTCACTAAAATGCCTGTCAGATATCTCCATCAAAATCAATCTGTCAAAATTTGGCAAAGAAGTAAGCTTGAGAACTGTACTTAAATTTTTTGTAATCATATGTCTATGTCTGTAGATAATAATGAATTATTATTATGTACTAATTGTTAATTGCAGTGCTAATTGCAGTAGCGACGGGTATCCCATACCCAGGCTGAGTACGGTTTTTACAATTGTCACCACTATTTTTCGAAAAGTAATCTTCAGCTTACTTTTTCGTAAAATTTGTGACAATTGACTCCGCCCAAATAAGGTGAAGATTATTATTTGTATTTATTGGTGACAAAGTAAAAACCACCAATATATAGCTACCAAACCAACTTTTACGCTTCTTTGCTACCGCTAAAAATTAATAGAAATTTTTGCATTATTGAATTGGCGATTTAATAAGTAAAAATTTACAGACAAATTTTAGGGGTAGGAAAAAAGCGTAAAAGTTCGCAACTATGCCAATACCCTGGATATACGCGATTTTTTCCAGGTTATTACGTAAATATTAATTTTGCCTAAGGTTAACAATTTGATTTTAAGTTTCATTAGCTAATGGGGAAGTTCCTAAAGATCATATAAAATGCTATATTTTGCTTCATAAAATGGAGCTATGAATAAAGAGGAGGAGATAGATAGTGTAGCGTCAACCGGTTTCGAGAAGTGGCGTAGCCAGAGAAGGTGTCCAAATGTTCTCGATACCAGTAATATTGTAAAGTTTTCTTATCTTTGATTATCGCAAAAGCTCTCCGTTTAGATAAAGCAAAGACAACTTTACAATATTAGTGTAATCCAGAGCATCTGGACCCCCTCCCTGGCTACGTCACTGGTTGCGAGTGAAGTAACTGATGATGTATTCACAACATGGCGACTGCTGTATGTTTACATCAGATTAAGGCCTAATTAACGCAGGGGCAAACTTCCACCAGTAAATACGAATAGAAATTTTCCTTAATAATGACAGAGACTCTGGATGAATAAGGCGTTTAAAAAAGTCCCAAAATTTCTATTCAAATTTACTGGCGGACATTTTCTCCAGCGGTAATCAAATTTACTGACGTTTACATTAGGATTTTTTATGTTGTTACAATAAGGCGAAGTAACATGGCCTGACTACCTCTGAGCCAAACTTACAGCAGGAAAAATATAATAGATATTTTTGTTTGTATTATGTAAGAAATTTTTCAGGAATTATAAGGAGGAAATTTCTATTCAAATTTACCAGTTGAAGTTTACCTCGGCTAAATGAAGCCCGGCTGTACTGGTTACAGTTGAAATTTCACCATTTTCAGAATATGTCAATTCCTCCAAATTCATAGTTTCATGCTTCAGAATTAGAATTAATTACTGGGAAAATATGTTATCGGAGGTTTTAGCTTGTTTTTATTGTAACGGTTAAAAAAAAAAATAAAGCGAAAATTTGAAAAATACATTTTACAAAATATATTTTTCGTATATATTTAGACTTGCACCCAACTTACAGGACCGCGTACTGAGTACCACTGATTTATACAATGTTAAGTGTTTTACTATTTTATCATTTTTCATCACTATTTTATCATTTCGTATTTTAGAAAATCCTCTCTATGAAAACTTTTAGAGGTCTCACTTGGAATCACTGCTAAAGTTTTGATCATAATTCAAAAATCTTGTTCCGCTATCTGGTCAAAGTTAGCGAAGCGTGTGCCGCAAGAGATTGTGTGATCGATGCAGTTTAAATTTAGCTTCATCGAAGGCAACTTCTCGAAGAAAGTGACAAGAAATGAATTTGTGCGAATCTAAGAATACATATGTATGCAGTCTGTAGTTTTGAAAATATATTTATACCCATCCATTTCCATAACTTTTTTTTTTGAATAATAAATATTTTGTTTGTTCCAAAAATGTATTTGGACTAAAATTTACGCTATATGAAACGACTCTTTTAACAAGAAAGTGACACTTTTTAAGAAATACAGGAACAAAAATTCATGCATTAGTTCATTTTTTCATACATGAAATGAGATTGCTAAATAAACAACATAAAAAATATATAGCGAAGTAAAAATCTAATTTCAGCAATTGTGTGCAAATTTCTTTGTGCAGCCCTGTATATGATCTATAGAATTTATACACAACAGGTAATGCATTAAAAATGAAATAAGTTAAAAAATGCATACCACAGAAGAAAACACACTTCAAGCATTTATAATTAGTATAATCAGTACTGCAATAGAATTTTCTGTGTCCTAGTAAATGGATGATAAATTCTACGCGCTCCATAATCTATATATAAAAAAAATGTAGGCATTATAGTGATACATATTAGTTTAATTTTGATTGAAGTAAAATAACATTGAAACACTTTGTAAACAATTTTCTCCGTATAATTTAATAAAACTTAAATATTTTGTGCACTATAACTATATATATGTGCACTATATATATGTGCACTATCTTATGTGCAAGATAACTGTAAGTGTTACTTACACTATATTGATAGAAAGCAGAGGATGTGTATATCAATTTAAACATTTTTGGAGTATCGTAACACTTTTTTAAATGCACTGCAAACAATATTTAACACCAAAATTTAACGGAATTCTTCAGTATGTCACTGTAAAGAAACTATAAAGGCTACAAACTTAATTTTCAAGATCAAACACTATAATAAACCTCAATAACATGAATAAATTACATGGCAATTCGAGTATATTTCGAGAGTTAGAATATGGACAGTCAGACAGACGAACCGAAGTGATAACAACTTTCAAACTATGTTGAAAATGGAGACAAATGAAACTGTATTCAAGAAATTCTTTCTTACATTATTGCACTGATATTTTTCTTAAGGCACGCCTTTTGGATTCTTGAAACTGGTTTGGCACAACCGATTGAATTATATGCAACGTTATTATAATCCCCATGCACCTGGAATCCTGTAATTTCCAAAATCGTTCATTTTGACGTGCAGTACATGATCATATATTAAAATTGTTAACTTCTAAAAAACAACTATACACTACTATTTTAAAAACAAAAAGCCGCACTGTGTTCCTTAACAACATACATAGCTGCCAACATCGCACTAAACTTCCTACAATGTAGGTCAATTTAACAGAGTTTAAACATGGTTCAAACCAGAAATTTTTCTAAGAAATGCATTCAAATAGGTTGCACATAAAAACATGAACCTAAATTATTTTAACCAGATATAATTTCTGGTTAGTGACGTCTTTAACATGGACCAAATTAACTCACATTGTCCGGAAATTTAGTTGAAAGTTTGCAGGTATGAACATACTAAAGTGGCATAGCGATTGGCTAATTTTTACGTCAGTTAGACTGTAGAAAGACCGGACAGACAAACATCTCATTTTTGGTTCCTAACAAGATTGATACAAGGTTACCACCAAAACTTTAAAGTTTTGACCATAATTCAAAGTCTTGTTCTGCTATCTGATCAAAGTTTGCGAACCGTATGTGATAGGGGATACATGGTCGATGCATTGTGAATGTAGTTTCAACGGCGACAATATATCGAAGAAAACGGCAAGAAATTATAAATCTGCGTGAACCTTGATATACATACATAATTTTGAAATTATTATTATTATTATTAATCCGCATACTAGACCCCTACCCGTCGGCATTATACCTAGCTAGAGGGATTGCGTCTCCCGTCTCTCTGATTTCCTCATGGCGGAGATCTACCTGACCAGCACCTTGGCTGTTATGGTTGCAGCGCTCTTTGGCGAATCACTTTAGTTACTGTGTTGGCCCGTTCTAGATTGCCATTATGTATGGGTTTGTGGGTACGTTTTTGAATAAGGAAAAAAAGAAGGGTGAGTCCCTCACTCTTGCACAGAAATACTACGAGCCGCCTAAGCACCCGGGCTGCATTCACACTGAAAAGCAAGAGAGAAGTAATTTTATGAAAGTTGCTTACTGCTAATATAGACTATGATAAGTTAACATCATGCAGTTTAAATCTTTGTGTTTTTACTATATAATTTTGAGGTTATACTTACGTACAGGGAATTTTTTCACGTAACTTCGTTTCCTTCTCCTGAAATATTAATCTTTAGATTAAGGGGATGGGGCATCGTACGTCCCAGCAACTATTTTATTTATTATATGCGTACCACCTTTGGAAAAATAACCTCTTCCATACACTGTTAATGGGATATTTTCGTAAATTGGGGTATGACTGAGTATAAAAATAGTCGTTAGTCCATGCCCCTCATTAATCCTTTCACATCACTAACACATCTCATTACAGGATCCGTACCCTTTTACTACAATTTTATAATAGCATTTTTCTATTTAATATTTAAATAGTGGAAACTGTAGACGCCTCGTTTAACCCTTTCCGGCACACTGGTCCCACTCCGGGCACACCTAATTTTAATTCCAAACTTGCAATTGACACCAAGAATATTTTAATAAAATTTTGCTTCTATAATGAAAGTTTAAAATAAGGAGTTCTTATTTTCTAAAAAGTCGTTTGTAAATTCCGGTGCCAGTCAGTAATTTCACGTTTTACGAACAGAATTTATCTGTGCCGGAAAGGGTTAATTGCCGGTTTTGTAATGCTTTTCTGCATTTAAATAAGAAGAAAAATCTATTAAAAATTATGGTAAAAGCGTACGAACACTGCATTACTAAAAAAATGTAAACTTAAGAATTTTTTTAAAACAATCTCTGTCTATAATGTACAAGAAAATATTTGGTTGCCAGGGAAGTACATTCCGTTCGGGAATATTAATTCGTACCGGAAATTTCTGTCACTTAATTATTAGACATTAATTCCGATAACTGATGTCTAATAATTAACGGGCAGAATTTTCCGGTGTGAATTAATTTTCCCAAACGAAACAAATTTTACGTGCAACCCAATAGATTAAATATAAATTTAAGTATTACTTATCCCGATACGGATTGATTTTAGGACATTTTTAGGATTTTGTTTCTGTTGTTTAAATAACGCACTTAAAAAAAATGTTTGGCATTGAATTTATATACCTTCGCCAAAGTGTGTGAATATTGTTAAATAAAAGTGTTGCTATTTTAATCGAAATAAACGCCTGTAAATTTCCCCACGCATGCTATGCGCAGTAAGTGATTAAGCTCTTAATAATTGTCTTAAACAAAAACTTCTCTCTGAATTTTTAAATATATTAAATTAGTTGAATGTCAAACTATAATTTGATACGATAAATCAAAATTTCAGAAAATGGCGGCTGTTTGAATTTTGATGCGACTTTTTGGCACTAATTTACATAATATTTACATTTTAAATGCACATTCTTCGTAACCTAGTTTCCTTTATTTAAAATATTATTTATAGAAACAAAAATCAATAGCACTACACTTGCTAAGAAAACGAATTTGGAATAAAATTTACGTTACATGGAACAAATTACATCATAATGAAGCTCTCGTTTCTCTTTTACATTTAATATTGTTGTTTTAGAAAATACTTTAATTTAAATTCTCGGCAGAATGAAGAAGATTTTTAAAGCATTGATTTTTTGGTTCCACAATAGTGTCAAAAACTCTTTTCGTTTTCAAAGATATTTTGATTGTCTTAATGTAATTTAGGATGAATACTTACCATTTTCTCTGATTGATTTTTGTTTCAAGATTGCTTAAATGCAGATTGCGAAATCTGGCGGATTTTTTATTCAGAAATTCCGAATTCTCCCAGAAAATTTAAATAGTTAGTTTTGCTTGTATAATGATGGACATTTCGTGAGTAAAATAAATCAAAATTACTGTTCAGATGTTTCTTATGTACATTCGGAATTTCCAGTGATTCCCGTCAAAAATCAGTGATTATCTACCCATTTCATTTATTTATGAATTCGTTAATGAAAAATACGAATTTAATACATTTTTCAAATGTAGCTATTACAGAATTTTAATTTTAAACATTTTTTTAATTAATTGAAGCTATTCATAAAAACACCAAAGAATAAAAGAAAATAGGAATAGTCAATGTTTAACGGACATTTTGATGAAAGAGCTAGAAAGAATGTCTTCGGTAAAAAATGAATGTTATGTACTTATTTTAATTTCTAAAAGATGTAAAATAAAAACATTATAAATAATATATTTTAGTATATAAATATGTAGTATATAAACAGTATATATTTATATTTTATATGAATGTTATATTCATAGTAAGATGCTGTAATAAATGTAATATCCTTTTTTAGAAAAATGATCATTAAATAAACACTGTTTTTTGGAGAAAAAAAAAACAATAGGAATACATGAAAGCTTCATTAAACTAAAAGGGAGTGGTTACAACTAGTGATGGGCATAACGATTATTTTGATTAATCGAATGAATCATTCGGGCATGCGCAGAAGCATAACTGTCAAATTTCAAAATATTTTGTATTCAATTTCTACCATAAATTTTGAAAAAAAAAAGTATTTGATTATTAAAAATTTCTTTTTTTTTTTTATTTCTGGTAGAAATAGAATAAAAAAAATGAAGTTTGATAGCTATGCTTCGGCACATGCCCGAATGATTCATTCGAATAATCAAAATAATCGTTATGCGCATCACTAATTACAACTGTTTAGGTATATCGTCGGTACCATGTCAAACTATCGAATATGAAAAAAATGCACTTTTCATTACTTTTAAAAATGGCCCGATTGTCACCACTAAATTTTATTAGAATTGTTCGGCAAGTAAAAATAATAATAAAATTTCTGTGAAAAACAGGGTTACCAGTTTAGCCTAGTATTTCATTCAGAGATGCCAAATTCATACTGGAAATTTTGAGAGAAAGGTTTTACTTTGTGTAATTACGAGATAGGCTGTAATTATATAAAGAAAAAATGTCTGTTTTAAATATCTGGCATGTATTCAACATTTCTCAATGGAAAAGGAGGACAAACTGGCAACCCTGGTAATTTTGTAACCCTGCAACCCTCTTAAAATTTAGTGTTGACAATCGGCCCATTTTTAAAAGTAATGAAAATTGCACTTTTTCACATTCGATAGTTTGACATGGTAGCGACGATGTGGCATACTTGAACGAACTAGTTCAACTGAAATATTCCACAAAAAACAAACCGGAATATTTTTAATGTGATAATTCTTCCTTGTTTTTAGTTCATTCACTGTTTCTGATTGTGCGTTGTTGATCGAGGTTGTTGATAATGTGACCTAATTCCTTCCCGTAGAACAGAACACGTGGATGCTACATGAGAACTGTTTCCAGTGATTTGAGGATCGGATGGGTTATTTGGGCGCTGAATCACTCCTGTTTACTTCACATTCTAATCACATGTGACTTTATACCAGGTGTTCCAAAAAATAACTGGTGGATTTTAAAATTCAATAACTTGCAAACGCTGACAGATCTTTAAAAAATCCTTGCAGGAGAATTATGTATGATGTCAGGAGTTTTCGTACTGTGATTCTTGATTTTAGTTCAAATTTCAAACAATAGATGGCGCTGACAGCGATTGGCACTCTGTCCATTCCGAAAGTGACGCACGTCAGCGTTGATGCTCCGCCCGCCTGCGCGCTCACAAAAATGACGGATTTTTTATTTTCAAAATTTGTACGGTCCCTCGAACTTCAACACCAATAATATGTAAAAGTTCTCTTTGACTTATTTGATCTAAAAAAAGTAGGCGAAGAAAACTTTTATATTTTATTGGTGTTGAAGTTCGAGGGACCGTACAAATTTTGAAAAAAAAAAGATATGTCATTTTTGTCAGCGGGCAGGACTAGTATTAAGGGGGCGGTGCATCAACGCTGAGGGGCGCCAGTTTCGGCCTCGACAGAGCGCCAATTGCTGTCAGCGCCATCTATTGTTTAAAATTCGAACTAAAATCAAGAATCACAGTAAGAAAACTCTTGACATCATACATAACCCTCCTGCAAGAATTTTTTAAATATCTCTCACCGTTTGCAAGTTATTGAATTTTAAAATCCACCAGTCATTTTTGGAAGACCCGGTACCTGCTGAAGAATCAATTTTGTACGATTCGAAACAGCGCTGTTGTGTTGATTTTCTTTTCTTTTATGGCAATCTCAAAAACATTTCCTGCTTTATTTTTCTGATGCCGTTTATTTTCACTACAATTTCTTGAGATAACCCATTATGACTACAATTATTTTTCTCGTAAAAATGCAAAAAGAAAAAAAAATGCATTTCACATCACTTTTTTTAGAATAAAAACTTGTCTCCAATTTTATCGAGGTATTTCTGTCTCACCAATAGACTGGGCGTAAAGTTGATCGCAACTCGGAATCATTTAACCGACATCAACTGTTCGGCAATTGTTTTTCTCATCAAATAAATAAATAATCTCGCTTAACCCTTTCCGGCACAGACAAGTTCTGTTCGTAAAATGAGAAATTACTGATTGACACCGGAATTTATAAACGACTTTTTTAGAAAATAAGAACTCCTCATTTTAAGCTTTCATTATAGAAACAAAATTTTATTAAAATATTCTTGGTGCGGAATGCAAGTTTGGAATTAAAATTATGTGTGCCCGGAGTGGGACCACAGTGCCAGAAATGGTTAAGAGCCTACATCAGTCATGCGAAAAAAAAAACGCAAGCTAATGTTAAGTCTATGGGAAGGTTCTTGCGCGATTTCTCGCTCGCATTTTAACCTTTGAGTGGGGATTTTTTTTTTTTTTGGGGGGGGGGTAATGTAGGGTTAATGCCCTGTGCGGAATATTATGACCAAAAAAGTGATTTCTTTATCTGATTACTGGGCAGAATTTTCCGGTACGAATTTTTTCCCCAAAGGGACACGACTTTCCGAACGACCCAATACAAAACTAAAAATCATATCTTATGGTTATACGAAAAGCACGCTACTGATTTTGGTTATAGTCAAATTACTGCACTACGAAGGCGCAATACGTCATCACTGCTAAGCCCATAACGCGCTACAGTGAGCACAATACACGCCGTGAACGCCTAGGCGACATTTGTCGACGCTTAATGTAGTCTACAGCACCTAACTTCTAGATGTCGACATTAGTCGACTCCCGCAGTAAAAGGGTTAATATTTTTAAATTGTTTGTTTGCGTAGGATAGCTGACGTCGATCTCCACCGTTATTAGTTTTAACTTTTTTGATTCTGGCTCCAGTTTTTTTATATAAGGGTACTTTCTCTTTCAGAACCGGTTCCAACCAGTTCCAAAATTGAAAATGCCCGCTTATAAAAAAAACCTGTAACCAAAATCAAAAAATTAAAAACTAACAACGTTAGAGATCGACCTCAGCTATCCTACGCAAAAAAAATCGTTTAAAAATATTAAAATACGAGCGAAAATTCGTGCAAGAACCTTCCCATAGACTTAACATTAGCTTGAGTGTTTCTTCACGTGACTAGCGTAGGCCCTTAAGAATTACTGATGTGGAAAAAAAAGTGGCCTGCACCTGCAGTGTTGCTCTAATGCGGCACTAGGCTAATATGGGTTAAATTGCTTTACTTATTTTTATGCAATTTACAAAAGAAACGACTGAAATTCTAATTTAATTAAATTGAAAATATTTTTAAATGTAATTTAATGCAATCTAATATATTTCACTTTTTTATTTTTTTTCTAGCGATATTTTAGCGATTGCTATTTATCGCATAATTAATGCCATTGTTATAATTCTCATAGAATTGTAACACACACTCTTGCTAGCACTATTATATCGCCAGCCTTTCTAACTCACACGTTTGAGATTTATAATGTAGAATATTATTATTATTATTATTATTATTATTATTATTATTATTATTATTATTTTGCATTCGATTAATACAAAAAATTTCTGCAAGAAAAATAAAAATGACAGTTTTTGATTATTTAGTTTTAATATCGTTGCTATGTTTTCTCCTTCAAAAATCCATTTTCATCATTTGTGGAAAAGAAGGATATTTTTCAATGAATATTTTGATTGCATCATTCCATGAAAATTGCTTCAACTTGAGAAATAGGTGTACGAACATCCATTTCTTCAAATAATCCATAGAATTATAAGAATTTCTGATGCATGAATTTCTGATGCAAAATGATTATTATTATTATTATTTTGCATTCGATTAATACAAAAAAGTTCTGCAAGGGAAAAAAATGAGAGTTTTTGATTATTTAATTTTAATATCGCTGCTATGTTTTCTCCTTCAAAAATCTATTCTCATCATTTGTGGAAAAGAAGGATATTTTTCAATGAATATTTTGATTGCATCATTCCATGAAAATTGCTTCAACTTGAGAAATAGGTGTACGAACATCCATTTCTTCAAATAATCGATAGAATTATAAGAATTTCTGATGCATGAATTTCTGATGCAAAATGATTATTATTATTATTATTTTGCATTCGATTAATACAAAAAAGTTCTGCAAGGGAAAAAATTGAGAGTTTTTGATTATGTAATTTTAATATCGCTGCTATGTTTTCTCCTTCAAAAATCCATTCTCATCATTTGTGGAAAAGAAGGATATTTTTCAATGAATATTTTGATTGCATCATTCCATGAAAATTGCTTCAACTTGAGAAATAGGTGTACGAACATCCATTTCTTCAAATAATCGATAGAATTATAAGAATTTCTGATGCATAAATTTCTGATGCAAAATGATTATTATTATTATTATTTTGCATTCGATTAATACAAAAAAGTTCTGCAAGGGAAAAAAATGAGAGTTTTTGATTATTTAATTTTAATATCGCTGCTATGTTTTCTCCTTCAAAAATCTATTCTCATCATTTGTGGAAAAGAAGGATATTTTTCAATGAATATTTTGATTGCATCATTCCATGAAAATTGCTTCAACTTGAGAAATAGGTGTACGAACATCCATTTCTTCAAATAATCGATAGAATTATAAGAATTTCTGATGCATGAATTTCTGATGCAAAATGATTATTATTATTATTTTGCATTCGATTAATACAAAAAAGTTCTGCAAGGGAAAAAATTGAGAGTTTTTGATTATTTAATTTTAATATCGCTGCTATGTTTTCTCCTTCAAAAATCTATTCTCATCATTTGTGGAAAAGAAGGATATTTTTCAATGAATATTTTGATTGCATCATTCCATGAAAATTGCTTCAACTTGAGAAATAGGTGTACGAACGTCCATTTCTTCAAATAATCGATAGAATTATAAGAATTTCTGATGCATGAATTTCTGATGCAAAATGATTATTATTATTATTTTGCATTCGATTAATACAAAAAAGTTCTGCAAGGTAAAAAATTGAGAGTTTTTGATTATTTAATTTTAATATCGCTGCTATGTTTTCTCCTTCAAAAATCTATTCTCATCATTTGTGGAAAAGAAGGATATTTTTCAATGAATATTTTGATTGCATCATTCCATGAAAATTGCTTCAACTTGTGAAATAGGTGTATGAACATCCATTTCTTCAAATAATCGATAGAATCATAAGAATTTCTGAGGATTATAAAAATAGTACTTTTTGATACTTATTAAAATAAAGCTAAAAAGTTTTCATGAATTCAGTTTATCTGTCTGTCTGTCCGTGCTCTAAATCGCGTAAATATATTCGGGATGACATATTTTTTTATTTGGTAGTGAGATTCATTATAGAACGTTCGTTACTGAAAATGAATTGTGTAGTATTTCGTTTACCGGGATACAAAAAAGAATTCCGTTACATTATGGTCTATGGAGAAAATCGTTTGCGATGCAATTTTATTTTCATTGCTTATTTCGATACCTCATTTCATTGTTCGGAAAATGTAAAATTTCTTCATAATATTCTGTCAGTGTTGGAGAATGTTTAATAATATATGCCTGATGCAGGATTTTTAGTTCGTGATTCTTTTACCAGTACACCCTACCAATTTAAGACTTTCGAGTCAGTTAGATCTTTCATATATAATAAATGTATGCTAGGGTAGATGTGCCAGTAATGGACTGCCTTCCAGTAATGGGCCACCTTTAACTTTTTTAGTTTATAAAAAAATAACCAATAAAAATTCAGCTTTTTTTATTTCATTAATATGCTTTCTTTAAATTCTAGTTTTAAATACAATCATAATATCAATTATCTATTACTTTTTGTGGGGTGTCCATTACTGGAATTTAGGGTGTTTTGATTTATTTCTGTTATTTACAATTAAATTTCGCTTCACATTGGGAATTATGAATATGAGCATGATTAAATATTGTTGGTAATTTAATATACAGTGATCTCTCACTTATACGCGATGTTCAGTAATTATTTTTTTATATCACTATTTAAAAAAAATAAATTCGATTTACAAATTCTGCGATTTAAGAAGCCGAAAATCACCTTATAAAAAAATTGGTGCGGAAAAATGATTTCCGTGTATCGCGTATAAGTGAGGGATCACTGTAATATTAAAAAATGTGGAATATAACAATTATAACTATTAATTAAAATATAATAATAAGAAATTCCTTAAGGGTGTCCATTACTGGCACATCTACCCTATATATTTTTGTGCTACTTCATTGTTATTTTCAAAAGTATATATTTAATCTTGAATGTGTGTAAGACTACCTCCTTAGATCTCAACAGTTTCAAAATGTGAACAAAATTTTTAAAAACAGAAAATATAGACTCATTTTTTATATTTTTATTTCAGAATTGTTAATGTAACACACAGTAAAATAAACCAGATAGAAAGTTTTTTAGCATAAAATAAATAGAAAAATATAACATCCTCCAAAGTTTAAACCTTACTATTTTACGTTCTCAAAGAATGTAATGCTACTTCTATATATCAAGGCAAAAATCATTTGCTAAAAATTGTCAGACTTCTGTATGTTCTAAAGCGTAACAGTTCGATAACTGCTTCATTTAGTTCTCACTGAGACCAATATTTAAAAAGTTTTCTCTTCTAGTTTCGTATGTACTTTAGAGTAATTTGAAAAGAAATTGCTTTACTTGGAATGAGTTTTATATCTAGATAAAACCGTTCTTGTGATGGTATTTGGGAAAGGTCAGAAATTACTATACAGCAGTTCGTTTAGTCGCAAATGTATTTTAAAGTTAAATTCTACTGAATGAAGTTTTTCACAATATTAAATGCTATTTTACATTTTTTTTTCTTTTAAAATTTTCTGTGTCGTAAAAAAAAAAAAAAAGAAAAAATGAAATTGAAAAAATGTCTTTTTGCATGATATAAATAACAAGAACGAAAAATCATGCTTCAAGCATAGATTAGGTAACACTTTCCAGTACTTCCAAATTAATTTTACAAATCTTTACCGTTTAATAAAATGAAAGATTATATCTAACAATATAAACAATTTGGAAAACGCATAACATATTTAAAAACCCAATTTCAGTTATTACCAACAAAATTCGGAAAAACATCCGAATTATTTTATGAAGCCCTATATCGGATCTATAGATTTATATATATACTACATAGAATGCTAAATTTTAGTCTAGTTAGGAAAAGCACAGCATAGTTTAAAATTCCCCTTTCTGGAATTTTCGTCAATAAACTGAAACTTTCTCGGGAACTTTTGTGCTGCCCTGTATATAAGCTATTGGATTTATACATGCCAAGTAATAAACAAAAAATGAGTTAAATTTAAAAACGCGTTCAGCAACTGAAAACACACTTCCAGCAATTATTGTTACCTGTGACGGAATTATTTTAAGTGCCCTGTAAAAGAACAACAAGTGCTATGCGCACCATATTCTATAGTAAGCCTATTGTAGCGCACGTCAGTTATATATATCAATTTCAATATATTTGAAATTGTGTAACATCATTAAAATAAATCGTAAATAATTTACCCCATAGGCCGTAATGTAGCAGAATTCTTTTGAGTGTCCCTGTAAAAAAACTATAAGTGCTACACACTTCATTTTCAATACCGCACATGTCATAGTAAATCTCAATAACATATATGCATTTCTCGGCAATATGAATATATTTGCACGGGTTAGAGCACGGAAAGATAGACAGTCAAACCGAATTCATAAACACTTTTCAACTATGTTGGAAAGTGTTAAAAAACTAGATTTTTCTGCAAAGTTCTATAGTTAAAGTTTTATACTTCCAAAAGTAAAAGTACTTGCACATTGTGAGTCAAAAATTGTTTGCTCAAAACTGCCAGGCATTTGCATGTTCAAAGCCAGCGGTTCCCAAACTTCGGTACGAGTACACCCAGGGTTATGTGGTAGAACATTTGGAGGTACGTGAAAATTACAGTGATAATGTCAGATAATTAAAAAAATACAACTTAAAATGAAAAAATAAAATAAAATAAAACTCTTTTTTTTTTTGTTTACAAAGAGAAACTTGTATCAAAGTAAAATAAGCTATTCTCATAAAATGAAGAAAAATGCCTATTTATTGATGATCATTTGTTGTCATGATCTCCGCCCATTACTGATAACATCTTGCGATTTCGCAGGTGTTCCTCCTTTTTATTTATTGTTCTTTTTTTCTTGCCATTCTAGATTCTAGAAATATCTAGATAAGACATGAATCGTATCGGGCTTCTAGTTTAAAAGACATTTAAAAGCAGGTCATCACTTTAGAATTCGACTGGTCAGCATTTGCATAAATTCATTAACCGCCAAAACTATGTGGGCGGAGCCTTCAATATTTTTACTGAAATTCGTTTCCCACCAAATATTCTGAAAGATAGCATTCGGTATCTTTAATAGCAAAGTTTTTGTCATTAAATAACCTATTTTGTACTAAACTAGTGGTTGTTCGGCAGGGTTTTTTGTTATACACTTTTATTTTGAATGTTGCGTTAACGCTACACCAGCGGGTAATGGGTTAATGAGAGTTAATTGGTGTAGCTTCAACACTTTTTTGTGAATGTTTAATTTTAGTTCTTTAGTTAATATTTAGTATTTTGAGTGACTTCATATTACTATTACGAATTCGTTCAAAATGGACAAGTGAAGAGTTGCCATGCTCTCACTAATTTTCCGTAATACATGAGTTAATTTCACCCAGGTTCAATACGCATCGCACCAGAAATTTTTTTAAGAAATGAAATGAAATATATTCCATGTAGAAATCTTAAAATAACTAAATGAAGAGTGGTCAAATAATTTTTCAGGTTCGAAATGTTGTAAAACTGCGTCAAATTAATCCACATATTACGGACGATTAGTGAGAGCTTGGTACCTCTGCAAGCAGGGCCGTAGCGAAAGAATTTTTTTTTTGTTGTTGTTGGGGGGGGGGGGGGGGCAAAAGGCAAGATTGGCCGACTCAAAAATGTTTCAAATCCGACCAATGTAAAATAATCAATCTGTCGCATTATTTCTTAATTAATAGTTTTTACAATTAATTTTAACTGATTAATTATAATTGATAGTTAAAAGTAAAATATATGATTTTGTATTACTAAAATGTTTCTTTGATATAACTCAGTAATTATTTAAAAGATTTCCCTAGAACTTTACTGGAAAAAAAATTGTATTGATAAGAAAAAATCACACAGTTATATTTGTGAAAAACACATTTGTTTAGAATGATAGAATGAAGTGATAGTTTAGTAAATAGAACTTAGTGATTTTCAAAATAAAAGCTAAATAAAAATGTGATAATGTAATGTCTAAAAATTATGATAATGTAATGAATGGGAAGTACTTTCAATATTTTATTAGCATGCGATAGAAAATAATTTGAACTTTATATTCCAATTAGAGATAATATCGTATGGAATTAATAACATACACTTTCAGTAATTCTAATTGTAAAACTAAAAAATGCACACTATAGGGGTACTGAAAATATTTGGAGGGGCCTCAAAATTTAATTGCGCTTGGGGCCTCTTGAGTACTCCGATGATCCGATGAACAGTATATGTATACATTTTTAGATCACTCTGTATTTATGTTTTCATGACATAAATGACAACTGTAATGTTCCATTCAGAACTTTTATTGTTATGCACTCATTAATAGTAAAAACTAAAAACATAAATGGAGAAAATATTTTTCTTACATCTAGAACATAGAAAATAACATCATGTTTTTTGGGAGGCTGATGGATATATGCCTCTAAGCAACGTTAATGTCCGACATTAATATTTTATGGAATAGAGTCCAATAAGTCTTGGTTTACGTTCACTGACTATTTTATTAGATATCCATGTTTTAATAAGGAATAATGTTATACTGTACATTTTAGTTTTTTCGTTTATGTGGCTTATCATATATTTGTTTATATTTAGATCTCTAAATATTTATTAAACTCATGTGGCTGAAGTTTTTTTTCCTGTATGCATAGTAGAAAAGCTAGGTTTAGTTATTTTTTTTTTTAGAGATTCCGAATTCAAAGCGGAAATTCCGAAAGAAGTATTTATAGTTTATGTAATCACGAAATGTATTTCATTAAATAAAGCAAAAACTACTATTCGGAGTTTCTGATATCAATTGAAATTTTCTGAATAAAAAAGAGGTCAAACTGTCAATCCTGATACATACACTGTATGCCAAAACATTATAAAAATATATTTTGTAAATAACTGCAGCATTTTCTTAAAATGAATAGACTGAGTTAAACCTTTAGTTCAACGGCAACTAACTATGTTTTTGTAATATTGAACCAGAAACTTCTAAAAATGTTACTTGAATGCAACGAAAGGAAATTTCAAAACTTCTTAATCTCTAAAATTAAAAAAGTGAAATTCCCTTAAAAGTTCTGGTTTCAATCAAGTGATATTCAAGTGATGTAATCTAGCGATCAATAATCTTTCGGACCTCACGGACCACGAAATTTATAATTTTAAACTTCACGAACCACAAATATGAATTTCATAAAAGCATAAACACATTTGTACAATTATGATCCGAGAACTTCCATTTTTTTAATATGAAATGCATCTATTCAGCATAAAAAAAATTTAAATACTTATTTAATTATAAGAAAACCGCAAATGTTTATTTAATCATAAGGTTGTTTATTTGTAACGAAACTATTAAAGTTTTAAAAGTAATGTTTTAAATTAAAAAAAATAATAATTATTATACAATAAATGAAGTACCGTATTTCCTCGTGTATAACGCGCACTTTCTTTTAAAAAATTTACAACAAAAATCCAAGGTGCGCCTTATACACGGAATTTTGTTTTACTGCTGCATGCAATCACACGATATACGTATGAATCAAGAAATATATTCAAAGAAGAAATTAAAACTGAAAAAAAATCTTACTTAATAGGAGTATTGCTGCATCTATATTTCACTCCTTGCACTTTTTAATACAACAGCGCTAATAACGTTATTTATAACCTAATTAGCAATTTTCATTGCCGCTAATGCTGTTGTTTTTGTCATCACTGGCACAGCAATTATCCTCGTAAATCATATCGAACTTCAGTTCCATCCATCTGATTGGAAATTCCAGTCACTTTGAAGATCTTTATTATCATATCGGCTGAAATGGAATTCCAAGCTTACAGTTGGGAGTGACGTACGCTTCATTCACCCACTTGGATTGAAGTTGTGATCTGTTGTTGTCATCCACGGATTATAGGTATGCCGAAATGCAACCTTAAACTGTCGGTTAAAGACTCACTCGTCACTCACTAAAGGCTGCAGCACTTTCGTCATCCCACCTGGTATCACAACCAAATTACTTGAGCAACGAATTTTCACTTTTACTCCTGTCGTCATATGTCCATGGAAGCTGTCCAGGACCAGCATCGATGGCTGACGTAAAGCATCTGCCGACGTCCCCATTCAACGTTAATCCAATCTTTCATAAGCTCATACGTCATCGATCCTCAGGGATACAAACTACTACGCTTATTTTGAATGAAATAATTATTTTAGTACCGTAAATTTCACTTAACAAACGCATTAACGTATAAAATACTGCATGTCAATAAATAAATTCAGTATACGATTTATTAAATATTTTTCTGGTTAAGGACATGAATATTTGATTTAAAAAGGCGTAGAAGTTAGCAGCCCTGCATCCTGTCTTACAATTATGCCGACTGGAAAATATTCTTTTGGGATAGTTTTACGTTTAAAAATTACATATGGTGTCCAATTCGGCCATCCACTTTAATGGCCAGTATATCGGTGCATCTTTGCTTGTCTGCTCTTATTGTGTGCACTTGAACGCTTCTATCTCCAAGGGATGAACGATAGTAGCTTCCGGCATATCAATCCACAATGTAGTTTGATCTGCAATGCCGATTTCCGACATCTGATATCCCGTTTGTTTTCGTAGCCTTATAATGTATTGAAAGAACTTGCTATGCTGTTCTTCGTATTCTTTCGGCCAGAGGCGTAGCGTCAAGGGGGGGGAGGCACGATTACTTTACTACCAGTATTTTTATATACTATATTTGGCCTTATTTAATTCATACCGTTCACAGATTAAATAAGACCAAATGCAGTATATAATTACGCTGACAGTAAAATGATCGTTCCCCCTCTGGCGCTAGGCCACTGCTTCCGGAAGCTTCTGCGGTAGCGATGTTCTTCTCCGGATAGAGCAAAACCATTAAATAATAAGCCCAGTCAGATAAATGGGAAACTTTTCGCAAGTTGAAAATAGCGCCATCTAGCGGTTGGGAGTGCTGCATTCGGCACCAAGAATATTTTAATAAAATTTTGCCTCTAAAATTAAAGATTAAAATAAGGAGTTCATATTTTCTAAGAAAGTCGTTTGTAAATTCCGGTGTCAGTCAGTAATTTCACATTTTACGAACAGAATTTGTCTGTGCCGGAAAGGGTTAATTGCATAGTGATGTAAATTTCCATCACTTTTTATTTAACTTTTAATAAATAAATCAACTTCTTCGCCACCACTATATTTATATAGAAATATTAATCCAGTAAATTTCCACATTTTTTCTTCATTATAGTTTTAGCTTTAATGTAAAAGATCCCAATAATTAGCAAGCTTTTAAAGGAAGTACAAAAATAAAAGATAGATAAAAATCGTATCGTTTCTCTGCGAAGCACTTCTGTTTTGTCCTCCTTCCGCAGCAGAGGTTTGGCGCTAGTGTGTCGCTAACAAATTTAACACTATCTGACTGGGCTTATTCTTTAATGGCTTTGGGATAGAGAGACTGTTACGGATCATAAAGCGTCGCACCCAGCCATAACTCTTCGTGAAATATTCTCTTGGAATATTAATTTTCCTAGCTATTTTACAGGCCTGCGTCGAGCCTGAGTACACCGAACGCCACAAATCCATTATATAAGTTAAAAACTGCTGATCCACTTGCGGATATTTATACGATTTCCCCAGAAAAACCCGCCTTTTGGATGGTGCTTTTATCATTTGTTCTTCCTTATTACGCCACTCTGGCACAGTGGACTCACCAATGCCGAAATTCCGACTTGAAACACGGTTACCATTTTCTTTTACATACTGAACCATTTTCAACTAAAATGTCGCAGTATAACTACATCGATTCAACATCTTCTCAAGTGTTTCGTTAAGCGATTGACTTCACCACAGCATGATTCGTCACTCACTCCTAACTCCCGTAACTCAGTCCCACCTACACTCACTCCGGATTCGAAGTCTAAATTAGATTTTTGCCTTCTGTCCTGGCCTGACGTAACATTTCTTTCGACTTTCTTTACTGAAATGCATTTGGTCGTTCATTCACTTGCATGCCAAATTTATGGTGCGCGTTAAATACGAGATAAACAACTTCGCCATTTTTTCTTGTTAAGTACGGGGTGCGCGTTATACACGAGTAAATGCGGTATATAAACTTATTTAAATGTTATATTTGTTCCTACTTGTCGGTGATTAGTTTCTACATTTTTGTCTAAAATGACTTTACATGCAAGACGCACAGCCGTTTTCATTTCAAGCCAGTAACGAGTTTTAAAATAGATGTTTGAATACTAGGCGTACGCGCTGACACAAAAACGGCAGATGTCGTAGGCGGATTTTTTTCAGCGTTTGTACGGTCCCTTTAATATGAATACCAATATTTTTAAAGCGTTTGTAGTATCCTTAAATGTTAATACTAGTATTTTCTAAAAGTAATTTTTGACTTATTTAATCGAATAAAAATAGGGCGAAGAATATTTAAAAAAATATATATTAAAATGCAAGGTACCGTACAAACGCTGAAAAAATCCGAGCCGCCAGTTTTGTATCAGTACGTAGGCCTAGTGTTAAGAAGACTATGGTTTTAACTGTGGTGAGGATGAAAATGCCTTTTCACAAAAGTGTGTTGTTAAGCATTGAATCAAATTTTTCATTCCTTATTAATCAGCAATGAAAATTGCATTTTTGAGAAGTATAATAAATAATAAATAACATCTATTGACATAATTATCAATGCCTATTATTAATTTAAATTTATACATATAATATTTTCTAAATATAAGCATTATTTTCAGTATTATTTCCGTTTTACTGTTAAAAACACATAAAAATAAATAAATTGATAAAACTGGGATTAAACATTAATGGAACTTGTCCAGAATTTTTCTGCGGTCAACCAAAATCTTCTCGCGGTCCACTGGTAAAAAAATACCCCAACGTCTTTAACCCATAACCTACCCATAACCTACCCAAGTTTTAACCTAAGTTTAACCCATAACCTACAGTCCATTCCATCGTCCTGTATAAAGGACAGATCATATTTATGGAATTTTTACGAGTAATATCGCCATATTTATTTCTGTTCTACTGCTGATGTAGATTATTAAAGTTGTCTAAAGTTTTAATTATAATTATTTTAATTTCAACTTTAATAATAAGAATAATTAATATTATTTTAACTTCTGAATTTGGGAAATTTTTACTATTTTAATTAACATGGCTTATTTTATTTTTAAACTTTGAATTAAATCTTTATACAGAGAATTCAAATTTTAAATATAAAATTGAAAATACAGACTTTAAAAAAATAGTTAAATTCAAAAAAGATTGTGGACTGCATACTACAATCTAGTCCTGCGAAAGATGGTTAAATTTCTATGCATAGTCATTATGTAAATAAACTGTCTTGATCGATTTAAACATTAAATATCGCTTAAAATAATTATTCCTTTAAAATTTGACTGCTTCCACTCCTTTATCATACATTTATCTATAAAACTATCAGTTTTCATGTTTTTATATGCAATAATTTTTGCTGGATACGCTTTGAAAGTGAAATGTCAAACTGAATTAAATTAAGTCAGCTGTAGTATTAGTTGCATATTTTTGAATAGAGAAAAGAATTGTGTTAAAAAGTGCAATGATTCCATAGGTGTCATAGGCCTCTCATTAATATTCCGTAATATGTAGGTTAATTTGACCCAGTTTAATAACGCTTTAAACCAGAAAAATTATTGGATGAATCTTTATTTATTCAATTTCAGATTTCTACGTGAAATTTATTTAATTTCATTTCTTGAAAAAAATTCTGGTACGAAACGTGTTAAACCTGGGTCAAATTAACCCGCATATTACGGAATATTAATGAGAGGGTGGCACCTATGTGATTCTCTGCAAGTTTAATCATAACAACTCATATATTATTAATGAATAAAACTGAATATTTCTGAGTAATTGCAATGCGCATGTACCCAATTTATAGTAGTGAATGACAACATAGTCTTATATATAGGACAATTTGTAAAAAGAAAAACAAAACAATAAAGTTTTGGCATCCTTTTAATAAATTTGATATATTTGTTTGTTCTCGCCTGGGCAAGTAATAATATTATTATCTTACAAAAATATTATTTTTTATGAGGTAAATATGTTTTAAAGAGCTAAGAAAAACTACTATTCCCTAAGAATTACGTCCTACCAGTGGCTGATAGGTTCTGTTCTCAAAGCTGGTAGACGAGAGATGCTGCGTTCAAACACCTGTCGCGCTCGTCGACCTAAACGTTCGTAGTTCTCCGCAGTTTTCTTTGAACTTTGCATAAATACGGTTAGAATCCCTTAGAAAGACCCCCCCCCCCCCTAACGAAGGGTACTCCCCACGCCGGCCTATATACCTAGCGCAGATAATCGGCCGCAACAAATAACCAACCAGACAACCAACCCCAAAAATTACTTAGATATAAAATCTATATTTATTATAATCGATATTCATTTACATTTGTTAATCATTTCATGGGCAAAGTACGTCTGTTGCTAAAATGTTGAAATTTCCAAAGAGTCTGGCACCGCAACTTCAGATAAGAAAATTTCTGTTTAATATTTCACTAGCATAATTTATACTTACTGTACTTAACCTTTTGAAGGGCGGTGGTATATTATTTATACCATTTAATTTTAATCCTCAAATGCCACAATTTCTCCAGAATTTTTGGTACTTTTCAAATATACCAACACTATTGTCGCCAAGCATAATAGTTGGCGCAAAATGAAAGTCTCGTGAAATAAAACATTTGATAAAAAAATAACATTGTTGGTAAGAAAATGACCATTTAACCCCTTGAAGGGCGGTGGTGCATTTTTGGACCACTTAATTTTAATTCCTAAATTACACATTGTAACCAGAATTTTGCATCGAAATTTTCTCTTTTATTTAACTACGCAAAAAAAAGCTTTTATTTATGCTCAAATAAATAAATTTGTTCGCAAATAAATTCTAGTGCCATTAAATGATTTCAAAATTTTACGAATAGAAGTGTTTTACCCCTAAAAGGGTTAAAACTTATAACATTTAAAAATTACAGACATTCACGAGCTATTTTATTAAATCAATATATAGTACATATACGTTTAAAATAAAATAACAAAAATATTATAAAATAAAGCAATAAAATAAAACTCCATTTAAACTGCAGGCATAAAATTGAAAATGTCTCTTATCATTGCACTAAAGATTTCATATTTTGAAAGAAGACCTTCATGGATTTCTGAACAAAAGCTTTATTTATGTATACGAAGTCATGAAACAGATTTATTGAAGCTTCCTATATCATCAGGTAACTGCCAAATGGTAAAAAAAAATAGCGTCAACAAAAATGTAAATTATAAATTAGTGATAAGTATTTTCTGTTCGAAAAATAGCAAATTAAGATGTTTTGCGAGGTTATGATTAATTAACAACCGTAAAAGAATGATTCACATTCAATAAGTAGAAAATAACAATGTTTGGCGCGGTTTTCAATAAAAATCCTTTGCACGGTCAGGGTTGAAATAAATGGCACATTAGCATACATTTGGCATGGTTTTTTAATAAAATTTTTCTATTATAGTTTACATTAATAAAATATTTTACTTATTTTCAAATAAATTTGTTTGTACATTTTGGTCTTACTCAATAATTTCAACATTTTACCAAGAGAAGTAAGCATAAATCAAACACTTTGTGCGAAGTTTAATTCATAAACTAAAACCATGAATAACGTTATAACACACAAATGAAAAAATTACACAAAAAATTACATACGGCCATTTCGAGGATTCTTGGATCCCCTTCCTCTTTGAAAAAAAAAAGATTAAAATGGGTTTAAAGATACCCTCAGTTATAGCCCGAGTACTGGCTTGATTGAAAATGCCAAAGCAAGAGTTTATATATCCCAAACAAATGACCTAATGAACCGGAATTAACTGAAAAAAAGAGTCACTACGCAGGATCGCTCCACACTTGTGAGAGAAAAGGGGTGCTGGCCATATCATTCACTAAGGAAGGAGTATGTTTATGAATAAAGTAAGCTTCGTAAAAGTTTAGATCCATAACTGAATTACAATTGTGGATAATTTTAGCCTCTGGATAATTAAACTGGTGGTTGGAATTCCAACAATGTTTTGCTATTGTAGATTACTCACATTCCTGCTTTCTAATATAGTTTTGGTGTTCTTTCAGTCTAACTCTAAATTTAAAAAAACATCAACCAAGTTTTTTTTTTTTTGCACTGAGGAAGGTGATCCAAGAATCCTCGAAACGGCCGTATGTAATTTTGTGTGTCATTTTTTTCATTTGTGCGCTATAACATTGTTAATGGTTTAGTTCAAGAGAAGTACTTTGCCCTTGAAAGGGTTAATTGTAGAATATGTGTTGTTTTCTTGCAATAAAATAAAGTGGTAAATTGTAACTTCAATGCACTTTTTGCAAAAGCATATAATTTCTGCAAGCTGTATGATAGGATGTTATTAAAATGTTTCATTTGAAGTTTATTCAAAGTTATTTTCGGAATACCAATTATTGCTGTTAGAATATGAAGTTTTAATTATTCGAAATAAGTATTTTTGCGGCAAAGCAACATTTGGTTTGACAGCTATACGATTCAAAAGAAAAATTTATACAACTCTTTGAAAGTGTATGACGACACTTAAACACCTTTTAATTAATGGGTGTATTCTGTAATGCTACAAACATTTCAAACCTTATATTAATCATTTCAATTACAAAGCATAATTCAACTAAATCATGTTTTCGTCCTTCGTTTATTCAGACTAATTGTTCAAAACACGATATTCAATGTGACAGTTGTTCAGATAAATTAAATGTTCTATTTGTTCCTTTTCATCCAATGGGGCTAATGAATGTGTAAATAAAAAACACTAATAAAATTATTCATCATCAAATTGTCTAAAACAATGCAATAATTGTTTCGATGACTTAACCCTTAATTGCATAGTGATATAAATTTCCATCACTGTTTATTTAACTGTTAATAAATAAATCAACTTCTTCTCCACCACTATATTTATATAGAAATATTAATCTAGTAAATTTCCCGTGAACTATGTTGCTGAACAAAGTTAAAAATCTATCTTAAAATTTCTGGTGTCTAATATTTAATATATGTATAAAAAACACAATTGTAAATGAAAAACTCATGCAAAGAAGGGTTAAATATCATAAAAATAAGTTTCTGAAAAGTACTGTCCTGATAAATATTTGTTATATTCAAGGTGCGTATACTGCTTGGAATTTCCAATGAGTAGTAATCTGCGATTAAATAAGAGGAAAGATTCTGTTAAAAATTTGTGGTAACAGTACTCGAATTTTTTCTTAAAAAATATTAGTTTGTTGTGATTTTGTAGCAACCTTTGTAGCCTAGTGTCCAGCTACTGCTCTATGAGGGTACTCTATAGTCGAATAAATTTTGAGACTTATCCTAAATTCTGACATTTGTGCATGAATTATCTATTGTGTCATTTCTTTAAGTTTCGTAAAGTGTGTCTGAATCTACGGGAATATGATTTTCATGATTATTTCTTGCAATGGTGTGATAATGAAGTATCTGTGGTTGTGTAGTTACTATATAAACCACGGTAGGAATTAGATTAGAAAGATTTAGACGCATCTCGTTTTTAATTGTAATTTTATCTGAATTTGAAACATCGTCGAATTTTCACATGTCATGTGCAAGCTGGGTTTGCTTATTATCTGTTCCGAACAAGAATTTACGGTTGAGAATCCGCCTGCGTGGTAAGAAGTTCAATTTCGCATTTACGAATCTAAAACAATTGGAATCCACGGGGTTCCCTTTTTTAGTGAGATCAAAATCTTTATAGTGATATTTCAGTGGTTCAAGTGGTATTTTACAGCGAGTTAAAGAGGCTCTTCTGCGGTTACTGTGGGATTATCAGCGACGCATATTCGATTCCAGCTAAGCGTTTAAATTTAGTGAGTATTTTAGGAAAACGTTCCCACTCTCAGTTTTTAGTAATTTGAGCTTTTACTTTGATTGTTTTTAGTTTTATTTGCCCATTCCACTGACAAATAACCTTATTATTCCTTTAAATAAACTGTTGTTTCTCTTAAAGTTAGTGTCATAACCACTTTTCAAGCGCATTGCACGAAAAGGTACGTCATACATTCTCGAACATCGAAACCTCGTATGAAGTGTCTTTAAAAATGAAAGTGAAGAGAATTGTCCATGTTTCATTTTCATTTCTTTATCGCAGATAAACTTCGTATAAATTACAATGATTTTTGTGAAATACAGCAATAGGTAATAGAACTATTTTCTTTTCAAATGTTCAGTTGCAAAATTCACTTACAGTCTTGAGTTTTCTTTCTGTTCTGAGTGAGAAACATTACCCAAGTAACCGTAACCCAGATTATTGGCACATGGTGGAGGTTTGTGCAAATCGTTGGAAAAAGGTTGGATTCTGAATAGTAGGATTTGTAAATTGTTGGGGAAAAGATAGGTACAGAGACCCCTTTATTGAGCGAATCTGAGCAGGATTCTGAGCTGTTAAAGGTTGGAAAGCATTTGTTGGCCAATGGTATGGCATAGTAGACACTTCTTACTGTGAGACAACATGGGGCAATGTTTGGCTAATTGTTAGGCCAACTATTTTGCGCTGTTTACATATTCCCAAATAATTGCTGCACTTAGATCTAAAAAGAAAAACGACTTAAAACAGTTAAACAATTTTTAATTCATTTTTGATAAATTTATTTCGGTTCTGAGCTAAAGAAAATTGTTTAAGAGAACTTTTTTATTTTTTTACTGTAAAGACTTTTTGAACTGTTTGGTTGATTATCCATTTTTATATCGTTGTTTCGACGTTCTAGGCTGTAATCTTCGTAAACACATAAAGAAATTCACACTAAAAGTAAAAATACAGCATAGATGTGCCACATCTTAAGCGATATGCACTTAATCCTACTCAGAACCAGTTTTTATCAAGGTCTAACAGAATATAAAATTGGTGAATTCCTGTGCATTAGTTCTTGAAATAGAGCACCCACAAAATTTGTGTCATATACATACAAACAGACATTTTCCCAAAACAGTCAAATCGTGTTCGGGGTATCCCAAACCGTGTAAATCAATCAATAAACATAAGTTGAAAATTTTTACAATTGGTGTACTTTCTGTTTATATTTACAGAGGAAAGCAAAAATGTGTGAAAAGTATATCAATTGAGAAAAGCTGAATATATGCTTTGGAGTTGCATACAAAATGCAAATTTTAATCTTTCAAATAAAAAAACTATGAGTAAATAAACCCTAATTAATATAGCTTAAATGTTGATAGAAATATCTTGAAATTATTCATACATGATAAATAATGTATGATTGTATCTGTATAAATAGTGCCTTTTAAGTATTACTTGACTAATTCTTTTCTTTCCTTCTTTTTTAGGTAAGTGTTAATTACTATCTTCTTTCCTATTCGTGAATGATTTGGTAAGCAATCACGCACATTAGAAAATTATTCTCATTTCAGTGTTAGTTGATGTGTAAAAATTACCAATATGTCTTTTATATTAACATTAGAGAATCTCCTCCAGGTGCGAATTGATTTTTTCGTTTTATACTGATCACCCTGTAAATCGTAAGGAGTAACAACCGATAGACTACAACGTTAGGCGCCTGCTGCCAGCGTACAATTTGTTCTATCTTTACTTCAGCTCTGAGCACTCCAACCTGTACAAAAAAACAGAAATGCGATCAAAATTAAAAAAAAAATTATAATGAAAAGTTCAAAATTCATTAAAAGTGACCCTATACTTATATGTTATAATTCAGCAAGAAAAAAAATCAGAAGTTTATAGTGAATTTATTTTTTTTTTATTTAGAAAAGCGGAAATATGTAAATCAAACTTGTTCAAACGTTCTCGAGAGATTTCAATTTAAAGTTTTGCCTTCATTATTGCCGATCTGCGCGGCTCAAGATTTATGGGTCGTACAGGCCTCGGAGCGCTCTCTATTAAAATAGACTAAATAAAATTTTTGTCCACCACTATTTCCTTACGAATTTTTTCTGTTTAGATTTCTCTTTCATATGTCGCACAGACCCACTTCGTGAAGAGATTTTTCCTTGCAACTGTTGTAGAAATCTACCACCGAATTATTTTTTAAAAATTACCGGTGGACGGCTCCGAGGCCTGGTCGTACGATCGTAAGTTTAGGAATTTTCCTATCTCACCAAATGTACATCACTCTTAAAATTTCAAACATTATAAAATCAAACAGTACATAATAAAAAATACATGTTCTTATCATTTCAAACTTTTATGACCCCCTTAAATTGTACCCAGATGTAGCTCAGTTATAAAAGTGGTCTATCTCGAAAATACTAGAAATAAGGGAAAACTTTTAATTAGAATGTTGTTCACCATCGTCGATATAATAATATTTGTTTAGGGGGCTCGGTCATGTTTACATGCGAGGTCTAAAGAGACTGAGAACTCCGTTTAAAGAGGGATCCTAACCCCCCCCCCCAAAAAAAAAAACAAAACAAAAAAAACAAAAACAAAAAAAAACAGCACTATATGTCTAATAGACAGAGCCCTAAGCACTAGACATGCAGTAGGACTGCTTTAGTAGGAAACGACATATCATGCTCATGAATAACCAAAATGAAAACTAAAAGTGTGAATTACTGTTGGTATGATTTGCATCATTCCTTCGGCAAAAACGAACAATTTGTGGACGACGATGACTAATGTGAGCATAAACAGGTTGGCTAGTGGTCAGGGAAAAATACAGTAAAAATAAGTGATAAACATCAGTATATTCTTATAGAAAAATTCATCTTGTTTATTTAATCGAATAGTAAAGATGAATTTTTCTATAAGATCATACTGGTGTTTATCACTTTTTTTTTTACTGTATTTTTCCTGACCACTAGCCACCCTGATAAACAATGAAATTCTGTTTCTTCTGTATAAAGCAGGTTTTCAATACAAATCCGAATCTTTTTTTGCACTATCTGTCTCTGTAATGAAATCAACACCGTAATATTGACATGAATCGCAAAAATTCAAATGAGTTTTTCTCCTTTTGTTTATTATGTTCATTCACATAGAATATCATTTCTTTCCAAACTGATGAGTTAAACAACTTTCTGATGGACAATGTTCTAATATTTTCAGCCGTTTTCGAGATACGATCACTTGAAATACAGAAAAAGATTAATTTGAAAATTGTTCACCATCGTTGATTTAGTAGGAAATGGCGCTCCATGCACATGAATAGCCTAAACCAAAAACTAAGTATGTGAATGACTGTTATGATTTGCTATACTTATCTGGTAAGAACGAACAAATAATGACCGACTTTAACTATTTCGAATATAAAGTTATAAACAATGAAATTATGTTTCTTTCTCTAAGAAGTATGTTGTTTGATGCAATTCAAAGGCTTTGTTTTAACTATTTGTTTCTCTAACGAAATAAACACTGCAATATCGATAGGAATTAGTTTTTCTATTTCAATTCAGACTATTCATTCACATGCATGGCATGTTCTACTTAATTGAGTACGTTGAGCAATTTTCTTATTGAACTTTTCACTGATATTTTCAGTATTTTTCGAGATAAGATCGCTGGAAATACGACAAAAATATTAATACGATAATTTTTCAACAACATTGATTTAATAGGAACTTACACTTCATGCTCATGAATAGCCTAAATCAAACAAAAAGTGTGATTGACAGTTGGTGAAATTTGCGTGGTTTCTCTGACGAAATCACCACTGCAATATCGATAGGAATATAATTTTTTCTATTTCAGTTCAGACTATTCATTCACATGGCATGGCATTTTCCAGTTAATTAAGAACGTTGGAGAACTTTCTTCCTGACATTTCCACTAATATTTTCAGTCTTTTTCGAGATAAGATCGCTGGAAATACGACATAAATATTAAGAAGAGCAACGTTTATTCAAGAACGTTGATTTAATAGGAAATAGCACTCCATGCTCATGAATAGTATAAATCAGACAAAAAGTTTGATTGACAATTGGTGAAATTAGCGTGGTTTCTCTAACAAATTCAGCACTGCAATATCAATAGGAATTACTTTTCTATTTCCATTCATACTATTCATTCACATGGCATGGCATTTTCTAGTTAACTGAGAACGTAGAAAAAACTTTTTCTTGACCTTTCCATTGATATTTTCAGTCTTCTTTGAGATAAGATCGCTGGAAATACGACAAAAATATTAATAAGAACAACGTTGATTCAAGAACGTTGATTTATCCCTTTTAGGGGCAAGCAACTTTGTTCCTGTAACGTTGAACTCACACCGGTATTTACAAAAGAATTTAGTTCAAAATAAGGAAAAGCAATTTTTTCAACTTTCCCCGTCAAAGTTAAAAAAGTAAAGTTTAACTAAAAGTTTCTGGTTCGAATCGGATTAAAATTAGGTGGTATATAATATATACCACCGCCCCTCAAAGGGTTAATAGGAAATTACACTCCATGCTCATGAATAGCCTAAACCAAACAAAAAGTGTAATTGACAGTTGATGATATTTGCGTGATTTTTCTGGCAGGAGCGAACGATTTGTCGACGGTGACCAATTTGAGCGCCAAGCATGAAGTTCTATTTCTTCTATATCCAAGATTTTTTTACAATATAATTGCCAGTCTTTTGCATTATTTGTGTCTAGAATGAAATCAGCACTGTAATATTGACATGAATCGAACAAATTCAAATTAGTTTTCCTCTTTCAGTTTAGGCTATTCATTCACATTTCAGTCATTTCCTATTAAATTGACGACATTGAACAACTTTCAAATTGAGTGTCAAAACCGGTTCCAACTGGTTCTAAAATTGAAAATGTCCACTTATAAAAACACTGTAACCAAAATCAAAAAATTAAAAACTAACAACATTAGAGATCGACCTCATCTATCCTATGCAAAAAAATATTTTTAAAATATTAAAATGCGAGCGGTAAATCTGTAAAAAACCTTCCCATAGACTTAACATTAGCGTTCGAGTTTCTTCGGATGAGTAGCGTAGGTACTTAATGCTAAAATGAACAACTTTTTCTTTAAATTAGTAATTTTAGTTGAAAAGCAAGTTAGTCACAATTTGTTAGTAAGAAAGAATAAACTTCTGGTTAAATACGATATGCACAGAAATTGCCGCACTTTCATAAACTTTAGTTTAATAAAACTAATCTCTCATTTATATATATATATATATATATATATATATATATATATATATATATATATATATATATATATACAGGGTGTAACTGAAATGCTTCAACAAACTTTGAGGGATGATAGTACTCATGAAGATGAACAAAAAATGCAATAGAACACGGGGTCGCAAATGACATTTAACCCTTTCAGGGACAGTGGTATGTCTAAAAAACCACTTAATTTTAATTCCAAAACGCCACAATGGCACCAGAATTTTGCTAAAATCTTTTCCATTTAATATTTATGTGAAATATAGCCTTTTTCGTATTTACAAACAATTTTTTTTTGTAAATTTCGGTGCCAGTCCATTTTCAGACGCATTTTCTCTATTTTTATCCTTTAAGCCTTTTAGGGGCAAACTACTTTTAGTACTAAAATGTTGAAATAAATGACTGGCACCGGAATTTATAAAAAAATTTGTTTGTAAATAAGAAAAAGGCTATATTTTACATACATATTAAATGGAAAAGATTTTAGCAAAATTCTGGTGTCATTATGGCGTTTTGGAATTAAAATTAATCGCTTTCATAAACATACCACTGCTCCTGAAGGGGTTAAACGTCATTTGCGACCCCATGTTCCATTGCATTTTTTGTTCGTCTTCATGAGTACTATCATCCCTCAAAGTTTGTTGAAGCATTTCAGTTACACCCTGTATATATATATATATGTATGTATATATATATATATATATATATACAGGGTGTTCCGTTAAAGGGGTCCAATATTAATAGGGGTAATAGAGGAGATCACACGGAGCATAAATCAGTATATAATGCCTGGCCGGATCTCAATAATTTTCAAGTTACAGCAAATAGAATGAAAAATCGGAAATTTGTAAAAAAAAAACCCTCATTGCTAAACTATCGATAATGCTACATAAAAACGAAGCACATATTTAGAAAGAGCAGAAAAAATCCTACGAAATGACATAAGTTGTTTTAGAATATTGAGAATTAATGGCGAGTTACAAGCTCTGAAACAGTGAAAAAATACAAAATCAAATATTTAGCAAAATAGTTAATCGTTAATTCCAAAAATGCAACTCTACCTACATCAAGGAAAATGTTATAAAATTTGGTCCATTCCGAAAGCTTTCGAAGAAGCTGACAATAAACCATATCAGTTTAATTGTATGGGAGAAATCAAGCAGTTCCCTAGTTACAACTCTGTACTGTTGCACGCTCGGAAAGAGCGAAACTCCACCCATGACGATTGTAAACACCCCGTTTTAATATCTTTCAATTATACATTTCTGATCAACCTCTATCAATACCCTTTCATTATTCAGTCTGGTCAAGTGAATGACATATTGTGCAGCTCTCGCCTTGTCTTAAAGCAAACTCCGTGACTGCTACGTTTCCTCCATGAACTTTCAGGATGATGAAGAAGAAGTACTTTTTATGCAATTTTTCTATGTGTATAGGAAGAAAAGTGTAATAAAACAGCAGTCATCAGTGGGCGTTATGTTAAAGGGAGGCTGTTGTAAGTGGGATTGTAGTAAGTTGATGTATAATAATTATGCCGGAATACTCTAACGAAGAATATGCGGACATGCATCTGATGTACGGGCAAGCTCATGGAAATGCATGTCTAGCACAGCGCATGTACCGTGAGCAATTGCCAAGGAGACGTTGCCCAAGTTCGAAACTCTTCATAAAAATCGATAGACGATTACGGGAGACTGGATCGTTTAATACAGCAAGCATTGATGCAGGGAAACCTCGACAGGTACGAACACCTGCAATGGAAGAAGATGTACTGAATATTTTTAAAGATAACCCCTCCACGAGTACACGAGCTGCTGCGTCTGAAGTCGGTGTTTCTCACCAAAGTGTGTGGCGTGTTCTGCGTGCAGAAAACATGCACCCCTTTCATGTGCAGCGGGTACAACTGTTATCAGTAACAGATTGTGCTCAGCGGACAGAATTCGCACGCTGGTTGCTTAATGTAACAGAAAATAATCCACAATTTCTGGAAAATATTTTATTTACTGATGAAGCAACATTTACGAGAGAGGGCGTGGTAAACACGCACAATATGCACACATGGTCATATACAAATCCGCACACTGTTTTCCCGTCGAACGCACAACAAAAGTTCAGTGTGAACATATGGGCAGGTGTCCTCGGCGATTATCTCATAGGACCATATTTACTCCCAGATGTACTCAATGGCAGTACGTACTTGGTTTTCCTACGGGATATCTTACCGCAGTTACTGCAAAATGTGCCAGCAACATTGCGCCACAATATGTGGTTTATGCACGATGGCGCACCGGCACATTTTTTCATAGGTGTTCGCAATCACCTCAATTCAACATATCCTGGGAAATGGATTGGACGCAGTGGACCTGTTGCTCTGCCTGCACGCTCTCCAGACCTCAATCCGTTAGACTTTTTTGTTTGGGGACACCTTAAATAACACAATTAAACTCTCACACAATTAAACCGATATGGTTCATTGTAAGCTTTTTCGAAAGTTTTCGGAATAGACCAAATTTTACTACATTTTCCTTGTTTTAGCTAGAGTTGTCTTTTTGGAATTAACGATTAACTATTTTGATGTATATTGGATTTCGTACTTTTTTCACTGTTTCAGGGCTTGTAACTCGTCAATAAATATTGCTATTTTAATACAATTGATGTCATTTTGTAGGTTTTTTTCTGCTCTTTCTAAATATGTGCTTCGTTTTTATGTAGCATTATCGATAGTTTAGCAATGAGGGTTCTTTTACAATTTTCCGAATTTTCATTCTATTTGCTGTAACTTGAAAACTATTGAGATCCGACCAGGCATTATATACTGATTTATGCTCCATGTGATCTCCTCTATTACTCCTATTAATATTGGACCCCTTTAACGGAACACCCTGTATATATATATATATGCGTTGCTTGAACAAATGATCTTTTTACCATGTTTTCCAGTTTTCGACACACTCGAAAATCTGGTCTGTTATTTCACAATCAAAAATTATAATATCACACGTCTTTTATATCACATTTTGATTGGAGAGCAGCCATTAGCAATTTTTGCCCTCTCATGCTTTTAGTGGTAGAAAGTTTTCTTTCTCATCATTATTGTCACTGACAATTTTTTGATATCGTCGCTACCATATCAAACTATCGAATATGAAAATAAATCATTTTCCATAACTTTTAAAAAATAGGCCGATTGCAACAACTAAATTTTATTACAATTCTTCGGCTAGTAAAAATAATAATAAGTTCACAGCGGAAATTTTGAGAAAATATTCGTTACTGTAAGTAACCACGAAATGTGTGTCGTTAAAAACAGAAAAATCTCTAATTGAAATTTCTGGTACATATTCGAAATTTCTGAATTAACAATGAGGACAAACTAGAATCCCTGGTGGAGAATACTATTAAAATTTAGTGGTGACAATCGGCCCACTTTTAAAGGTAATGAAAAATGCATTTTTCCACATTCGATATTTTAACATGGTAACGACGAAATATTAATAATCAAAGTTACAACAAAGTTGTTTTTGAATCAATAATGCACAACGTAGTTTAGGTTCTGCTCGGTCAATTTGTGATGTTTTAAACATTAACTGCAAAGGAAAATGAAATTATCCTCAATAATTGCAGATACGTCTTAAACGGAGACGCATTAACGAGAGTGCACTGTATATAAATTCATAGATTAAACGGCTGCGTATCTTATATCTTTTCTTCCTCTATAAATATAACATTACTTTTTAATAACATTAATTATATTTATCTGAATATTGCCTATTCAATGGTTGGAATTAATGATGGGCAGAATGAATTATTTTCATATTCGAATTAATCATTCGGGCATGCGCAGAAGCATATGTGTTAAACTTCAAAAACAAAAAATCAATTACTACAAGAAATTTTCAAAAAGAAAAAGATGTTTCAGATTTTAGTAAGAATTCGCGAAAGAGCGAAGTAAAAATACGAAATGTATATCGTTTTGTAAAACCGTCGGAGGAAATTGATTAAAAGGAATACGAATTTTGGCAACTATGATCTTCCTTCTTTGTTGTTTACAAAATATCTGGTAGTGATTGATAAAAAAATTCGAATGTTGGCGACTATGTTTTCGCGCATGCCCGAATGATTCATTCGAATGAAAAAATCTTTCATTATGCCTATGACTAATTGGAGTATCATTGTTGAGGTTTATTCGAACAGAGCGAAAAATGTCTGCGACAGGACTCTAATCTGGGTCCCTTTGCTTGCCGTGCGAATGCTCTTCTTGCTGAGCTACCCAAACCTAGTTGTAAAAAACTTTTCTCTCTTCAGAATATTGCCTTGCAAAGTTGAATGCGTAAGAGGAAAAGGTAGCACAATTTGAGCAACAATTGTAATGTGGGAAGAGGTTTTTCATTAAAAAAAATATGCTTTAATCATTTAAATTGCGGTTTATAAAGAATTTAAACCGTGCTTTGTCTATTCTTCGTACTACAAGTAAATTGTTCGTAAAATGACACTAAACGAAATGTACGAATATTTTCTTTTACATTAAATGGAGTCAATCAATGTTGAAAATGCAGTACAATATAAGCAATAATTGCAATGCGGAAAGAAGTTTTTATTTTAAAAATATTCATTAATCATTTAAATCGTACTTCTCGAAGAATTTAAACCGTACTTTGTCTATTCTTTATTCAAGTAAATTGTTTGAAAAATGACAGTAAACGAAATATACGAGCTTTTCTTCTAAATTAAATGGATTTAATCAAAGTTGAATAATAAATAATGTTTATATATCATAGTTAGTAGATCGCGAAATATAAAGTGCATTTTCTTTGTTGATTAAATTTTTTATAAAATATTAATTAAACTATAAACGTTTTATAAGAATTTAATGAAGCTAACCAAAGAAAAACTAGATTTCTATTATATCCATTCAACATTATTTGATTATTTAAGCAAAACACAATTACCGTAATATTTAAAATTAATAAAAATGACTCAAAGAAAAATATGCATTCGTATATATATATATTGTTAGAAGACTCGTTTGCTTTGATAATTGTAATATTTTTCATAAATTATTTCTAAATTTCCGCAAAGCATTTGATTAAGTACCATTAAATATTTAAATAATGTTTATGTTTTATAAGGCCGTAATTTTGAGAAAAATTATGTTTCCCGTTTATAATGAAGAGCATAATGTATCTAACATCTCCTTTGTTTATTATTTATTCATATTAATTGTTCAAAAATTTACAAAAAAAATACAAATTGTTCAAAAATAGTTTATTAATTTGTTTCCTTTGAACTAAGAGATAGCTAATTGATGTTGAATAAAAATTAATTTTATCATTTATTCAACTTAATTAAGCCTATTTTTCTTGTCGATAAGAAATTAGTATAAAAGAGAGATATAAAAGAATGGCCACATACGGGCAACATGGTTTAATTGATCGAGAGGGCTTTGGATAAAAAATTGGCGTTCTTGCCAATATGAATAAGTTCATAGAACTATGAATAAAGAGGAATTGATATTGTATACTGAAAATGGTGAAGCTTCAACTATAAACGCTACGCAGGGGCGGGTTACAAAATAATTCAATTTACTTTTTATTACGAACGGTAATTGCTGAAAATGATTTTTTTTAACGTATTCTGTGTTTCCTAAACTTTTTAGTAAGTTTAGTCAGTTTCTTTCACCTTATTTAACGGCGAAGTTTTGTAACAGTTTTCACGATGTGTTGGATAGGGGTTCAAAATCTTTTTCGTTCATGTTTTAATTGACGTTAGCAAAAACGAATTAATTTTTCAGAGAAAGAAAACGATCTAATTATACTTAATTTTGTTACCGTAAAAAATTAAAAAAAAATATTGAAAAGTATTTCCTGAAAACAATATCTATATTGTTAGTTATCATATGTATGAGTTAGCATCTCTTATTTTCCACTCAAATTATCATGATACGTTTTACGTTTATTTCGGATTACTTGTTTCAAAACTATACAGTAAATGAACAGTAATAGATGTTTCTTTAAATTTAACGAAGCTAAGCCATGTTAAAAGAAAATTCTATTTAAACCAATAATACCCTTTTTAAAATTAGGTAAAGACATAATTGCCTTAATATTTAAAAATTACTAAAATAAACCGCAGTAAATCAAGCATTTGTAATCACTTGGCATCTATTTTTTGTTAGAAGAAAACTGATGTTTCTTGTCAATTATAATATTTTTCAGAATAAGTTTAGAAATTGTTGAAATTGTAGAAATTGTCCATTTTTTCAATAATATTTAAATTTCGTAAAACAGTTATTATTTGAAAACTTTTTTTTTACCATTTAAATTGCAGAACATAATGCATTTAAAATCTTCTTTATCTGTAATTTATTCAGATTTTCATTTAGAAAAATTACATTAAAGTAAATGTAAAATCTCTTTTTAAATTCCTATTATTAGCTCACATTCTATATATATATATCTTGTTGGAATTTTCAATTGTTAATAAAATATTTTCTATTCATCCTATCAAGTTCAAATAATTTTTTTTTAGACTTGTCCTGGATGACAATTGATGTTAATACAGTTTTTTTAAATATTAATTCATTAATTTAATTAAATTAATTAATTTTAATTTTATATTTCATTTCTGTTCAAAAGTATTGACTCACTCCATATTTATAGTCTCACCTTCACACGTAAAAAGATAATGGGGCTGGCTGTTCACGGACGAAGATCAGGCGGCTTGCGGGCGAAGGAGACTATAAATGTGGAGTGAGTCTATACTTTTGAACAGAAATGAAGTATGAAACTAAAATTAAATAATAAAATTTAATTAATGAATTAATATTTGAAAAAAAACCCTGTATTATCGTTAACTGTAACATCGCTATGGCACTTTATTGTGAAGTTTGGTAATTTTCGAAATTCACTATTTGAGAAACGGCATAATTATTAGATTTTAAATTTATATCAAGAAAAATACAATTTTTTTAACTTTCTAACGCAGTTTGTCTAACAATTTTCTGAGAAATACTTTTCGAGCTATTAATTTTTGGTATTTTAGCTATTTATTTTTTATTTAATTTTTAATACATTTCAAAAATTTCTCTTATGTAAGATATTTAGCAGGATATAAATTTAGGAATAAATACCGTCAGTGGCGAAGCGTGTAGATCGCTGGAAAAAAAAAAAATTCTATTTGACCTAAGTAGGAATTGACTTAAAAAAAGTTTTTATACTACTTGTTTTAAACCAATAAAGCTAATCAATATTCAATAGCAAGTAATTATATCATTTATTCCATATCATTCACATAAGGGGCAAACACGGCCGACTTCAGTACTGGCTGAGAAAAGTTTTGTTTGTTTCTCCCGCCTTTGGCTCCACCAGTGGCTGAGAGGTTCTGCTGTCAAAGCTGGTAAACGGGAGGTGCTAGGTTCAAACCCCCTGTCGCTCTTGTCGACCTAACCGTTTGGAGTTTTTCGTGGTTTTCTTCTAATCTTGCCTTAAATACGGGTTAAGGTACCTTAAAATACCCTCACGCAGGGCACCCCTCCTAGGGCCTATATCATCATGTAGATAATCGGCCGTCATCAATCAACCAACACATCTTTAGACGGAATTTATGATGTCAGGTCACATGATCTCCGGTTTACGAAATTGACATAGAACCTTTTGTTTGTTTCCGTCTCCCTAAGACGACTTATTGGCCGATTAGGAAGGCGGATATCAAGTGACCTGACTTCATGAATAGCGTCCTAGGCCACTTCTGTAACAACGAAAAGCTTCCTTGGCCGATACTGAAGCGTTATTAAGCCTTAGTTGCGCAGAGATAACATCTCCAGCTTCTAAACGGGATGCCCAATGTTCGAATCCAGACAATTTATTGTGTCATAAATTTATAAAAATTCCGTCGTTTTTAACACATTCCAACATAGTTGAAAATGGTTTATTACTTCGGTTTGTCTGAGTGTCTGTTTGTTTGATCATGCCGTAACTCACGTAAATATACTCGGATTGCCATATAGTGGAAGTATGTTATTCAGATTTACATTGGTATGTTCGGCACTGTAAATGAAGTGTCTACCATTTAAAATTCGTTTAAAGTGACCCTGAAAGTAATTCCGTTATATTACAGTATATGAGGGGAAATCGTTCATGATTTATTTTAATGATGTTACTCTATTTCAAAATTCTTAGTACTGGTATACATCACTGGGTACATTACAAGAGGCTTACTGTAGAATGTGGGGTGTATAGCATTTATCGTTAATTTACAGGGATTCACAAAAGAATTTGGTTACACTACTGTCTATGAGCTATAATTACTACAAGTGCGTTTTCATTTGTGGTATTCGTTTTTAGCACTTTCCAACCTAGTTGAAAAGTGTTTATGACTTCGGTTTGTCTGGCCGTATGGCCGTCTGCCGTCTGTCCGTGCTCTAACTCCCGTAAATATGCTCTGATTGCTCAGCAATTTTTATATGTTATTGTCGTTATCTATAGCATGTTCCCTATTTCAACGGAAGTGTGTAGCACTTATAGTTTTTTTACAGGGACACTCAAAAGAATTCCGTTACATTGCGGTCTATGGGGAAAATCATTTGCGGTTTATTTAAATAATGTTTCACTATTTTAAACGCATTGTAATTTATATATATTACTAAGGTGCATTAGAAGAAGCTTAATATGGAACAGGGTGTGCATAGCACTTATAGTTACTTTACAGGGACAGTAAAAATAATTCCGTTACATTACGTCTATGGAGAAAAATCGTCTGCGGTTTATTTAAATAATATTTCACTATTTTAAACGCATTGAAATGTATATAGATCACTAAGGTGCATTACAAGAGACTTACTACGGAATATTGTGTGTATAGTAGTCATCGTTCATTTACAGGGACACGCAAAAGAATTATCTACTGTCTGTTAACAATAATTCCTGGAAGTGCGTTTTAAGTTATTGAACGCGATTTTAATTTTAACTTGCTTTTTGTCTATTACGTGGTGTGTATAAATTCTGTAGATCCTATACAGGGCAGCACAAAAGTTCGCGAACACATTTCTGTTTATTGACAAACTCCAGACGGAGAATTTTAAACTGTGCTACACGTTTCCTAACTGAACTAAAATTATCATCCTATGTAGTATATATACAAATCTATAGATCATATACAGGGCTGAATAAAATTATTCATATATTTTTCCGAATATTGTGTATGTTGGAAGTATATGTTGGAAATTCCTGAAATTACGTTTTTAAATATGTTACGCGTTTTCCAAATCGTTCGTGATTTATTTTAATAACGTTACAGTATTTAAAACATACTAGTACTGATATACAGCACTGGGGCACATTACAAGAGGCTTACTGTAGAATGTGGTGTGTATAGCATTTATCGTTAATTTACAGAGATTCACAAAAGAATTTGGTTACACTACTGTCTATGAGAGATAATTACTACAGGTGTGTTTTTATTTCTGGTATACGTTTTTAAATTTAACTTATCATTTGCATATTGCTTGGTGTGTCTAAAGTCTATATATCATATATAGGCCATCAAAAAAGTCTCCGAATGCATCTCCTTTTGCTAACGGAAGTTACAAAAGGGGAATTTTCAAGTGTGTTACACGTTTCCTAAATTAACTAAATTTTATCATACTATGTAATATATATACAAATGTATAGATTATATACAAGGCTCCGCAAAAAAATTCTAATACTTTTCCGACTATTGGTGGTAATTGCTGGAAAGGGATTTTTGCATGTGTTATATTCGTTTTCAGATTTATTTATGTCGATATCATCTTTCAACTTATTAAACAGTGAAGTTGTGTTACATTTTTCTGAGCATATTGAAAAGTATTTCATAGACTATGCTTATCGCATATTTTTTATTTATTTTAATATTTTATTTTATTTATTTTATTTTATTTTTTAATTTTCTGAACATGTACAGCACACTCGAAAAATCGACTAGAGTTACTCCATTTTTCCCCCTTTTTTAGGGTTCCGTACTGTATTTAAAAAGTAAAAACGGAACCTTATAAGATCACACTTGTGTCTGTCCGTCCGTCTGTCACCAGCCTTTTTCTCGTAAACTATGGGACGTGGAAAGTTCAAACTTGGAAAAAGTTATAAAGCCTTTTTACTTACATATTTTCAAATTATTAGCGATTCACAAATATGTTAGGGAAAATTTGGGAGGCTAATTATGTTACCTGAAAAAAAAGTTTTCTTTTTGTGTATCATGTAGGATATCTGAAGAAAGATCTTGTAATTTCGAACTCCAAAGTATATTTGTTTTAATTTAGGTATTATATTTTCAGAGATATCGTAGAAAATGCTCTGAAAAAAAATAAGCCCCCCCCCCTCTATTTTGGATCTACTGAAACTAAAATTATGAAAAAATTAGGGGTAGTAGGAGTTTATATAAACCATGCAGGAAAACTATAGTGAATTTCCTAGGTAACATTGTTCTTGAGAAAAACGCATTTTTTTTTACACACAAACTTTACTTTTCCGGCGGTCAGCCGGGGAGTTGACGGATGCTCGATGTAACAATGACGCATAATCGTCCAAGGATATTTGACAATGATTTTTGAAAGAAAAATTGTCGCTAATTAGCTGAGATATTAATTAAGTTACTTAGAAAAAACTTTCTTTTTATATATCACGTAGGGTATCATTCGAAAGATCTTGAAACATCAAATCGAAAAATATATTTGTTTTTATTTCAGGTATTATATTTTCAGAGATATTGTCAAAAGTGTATGTGAAAAATATGCCCCCCCCCCTCTAACATTTCCGAATCTATTGAAACTAAAATTATGAAAAAAAATAAAGGTAGTAGAAGTTTATTAATTAATAAATAGTAATTAACACATTTATTGCTCGAAACACTTTGAGCGCGGGTTATGCAAGTACTTGACCGAATACTTTTAATTTTGTACAACAATTTATTCGCTTTATCGCTTATGATACTTGCCTGAAAATTTCTTAAATTTTTCACAAACATTTAATGACAGTTCAACCTATTTTGAATGATCTTTGTTTTACACGGCACAGTAATGTTGGATAACATATTTTTATTATTTCAAATGCAGACGGCGATTGAAAAAATTTTTTTTGTCAAATATTTATCGATATTAATTGTTCAAATAGTGTAATGATGTAAATATAGCACTGAACAATTGAACTCACTGAAGCTAATAAGTAGGCTGAGATAATGAAATATCTACGTGAGTAGTATCTATATTATAAAGGACAAATGTGTCCGTGCGTAACGCTGACGTCATTTTGCGAATGGCAACAGTTGACGATGACATTTCGGTTTTGCAATTTTTGCTACTGCCACTTTTTTAATTTCTAAACATTACACATTTTTAATTTTTACACCGTTATAGAGGGAAAAAAAATCTACTTTCAAATGCAAGTTGTTTGAAAACTGCAGTTTAATTGACTGATTTATTATAGCATTTATTTAAATTAAATTTCAAGAATGAATTTTTAAAAATCTATCTCTATCGCTGGCAGACGATTATAAAATATGAATCCATTTGCAGTTTCAACACTATAAATAGTTCATCATTCGTTTGCAGCTAATATTCCTAAATTAAAGCTAAAATTAAAACTTCATTAATCAATCCATAAAATAGTATAAATAAAACACAAATTGAACAGACATGTAATCGTATTAAGCGCTTAAAACCGCTAAAATTATCAGAATAAGAAAACTGCTGTATATAACGAAATTTTTAGGGATTTCTTCGAGCACGAGGCCTATGCAAAATGACGGCTTTTAATAAATTTCAAAATTTTATTTGAATATATAATTGGCCTATTTAACATAAAAATGATCTTTGGTGTTGCTAGGGGCAATCTAAAAATATATATTAAATGTACAAAATCTATTAGAGTTTTTTAAAAAAAAATGGTTTCACCTGTATTCTCTATCCCGGGAAACACGGGTTGGATGCCCTAGTATTAAATAAAGGCATAATTTAATTTTTAATGTTTAGAGATATGAAAATCATAAAATTTTGTCGTTGGAAATAACACATGCATTCAAACCTATTGCTTCTTTATAACCGTATCCCGTACATAGACTTATAACATGTCTGATTTCTAGAATGTTTTCAAAATAACAGACGGCAGTTTAGCATATTTTGAATAAACCTTTATTGTGTGATATATCCTTTGAAAATACATATTAACTATTGGAAAATAATGTATAGTGCGGTTAATACACGCTACGTCTGGTATTTATTTAATTACATTGTTCGTTTAACATTCTATTTAATTAAATTTGAGGACTTTATATTCAATGAAAAGAACATAGTCAATATTTCATTAAAAATTACTTTGTATTATGTAATTCATTTTATTTGTATATTTGTTCAATAGAAATTTTTATCTAAATAAGATGAGCCAGAAATAATAATTTTTAAATAAATAAATCTAACTAAAATTCATTTTAAACGTTCAGAATTAGAACAGCGCCTAGAATACATAGTGTGGAAAACGGTTTTACCGATTTTTAATTCAAAATTTTCGAATTCAAACCAGAAATTATGAAACAAGAATTTGTACTTTAAAAAGTCACGAAATATCTGCCATTAAGTAACCGAAAGAACATCATAGGGAATTTCTGGTATGAATGCGAAATTTCAGAATTAAAAAAAAGCCACACTGGTAATACTTTAAAACACGGAGGAAGATAGATGGAGGGGAAAGTAACGTTGAAATTTTACAATACAGTTTTTCTTCTCATAGATGGCGCTACGGTAAACTGACGGCGATCCTGACGGCTTCTGCAATGCTTTTCAATGCGAAATGCATTCATTTTTTAAATGTTTTTGATTGAAAATTTGAACTTTAAAAAAGTCAAACAAGTAGAAATTTCATTAAATAAAGTTGTCTTCACACAATGCATATATTTTAATAGATATTTGGCGTTTCGATTGCTTTTTATAACTCTTTAAATAAGAGTTCATCCTGACAAAAACATCTGAATAGTCATTTAAAAATAAATATCACGGATATTGTACTGCGAAAAAATACGGAATGGACGTATAATTTTTAGAGATTAAAAGTATTATTCAAATTTTCTGGAATAAGTTTTAATCTTGCGTATATATCGGTAACCTTTGAATAATTTAATAACTCATAACTTTTTATATCTATGCAATTAATATTATGTACATTTAAAAACAAATTTTTATCTTAATTATTTGGAAAATAAAACTTGAATAAATAATAGGGTCTATTAGGTAGATTTCGTAAGAAATACAACACCTATTACATTCTCACCTAAGTTGGAACTTTAGAAAATTTTTTGCAGATCTACGCCGATCATGACTCCCAGAACCCAAAACCACCCCCAGTTCAAAACTTTATCTATCTATCTATGTCACTTTTTTATGGACACGATAACTGAAAAAATTCTGCATAAATATTTTCCAAACTCATACATAAAATCAAGGGGCATAAAACTCGGTCAAGTTCGTTAATGGGCAAAATCAAACCAAGGGAGGGGGGGGGGGATGGGGAAGCTTTTTGTGAAAACAGAAAAACCCCCATAATTTCTTATTTATGATACGTATCGAATCCGTTTGAAATTATTATTACTTCTAGGAGAAGGGCCGAAAATTTATGTATGACAGATTAATTAAAAATTGACTTAAGGGGGGGAAGGGGAATTTTAGAAGAAAAAAATTCATAACTTCGTCAATTCCCAAGATTTCACATCCGCTTAAATTTATTATAAATCCTCTTAATATTATCTAAACCTTTTATACTGACAAGTTTTTTATAGGACCAACTCTTATAGCAAAAAAAAAAAAAAAAAAAAAAAAAAAAAAAAAAAAAAAAAAATCCCTGCTGGTTTTGCCTGCAAACAAGTTAGGTTTCGAAGTAGGCGGTTCCAACTGCAGCATCATCGCAAAAAAGTCATTTCTTCCGCAATTCCCTACAAACAGGCGCCCCACGGTCTGCGTCTTCGAAATCTACCTGTGCCTGTAGGACGAGACGTCAGGGATTTTAACTAATTTCTGCAAGAATTGTAAACTGTGACTTTAATATAATGTTAGTTATGAATGGTCCAAAAACTGTCATTTTTTTATCATACATAAATGCTTCCTCTTTCATACACACTGCTAGAAAAGGTAACATGCTTACTTTACAATTTGAAAATTATACAGTTATTAAAAAACATATATACTTAAATCTTTTTTTCCTTGTGAATATTAATTTTGTTATTCAAATTAGTTCTTTTTCCTAATTTACAATTAATAAAATCTTTTGATTTAATTGAACAGCCAAGTAATCAAATAAAATTTTTAAATTGCAAATAGCACTCTATAAGACAATTTAAATGGCCATGTCAATTAGCTACAGACATTAGCATTCATTAAGTATAACATTTCAAAAACATATACACTAAGATCTATATACTAGAATAAAAATTTCTTAGTTTAAATATGATTACATGCATATAACTTTAAATTAAAGTATAATAAAAAGAACTCACCTTTGGAGCTCTAAACATACTTAATTTTTTTCCCTTCGATTTTTCTTTTGTTTATCTCATCATCATAGCCCGATCTACATCCCGGAATTAAACATTTATACCCCATCTTAAATTTATGACATATAATTGCTATAATTAAAAATAATCGAGTAAAATACTTTCGGAATTTAACATGTAATCTAATGACATTCTGCTTAACCCCTTAATCGTCGCGCTCGAGACATTCACGGGCAGTGTAGGCTACTTTTTAAAAATTCAGATTGTTTGATTCTCACCAGTTTTTAAAAATAGTAAAATTGGCTTTATGCTCGAATTATTTTATCTGCCTTTAAGTAATGTGAATATTTTCTACTTAAAAAAATTGGTGGCAATCAAACAATCTGAATTTAAAAAGGGGTTAAAGGCCGCCGCCAAATTTTACAGCGCCCTCTTTCGTTAAAAAAATATGACTTGCATTTTCGATATCCTCGCCTATTCTAGTTTCCGCTCCAGGTTCTTTCTCCGTGCTTTAAAAGGTGCTAAACAATTGTAGCCGATAAACGTGCAACGAAGCGGTACAATAATGGGGCGATCACAGCGACATCTGCTTTAAAAATAGATTTAACGCTAGCAAAAGTAACCGTTTCACTGTTGACAACATGAACATAATTTCGGTTAAGAAAATCTTCTTTTAAATGTATATTTCAGATGTAACCCGGGTTGCCAGGTTGGCATCCTTTTCCATTCAGAAATTTCAGGACCATACCAGAAATTTAAAATAGAAATTTTTGCTTTATACAATGACAGCATATTTCGTAATTATTTAAAGTAAAAATTTTTTCTCTCAAAATTTCCGGTATGAATTCGCCATCTTTAAATAAAAAGGGAGACCAAACTGGTAACCCTGGATGTAACTGATTTTGAAGTTAGTTTTTTATCATATCAGTTAATTAATCTTTTTCACTCTTCTAGCAGAGATTAATCCTTTGGTATGCTAAATGGGGATAGTTTCTAGTTTGCTGTCTTGTATCGAGTACTGCAACCAGGCACAAAAGAATGCGTATCACGTTTTCTTGCCATGATCAATATCATTTCTTGTTTTCAAAGCTTTTGTAAATCAATATCCAAGTAAAATGAAATAGGGTATAATTTAATTATTTAAAATATTTACCACCAGCTAAAACGTTTTCTCAGTTCGATTCTTATACAATGTTTGAGCTGAAAAGAGCTAGCAGACAGTGGCGTAGCCAGAGAGGGGGGGGGGGTCCAAATGCTCTGGAAACCATTAATATTATAAAGTTTTCTTCGCTTTCAATATCGCAGAAAATTTTCCGATTAGATAAGGCAAAAATATTTTTATAAAATTAGTGGTATCCAAACCATCTGGACCTCCACCCTGTCTACGCCACTGCTAGAAGATGTCGCTTGCGATCGACCTGTTTATCTTTTCAGCATCGTTCTACATTTATCGGATTCATTTTTGTTGTACCATTTTGTAGTTTGTTTTTTTAGTTGAATAATGTCTGAATTTCCATTAAATAGTTTTTGATATTCCGTCATTTTTAATGGTGTTTGTTTTACACGAAAACGAACTATTTGAAAATATCTCCCAACTTTTTCAAAAGCTGAAGCTAATTACAAAAATTTTCTACAATATTGTAAGTGAAATGTGTTTGTTATTACTCTTAATTGTATAAATCTTATTAATATCGAAATAAGAAATGTATATATACACTTTCAGATGCTAAATAGTCGTACATTTAAATAGTTGTGCATTCGTCTTGTAAAAAAAAAAAAAAAAAAAAAAAAAAAAAAAAAAAAAAGAAAGAAAGAAAGAAAACTTAAAAATGAATCATTAACATTATTATGGAATCTTAATTATTTTTTTAGAACGTCAGCCTGAAACACCGAACGCGAGGGTTTATTGTCGGACTATCCTAAAGTCTAACAAAAATTTATTAGAAAAAATCCTTATTTTACTTAAAATATTCAGGAATATTCAAGTGCATAAAAATTTAAAATATCATATTTACATAGTATTATTTGTAATATTTAGATATTATATTGTTATAAATAATATGCTATTTTATTAGTATTCGTTGCAAGTGTTAACCGTTATGTCTTTAAATGTTAAATCGTTACTATTATAAAAGCCATGTGTGCAGTATTCAGATATAGTGATATAGATACTATGTACAATTTATAGTTGCTGAGTACATAGTATTACATATAGGAATGTACTTAATATATAGGCTGAGCATATATAGCTGATTCATTGACAATCACAATCTACAGACATTGGAATACTACTATATGTTGGATATTAATGTTGCAAATATACGACTTCAATGTATAATTTAATATTATTATTTAATACATTAATATACAAAATAATATATTCACTAATATTCAAATTTATTATGATGCTTATTAATGTAAACACATTTAACTTTACAAAATAAAATACAATCTATATCAATTAACCCCTTAATCGTCGCGCCCGAAAAGCGTACGCTACTTTTTTTAAATTCAGATTGCTGGATTTCCACCAATTTTTTTAAGTGGAAATACTCGGCTCACTTCACGGCAGATAAAATGATGCGAGCATAAAGCCAACTACACTATTTTAAAAAACTGGTGGGAATCAAACAATTTGAATTTTAAAAAAGTAGCCTACCGTGCCCGTGAACGTACCGGACGCGACGATTAAGGGGTTAAAGGTGCTGATAAAACGTACAACAGTATACGAATATTACTTTCATATAGTAGTATATTATTATTTTTTAGTCTTATTTCTTTAGAACTTCATAATATTGCCTTGAATAATTCTTGAATTTCATAGAAAATATTTCACAACAGTTGAGTATATTTTGAATCGAGTTTATTTCACGTGAAGCAACATTAAAAAAAAATGCGTTGAAGCATTTGAAATACAGAAAAGAATGCAAAGAAAATGAGTTTTGTCAAAAAGTTTTTCAGATTAATTGTACAAATATTATATAAATCTGAATGTAAGCATTGCTTGTTTGAATTTAATGAAACTAATACGTGTTTATATAATATATTTTGTAAGTTTCTCAGCATTAGTAATTTTCATCAAAATTATTCCCATGAATAACGCAAGAATTCAACAGTAATGAATGTAAACAAAGCTGAATAAAAGTAAGAAAGAAGCGATCACGGATGTGTTTACATAAATGCAATAATGTATCTTTTTAATCATTTTACTGCTTTTTTTAAAATTGACTCTAATTTTTTTTTAATTGAGCAATAAAATACCACTCAAATAAATTCTTCATGTTAATAATAACCGATAACTCTTACGTTAAATAATGCCAAACATTCCATTTCACAAAATACACTCCTATACGATCAAACTACGATCAAACTAAAAACATATCTACCATTATTTAGCATTAATTTTCTATATATTCAGTATTTTTTTCAATTCTGTGAACAGTTTTTTGAATAAATGCACTTCTTTTATGAAAATGCTTAAAAACAGTCTCATTGTTTATTTTTTTATAATGTTTTAGACTGCTAGGGCCAGTAGTGAAAATGTTACGTGAGGATTATTCTTTTAAAACGCATAAAGCTTATTATGATGTCTCAAGATATAAACAGCAGCTCTATCTCTCTAGCGGTGACTTTTGGAAATATTTCTTTTTCACAAAGTCCTTCGTCTTCCGTTTATTCTAACCATCCTACCAAATTTGTCTTCATTTTTGCAATTAGATCGAAGACCTGATTACCAACAGGGTAAACTTCCACCAGTTAATTTTAAAATAAATTTTTTGCTTTATTTAAACATCTTATATGTGCGGAATTTCAGTCTTGAGTAAGTCAAAAATTGCATTCCTTTTTACTGGTGAAAGTTTTCTTTCCTCTTTAATAATCAGGCTTTGAGATCGCGCTACAGAACACGCTGAATACTCTTTAATCATGATAAGCTTGTATATATACAGGGGGTTTCACAAAGGACCCCTAACTTTAAAAATCAATAACTCGGAAACGGTGATCGATAGAAGCATGAAACCAGTGGTATGTTTATTAAAAAATCGTAAGAATCTTATACATAAATCTCAAAATTTAGTTAAAAATAGCACCGATAGATGGCGCTGAGAGCGTTAAGAATCCTTCTAAAGAGAGTTCAGAAGCATAGAAAGACTAGCCGTCGAAGATTTCGCCATTTAAATCTGAACGCTATTAGCGTATAGTAAAAATAATTCGCATCGGACACGTTGCCTGTCTGTTGAACTTTTTTGAAAAGCTCACGAATTATTTTCCCATCTGGGCCTTTTGCGACTTGAAATCGCGTTTGAAAACTTCTCCTTGTGGCAGTAGGACTCTGATTTAATCGGTGGTACTCCAACACAATAAACATACGTTCCACCACGGTATACATCACTTTCGGAATTATTTTCACTATACAGTAATAGCGGTCAGATTTCAATGGCGAAATCTTCGACGGCTAGTCTTTCTATGCTTCTGAACTCTCTTTAGAAGGATTCTTAACGCTCTCAGCGCCATATATCGGTGCTATTTTTAACTAAATTTTGAGATTTATGTATAAGATTCTTACGATTTTTATAATAAACATACCACTCTTTTCATGTTTATATCTATCACCGTTTTCGGGTTATTGATTTTTAAAGTTAGGGGTCCTTTGTGAAACACCCTGTAGATAGATAGATACTGAATGTATACGTCGGTATGTGTGTTTGTGTAAGGTATGCTGCCGATGCTTGTCTTCCATCATGTTTCCTGGTTAGATCGTTGTAATCTTAGCCAATCAGTGTGTTAAGAAACACAAAACAAGTTCGAAGAGGACCTGTCTCTTTCTTTTACAGTTCCATGGTATTGCGTTTTAAGTAAGGCCCATTGCAGATTGTATCCGTCAAGTAGAACATCGTTCTTCATCGAAAACGTTGTATATTCTAAGTCCTTCGTCTTCCGTTTATTCTAACCATCCTACCAAATTTGTCTTCATTTTTGCAATTAGATCGAAGACCTGATTACCAACAGGGTAAACTTCCACCAGTTAATTTTAAAATAAATCTTTTGCTTTATTTAAACATCTTATTTGTGCGGAATTTCAGTCTTGAGTAAGTCAAAAATTGAATTCCTTTTTACTGGTGAAAGTTTTCCTCTTTAATAATCAGGCTTTGAGATCGCGCTACAGAACACGTTGAATACTGTTTAATCATGATAAGCTTGTATATATACAGGGGGTTTCACAAAGGACCCCTAACTTTAAAAATCCATAACCCGGAAACGGTGATCGATAGAAGCATGAAACCAGTGGTATGTTTATTAAAAAATCGTAAGAATCTTATACATAAATCTCAAAATTTAGTTAAAAATAGCACCGATAGATGGCGCTGAGAGCGTTAAGAATCCTTCTAAAGAGAGTTCAGAAGCATAGAAAGACTAGCCGTCGAAGATTTCGCCATTGAAATCTGAACGCTATTAGCGTATAATAAAAATAATTCGCATCAGACACGTTGCCTGTCTGTTGAACTTTTTTGAAAAGCTTACGAATTATTTTCCCATCTGGGCCTTTTGCGACTTGAAATCGCGTTTGAAAACTTCTCCTTGTGGCAGTAGGACTCTGATTTAATCGGTGGTACTCCAACACAATAAACATACGTTCCACCACGGTATACATCACTTTCGGAATTATTTTCACTATACACTAATAGCGGTCAGATTTCAATGGCGAAATCTTCAACGGCTAGTCATTCTATGCTTCTGAACTCTCTTTAGAAGGATTCTTAACGCTCTCAGCGCCATCTATCGGTGCTATTTTTAACTAAATTTTGAGATTTATGTATAAGATTCTTACGATTTTTATAATAAACATACCACTCTTTTCATGTTTATATCTATCACCGTTTTCGGGTTATTGATTTTTAAAGTTAGGGGTCCTTTGTGAAACACCCTGTAGATAGATAGATACTGAATGTATACGTCGGTATGTGTGTTTGTGTAAGGTATGCTGCCGATGCTTGTCTTCCATCATGTTTCCTGGTTAGATCGTTGTAATCGTAGCCAATTAGTGTGTTAAGAAACACAAAACAAGTTCGTTGAGGACCTGTCTCTTTCTTTTACAGTTCCATGGTATTGCGTTTTAAGTAAGGCCCATTGCAGAGTGTATCCGTCAAGTAGAACATCGTTCTTCATCGAAAACGCACTCAGAGAGAGTCAGGTTTCTAGTTAACACATCATCTTTCCGAAAACTCACTCAGAGAGATTCGTGATTGTGTTTAATCCTTACATTTACTAGAAAAATCGCAATTTTTTCCCATGAATGCCGTTTTTAATGACGTACTTTTCATTTTTCACAGTAGGTGGCAAAGATTTCAAATTAAGAGGAAACTTAGATCTAATTGGTTTAACCCTTTCCGGCGCTGAGTAAGTCTGTTTGTAAAATGATGAAACAATGGACTGACACCAGAATTTACAAACGAATTAATTTGAAAATAAAAACTTGCTTTTTTTCCGGTACTTAATAAAATGAAAATTTTAACCAAATATTCTTGTTGCCATTTGTCAGTTTTTGAATTAAAATTAGGTATCCTTTTTTGTGGACACCACCCGTTAAAGGGTTAAGAAGTTCCGAGAATTTGCTTTCGGTAAACTGCCCACAAAAAATGAGAGTTGCGCTTTGCCCAGCATCTTTTATCTTAAAGTTAACCTTCTGATAACGGGGGTGGATACCGTACGTCCCAGCGAGTATTTTCTTATTCTATAATGTGTACCAAGTTTTAAAAACTGATCTCTGCCATACATATACAGAGATATTTTCAAGAGATATATACCTCAAAGAAAACTTTTTCTAAATTGTTGTACAATTAAATATAAATATATTCGCCAGTTCTGACCCGAAGACAAAGGGTTAACTCGAATTTGAAGTCCGGAAGTTTCACTGAGAAACAAACTTAACAGGAACAAATTAGTTTTGAGTATTAGATTTTAACGTTAGAAAAAAAATCTGGGAATTTTAATTTTAATTTCGGTTTAGAAAGGTTTACTTTGCTTATCTTTCTATATATATATATACGCATTCACTAATTTATTATATAGTGACAGATTAGATTTAGATTTACAAATAGAAACTTTTCAAAAATGAAGAGCTAGAATGAAAAGGAAATCATAATTAATATTTTATCTTTTTCCCGGGGCTCATTTGTCTTGCCCAGTTCAATATTTATCTGAACAGTTTATGAATTTCTGCAAAAATATTTTAAAAGAGACTCTCATTATTTTAAATAATGTTTATTTTAGTTGAAACCGTTTGTTTTGGATCTCACTTATTTCACACATAAAAGCTAATTCAAAGAAACTGTTTTTTTTGTCAAGTATTTACTGAGATTAATTGTTCAAATATTATATTAAAATAAATTTAAAAGTTTGTCGTTTGAATTCAATGAAGCCAATAAGTGTTGACATAAAAGTTCTTTGCAAATTCACAGCGTAAAAATAAGCGCATAATTCAGTTTTAATATTTGAATATCAGTAATATTTAAAATTCAGCCGCTGACAATAACACAGACATTCATAACCAATTTCTTTATTTTCGTCCAGTCTTTTGAATTGTAAGTTTTAAAATTTGCGAGAATCATTCCTGAAGTTTTGGGAAATTAATAGTTGACTGTTGAGCACATTTTGAATAAACTTCTGTATTTGGAGTAATCATTACTTAAAAATTTATAGTAAATATTTGAACTGTACACTATAATACGATTAATGCAAGCTACGTTTTCTGTTCGTTTAAATCAACATTTCATGAAGTAGTCTGTCACATTATTTTATATTTTGTTAACTATTCATGAAGTATTTTATTAAATTATATGATTTATATGATCCAGACAGCTAATATAGAATAATATAATTATAACTATAAATTTATATTCACTCAATAAATTTTTTTTATAAGTGATTGTCTCTAAATTAATGAACATTTTACCAAGTAATATATGGAGAAAATCTTGATATTAAAAATTATTTCCTGATAAAACGTTTAACAATTTCGGCACTGGAGATATTAAACTATCTCATTTGTGTATCTATAATTTTGGCCACATTATAGCTGCAATGTACATTGTAGTACAACTATTTATACGCGTTATTTAATCATAATTTCTAATATTTAATAAAGCTAATAATTCTATTCACAAACAGTGGTACTAAAAAATTAGTAGACATAGCAGCTACACATATATTCATATTCAGTTTCTTTTTTGCCGTATTCTGTCAGGATATTTTTGATTTGTCCAGAAACTTTTGGAAGTCAAAAAATAGGTTTCCCTACGTTACTAGTATTTAGATTCAAGACAATTAATAGACTTCAAAAATAAAGAACTAGACTTACTTTGTATACTTACATAATCCCCATGAACAATAAACCTTTTGTAGGGATGGCACTTGCGACTAATTTTATATTCCACTTGTACCACTATTTCTAAAATATAAAATTTGTTTTAGATTTATCTTTCATATATTTGTCGAATTACATGTAAGTTATTTCTGTTTTTAAATATATCGGAAAGTGGTACGAACCGAATAAAGACAACTAGCCGCAATTGGTGATACTGCATTTGTTCTAACGTGTAGCAAAGATTGAAATCATCCCTGAAAATACCCGTTCCCTGCATACGAAATAATTTTTCCGCGGCTGCTATACTTTTCTATTGGGAATTTTCCTCTGACAGCCCTTCTTCAATGTCAGACAGAAATCGCAGTCGCTACAGCCAAGACAGAGTTGTATAGCGGATTGGCAAGGCATTCCCAACCGAGGATGGTAATAGCACCTGGCAATACATTTTCACGGGCATGTTATGGATTTTGGCACTTATCGTCACACAATCTCATTCATACCGTTGCAAAAGAGTCTTCTCTCGAATCTCGAAGTATGCCGGAAATGGCTAAGAGGCGCATCCGATTTTTCTGCTTACACTGCACATACGCCCCAAATTCTCGTTCTGTAATTCTCATTTTTTTTGCAATTTCTCAGGAAGAAAGCAGAATAAACTTATTGTTCGATTTCCCCGCCGAAATAAAACTAATCTACTCAATGGTGAAAGAAAAATGTACACTATACATATGCGCTAGAGATGAGTTCGGTCCCCCCCTTTTTTTAGAACCCGAGGCCGACATCGATTGTACGCAGCAGAAAATTGTTAATAACATTTTTTAATTGTTTCGAAATTAATTTTCTTTTCAAAAAAATCTCTTCTTACATAGAAACAAACTTTATTCGTAAGTACTCCCTCATGACAATGTTTCGTGATTTTCATGACCCTGAAAGCCCGCTGAAAATAGCAACTGTGTCATACATACCCAACCACTGTCATCTGCTTAAATCACATTTCTTATTCTTTTAAAATATTATTGTATAGCTAGGGCAGCAATACATGAGTGCTGTTTTCCAGTAATTCAGGAAAAGGACTTCAAACAGAATGCTAGGATAGACAAAGGGTATACCACGAGTCCATTATTTACTAACACTGACCGTACAAAGTTTTCAGAATCAGATGAAATATTTCTCCTTATATTTCAACAATAAAATATCTATTCCTTTTCAAGCTGATATTTAACCTTTTGATTACGGGTTTGGGACATCGTAAGTCCCAGCGACCTGTTTCGTCTATTCCTACCGCTTTACTATCACCTTTTTTTTATTCCTACCATATTACTTTTAGAAAATTAATCTCTACCATACACTTATAGAAGTATATTCTCAAGGGATATATACCGCAAAGAATTTTTTTATAAATTGTGTTACAATGGCTGAACTTTACTATTACACCATCAAAACATTATCGCAATTTTTTTCTTTTTGTGAAAAATAAATCTCACTTTTACTATATGATGTATAAACATTTGTGTATAATTAGAACTTATATAAACATTAAAATCTTAAAATCGACGTTTCGGTTGACATATACGACCATCTTCAGGGATGTAATGTTAATTAATATTAAAGTCTAAAAAACATCCGCCATCTTGAACTGAACCTCTCGCAAGGACCGCCTCCACCCTTGTCTCTAACTTGGCTCTCTATTTGTTAGACTGTAATATAAATTAACATCATAATGCTGAAGATGGTCGTAATGTCGACCGATACGTCAATTTTGAGTTTTTAATGTTTCGATAAGTTCTAATGATACACAAATGTTTATACACTATATAGTAAAAGTGAGATTTATTTTCACAAAAAGTTTTTTGCGATAATTGCGGTACGATTGAATATAAAATAGTCACCAGTCCTGTCTGTAATTAAAATTTTAACACTAGAACTACCATGAGCCGTCATTTCGACTGCTACCAAATGAATATATTCCGATTCGAACCAGAAATTTCTTTTTAAAATAAATTATATATGCAACTTACAGAAGTACGTTAAAAGAATAAGTTAAGTGGTTTTAAATAGAATCTCTGGCGTGAAATAGCTTTAAAAAACTTGAGTAAAATTTCCGGTAGTTCTAGTCTTAAAAATTTTTTAAACAATTTAAGAAACTTGGACTACATTCTTTTTCTGAAATGGTAAGTTTTTCGTTTTCTTTTTTGAATTTGTGGAGAAATAAATTAAAAACTGTGATCCCGAGCCCAATTTGGGCTTGGTCTCCTGATAACGAAGTCGGGTTGAGCCCGTCTCATCTCTGATATACGCATTAAGCAATTTCATAAATAGGAACAAATCCATGCATGATTTAGAGATAGCAAAAATCAATAACTAGAATGAAAATGCAATGATATTTACTGTTTTAAAATTTTTATGCGACTAATTTGTCTTTCAGGTTTCGATATTTACCTGAATATATTTGAATTGCACCATAAATATTTTATGACAGTTTGGGTTATTTTGAATAATGTTTGTTTATCGTAAAATAGCATTGTCTGAAACAGTAGAAGCTAATTCAAAGATAGGGATTTAGTTAAATATTTATTTAAAGTAATTGTTCAAATATTATCTTAATCTCAGTATAAGAAATGATCATTTAAATTCGATTAAACCAATAAGAGTTGACATGAAAGTACTTTGGGCATTTATAGCGTTTGCAGTTTAATAAATGCAGTCATTGTTGAATTTTTGTATTTGCATATCTGTATTCTTTAAAATTCAGTCGCGCAAAATAACACATACATTCACAGCCAATCGGCTTCTCTATTTTTGAACAATGAAAAGATTCCTTTGAAATGTCAGATTTAATATTTACTGTAGTTATTCTGAAAATTTCGGGGAATAATAGATGTCTGTAGAGCATATTTTGAATAAAATATTCTACACGTGACGGAATCTTTATTTCAAAACTCGCAGTAATTATTTGAATTCTAAAGTTTAATACGATTAAATCAAGTTACTTCTTTTTGTTTAATAAAGTACATTTTTTGTAACATATTTTGTTAATTTAAAGGTTTTATATTATTACTTTGGATTAAATGAAAACAGTAAATTTTGAATAGAAAATAACTTTGCAGTCATTCGATAATATTTTATAAATGGTTGTATAGATAAAATAATATTTTACCTATTCCAGAAATCCAAACATTATAGAAAATTTTTATCTAATTTAATTTTAATTAATTAATTTATTTATTTATTTGACATTTAAAGCATTCGATTAATGCTTTATTAAACTGCACGAAATTAATACAGTGGTGGCCGGGAACGAGAATTCTTGTGTTTATGTAACCAAACATCGTTGACTAAGGACGTGGTTTCTACCTTACAAAAAATGCATTTTTATCATATGGTCCATATTTTTTAGATTGTAAGACACAGAGGTGCCAAGCTCTCACTAATATTCCGTAACATATGGGTTTATTTAAACCAGGTTTAATACGTTTCGCACCAGAAATTTTTTTAAGTTCCTTAAGAAAATTAGTTTCCTTAAGAAATAAATTTAAATATATTCCATGTAGGTACCTGCAATTAATTAAATAAAGATTCATCAAATAATTTTTACAGTTCGAAACGTTGTTAAACTTGGTCAAATTAATCCACATATTACGGAAGATTAATGAGAACTTGGCACCTCTGTAAGACATTTTATAATACGTCCGTTCTTCGAAAGATATTTACTGATGCATAAACTTGAGAAACTTTAATAGCAAATCATTTTACGAAAGACTTTTAGAAGAGGGCGGAGCTTCTACTGTTTCAATACCTAGATTTCATATAAAATTACAGATCGCTTATCTATTAACATATTGACGGACAGTAGGAACAATTGAAGTTCGAAAATTGTCACCAGTGACGGATCTAAGGGGGGGTTAGCCGGGGCAGCTGCCCCGGGTGCAAGACTTGGAAGGGCGCAAAAATGAGGAATCATAAAAGATTAAAAATAAAGGAAAATTAAAAATTCACATGGAAAAATATTCAATTTTATTTTGTTCAACGGCGGTTTACTTTCGTTGCATAAGGATCAGAAATAAAAAATAAATTAATTTGTATTGCATTATATAAAATATCACATTGCCACCAGTATTTTTAAGAAATTTGTATTTATTTAAAATTTAAAGATTTTACTTAATCTCTTTCATGGCACCGTTCTACAGGGTGGCCATAATTAAACTGCAAGTGTTCAAGGGGTACCGGAGAGAAAACTACCGGGAATATTCCAGTGAAATTTGGTATCTACACGTTTCAGAACATGCGCAAGTCAAATATGCAAAAAAAATCGTCATTTTCACCCGATAGATGGCGCTATACCGTCTTTTAATGCTTATCGTCGGCATATATGCAAATTTTAAGCCCGTCGAAACATAAAACATCATAAAAACATCAATACATTAAGTAAAGGCCAGTCATGACTCTGAATAAGCAGGAACGTGCATTGTTAGAGAAGATATTCTATCAGAATGGTAGCAATTATTCAGCTACTCTGAAAGAATACCGGCGTATGAAACGATTAAGGAGAGGTCCAATGAGTGTCAATAAATTGAAAAATATGATTTTAAAATTTGAAGAATGAGGAAAATTGGGCGTTATTCCAGGCACAAGAGGGCGACGGCCCGTAAACCCGGAAAAAGTGCAACAAATTGATGACGCCATTGCAACTACGAGTAGCAGTTCAGGAGCCAGTATGCTGCAACATGTGAGTGCAAGAAGTGTGGCTCGGACATTATCTCTATCCTGGTCAACTGTGCATAAAGTGTTGCGCCACATTCTTCGGCGTTATCCGTATAAAATTAAAATTCTTCAAGAATTGAAACCTCATGATGACACCCTAAGATTTGATTTTGCAAACCTTGTCCTGTCGAAAATCAGTGAAGATGACACTTGGATACAGAGAATATTGGGGACAGACGAGGAGCATTTTACATTATCAGGTAGTGTAAATGCGCATAACTGCAGGATATGGGGAACGAACAAACAATACGCTAAACGTGAAGAACCCCTCCATTCCGATTATGTAACTGTATGGTGTGGAATGACTTGTGATTTTCTTGTGGGCCCATATTTCTTTGAGACCCCAACTCCAAGTGGTCCCAAATGTTCTAGTGTTACAGGGACTAGCTACGGTGCGATGTTGAGACAACAATTGATTCCAGCATTGCAAAAGAGACATTGTTTAGAAACCACGGTATTTATTCAGGACGGAGCACCCCCTCACATCGCTAAAGATGTTAAAAAATTGCTGCATGATACCTTTGATGCGGACCAAGTCATAAGCAGAGGTTTCGACAACGCTTGGCCCCCACTTTCACCGGAACTTAACCCTTGCGATTTTTATCTGTGGGGACATCTGAAAGATATGGTTTATAGAGAACGACATGCTTCTGTTGCTGAATTGAAATCTAGCATAACGAGACACGTGGGGTGTGTTACACCACAGATTTTAAATGCGACGGTGGACCATGCTGTTTTACGTTTTCAGCATGTGGTTGCATCTGGTGGTTCACACATTGAGAACATCATGTAATAATTTCATTGAATAAATAATGGCTTGTTTTCCAAAGCGTCTTTATGGATTGTTTAATTTGTGATCTTATTTACGCTAATTTTTATTACATGTTACTGTAAAAATTTAATTACTGAAGAGAATTGTATGGAATTTTGATAGACTGTAAATGTTATTTTATATTGTTTATATGCCTCTTAGAATGTCATTATGCTCTGTCTATCGATTTTGGAGGTTGTATATGCTACCGGTGAACGTTTAAATACGGTACAGCGCCATCTATCGGGTGAAAATGGTGATTTTTTTTGCATATTTGACTTGCGCATGTTCTGAAACGTGTAGATACCAAATTTCACTGGAATATACCCGGTAGTTTTCTCTCCAGCAGCCCTTGAACACTTGAAGTTTAATTATGGCCACCCTGTATGTTGCTTCACAGCGTATGCAGTATTTTATTTCGGTTATGTCTAAAAGACATTCGTGAGATTATTACAGAAAGAAGGCTAAAAAAAGAAAAGAGTAGGCTTCACAGCTACCATCTAGTATGTCCTCATGGCTTCAGCCAAGCGATATTCATGAAGGTAAGCAACCAAGTTACTTGTTTTTTTATACGTGCTACACCATATAACAATTTATATGTATTATTTATGTTCTAAAAATCTCCTTTTCTATGCAATAACTGAGTTGATATGTAAGAAAATAATTATAAATCGTTTTTTTTATTAAATTCTTCTAAATTTAGATATTCTTGTAATTAACAGACATTTTTGTCTAAAAAATGAAAACGAAACTTACTCTGTTGAGAATTCAACGCGTTCTGGTCCTTTAAAGACATTTTATTTATGTAGTTAAAAAGGTTTTCTATCCATGGGAATCAGTTTTATGTTTTTATTTATGTATATCAGTTGTTAATAAGCCTTTTAAATTTTAATTTCCGAAATATCGCACCTATACTTTTTAAAAATTAATTAAATCTTTCATTAGAAATGTTTATCTAGTAAAACATGTTAACTAAAGTTGTGCCTCACAGTCACGCCACTTGTACTAATTTTGAAGCAAAAAAGTACATTAATTAAATTTAAACGGCATAGGTTAACATAGCAATAAATTTAAAAGTTACTTTTAATCGAGATCGTCATGATTGTTTACATTTCTGGCAATGCTTATATTTTCGCTTCAAATCTCCTGTTTCTTTTTACGTAAAATAACGAATAAAGTTTATAACAGTTCTACTATAATTTTTAAAAAGTTATAGTTATTTGAAAAAATGTTTCCCGCTTAAAAAAATGCTTGCTTCTTTATTTCTAATGTAGGTCAATTGTAGGTTTTATTGACTTCTTCAATGTCAGCCAGAAAACTGGAGAAGCCCTTACAGAACTCATTTTACAGAAATTAGAAAACGATGATCTAACTTTTAATAACTGTAGGGGCCAATCCTACGACAATGGCTCCAATATGTCCGGAAAATATAAAGGAGTCCAAACCCAAATATTGCAAGCAAATGATTTAGCATTTTTTGTTCCTTGTTCTGCTCATACCCTCCACCTTGTTGGTGTAAATGCTGCCAAAATTTTACCAGAAGCCGAGACATTTTTTGGTATCTTAAATTGCAGACTTGCCAAATCTCCGGCTTTTTGGATACCAGCAATTTAGTACAGAAAATGTTGTGTTATTGAATCGGAGCATTTTGCGATTGAAAAGAACAGCATTTTCTCTAAAAAATTACTAGTGTTCAAAAAGCCGGAGACTTGGCAACTCTGAAATTGTCTTTACAAATATTTTAGTGTCTCAACTAGTAGATGGGACATTCTAAGAAAACATGTGCCTCTTTCACTAAAATTACAAAGTACTACTCAGTGGTCATCAAAACGTGAATCTGTAATAACAATTTATAAACATATTGGAAAGATCATAAATGTTCTAAAGGAATTACAAACTGACCCATTAGCAACTCCTGAAACAAAAACAGAAGCTTCTTCACTACTCTTTAATATTACCAAATTTGAATTCATAGTGATGACATGCTTCTGTCATAAAGTGCTGACTCAACTCGATATAGTGAACAAACTTTCTCAAAGGGAAGACATGACGATTGATAGGTCTGTAAAACACTTAGATGGTCTCATTAACCCCTTCGGGACCGGCGGCTTTTACACAAATTTTATTCGGTTGGCACCACTTTTTAAAAAAAAGCTACCTTTACTTAAACTATCACAAAAATGCTCTAATTAGAGAAAGCAAATATTACTTTTATTTTTTACTGGGGCCTAAAACAAATTCTGTATGCTCTTTTTGAGGGTGCATATATGGACCCATGGACGATAGATTCAGAAAGGGCAAGTATTGCAACTAATGCAACACAGGATGTGAATGGTATTGCTATTGATATTGGTGTTGAGGCAAAATTTAAGGAAACGAGGAAGACAGAAAAAGAAGAGGTTTTTTGATGAGCTTTGTGAAGATTAAAGATGAGAAATTGAAACTAAAGATCGTTGAAGTAGTGGACAGAATCCTAACTGAATTAAGAAACAGATTTGAAGCTATTCAAATTCTCTATGGCATGTTTAGTTTTCTTCATGGAAAGCATTTCCTAAAAGAATCATAACAAGCGCAAACTGAGCAGTTGGCAAATATGTATAAAAACGATATAGATAAAGAGGAATTTCTTCTGGAAGTCGAAAGCTTCAAATATGCACTGGAGTTCGACCAAAAGATGAAGTCAAGTTCGGCTATTGAATTGCTAAGAATTATAAATTTATATGGACTTCAGGATGGACTTCATGGTCGATAGATTCAGAAAGGGCAAGTATTGCAACTAATGCAACACAGGATGTGAATGGTATTGCTATTGATATTGGTGTTGAGGCAAAATTTAAGGAAACGAGGAAGACAGAAAAAGAAGAGGTTTTTTGATGAGCTTTGTGAAGATTAAAGATGAGAAATTGAAACTAAAGATCGTTGAAGTAGTGGACAGAATCCTAACTGAATTAAGAAACAGATTTGAAGCTATTCAAATTCTCTATGGCATGTTTAGTTTTCTTCATGGAAAGCATTTCCTAAAAGAATCATAACAAGCGCAAACTGAGCAGTTGGCAAATATGTATAAAAACGATATAGATAAAGAGGAATTTCTTCTGGAAGTCGAAAGCTTCAAATATGCACTGGAGTTCGACCAAAAGATGAAGTCAAGTTCGGCTATTGAATTGCTAAGAATTATAAATTTATATGGACTTCAGGATGGACTTCATGGTCGATAGATTCAGAAAGGGCAAGTATTGCAACTAATGCAACACAGGATGTGAATGGTATTGCTATTGATATTGGTGTTGAGGCAAAATTTAAGGAAACGAGGAAGACAGAAAAAGAAGAGGTTTTTTGATGAGCTTTGTGAAGATTAAAGATGAGAAATTGAAACTAAAGATCGTTGAAGTAGTGGACAGAATCCTAACTGAATTAAGAAACAGATTTGAAGCTATTCAAATTCTCTATGGCATGTTTAGTTTTCTTCATGGAAAGCATTTCCTAAAAGAATCATAACAAGCGCAAACTGAGCAGTTGGCAAATATGTATAAAAACGATATAGATAAAGAGGAATTTCTTCTGGAAGTCGAAAGCTTCAAATATGCACTGGAGTTCGACCAAAAGATGAAGTCAAGTTCGGCTATTGAATTGCTAAGAATTATAAATTTATATGGACTTCAGGATGCTTATCCAAATCTAACTACTTGTCTAAAAATATTACTAACACTACCTGTATCCGTCGCTTCTAATGAAAGAAGTTTCAGTAAATTAAAATTGATTAAAAGATATCCAAGAAATTTAACAAAAGAACAACGATTATCCAGTTTATGTATAATAAATTTAGAAAATGAGATAGCTTGCAAATTACTTTATGCCGACATAATAAAAAAATTTGCATCAAAGAAAACTCGCAAAGTAAATCTTTAATAGAGGGTATTGTAGATGTTAAAACCGGTATATTTTCTGTAATTTTTGTATTGTGTAATATTGTACTTTTTATATAGGAAAAATACATAGTAAAAATACAGATTTTGAGTATTGAGTATTAATATTACTTCCTTAAGCAATTTTTTACGCAGATTTTATTCTGATATTCTTGGGAGCAAAGGGAGGGGGGGGCGCAAATTTACAATCTTGCCCCGGCTAAAATTTAGTCTAGATCCGTCTCTGATTGTCACTATATGTTTTTGTAATTTTTAGAATGTTAGAAGTATAGTTTTACTCTTTCTGCTTAAATAAACTTAATTTTGATTAATTCAGCACCTTTAATTAGGTTGCACTACTCCCTTCACAACCACGTCAGGGTGGCTAGTGGTCAGGAAAAAATACAGTAAAAAAAAGTAATGAACACCAGTATATTCTTATAGAAAATTTTATCTTGATTATTCGATCAAATAATCAACTTGGATTTCTTTATAAGAATATACTAGTAACTATCATTATTTTACTGTATTTTTTCCTGACCACTAGCCACCCTGCACGTGCATACTGAAGCTGCAACTCGTATAACAGGTGGAAAACGAACTTCAACCTAAAAATTTTTTTCCAAAACATGACACTGGGCTTCTACTTGTACGCCGGTAAATGCACATTTGAGCTGCTATAGCCGTAGTGTCTAAAAACGACCGTTTCGTTTTGGACGGCTATTGCCGCCATGCCACATAGTGAACTTCGCTTTGACGGCTATAGCCGCAAGTGTCCGTCAACGTGTTAATAGATGACAATTATTTTGGCTAACCTTATATCATGTGAAAAAACATTCAATCAGACATTACTTCATTTGTAAAGCATAATGCGATTAGTGCTTATTCGTGTTTATTTTAAGTGATACAACATTGTTTAAAAATACTTTTAAATCAATTAAACATACAAAAGATAGTTAAAAGAAAAATATACTTGTCAAATATTCCCCAAGACAAAATCTTAAAACAAATACATTTATCTGCATGCAAGAGTTACTTGTTTCAATTCAACGTATTTTTTGAAAATATATTTTGTTAAATTAAATTCTAAAACAATTATTTTGGATTAAATGAAAATAGTAAATATTTTATAGAAAATAACTTTATAGTGTTTCAAATCATAATGGTCTAAACGAAATGAAATGTGAAAATTGTTCTTTTAAATTAAATAAAGCTAAATGTTTTAAAATAAGGAAATATATATAATCTCATAAATAATATATATAATCTCATTAAAATGCCACTTTTCAAAAGTAATTTATTGAAAAGTGGCATTTTAGACTTGTTAAGTAAAAACTTGCAATAATAATTTGTTAAAATAAATATGCAATCAGAATTTTTATTTTTATTTTTTTTATTTTTATATAATATTAGGACTCATTGGTTTTTACCTGAAAATTTTTATAAATGTCTTTAAAAATATTCTATGGCACTTCAGAACATATTGAATATTTTTTTCTTCTTTTATACGTACATTGTTTGAAAATGCTTCTTAATTGTTTCAAGTGAAAAATTAATTTACTTCTTCATTGCCCGTGGTACAATGCGTTCTAGAAATTTCTTGATTCAGATGATTCGAATTCATACAAGAAAATCTAAATAATAAATTGTCGTTTATTAATAACGGAATGTCTGGTATTAAATAAGACAAATGTTACTATTTAAATTTCTGGTTTGAATTCGCAATTTCTAAATTAAAAAATCCAGTTAATTGGGATCATTTATGGTTCCATAAATGCTACATGGCCAATAAATATATGGTTAAAGTTTTGCCAAATATTTATTGAGATTAATAGTTCAAATATTATGTCAATCTCTATATAAAAATTGCTCGCTTTAATTCAATGAAGAAAATAATTTTTCATATACAGCTACTTAGTAAATTTCCAGCTTTTGTTGTTTATTAAGTGTAAAGTTTCGTAAACAGTATTTCATAGTTTAAATTTTAATATTCGAAGATCTGAAATTTATAAATTTGAGTAGCTGACAATAAACATAACTTGCTTCTTCCATTCAACTTCTTGCTTCTTTATTTTATAAATTGTCAAAATTCTTCTGACTTTCCGGATTCTTTGAGTGTTGCTATATTAATAGACATCGGTTTAGCATGTTTTGCATAAACTTGTATTATGTGAAGCCGTATATATTTGAAAATGTACATTAACTTTTGAATTTGAAGGTATAAAGCGAGTAATACAAGCTACGTCTCGTGATTATTTAAGTAATTTGTTCGTTTCATATTATATTTAATTAAATGTGAAATCCTTTCAATTTAAAGAAGACATAAAATAGAGAAAAAGTTTAAAGTTATTCCGCATAAATATAGATTGTTTAAATGTTTATAAATCTTCTTATCACTTACATTTTCTGTTATTTAAATGATATTCTTTATTTGAAATGTATGACAACGTAAATTGTCTTTTACTTTTCCTTGAAGGGGTAGTTTAAACTTAACACTTTGCCGTCCACATGTCTTGTAAAACTACTTCTATTCGTAAAATGTTGAAATGATTGATTGACACCAGAATTTAGAAACAAATTTATTCGAAAATAAATAAAATATTTTCTTCATGTACTTGATAAAAGGGAATTTTTCATTTCAAAATTCCGATGCCAATGTAGCATTTAAGGATTAAAATTAAGTTACTTTACGTACGACACCATTGTGGCGTCGCCGGACGGCAAAGTGTTATGATCCTTGCTTATTATTTGCTTTTCGGCGATATGGTCAGGGCCTGATTGCCCACGGGCAAACTTGCACCAGTAAATTTTAGTAGAAATTTTCATCCTATTTAAAAACCTTATTCATGCAAAATTTAAATCCATGTTATTTCGGACTTCCTGACAGTTGTCAGCGAAGATCTGACTTCCTAGCCTATCCTATAATTTGATTGGTCGTTCATTTCTACTAGTCACATAAATAGACTTACTCTCTTCTCTTATTTATTTGGTCTTGTGTCTCTATGGGACGAAAACATTTCTTCACCGTTTAATCCCTATCTTACCGATATTTTCATGTAGTTTCCGGTATTTTTTTATATTTATAATTCCGGTATTTTCTTAGAAAAATTTTATTTTTAAATTTTTCTTGCAAATTTTGCAATACTTCGGAGGAAAAGTATTGCGGAAATGTTATAGAAACCTACCAAGAAATTTTCTGTTAAAAAATATTGGTGTACAGTTCGCGGACCATTTGGGAGCCCTGTAGTACAGATCTTGTGCTACGGATTATTTTTTTTTCATGTCTCGTCTAAGATTGTGTTACACGAATACTCATACACAGGATGCTGTGCAACTGAGAATCCTCTTGAAGAATTAAACTGTTTACTGTTTAATGTATAGTTCTCATATAAGTGTGAAATTTAAATAGAAAAATGTTGGGATTAAAAATAAATGTTATTTGCGGATACAATTTAGTTGATCTACGCTATTTGAATACTTATAAATCTGTACACGGAGCTAACAACCCTATATTGTTATCCGCTTTTAATTTAATAAACGATGTTACTTGTAGCGTGCCTTTATAAATAAAACTTTGGAGATATACGCACATGGTGTATGTTAAGCTTGAAAGTTTTGGTCTAATCTATGTCGATTTGCATTCAAGAACTTATCGATATTTGCTTAAAGAAATCCGAATGGATTAGGGAGACGCCAATAAACATTAGCTTGGCGATAATGACAGACTCAGTAAGTTTTATACGTCAAATTGTCTCAACCAAACTAATTTAACTTCATATATATCGCTACTCTCCCATTTATAAAGTCACTATATTGCCAGCTCTCTATTACTTAGTAAGATACAATCATTTTTTTAGCATAAAACCTTTGCTGTTGTACTAGAATTACAGTGTAAAATCGGTGTAAAATACTTTAAGTGGTTATTGAGAAAATTGAGGCCATATATACACACATATCGGCCAAAAACAGAAGAATCTTCTTTTAAAGTCGCTTAAAATTGAGCCAATTACTGTTCACAATAAAATAATTTAGAAAATTATTTAGCATAGACTAATTCGCAAAAGCAATCCTTGTGCACAAAATGAATCTTTAATGTTGTCAGCAAGCACAATTTTTGTAATAATAAAGGCAATTATTTTATGGAAATTATTTAGTTTCACGTGTTACATGGAAGCCAAAATAACTTTATATATACGGGGCTCCGACTGGTCCGTTTTTTGAAAACCAGTATTTTTATAGAAAGCATTTCGTGGTAGGTTTTGGAAACAATTACAACAAAAATTAAAAATATGACGAGGTAAGTTTCTACGAAATTTATAACGAAGATTTTTCTTTGAAAAAAGTGGTGTTCAAAAAACGGACCGAGTGGGAGCCCTGTATATACTAAAGAAGATACTAGATAATATAAATATCCATTCAATATAGGTTATAGCTAATTGTGTACATAACAGGCTTCGTACGATTTTTCCACAATTTTTAATGGCATTTTTCGCCGAATATAAATGCAGCAAAGTATTATAAATCCTGCAGTTAAACGAGGCGTCTACAGTTTCTGCTATTTAAATATTATATAGAAAATTTTTATTAAACAATTGTGGTAAACATGTACGAACCCTATATATTTATTTGCAAGTATTATTTTTTTATAAAAATATGTTAAATCCACAGTAATTATTCACTGATAAGATGTATAAGGCTCATATACTATATTTTTTTTACCAATTTACCTGTCTCTTGAAATTTTATCTAAATTTTCCCCTTCGAAATATAATACGGTCCAAAGACCTTAAGTTTTACTAATATTTGTTAAAAATGTGAACTTTCTTATTTATAAAAAAAAACCTTTTCATGCATAAAATAAATATATTTCGATAGCCATTTTAGCATCCATAACGTGAGTGTTTATTTATTCAGTAAACATTTTTTTTACAATGAATGCAAATCTATTATGAAGATGCTCTAAGGCATATATTAAATAAATAATACTGTTTGGCACTAAGGTCAACATTTCCTTAAAATTTTCAAATTTGGTTAACCTCTTCGCGACGAGCGTCCTTTACAGAATTTTTAATCTTTTACCACCGGGTTTTCAAAACAAAAATTTGCGCCTAATTGAATCGCAGAAATGCTATGATTTAATAAGGCAAAGCTTACAATAAAAATTAACTGGTGGGAATAATGAAGGATTCTGAGCATCTTATGCGTCATGTATACGTGTCGCTCGTCCCCAACGGGTTAAAGGATTTTTAAATATTTTTGAAATCTTTAGACGTCGTTTGAATGCCGGATTACTTATTATATGAAAATTTCAGTTTGATTTCATCGAATGCTTTAAAATTTTGTTAGTTGAACTTTAGTAAAAATGGTTATTGGATACCTGAAATATTGACAAATGAAAATGAATATTCAAATTTCTGTATTGCACTATTTATTCATATTTATATACTTTTGTCAGTCTTAGAACAGATGCAAATTTGGATCAATAAAATTTTATTTAAATTGTTACTGTTTTTGCGGCAAACGTTTATGCAGGTTGGTAATGTTTTTACAAGGTGTTTTTGCTGTAAATGTGTAATAGGATTTTTCCAACATATCTTGTATCGCAAATAAAACAAATAAATAAGAAAAACAGCATATTTTAAAGAAAAAATAAAAGTGTCTTGATGTGACTATTTCTTAAGCCATGACTTGCTTGAAATTGTGTAAAAACGCTCATGTTACTAATTTTGACTAATTATTTTATTTACTTATTGCGCACCAATTGGTGTATTTTAGCGAGAATGATTTGACACAAAAGAGCTTTATTGTAACAATCTTTTATTGGTATGTTCATTGAACTTAATCTACGTCGTTTCCTATAAAGTACTTTATAAATAAGATACTAGCCACATAAACACAACGCGCATGTTCTGATTAGTTATGGGTAGAATTAATCTTTTTGATATGCGAACCAATCATTCGGTCATGCGCAAAAGCATAGCTACCAACCTTCGTATTTTTAAAAAATTAGTTTCTATCATAAATTTTGTAAAGAAAATAAGTTATTTATTTTTATTAGAATTAATTTAACAACCACATAACAAGGCCTCCTTATCATAGTATCAGGCCTCACAATCAGCAAGTTTCCTTTGACTGCTATATTCTCCTGCTACTACCGCCATCAATCGTTAGTAATAGGAGTATTTTCGACATGAAATTTTTTCACAGCTCCATTTGTTCTATGCATTTGCTTATGAACTAGTATCGGTAGCATAGCTGCTAACTTTTACGCTTAATTCCTACCACTAAAATTTTATACTAAATTTTATCTTATTAAATTGACAAGATTGTGTGATTACATAACGAAAAAAATTCTATTAAATTTTAGTGGTAACAAAAAAGCGTAAAAGTTGGCAGCTGTGCGGTAGCAGAGCTGCTAGATTTTTCTATTCTCTTTTTGTATACCAGTTTTTTAGTACAGACAATTTTGTTTTGTTTGATCGGAGAATTCTGGGATTTAAAAGAACAACATTTTCTCTAAAACTATACTGGTGTTCAAAAAGCCGGAGACTTGGTAACTCTGCGGTAGTATCCACCAGGCGGCGATACTTTCCGGAGAAAGTCAATTAATAAGTGGCAATTACCGCGGACATTTTCTCCCATAGACTTTCTCCGGATTGTCAAGTCTTATCTATTAAGGGAGTCTTGCCATATAAAATAAAAAAATTCTATTCTCCTGCAAAGCTTCTGGATGTGATTGGCTACAATAAAAATACGAACGTCAGTAGCTATTCTTTTGCTTCTTCTTCTTTTATTTATTTATATATTTTTGCAAACTTTCTGGTGGAAATTTATAAATGAATACGTAGGTTGAGAACTATGCTTTTACGCATTCCCGATTGAATCATCCTAATGTCAAAATCATTCATTATGCCCATCGGTAGTTCAGATTTTACATATTTTTTTTTTCAAACGATGGCAATCCATATTCAAGGACTTGCTAATGCTCACCTAAACAAATTTGATTAGATGATTAAGAAAAGTAACGAATATTAGCTCAGCGATAATGGCAGGTTCATTACATTTTTTTCCAAAATCATCGACTAATAAAATTTTATTGTACCATCTTTATTAAATTTAGTGTCTCTATTTTTATTTATATAGGCAAGCTAATTGTGATCATGTTTACCACGCTGTTGGGAAAACAAATATAAAACTTTTGACTTGTTTGTAGTTTCATTCAAATCCGTTCATTGAAGTCGTTGCTGCAAAAATTAAGAATATATTTACATAACGGCCTCTTTCTTTGAAATAGCTTAATAGAAAGAAGTATTACTGAAAATTACATTTGTAAATTATAACAATTTCCATCAATGTTTGCATTTTAAATGGCCTTTTATAAGCTAATTATTTATTTTATTCTGCAAACACAATATTCTTTACAATAAATACGAATATTTTATGAAAATGCTTGAAGGCAGTCTGACAGCATAATTTGAATAATATATGTTGATTGTAATGTTAACAATATTTTCATGGTTTACTCATTTATTTAATAGTTTTTTAAATATCCTTGTTTGCTGAAAGAAGATACGATTTATGTAAAAATTACATTTAACTTTTATTGAATGCTTTTAAAATTTAGTTAAATTAATTAGTTAGTAAAATTTTAACAGTTTAAGTAAACCCGTTTACTGAGTATTAGAAATATTTTGAAATAAATGCCTATATTAAAATATATTTGTATAAGGGTTTTTATTATGATTTTTTGTTAGTTATCAGATTTTAGCTACCGAATGACCGCTGGATGTGAAATATACTTTCCACTGATAGATTTTTAAGATTCGTTGGTAAAATTTTATGACTTCGAGTAAATCAATTTACTGAATATCAGACATACTTTGAAATAAATGCCTATATTGAAATATATTACTATTACTACAGCGGCTAGAATACATAGTGTGGAAAACGGTTTTACCGTTTTTTAATTCAAAATTTCCGAATTTAAACCGGAAATTCTGAAACAAGAATTTTTACTTTAAGAAGTCACGAAACATCTGCCATAAGAATATTATACGGAATCTTTGGTATGAATGCAAAATTTCGGAATTTTCAAAAAGCCAAACTGGTAATGCTTTAAAAAGTGCTAAAAAATTGTAGCCGATAAACGTGCAACGATGCAGTACAATAATAGGGCGATCGCAGCTACATCTGGTTTAAAAATAGATTTACCTCTAGCAAAAGTAATCGATTCGCTATTGACAACATAAACATAATTTCTGTTAGTAAAATCTTCCTGTATGTGTATATTTCAGATGTAACTGATTCTGAAGTTAGTTTTTATCATATTAGGGAATTAACTTTTTTCTGTCTTCTAGCAGAGATTCATCCTATGTTATGCTAAATAGGGATAGTTTCTAGTTTGCTGTCTTGTATCGAGTACTGCAACTAGGCACAAAATAATGCGTATCACGTTTTTTGGCCATGATCAATATCATTCATTCTTTCAAAGCTTATAAAAATCACTATCAAAATCAAAGGAAATAGGGTATAATTTAATTATTTAAAATATTTACCACCAGCTGAAACGTTTTCTCAGTTCGATTCTTATACATTGTTTGCGTTGAAAAGAGCTAGCAGGCAGTGGCGTAACCAGAGAAGGAGGGGGGAGGGTCCACATGCTCTGGAAACCAGTAATATTATAAAGTTTTATTCGCCTAAAATATCGCTGAAAATTCTCCGATTAGATAAGGCAAATTTTTTTAATAAAATTAGTGGTATCCAAACCTCCACCCTATCTACGCCACTGCTAGAAGATGTTGCTGTGATCGACCCGTCATATTTTCAGCCTAGTTCTACATTTATCGGATTCAATTGTTGAAAAGAGCTAGCAGACAGTGGCGTAACCAGAGAAGGAGGGGGGAGGGTCCACATGCTCTGGAAACCAGTAATATTATAAAGTTTTATTCGCCTAAAATATCGCTGAAAATTCTCCGATTAGATAAGGCAAATTTTTTTAATAAAATTAGTGGTATCCAAACCTCCACCCTATCTACGCCACTGCTAGAAGATGTTGCTGTGATCGACCCGTCATATTTTCAGCCTAGTTCTACATTTATCGGATTCAATTGTTGAAAAGAGCTAGCAGACAGTGGCGTAACCAGAGAAGGAGGGGGGAGGGTCCACATGCTCTGGAAACCAGTAATATTATAAAGTTTTATTCGCCTAAAATATCGCTGAAAATTCTCCGATTAGATAAGGCAAATTTTTTTAATAAAATTAGTGGTATCCAAACCTCCACCCTGTCTACGCCACTGCTAGAAGATGTTGCTGTGATCGACCCGTCATATTTTAAGCCTAGTTCTACATTTATCGGATTCAATTTTTTAGTACTATTTTGTAACCGTTTTCCACACTATGTATTCTAGGCGCTGTAATATTACGATAATAAGTAGTATATAATTCTAAGCTTTTGTTAGTTGTAAGATTTCAGCTTTCCAATGACCGCTCGATCTCAAATATATTTTTTACTTATAGGCCGACATTTAGTCCACAGTAATATGCACTATAAAAAAAAGACAATTTTTTTTTAAATCTAGCAAACCACAAACGAAATTGTACAATAACCTCTTCTGAGTTACCCACGATCTCGAAAAGCGTTCTGTATACTTAGAAACATCAGAAATTCATATATATTCGAGATTTAAATAAGCATATATAAAAACAAAGTTTTTTCTGCTGCCACTGATTTACGAAAATGTGTCCTGATAGTTCTTTGTAGTGTAATAATCAGTTACCTCAATCCCGAATGTGGTGTTTTTGGATGATATCGTCGCTACCATAACAAACTATCGAATTAGTAAACAGGCATTTTTCATTACTTTTAAAAATGGGCCGATTGTCACCACTAAATTTTATTAGGATTCTTCGCCTAGTAAAATTGTAATAATTTTTTTTCTGAAGAACAGCATTGCCAATTTGGCCTTCTCATATAGTTAGAAATGTCGAATTCATAACTGAAATTTTGAGATAAAAATTTTCATTTTAAGTATTCACGATATGTCTGTCATGAAATAAAACAAAAAATCTGTTTGAAATTTCTGGTATGAATTCGGAATTTCTGAATGAAAAAGGATGCCAACCTGGCAGAGAATACTATTAAAATTTAGCGGTCAAAATCAGTCCATTTTTAAAAGTGATGAAAAATGCATGTTTTCACATTCGATATTTTGACATGGTAGCGACGATATCAACTTTCAAGTAAAAATTTTCATGTTCAACTAGTATGTTTTACAGACAAACCTAATTGATTAATAGCCTTAACATTAATATTAAAATTATTTTGTTAATCTTGCATATATAAAGTCAATAACGCAGCTGAAAATTGTTTAATTGAGAATTGATAGTTTGGTACTGATAGTACTGAGAATTGATACTGAGGTTTGGTACGGAGAATTGATAGAAGGTACAAGTCTGGGTAAGTGCAAACTCGGCCACTTTCATTTGAAACGCCCTTGCAATTTTATTTTTCGCAGGAGGTTGATCATTGTAATCATTGCACTAGATTTAAGTCCATGAAATGTTCTTGGTACCACGATTTTCTACGCTTCAATCATTTTTTGGTTCAGTGATATATTTGGCAATAGACTTTTTTTTTTTTTTTTTTTTTTTTTTTTTTTTGCGGGCTTTTATTTTTATATATATTTAAATATTTTATATATATTTATATATATCTAAATATGTTTTGTATTTCATATTAATCTAATTATTGAAATTTTTGAATGAAAACCACGCCGTTTTTCCCTAAATAAAATTAATAAATTAGCAAAGTTTAACATTTTATATATCGACAACGCGGTGACGAGGGCAAATGATTTATATGTCAAAAAACTGATTTCACTATTCTCTTTCGATTGCTACTTATTTAGATTTTTTTTTCATTATTACACTAAAACGTGGTTTACTGATAAGTAATAAAATAAAACCTACCGTATTAAAATTTAATAAATTTAATAAAATTTTTTCATTGATGATTTTTCGTTTTTGAACGTTAATTTATAAAATTAAGTGTAAAATCTCTGGAAATAATCATATGTTTAAACCGACAGTTCATTGCAATAATAACATTATATACTTTGTAGGTTTTCAGTCTTATAAAGATATATCCATCATTATTAGAGGTACAACATTTCAAGACCATGGTACACCCTTTAACCCTTTCCAGCGCGGAATAAGTCTGTTTGTAAAATGACGAAATAATGGACTTACACCAGAATTTACAAACGAATTTATTAGAGAATAGAAACTTGATTATTTTCCGGTAATTAGTAAAAGGAAATTTTTAATTAAATATTCTTGGTGCCGGTTTTCAGTTTTGGAATTAAAGTTAGTTGTCCTTTTTTGTGAACACCGCCCGGACATTGGTTTCCGTATGAAACCACAAAATTTTAATTACGAAATTCAACAATGACAGCAGAATTTTAATAGAAATGTTTTCCATTTATTTTGTATGTGAAATATCGCCTCTTTTATTATATACAAATAAATTTGCTTATAATTTCCGGTGTCAATCATTTATATCAACATTTTAGCAATGGTAGTTCTTTATCCGTTAAAGGGTTAAATGCAATCTTTACTTTCAGAAACTCACAGCCGACCATGAGAATGATCTACTGTATTACTTGAATATATTAATGATAAATATAACGCATCTAACACTCTGCAGATTTATAATAAATATAAAAATTCTTACATATTTTTATTGGTAGATGTTAATTTATACGCTTTTTTTTTCTTCTTCTTAATATTGAGATATTAAAAGTTCGTTATTTACTTTCTCATTACATATAAATAAAAAAAATTCATGTTAAATATATGAAACTGCATTGTAAATCACGTAATTTTGAACGTTTCTTATATAAAAATTGTTCTATATTTTATTCTCTAACTTACTATTTTAAAATACTGGTAAAACCTAAAGTGCGATTCCAAAGACATGTTTAAATTATTTCCCCTTAAAATTTGTATATCATATGAAAACTTGAAAAAAAAAAAACACCAAAAAGAAAAAAAATGTATCTTGTTAAATACTTGTTGCGTACAGTGCTTGGAATTTCCAATGAGTTTTGCGCCACTTTTTAAGATGAGAAATTTTCTATTTAATATATAATTGCAGAATTCACTATCGCCTCCTTTATTCACAGAACTTGAAATATTTTCCCCCGGTTAAATAAGTGGAAAACTCTTTAAAATAATTATGGTAACACAGCACGCACCTTTACGTTTTTTATAACTGATTGTTTAGAAAAATCATGTTTTTCAGAAAACGAATTTCAAGTTTTTCTTTCTATAAATCAATAAGAATAAGTATAATACCCTTTTACCCTTAGTCTCTTGGGGAAGAGCGACACGTATACGTGACGCATAACATGCTCAGAATCCTCGATTATTTTCACAAGTTATTTTTTTAGTGTAAGCTTTGCCTTATTTAATGGTAGCATTTCTGCGATTCAATTAGGCGAAATTTTCTGTTTTAAAAAACAGGTGGTAAAAGTTTAAAATTCCATAAAAGACGCTCGTCGCAAAGGGGTTAAAAAAAGTTTTTTAAATTTTGTTTGTCTTTTGGCACTTTATAAAAAGCTGTAGGCTATGCCAACGGAACACGAAGGTTAATCGATGGATGGATAAATAATCGATGGATGGATAAATAATCGATGGATGGATTAATATACAATGGATGGATAATTATGGAAGATTAATCGATTTAAATAGGAATTTCGCCAAATTAGCCACCTAACGCCACGTTGTCTTCATATATGTCAACGTATGTTTATCACCAAATTTCGCAATATTTCGTCAAGTTGGCCAAAATTTGGCACTATTGTGGTAGTTCACTAGTATTCACTAATATCACTAGTATTTTTCAACAAATACTCATTGTATCCATATGTATTCATCAATACATACTCATTCATGCATATTTCATATAAACGCTGTCGTCGTAATGATGCGAGCAACAATGTGATTAAAACGGTGGAATGTTGCAACAATGGACCCTTTTTTTTTCAATTAATATTAAAGAATCGCAACGTTATTTCTATGGGGGAAAATACAAGTTTTGGACCGACGTTGATCCCTTTAGGAATCGAATTTTAGAAAATCAATGTCCAATTCATGTATTGCCCTCAGGAATACATACATATTCCGAATTTCAAAGCTTATGTCAACAGGAAGTGGGTGAAAAATGAGTGACAAAATTTGACTGACACATACATACAGTAGAACTCCAATTATCCGAACTCCAACTATCCGAATCGCTGATTATATGAATCGCTTTCAGAATTTCAGGAAAAACAAATGAAGACGGAAACGAACTGCGATTCCCAAAATAATGATTCTGTCAACGCACGGTACTGTCTTTTCCGCCGCGAAGAAACCTGGGTTTTAAATTCTAAATGATGATGAACTCATTGAAAGTGTGAGAGAAGAAAGTGTCAAAGAAGAAGATAACCTTAATGTCGATGTTGAAGTATACAGGGGACCATCAGCTAGTGAAGAATTTGCCGGCCTTGAAACTGCATTAAAGTGGATGGAGCGTCAGCCCGAGTGTGACCACATGCAACTTCTGACTGTCAAGCGGATGCGCGACTTGGCTGCCCGAAAAAGGATGAAGACTGTCAAACAGCTTACTTTGAGCGAGATGTTCAGGAAGTATTGACTTTCATTTACAGTACGGTACGTACATACTGTACTAACGTACAGTACTTGTAAATACGCTTAACCCCTTAATCGTCGCTCCCGAGACATTCACGGGCAGCGTAGGCTACGCCTGTTTTATTCAGATTGTTTCATTCCCACCAGTTTTTTAAAATAGTGTAATTGGCTTTATGCTCGCATTATCTTATCTGCCTATTAAACAAGGCGAATATTTCTACTTAAAAAAACTGGTGGTAATCAAGCAATCTGAATTTTTAAAAAGTAGCCTACATTTAAAGGGCGCGACGATTAAGGGGTTAACATGGAATAGTGTTGCCTTTTCATTTAATTAATTAAAAGCTTTTTTTCTTTAAAAATAATTTTTTTCTCCCATTTTTAACATACATACAGTAATTAATTAAAATATACCCCCTTTTTTTGAAAAAATCCAATTATCCGAATTTTTGATTATCCGAATAGGGTCCGGTCCCAATTGATTCGGATAGTTGGAGTTCTACTGTACGTAATTGTAAGGTAAAAGAAATCATGTAAAAATATATTCTTATTTCTCAAAAGTCTCCAAATTTATATGTTGCATGTTTCTTAATGTGAATGACATCAGAAAATATTTTACGTCTTGGGGCTACTTATAAATACACTTTTCCCGTTACTTAAATAAATACTTCAGATTTGAGAGTTAAAACAAACACGGTCAAAACTGCACTTTTAATGATGGTGCGACCAAAACAAAAAAAAAAATGTTTGGAATAACTAATTGTGCGGTCTCTAAATAAATAAATAAACAATTAAAAACAGAAACAAAAAAAAACCGTTATATTTTCCCGAAATTAACAATTTAAACTTAGTGAGAAAAAAACAGATTACAAACGAAATACAAAAGAGTTAATTGTATGAGTTTAAACGAAAGAGAGGGAACTTATTTTAACATAAATAAATACACAATTTACATATTAATCATGTTCAAATCGGTATATTTAAGTGTTGGGATATATATCCAAAATGTTTATTTCTCTTTTTCTTAGGATTTAATCCAATTCCAGTATTTTATTGCTGTCAAATATATTTCTCCAGAGACATTTTATTCTTCATTTATCTACAAAAGTGCTATAAGAGACACGTGTTTATTTTTTTATTTTTTCATGTTTATATTTTAATTACACTTTCTTCAGCTGAATTGTGATTTGTTAGTTCGACAAAAAATGGTTTGCATAGGGAGAAAAATAACCATGAAACTCGAACTGAGAATTTTTGTCGTAAAAAAAATATATTAGTTTTATACATTTTTTTTTTTTCATTACAAGCGTTATTTTTTTGTACTAGAAAAAAAGTAAAAAAATACGTAATTAGAGAGTTTTAATGGAAAACAATTATAGGAAAAACTAAAATATCTGCTCGATAAAAAGCTGGTAATAAAATGTGTTTTAAGTGTGTTTAGTAAAGAATATTTTGCGCTGATAAAGAAAATTATCACGGGGCTCGGAAAGAATATACCCATCAAAATTCACCAGTTTCACGAAATTGTTTCTGCACAAGTATGATTATAAAAAAATAAGCAAATTAAACGTAATTAATCTGTTTGTAATATACAAATAATGCACTCAAAACGATTATCTGGAGGCTGAATAGGTAAGTTTCATTTATGTAAAAAAAAAAAAAAAAAAAAGAGAGAGATGAATATAGACATATTTCTCTTTAGGCAAATTTCCAAGCTACAATTATCTCTAACTTGATTCAATATTAAAATTCGTAGATAGTAAAGTAATTATAGTTTCTGTCAAACAATTGTATGCGTTTTCTACGATTATAACAATTAAATGCAATTTCTAAAACAACGTAAAAAAGGATTAAGACGTCTCTCGTGTTTACGTATAGTAAATACAAGATGTATAATTTCAAGCAAAAAAATGTTTTTGTATGTTTTTATGCTAAAAACTTTAACATAAAAACAGCAATTATCTGTATGATAAAATGATACTTTTCCTTTATTGTTGTCAAATAAGGACACGTTTGCTTTTAAATAGAATGTGACAGATGGAGAAACAAATTAATCTGTAGGCAATTTTCTATGTTAAAATTATCCCTAATATGGTTTAATAAAATTTGTAGGTACTAAACTTTTTGACAAACAATTGAATTTGTGTTCTGCATTTCTTATGTTTATTCTAGATCTACAAAATGACGGAAAAAGGAATTAAGACGTCTCGTATGTTTACTTAATGAGTACAAAATCCAGAAAACCCAACAATTAAATCAACTTGTTTACTATGTTTTAAGATGTTTCTTTGCTGTTATTATTTCACATTAAATAAAATATATGTTTATTCGAGTATTAAACATGTTTTAATATGTTTAACATGAATTAATATGTTTATTCCATTAAATGATAAAATGGAAAAAAAAATATTATTGTAATCTATTACTTTTTTTTCCAAGTATATATATATTAATGTTGCACATAAATATTTCATGAAAAGTAAGTTTAGCATAGTTCACTTAGCATAGCCTATGTAATGTTTCATATTAACGAAAAGGCGAATTAAAAGGGCGAAAAATACTCGTAAATAATACTGTTGGAAGTTTGTTCTTGCTTTAATCGGGCTTTGCTTTAACCCTTAAACTCCCAGTGGGACACTATGTCTCAGTGCAACTTCAAAAATTAGCACTGGACACAGCAGTCCCTTAAACGCTTGGAAAACCATGTCTGCTTGTCCCACTGGTCTCTCACGTTCATTTGGGATCGTAGTTGACCGTTTGCTCGGTAGAAGGCACTGTGCTAAATTTAATTTAAAATATCCCACAAAAAAATGGTAGTCAAGGGGTTAAATAAAGTAAAACCAAATAATTTTATTTCTTTTCTATTATAAATCTTACAATTTGTTTACGAACATAGCTCTCTGACCACTAGGTTTAAGCACTGACATAGAAATGGCGGATGCGTAGGCATATTTCTTTCAGCGTTTATAGGATATCTTATATTTTAATAGCAGTATTTTCTAAAAGTACTTATCGCCTTAATTAATCAAAGTAAAATAAAGCGAAGAATACTTTTTAAAATACTGATAATCCAATTTAAAGTACCGTACAAACGCTTTAAAAATCCCGCCTACCACAGACGCCATTTTTCTTGTAAGTGTGTAGACCAAGTATTAAGGGGACTGTATTATGAGCCTGGACTGGCGACTATTTTTATATTCAAACGTGCCACAAATTACAAAAAAAAGTTGTAGATTTCTTTTTTTTTATTCCTAGTATAAGTATAAGGCAGAGATTATTTTACAAAAAGTGGCAACAAAATAGAGTCTACTGGTATGCATATAGTCCAAAGGTTAAAAAATATTTTCAAAATGATATAAAATTACATCTCTCGTGTAAAGCATACCAAATATAGAAACAAAAACTTTACAACAGATTGTTTACTATTATAGAATATTTTTTGTTGTTGTTGTTGTTGCTTATGAATTTTAATTAATACATACATGTTTCTGTGAGATAAATTATGCCATTAAATGCTAGATAAATAGATCTATGAATATTCACATTAAATTTATATTAAGTAACCCTTTGACTACGGGTCGGAACATATTACGTCCCAGTGGACATTTTATTTTATTCTATTCGGACCACTTTTTGAAAATTACTCTCTGCCATACACTTACAATTTTTTAAAGAGAAAACTACATGAAGAATGAATAATATTTAAGAAATTAAAGAAAACAAAGTAAATGTAAAGTTAAAAAAAATAAGTGGATATAAATAATAATAAGAAGAAAAAAATAAGTGAAAGGAAAATATTTTATTAGTTCCAGGAAGCAGACAGAAAAAAAACAATAGAAAATTAGCCTCTTTCATAAAAAGACTCCTTTCAGAGACCATACATAAAAGATTAAGAAATAATATCTTACTAAAACAAGTTAAAAAAAAGCTGATTTTTTTTTATAAAACAAAAATACAAAAAAGACAAAAAAGAAGTAGTATCGAAGACAGAGGAAAATCATCTATCAATCTTTAAAAAGCAAACCAAGGGGAGTAAGAAATGTGGTGTTGGAGAACCCATAGTCTAGTAACTCTGCAATGATCGAACTAGTCATCATTGGGGAGGTTAATCTCACTAGCTAATCTCAAAAATCATTTTTTCCATGGGACTAGAAATTTGTTTAGTCTGAGGAACTATATTTTTGATGAGTTTAAGGAATATGTTGATCTGGAGAAATTCCTTTATATCATCAACAATTAGTAAATTTTCCTGTATTTCATTAGTATAACGAGATGGGATTTGAATGGAATTAGGAGTGGTGGTCGGACTAGAATTTGGAGTATTGTAATATTAACAGCAGTTGCAGAGGGAGGGTGTGTGTAGAGCTCTCAGAGTTAGATTCTTCATTAACAACCGCAGGTTTATTAACCAGTTTCTTTTTAGTATAATGTCGTTTAGTATATTAACAAATATTTGGGTTTCTTAATCTAGTTAATTTTTGTGTTAAGTTGAACTAGGATTGGTTTTAATTTCAGCAAGGGAAGAGTTTTTAGTTCAAACCTGCTAGCTAGCAAGTTAATCAATTTTACCACAATTGGCGCATTTGGGAGCTATTCTGCACTGTTTTGGGCAATCCTTACTCAAATGGTTTTCAGCACATTTCACACATTTAGGCGTGAAATTGCAAACTTCAGATATGTGGCCGAAGACTTGGCATCGATAGCATCGTTTAATTTTTTGATATAATGGATTTCCTTGATTTTATATATTTCATCGAAATTTGAGCGCGGAAGGACATCAACATATAACCCTTTCAGGGGCAAGCACTTGTGCTCCTGTAACGTTGAATTCCCACCGGAATTTAGGAAAGAATTTAGTTCAAAATAAGAATAAGCAATTTTTCAACTCTTTCGCGTCAAAGTTAAACAAGTAAAATTTAATTAAAAGTTTCTGGTTTCAATCGGATTAAAATTAGGTGGTATATAATATATAACACCGCCCCTGAAAGGGTTAAGTGACATTGGGTTACCAATTTTACGATTTTTGAGCTTGGCAGCCCTAGTTACAGTGAAGCCAAACTCTTTCAAGCCATCCACTATACCATGTCTGTAAACCTGGCGCCCGTTATTCACCAGAAAACTCTTAGAAATATATTTACCTGATTCAAGCTCCGAATAGCTTCAATTAAATAAGGCAAATATTTCTGTAAGAATTTTCTGGTGAGTAGCGGGCGCCAGGTTGGACAGCCATTCACTATAATTTCAATTTCATTATTTAGGAAATACCCTAATACAGATTTTTGGAGTCTTTTCTCCTTAAGATGCAGAGTAGTATACTTTTTAGTATTTTCATCCAATAAATGTTGAGTTTCCATGAAATCTTCATCGATTTTGCATAATACCACGAGGCGTCCTCGAGAGCAAATTGGGGTTTTATTTTATTAGCCTAACTGATACGGTTTGCAAGATCACTCCATTTTTCTTTTAACTCAATATAAAAAGGGTTAATCTGAATTTTGGTCAGATTTATGAGAATTTTGTTCAGAATTGTTAGTAAAGGAAGTTTGATCCATTTGGTTTTCGTCATCAAAATTGAAGTCCATTGGCAAGATTTTGAAATTTGTTATTCAGGGGAATAACGGAGTTTTCCGCGTTATCTTTACGTTTAAGCACTTTAGATATAACGGTGAAATATGTTGTTTTATGAATTAAATTAACAACAGCAAGTATAGCATAGGGTGGTTTTGTTTTTGTGAAAACAAAAAACTGAAGAAAAAGAGTAGAGTCTTCCAAATTAAGACGATATATGGCTCCGTAAGTATAAGAAAATCCTCTTTGCAAGTGTTACTTACAACTCCGTTGTGTCACCTGGAGACTGAGAGTATCCATATTTGTTTATTATTCACAAAATGTATTCATCACAAAACATCTGTCTTTAAATAAAGCGAAAATTACTATTGAGAGTTTCTGGAAAGAATTCGGAATTTCTGATAAAAAAAAGGAAATTCCTGAATATATTGAACAGACTTTCTTAATAAAGATTAATATTATGTTTGACAAGATATCAGACATTTATCAATATAATAATGGAAATCTTACATCAAAATTCTTTTGCCTGAAACACCAATAGCTGAAAATTCAACTGAAATATTTATTACATATCGTCGCTGCCATGTCAAACTATCGAATATGAAAAATGACTTATTCATTACATTTAAAGATAGACCGATTGTCACCACTAAATTTTATTAGAATTCTTCGCCTAGAAAGAATACTAATACAATTTCTGTGAAAATCAGGATTGCCAGTTTGGCCTTTTTTTTAATTCCGAGATGCCGAATTCATACTGGAAATTTTGAGAAATTATTTTTTACTTTAAGTAATCACGAAATGTCTGTCATTGAATAAAGCAAAAATTTCTATTTTAAATTTCCGGTATGAATTTAAAATTTCTGAATAGAAAACGAAGTCAAATTGTCAACCCTGGAAAAGAATTCTATTAAAATTTAGTGGTGAGAATTGACCAATTTTAAAAGTACTGCAAATTGCATTTTATCACATTCGATAGTTTGACATGGTAGTGACGATATGTGATGATATGTATTAATTCAAGAGGACATTAGTGAAAAATAAAACTCATTTTTATTATGTGGTATATAAACATTTATGTACAATCAAAACTTATACAAGCATTAAAAATTTGGAATAAGCGCTTTCGATCGACATCTACCACCATCTTCAGGATTATGATTTTAAATATATATTAGAGTTTAAAAACCAGCGTCCACCATCTTGAACTGAACCTTTCGCAAGGACCGTCTCCACCCTTTGCTCCAACCGATAACAGTCTGTTCAGTGGCGGCATCTAATAGATGGAATCCGAATAACGAATTGAAATAAAATTAAACTCCAGGAAAGTGAAAATAAGAACAGTCAGACCATATTATTTCAAATATTCACATTCAGTTCAAAATAGTGGTCTCTGGTTTTTAGACTCTAATGTAAATTTATCATCATAATCCTGAATATGATCGTAGATGTCTACCGAAAGCGTCTGTTTTGAGTTTTTAATGTTTGTATAAGTTTTAATTATACATAAATGTTTATACATCATATAGTGAAAGTGAGTTTTAATTTATACAAAAATTTTTTTTTGCGACAGTGTTTTGATGGTGTAATAGTTCAGTTCATGCATGTATTAACTTATTATGATTTCGGGCACAGGAATATAACATTTAATTTAGAACTGTGAAAAGAATAATTTTCATTTGTCCTTTACAAAAGGCGTTCCTTTATAGACGAATGAATAGGGTTGGCAGTTTGGCCTTTTATAATAACAAATTCCGAATTTATACAAAAAAATTTAAGTAGTATTTTTTACTTTAGTTAATGTCAGGCATTGCATGATTACTTTGTAATCGTAAAAAAATTCTTTCGAGATTTCCTGTATGAATTCGAATTTTCTGAATACGAAAAGTCTATACTGACAACCCCATAAATGAGTATCAAATGTTGATGAATCGTTGCTGTTTTCTAAATACTTAACGTCTTTAAAATTTATTAAAAATACGTCGCGTGTCTTAATCGAATACAGCATCATTATACATAAAAATACGAATTTATTTATAAACATTTAAAAAGAACTGTAGAAAAGAAAAACGTTTTATTAATTTGTTTTTTATATTTATTCTATTTATTCTCTCTATTCTTATATTTATTCTAAAATGTCAAGCGCAGTAACGCAGTACACAATTTGAACAGTTATAATAGTTGATTACACTTTTTCACAATGCGAGTTAATTAAAATACAAATAATTACCAAAAATAAATATTCAATAGATCGACATTGAAGATTAAAGTGTCATTTTTTTAAACTACCGTATTTTAGCATTGACAACATTTTTATAGGTACCAACATTTAATTTAAAGAAGTTAATCACGTAATTTTCTTTTAAATTTAAGCGGTTAAATTTAATTTTTTGTTAAATACATCGATATTTGCACAAAAAAATAATTATCTCCAAAATAAGCAGCGAGTATAGTAAACCCTGCTAGCTAATACCGCCACATTCACGTCAACTGATAATCATTGTTAAAATATTTTTTTATTTGTAGTTTCGAATTAATATTGTTTTGAACCATTTTTTCTGAGAAACTCGTTGTGCATTATTTTATTATGCTAAAATTTTTAGATTTGATAAGACTATGTTTTTGAACAGATAACTTTGCTTTATCTAGTCCCAAAATTTCAGCAATCACATAATGCAAAAAAAGTTTGTCAGAAAAACTGGTGCCAAAAAATTTAAAGAAATTGCAGGTCGTCGTGATAGTGTGATATACCCGTAACAGGGCATTTTGCTCGTTAAGTTTAATGAAGTACATCAGCCCACTATTATACACCCACGAAATACGTAACATTTTCTCCAAATCTTAAGTATTTCCTATTTAAAAAAAAAAAAAACAGTTTTGGAACATCACTTTTTTCCATTTTAGAGAGAATAAAATTAGTTTTCTCTTTAAAAATATATATAGATAAAAAATATATAATAACCAATGTATATATATTAAAAACTTTCAAATGTAATAAAAAACATCAAACTTAGTGCAATGGGAATATATTTTTATAATAATTTCCATTTATATAATTAAATGCCTAACAACATAATTTGAATTTTTATTATAATAACGATAAATTTAAGCGAACGCATATTAAACATTTTAAACTACATTTTTTATTATGGATTTATTCTGTAGAAACTGCTTGTTTCATGCATAATGTCTTTGAAACGCGGTTTATGAATACGAAATTGCCAAGTTAATGCTGTGTCATAATTTATGGTGTCGTAAAATGGAAAATTTAATTTTTTTGTAACTTGAATGTCTTTTCTTTTCTTAATTGCTGAAGATATTGCGAAAGTTAGTTGGAATTACTTTCTTAAAATAAATGTTGCAAAATGGTGCTGTAAAGAAACTGATATTTTTAAATGTGTTTTCATTTTTCTTTAGTAAAAAAAATAAGAATAAAAATAAAAATATAATTTACTTTAACTGTAGTATAAGTACCTCCAATTTAATAAAAGAATGATTGTATAAAATCTGTAAGGTACACTTCAAAATAAAATAAAGAACTTGAGAAGCTAAAAATAATTTCAGAAAATAAGTTTTGTTAAATTAATGTACAGTGAGCATAAAAAATACATACATATATATATATATATATATATATACACCTAGAGATGCCAAGCTGTCACTATAATCTTCCGTAATATGTGGGCTAATTTGGCCCAGGTTTATTAATACGTCTTACACCAGAAATTTTTTAAGAAATGATATTAAACATCTTCCACGTAGAAATCTGAAATTAAATAAATAAAGATTCATCAAATAATTTTCTGGTTAGAAACGTTGTTAACCCTTTTTATCCTGACGGTACTTATAAGTACCACTTTAACCCCTTCGCGACGAGCGTTTTTTACAGAATTTTTAATCTGTTACCACCGGTTTTTCAAATGAGAAATTTTCTCCTAATTGAATCGCAAAAATGCTATGATTAGATAAGTAAAACTTTACAAAAAAAAAAATAACTGGTGGGAATAATCGAGGATTCTGAGCATCTAAAAAGTAGCTGGAAAATTAATTCAGGATATAAAGGGTTAAACTGGGTCAAGTTAATCCGCATATTACGGAAGATTAGTGGGAGCTTGGCGCCTCTGTATACACCCCATAAAATTTAATCGCCAAATTATCACAGGGTAAAACGAAAATAGCCATTCGATTAGTAATTATGTCTTCTTTCACTTTATGTTAAATAAAAAATCTTAGGAGGCCATATTCATGCTAAAATTGTACCATAATCTGAAAATTTTAAAACGAACACCAAATTTTGAGAGCATATTTGGATGTTTCGATACATTTTAACATCGGACACAAAACGGGAAGTCCTTCAGTCAACTTTTTTAGAATTTATGGAGGCTTAAAATATGGAACTCATAATGTTAAATGGCTTTTTAATCGTTACAAAATAGATTACAATGCGGTAGTTTTTAAAGAATAACCCAAAAACTACCTAACGAATGGACTGCAATTTTGGATTTTCCTATTTAAAGTTCCTAGAAATCTATTTCTGCTTTAACAAAAATACTTTACAATTCCTAGTTCTTCGAAAATTAATCCTACTAGGTGTACCGGTTAATTCCCGCTGATTTTTATTGATTTTTGAAGCTAAAAATACATAGGAAATAATAAAAATGGATTATTCAAACCAGCGGCCATCGCTAGCTACACATTTTTCCCATCTTTCTGGCAATTTGTGGATGTCTCGACAAAAAAATTGTTCGTTTTTGGAGCCAAACCAGTCATCGAGCCATTTTTTCACATTTTCGTACGAATCGAAGTGTTGCTCTGCCAATGCGTGCGACATTGATGAAAACAAATAGTAGTCGGACGGGGCCAGGTCCGGAGAGTACAGCGGGTCAGGCAGCAGTTCCCATCCCAGCGCTTTTACGGTGTCCGTGACCAAAGTTGTGGTATGAGCCGAAGCATTGCATGCGGCAAAATCACTTTTCCATGTCTTCTAGCCCATTCTGGCCGTTTTTTGATTAATTCATGGTTCAAATTCATCATTTGTTGTCGGTAGCGTTGGCCATTAACTGTTTCGGACTGATCTGACACGGATCTTCGTCGAGCAAAGCTTCCAATTCGGGATCTTCAAACTTTTTTGGCTGACCGGACGTTCTTTGTCTTCAACGCTGTAATCACCACTTTTAAATCGTCGAAACCAATCTCTGCATGTTGTTTCTGATAATGCATTGTCACCATGAACTTTCACAAGAGTTCTATGACTTTCAGCAACCAATTTCTTGGAATGAAACAGAAACAAAAGCACAGTCCGCAAATTCTCTTTGGAAGGAACGAAATTCGACATTTTTGAGCACGAATATTTATATGATGTTATTACTTTGAGAACTTTTGACATTTATGGTTTTCAAGCCTTATATTAGTACAACAAAACACACTATATGTCAAATGATTGAACGTTGCATTAATAGCTGCTGCCATATATTAAGTAAAACAGCGGGAATTAACCGGTACACCTAGTATACTCATTTAATTTCAGACAAATTAAGCGAAGATTATTTTTTCCTGATTTCTAGTACTTAAATTCAAGAGACCGCTGACAGGCTGAAAGGGCCACCATTTTTGGGTCAGTACGTAGCCAAGTTCTGATTACTGCTGGGGCAAATTTGCATCCGTAAATTTTAACAGAAATTTTCTTCTTATTTAGATGCCTTTCTCGTGCAAAATTTCTGTCATGAGTAAGAAAAAATTTCTTTTCCTTTTTACTGAAGGAAGCTTACCCTGTTTGTAATCAGGCCCTGCGCGTAGATCTGGAATTCAGGAAGCTGCGTTATAAGGACATATTTTCGTAACATCTGATTATTGCAAACTTCAGAATACATAATAATATATTACTACTTCAAAAATTGCATCGTACATGGACGTAGGCAAGAGGTTGAATTCCAAATGATTAGATGCAAAACGTCTGCATATACTCCCGGTTTTTTCATACCAATGCGCAAAAAATAATTATTAAAAAATCATTCAGATTCAAGAAATCAAACTTCCTTTGCTTTGTTTTCCTCAAATCAACACTTTGAATCTTATTGTACCGGAGCTTTAAATTACTTTACATATCTAGTATTGTTAGAATCAAGACTCCCTTATCATAGATCAGACTTGACAATCCGGAGAAAGTCTATGGGAGAAAATGTCCGCGGTAATTGCCAACTTATTAATTGACTTTCTCCGGAAAGTATCGCCGCCTGGTGGATACTACCGCAGAGTTGCCAAGTCTCCGGCTTTTTGAACACCAGTATATTTTTAGAGACAATGTTGTTCTTTTAAATCCCAGAATTCTCCGATCAAATAAAACAAAATTGTCTGTACTAAAAAACTGGTATCCAAAAGCCGGAGACTTGGCAGCTCTGCTACCGATACTAGTTCCATAGTTGCCAACCTTTCGATTTTTTGAATACCAGTAAAATCTTACAAAAAAATTATCTTTATTAAATTAAAGAAATTGTACGATCACATAAAACAAATGTTTTTACATAAAAATACTGGTATGAAAAAATCGGGAGGTTGACAAATGTAACTGTGAAAAAATTTTGTGTCGTAAATACGCCTATTACTGACGATTGATGGCGCTAGTAGCATGACAAGTATAGCGGTCAAAGGAGACTTGCTGATTGAGAGGTCTGATACTATGATAAAGAGGTCTTGGTTAGAATATTGTTTTTCTTTTAATGAATGTGTAGTGGAATTTTATAAGGTCAAATGTTGCTTTTTTTCTATATTAAAGGCGTTTTTTTTTCTTTTGAAAAGTAAATAAATTAAGAATCCTTTCAAATGCGTCAAATGCATTAAGCAATTAATTTTGCTAAATAATAATAGAAAACGCAAATAATAATTAAAATAAAGAAAATGGAGTTCTTTATCAGTTATTTAATTAATTAAGATTTGCTGTAGTTATATAAACACTGCAGACGTGGACGTAATCAAGAGGTTAAATTCTAAATGGTTACACGCATAATGTCTCCATATATTTTGTTATTTTTTTTAATCAATGCTCATAAAACTACTTTTTAAAAAAATCATTCAAATTCAAGCAATCAAGCATTCTTTAGTTTGTTTTCCTCAAAGCAACTCTTTGAATAATCTTGTCCCGGAGCCTTAAATTATTTTGCGTCGACAACGATAATATTGTTAACCCTTTCAGGGGCAAGCACTTGTGCTCCAGTAACGTTGAATTCCCACCGGAATTTAGGAAACAATTTAGTTCAAAATACGATTAAGCAATTTTTCAACTTTTTCTCGTCAAAGTTAAAAAAGAAAAATTTAATTAAAAGTTTCTGGTTTGAATCGGATTAAAATTAGGTGGTATATAATATATACCACCGCCCCTCAAAGGGTTAAAATATTTTTTTTCAAAGAAAGTGCAGTTAATTTTTTTATTTATAAAATATTTTTGTTTTCTAGATTAAATATATTTTTTTTCTTTTGAAAATGAGCTGAATTAAAAATCGTTTCAGATGCGTTGAAAACGTTACGCAATTAATTTTGCTAATTAATAAAAGAAAACGAAAAAAAATTGTAATGTAAATAAGGAAAACGGAGTTCTTTCTCTATTATTTAATTAATTATGATTTTCTGTAGTAATAAAAAACATATCGTACTTGAACGTAGTCAAGAGGTTAAGTTCTACATTGTTATACGCAATATGTCTGCATATCATTTCATGTTTTAAGAAATCATTGCGTATAATAAAATTATTTATTCAAAAAATCATCCAAATTCAAGTAATCAAGCTTCTTTTCGTTTTTTCCTCAAAGCAACTAACTCTTTAATTCGTCTTAACCGGGAGTCTTAAACTATTTTCCCTTCATAACAATGTAATAATATTATTTTTTCTCCAATGAATGCGCAGTTGAATTATTTAATCATAAAATATTACAGTCTTGTTTAATTTCTAGATTAAAAAATTATTTTATTATTTTATTTATTTATTTATTTATTTTTGAAAATGTGCTCAATTAAAAATCTTTTCAGTTGCGTTGGAGACATTAAGCAATTAATTTTGCTAAGTAAATAACAGAAAACTCAAATAATAATTAAAATAAAAAATAAGTTATTTCTAGACTCCTTAATTAAATAAGATTTGCTGTAGTAATTAAAATTCATCGTACACAGACGTACTCAAGAGGTTACATTATAAATGGTTATATGCATAATGCCTCCATATATTTTTGAGTTTTTACAAATTCAATGTGCATAAAACTATTTTTTTTAAATCATTCAAATTCAAGCAATTGAGCTTCCTTTACTTTCTTTCCCTCAAAGCAACACTTTGAATCAACTTGTCTCAGAGCCTTAAATTATTTTGCATCAATAATATTGTTAGAATTTTTTTTTTTTCATAGAATGTGAAATCGAAATTTTTAATTATAAAATAATACCGTCTTTTTATGATTTTTAGATTAAATATTTTTTGCTTTTGAAATGAGCAGAATTAAAAATCGTTTTAGATGCGTTCGAAGCATTAAATAATTAATTTTGCTAATTAATAGCAGAAAACTAAAAAATATATTGGGTTGGCCGAAAAATTCGTGCCGTTTGGGAAAATTAATACGTACCGGAAAATCCTATCATTTAATTATTAGAGATTAATTCCAATAACTCTTGACAGGTTTAACGGGCAAAATTTTCTCAAATGGCATGAAATTTCCGGAGAAACCAATATTTATATTGTATTTTTTATATATGTATTTTTTAAGTATCTTTTTTTTAATAGTTTCAAAAATAAAAAAACATATATTGTGCATTTAAAACCACTTTCTTAATGTAATTATCTGAAACTTGCCGGAAGTGGGAATAAGTTATCATCTCCCGTCTTTCGCCAAAATTTCGCCAGGCGAATAGATACATTCTTTATAAAATACTAGCGGCCCGGCCCGGCTTTGCACGGGTAATGCAATTTTTTTATTACATTCGTTTTCCTGAATTTCGCGCTCCAACCTAAAACTGTTGCTGAGATATGGCGAAATGACTTAAAACTTTCGAATCCCACTTTAACCACATACGAGGGCGGGGGGGGGGGGGGGCGGGGGGAGATTTCTAAATTCACTGAAATACGTGTTTAATCATTTGTTTAGTAGATTTGTTTTCCTGAATTTCGCGCACCTACATAAAACACCTGCTGAGATATGGCGAAATGTCCTAAAATTTTCAAAACCACCCCCTTTAAAACCCTTCAGGGGGAATTTTTAAAATCACTGAAATGCGCGTTTATCCATTTTTTTAGTAGATTTGTTTTCTGGAATTTCAAGCTCCTACCTATAACTGCTGCTGAGATATGGCAAAATGACCTAAAACATTCGACTACCACCCTTTAACGACCTCCGGGAGGGGAAATTCTAAAATCCCGAAATACATGTTTAATCATGGTTTTAGTAGATTTGTTTTCTTGATTTTTGTGCTCTTAACTAAAATTGCTGCTGAGATACGGCAAAATGACCTAAAACCTTCGACCCCCCCCCTCTTTAATCCCCTCTGGGAGGGGAATTTCTAAAATTGCTGAAATACATGTTTAATCATTTTTAGTAGATCTGTTTTCCTGATTTTCGCGCTCCTACCTATAACTGCTGCTGAAATATGGCGAAATGACCTAAAACATTCGACCACCCTCCTCTTTAACCCCTCGGGTGGCGAATTTCTAAAATCGTTGAAATAAATGTTTAATCATTTTTTAGTAGATTTATTTTCCGGATTTTCGCGCTCCTACCTATAACTGCAGCTGAGATATGGCGAAATGACCTAAAACATTCGACCACCCCCTTCTTTAACCCCTCGGGTGGCGAATTTATAAAATCATTGAAATAAATGTTTAATCATTTTTTTAGTAGATTTATTTTCCTGATTTTCGCTCTCCTACCTATAACTGCAGCTGAGATATGGCGAAATGACCTAAAACATTCGACCACCCCCCTTTAACCCACTTTTGGGGGGAATTTCTAAAATCGCCGAAATAGGTGTTTAATCATTTTTTTAGTAGATTTGTTTTCTTGATTTTCGCGTTCCTACCTATAACTGCTGCTGAGATATGGCGAAAAGACCTAAAACATTCGACCACCCCCCTTTAACCCCCTTCTGGGGGGGGGAATTTCTAAAATCTCTGAAACAGTTGTTTAATCATTTTTTAGTCGATTTGTTTTCTGGAATTTCAAGCTCCTACCTATAACTACTGCTGAGATGTGGCGAAATGACCTAAAACATTCGACCATCCCCATTTAACCCCCTTCTGGGGGGAATTTCTAAAATCGCTGAAACATGTGTTTAATCATTTTTTAGTAGATTTGTTTTCTGGAATTTCAAGCTCCTACCTATAACTGCTGCTGAGATATGGCAAAATGACCTAAAACATGCGAACCCCCCTTTAACACCCTTCGGGGGGGAATTTTCAAAAATCCCTTCTTATTGCTTGCCTAGGCCATAACAGCAATCTACAGTCCAAATTGCGTGACCCTGACTTTAGTAGTTTCGGCTGGGCGTTGATGAGTCATCCAGTCAGTCAGTCCGTCAGTCACCGTTTCCTCTTTATATAATAGTATAGATTAATATATATATATATCATAACAGTGGCACATTTTAACTTAAATCAGTTTCATTTAAGAGGTCCATCGTTTCTTTATTTAAATATTAGAAAAGAAAAAAGATACAGAGAGATATTTTATTAAAATAGGCAGCGCACTACTTCTTCTCGCGGAGGTATAATGTTCACAGTATATTGTGTACTGTCAACTTCCACCTTCCTCAAGTATAATTAATACTAGCAAACGCAAATAATAATTAAAATAAAGAAAATGGAGTTATTTCTGTGTTATTTAATTAATTAAGATTTGCTGTAGTTAAAAAAAAAAAAAAACACTGCAAAGGTGGACGTAATCAAGAGGTTAAATTCTAAATTTCTATATGCCTAATGTCTCCATTTCTTTTTTTTTAAATCAATGCTCATAAAACTATATATTAAAAAAAAAATCACTCAAATTCAAGAAATCAAGTTTCATTTAGTTTGTTTTTCTCACATCAACACTTTGAATCAACTTGTACCGGAGCTTTAAATTATTTGTCATCGATAACATTGTTAGAATATTGTTTTTATATCAATGAATGTGCAGTGGAATTGTTTAAGATAAAATATTACCGTATTTTTTGTTTTCTAGATAAAACATTTTTTTTCTGTTGAAAATGTGCTGAATAAATGCATTGGATGCATTAAACATTTAATTATGGTATTAATAACAGAAAACGTAAATATATATTTATAATTTAAATAAAGAAAATGAAGATATGCTAGATTATTTAACTAAGATTTCATGTAGTAATAAAAATAGTCCACTTAACCCCTTCGCGACGAGCGTCCTTTACAGAATTTTTAATCTTTTGCACCGGTTTTTCAAAACAGAAATTTTTGCCTAATTGAATCTCAGAAATGCTGTCATTAAATAAGGCAAAGTTTACAATAAAAAGTTACTGTGGGAATAATCGAGGATTCTGAGCACCTTATGCGTCACGTATACGTGTGGATCGTCCACAAGGGGTTAACTCTTACTCGCCTGACTCTAACTCCGCTGTAACCCTTTCCGGCACCGTGGTCCCACTCCGCGCACACCTAATTTTAATTCCAAACTTGCATTCGACACCAAGAATATTTTAATAAAATTTTGTTTCTATAATGAAAGCTTAAAATAAGGAGTTCATATTTTCTAAAAACGTCGTTTGCAAATTCCGGTGTCAGTCATCAATTTCTCATTTTACGAACAGACTTTGCCTGTGCCGGAAAAGAGTTAACTCAACTTAGATTTAAAACTCGCTTTATCTTTATTAAAGCCTATGGATTATTTTGAACACGTCCATTTAACCCCTTGAAAAGGGATGGTGTGTTAATATATACACGTTCTTGGCAACAAAAAAATGATGTTTTTTTTCTTTTTTTCTTTTTTAGGGAGTAAAATTAATTGAATAAAAAATAATAATTCCACATTATTTGTTATTGCTTCACTTAGGCATTCTTAGGCATCTCCACTTTGGCATTCGCCAACATGTAACAGCCAACTTGCTAAATCTCTCACTGTGTGAAAAGCACGCATATTTTATGTAAGTTTCATAAAGTAAAATTCAGACCAAAGATAATGCTTCTTGATGCAACTTGAAACTGTTAGCTATCTTGAACCTCTAAATCCGACTGGTAGGACTTGACGTAAATCTCCACCCAGTGAAATTATTTTATTCATTAATTATTATTCATTATTATAATTTATTTATTATTAGTCAACCTATATTATAAATTACAAATATGTGAATCAGTAACATTGACGCCATAACGATGCGGAAAACAATGAGATTAAACTGCAAAATGTACAATAATGGAGATAATGTTTTAATTAATAACAAAATGGCGCGTTTTTTGGTTTGTCTTCACATTTTATTTTCTTTCCTTTTCAGAAAGTAGCTAGTTTTTTGAAAAAAAAAATAAGAAAAATTACCGGCAGACTTTAACAAAAATTCCATTTTCAGATGCACAAACTTTTTTTTCTCTATGTATGTGTAATGAGTTTTAAATCGATGCCTCAAATACTTTTCCTAATATTCGCAAATTAGTGAAAACAAACCATTTGTTGCCATTGGCAAAAGAAAAATAATCGCTTTTTCGCCGCAACGTATCTTAGCGTTTTAGATATAGAGATTAGAGAATACTTAAAAAAAGATCTTACCTCGTGAAAGATAAGCGCATCTTGAAAAAGAATCCATTCTCATTTTTCTTTTTTTTAAACATTGAAATAAACAAACATAAGCATCAAAATTATTTACGAGTACGAATGATAAAATCAGAACTTGCATACCTACTTTTGAACATTGACAATAAAATTATAGCTTACAATAATATCTGGCTGGTTTTCCCCTTTTAAAATTTTTATATAATTTAAAGAACAACACATATACTTTTGAGTTATTCAATGTATATACAGTAAACTCTGTCTAAGGCGGAAACAATACGACAGAAAAAAGTTTCCACCATAGAGAGTATTCCGCTTTACACAAACTTTACTCTATGTCAATGGATTCGCTGGGACTTGAAAATGTTTCCAAGTAAGACAGATTGCCGTCTTACACAGAGTCCGAATTAGACAGAGTTTACTGCATACTTAATGCACTATGCTATAAAGAAAAGATCAACTCTCATTTTCTTTGATCACATTATCGTGCTGATACAAAATCAATATAAAGCGGCAATGCTTGACAAGTCGAAATTAATTTTACAAATAAAGTAAACTTCGCTAATGAGTCCTTAAGGAACAAGACATTCCTTCAGTGCAACCACAAAAAGATACGTAAACATCACCTGATATTTTTCGCAAACTTTTTTTTTTTCAAGATATTGGCATCACAAAAAAAAAAAAAAAAAAAAAAAAGAAAAAAAAATATGTTGACGCATTATTAATATATCGGCAATTTAATATGAAAATTTTGTTTTGAGTCAAAATAACTTCGCTAATTAGTCCCTTAAGGAACTAGATATTCCTGAAATGTAACCACAAAAAGATATGTAGACATTATCACTTGATACTTCACGCAAACTTCTTCAAGATATTGTCATCACAGAAAAAAAAAAATTTAACACAATATTAACACACCCGCAATTTAATTATGAAATTTTTGTTTTGATTCAATATGAGTCCCGCCTTCTTTTAAAAGTTTTTGGAATACTATTTGTCTAGTAAACTGTTTCAAACTTATGCATCAGTAAACACCTTACAGTATGTGAATTTCAATGTAAAATTTCTTACAGTCTAACAATGCATTCCCAAATGTATCGTATAAATAGACAATTTTTTTACATAAAGATTTTATGCCGCAAAAATTATATAGGCGGAACTAAGTATTTGGGACACGCCTTTAGTAATTGATATTGATTTTAAAACACGAGTATACTCGTGGCCAGTCAAGAAACAAAGTGTTAAAAAGAAAAGAAACATTTAGCTAATATTTATGTTTAAGACAAACATATAAGTTTATTGAAAATGAAAATGTGTGCACTACATATATCAGAAGACAGATCATACGTACATTCTATTAGATTTAATACTAAACATACTGGTAATTTTACTCAAGTTTTATAAATATATTTCAATTAGCAGTAGAAATTTTATATATGACTATTTAACATTTTTATTTAACATATTTTTATGTAACTTATATTTTATTTCTTATTTAAAAAAATTCTGGTCCGAATCGACATATTTTCATTTGGTACCGGTCAAATGACGGTTGTTGGTATGTTTAGTGTTAAACAATTTCTTACAAATACACAATTAAACACGTAAAGTTAAACAAAACTATTCGTGTACTTTTTAAAATAGAAAAATTGTATACGTTCCAAAATGTTAAACGTAAAAAGTACTTCATCAATTAAAATTTCAATTAAAACTTCTTAAATCTCTTTAAAACATTTCTTTATCTGTTAATAAAATTAAAATTTGAAAAAATCAATACATAAACAAACAATCTATTTTCCCCAAAGCAATACTTTGAAATAATATATACGGAATCTTTAAACAATTCTGCACTTTTATTATTTTTAGTACAATATATATATATGTATTGTTCACCCACATTGCAGCCGTTTCGTTTTTTGAGGCTAAAATTTATATTAGTTTTTTTTTTCTTTTCTAGATTAAAGAGTCTTTTTAATAAAAATATGCTGAATTAAAAATTCTTTCAGATGATTTGGAAGAATTAAGCAAAGAATTTTGCTAATAAATAATAGCAAGATTTAAAAGGAAATTGGGTATAAAAAAATCTTTTTCACATTGAATTGACTGATAAGAGAAAATATTTGTAATTTTTTAGTAATCGGAATAGACCATTTTACTGTCTCTGAAAATTAATAACGATTTTTTTCCTCATTAAGACTACGGGATAAATTTCAACACGTATTCTAAGAAGAATATTTAATTTTGAATGTCCTCTATTGCTTTAAAATTTTTTAAATACATATTAATGACACACAAAAAAAGTATATAAAAAAGGACGAATTTGGAAAATTATATATTTCTATATAGCGCTCACAAGTGTAGACTTGGTATAGACTCAATGGTTTTCCGTCTCAATACTTTCCGACCGGCGACGATTAATGTAAGAATTAACTACAACCATATCTGCCGTTTTTACTCGTGATCGTGTTATATTTATTTGCTAACTTTTGTTCCTGTTTGTTAAATATTATTTACTGACTAACTTTTTAACTCCACGCGGTGCTTAATTCGCGCCGAAACTCACAGGAGCACAACTCCAGAACTTATATTTTATTAAATACTAGCAAGTTACGCCCGCTACGCTGGTCAATTTCTCTTAACGAACCTTTAATCAAACAAAATATTGACATTTCATAATTCACTTTTATATTTTAACAGAATAATAAGGATACTATAGTTTGTGACTCGTGCTATAGTCAATATACACGTCAGGACACGTCGCCCTTATCATTATCTTTTTACGCGTGAAGGTTTCGCTATGGTACTCTATTGTGAAATTTGGTAATTTTAGAAATTCAATAGTTGAAAAATCGAAGAATCATTAGATCATTTTTCTTTAGAAATTGTTCTTAGAGCGCATTTAGATCTTATAAATAACAATCATGCCGAACTTGAAGTTTCTAGCTCCTTCAGCATCGCAAAAATCGCAATTTTGGAACGTTTTTCGCTTCTGCACCCCCCTAGGGGTAGTGGCACCGACATAAAATATAGCCTATGTTGGAGCAGGGATTGTCACCATTCATTTGCCACCATCACTTTTGAAATCGCTTTAGTAGTTCCAGACATTCCATACAAATTGTAATTTATAATGTTTTTAGAAAATTTTTTGCTTATTTCAGCCTTTTAAATTTCGAATTTTTTTAGATTTTGTTCTTATAGAGCATTTAAATCTTGTAAGTAACGACCATACAAAATGTCAAGTTCCTAACTCCTTCATCATTGAAAATATCATAATTTTGGAACGTTTTTCGCTCCTGCAACCTCTGCGGGCAGTGGCACCGACAAAAAATTTAGCATATGTTGGAGCAGGGACTGTCACCATCCATTTGCCACCATCACTTTTGAAATCGGTTCTGTAGTTTCAGAGATTCCATAGAAATTGTAATTTAGAATGTTTTTAGAACGCTTCTTCCTCATCTCACCCTTTTAAATTGGGAATTTTTTTAAAATTTGTTCTTAGAGAGCATTTACATCTTATAAGTAACTACCATACCAAATTTGATACTTCTATCTCCTTCAGTACACAAAAAATCGAAATTTTAGAACGTTTTTCGCTCCTGCACCCCCCTGGGGGTGGTAGCACGACATAAAATATAGCCTATGTTGGAGCAGGGATTGTCACCATTAATTTGCCACCATCACTTTTAAAATCGCTTCAGTGGTTCCAGAGATTACCCCCTACAAACAAACAAACAAACAAACAAACAATCTTTACTACTTTATATATTAGTATAGATAAGGGGGAATTAGCCCCTTGTTCCCCCCTTTATACTTAACCAATCAATCCCGAAAACTAATCAGAGATGCGCCTTAACACAGTGAACCTATAAATAAAATTTGAAGGAAATGGGATAATTCTGCATGAAAAACCCATTTACATAAATTAAGGGGGGTATTAGCCCCCCGTTCCCCCCCTTTATACTTAATCAATCAATCCCGAAAACTAATCAGGGAAGCGCCTTAACACAGTGAACCTATAAACAAAATTTGAAGGAAAACGGAATAATTCTGCATGAAAAACCCATTTATATAAATTAAGGGGGGGATTAGCCCCCCTCCGTTCCCCCTTTATACTCAGCCAATCAATCCCGAAAATTATCATGCAAGCGCCTTAACACAGTGAACCTATAAACAAAATTTGAAGGAAAACGGAATAATTCTGCATGAAAAACCCATTTATATAAATTAAGGGGGGGATTAGCCCCCCGTTCCCCCCTTTATACTTAACCAATCAATCCCGAAAAGTAATCAGGGAAGCGTCTTAACCCAATGAACCTATAAACAAAATTTGAAGGAAAACGGAATAATTCTGCATGAAAAACCCATTTATATAAATTAAGGGGGGGAATTAGCCCCCCGATCCCCCCCCTTTATATTAACTAATCAATCCCGAAAACTAATCAGGGAAGCGCCTTAACACAGTGAACCTATAAACAAAATTTGAAGGAAAACGGAATAATTCTGCATGAAAAACCCATTTATATAAATTAAGGGGGGGGGGAATTAGCCCCTTGTTCCCCCCCTTTATACTTAACCAATCAATCCCGAAAAGTAATCAGGGAAGCGTCTTAACCCAATGAACCTATAAACAAAATTTGAAGGAAAACGGAATAATTCTGCATGAAAAACCCATTTATATAAATTAAGGGGGGGATTAGCCCCCTCCCGATCCCCCCCTTTATACTTAACTAATCAATCCCGAAAACTAATCAGGGAAGCGCCTTAACTCAGTGAACCTATAAACAAAATTTGAAGGGAAACGGAATAATTCTGCATGAAAAACCCATTTATATAAATTAAGGGGGGGGGGGGAATTAGACCCTTGTTCCCCCCTTTATACTTGACCAATCAATCCCGAAAAGTAATCAGGGAAGCGTCTTAACCCAATGAACCTATAAACAAAATTTGAAGGAAAACGGAATAATTCTGCATGAAAAACCCATTTATATAAATTAAGGGGGGGAATTAGCCCCCCAATCCCCCCCCTTTATATTAACCAATCAATCTCGAAAACTAATCAGGGAAGCGCCTTAACACAGTGAACCTATAAACAAAATTTGAAGGAAAACGGATATTTCTATGAAGAGTGATCGCATTACGTACGTACATACATACATACAGAACCGGCTGCCAAGCTCTCAGGGCTTGACAGCCAGTGTGATAACTGAAAAATCGCAATTTTAGAACGTTTTTTGCTCCTGCACCCCCTGGGGTTAGTGGCACCGACATAAAATATAGCCTATGTTGGAGCAGGGGTTGTCACCATCAATTTGCCACCATCACTTTTGAAATCGGTTCGGTAGTTCCAGAGATTACCCCCTACAAACAAACAAACAAGATTTACTCCTTTATAATATTAGTATAGATTTAAATATTAGTCGAAATCGACCAGAGATTATAATAAATACTGCACGCCGAAACTCACCAAAACAGCGCTGTGTGTGGTGTTTTGCTAGTTGATACGAAGAAATCTTTTGCAAGTAGAATTTTCTGAAAAATCCCCGCTCCTGATTTTAGTGCTTTTACTCTATTCATTTATTAAAATTTATTCTATATAAATGAATATAGATATAGTCAAAACGTATTAAAAGTTTTCTTATTCTGAAGACGAAATTATTTTACATTTTCCCAATAAAGTATGAAATATAAATATGAGGGTGGAAAGGACGTGGGAATAATACACTACGGCTGTTATTACAGCAGAATATTAGAGCTCCGGTACTTTTTTGTTATAAGTTAATCCTTGGGCAGGTGTGCCTTTGGATGGACATCCTTCCAGGTGGTTACTATTCTTCCCTTTTACTGGAGAAAATGACGGGAAGCCTGCATTAACCTTCCTACCCTGAATGGGTCGAATCGACCCACTTCTATAATTTATTTAATTCGAATGGAACCAGATTTTTTTTTCATAAAGTAAGTTAAATAAATGCTACAGAAAATAAATAAATATGTTAAATCATTTTCAAAAACAAATTCTGGTGTGAAATGTTTTTATCAACGTTGAGTAAAATTTCAACAGGGTACGAAGGTTAAGCGTTGTTTTCCTGCTCCGGTGGAAGGAGACCGAAAGGGGAGCCTATCTTGCCGACCCTCCTTTGGCCCCTTTCTTGCGGAAGATGTCGGGGAAACGCGTTTGAGAGGGGCAGGGTCTTTGATACTTTGTCAGGGATTCTGGACAAAGTCTAGTGAAAGGGATCAAGGCAGTGCCAACATTTTCTCTAACGCCATCACTCGTTATCTGGTCAACGAGAAGAGCGTTTGTCTTATCCGGCCAAATGAGTGTGGAAGGTGTCCGGGTGCAGAGTCCTCTGGAGACGGGGTGCTGTTGTATCTTGCTTACCACAACATGAGTAGTCCGAGGAAGTTGCTTTGATATGCGTTGGACGTGGGGACACAAAGGGTTTTCTATTGTGTTTCACATTTTAATGATTTAGATTTTTTTATCTTTATTTATTTAGTTGTAACTAATGAAAGAGAAAAGTAATTTTAAAAGAAATTTTTTACTACTCATTAGAAGATAAAATAAAAGTCTATAAGAACAGTTTAAAAGAGGCAAATAAAATTTAAAGAATAAATAAATATATGCATGAAATTTTTCATGACATGTATAATTTAATAATGGTCGACACCAGTGGGTGTGGTGTCCTGGATGCTCTGATTACCACTAATTTCGTAATTTTTTTAAATACGACTGACCAGGCATTTACCTACCAGCCGGAGTGCCTATCTTAACCAGTTACGTACCTGGCCGTAAGTCGAAATTCACTTGATTGCCGCATGGCGGTGCTCACCTGGCGAGTGCCTTGTTGACACTGCTTAACCTCTTATTAATAAGTAACTTCTGTGTTTGTTGGTTCCTTGTTGCTATTTATCTTTGTAGATTTGGCAAATGAAAAATAAGAAAACAAAAAAAATGGTGTTTGTGTGTGTGGGGGGGGGGAAGAATTAGGATAAATTAACTTCAATTAAAGACTAGTAGGCTATTAAAAACGAAATGGTTCCTTTTAGAGGAGGGGTCACGGAGTGTTAGTCATTTTAATCAAATAAAATAAGAAAAATGGATTAATCACATTACCATACAAGCTTACTTACGTACTAACAAACTTACACACGATCGTACTTTCACATTTAGTCTGCAATCGTAAATAGTCGCCTGCTAACTTATTTACGAACATACTTTCTACCATCCACAAATTTTTTGTCTCGTTCAAACGCTGACAAGGCGAAAGTAACTTTACAAAAATGGGGGCATTCAGAGCATTTTGACCACCACCTTGGCTACGTCACTATTGAATACTTATACTTAATCCCTTCTTAACGACCGGAACGTGTACGTGTCGCATAGATGCGAAAAATTCTAGTATTTGGACACCAGTGTTTTCTAACAAAGAAATTGTCTTTATCCCCCCCCCCCTATAGAGTTTCAGCTGTTGAATAACATAAACATAGATATTCAGAAAATGTAGTGCCGGAAAAAGTTAAAAAGTATACTTCCCGTGACAGAAATTATGAAAGCTATTTATAAATCTATTTGATAGAGAAAAAAATCTATAATTTATAAAAATGAATAACATGCTATTAAATTCTATTAAATCATTTAATATCAGGCCTAACGTTAGTTAATATAAAAACAATTCCATTTAAAAGAAATTTATTTCTCATTAAGTTTCTTCCCTCTCAAAACAACATTAATAACACATCCGGAAGCAACCACATTTTGCATTCACAGCATACTTAGAATAATGCTTTACTTTTAATGAGTGAGAGCTGGAATTTATTTTAAGGCAAAAAATTAACGTCCTTTTTGTTTTGCAGATTAAAGGACTTTTTAATGAAAACGTGCTGAATTAAAAATCCTTTCAGGTGATTTTGAAGCATTAAACAAATAATTTTGCTAATGAATAATATCAAGCTTTTGAAAAAAAAATGTGAAGTGCGAGTATAACTTGCGCTCTAAGTGTTCCATACATTAAATTTATTATTTATCATTATTTTATTATCATTATTTATCATCATTTATTATTATTTTATTAACTCCTACTACCTCTAATTTTTCCATAATTTTAGTTTCAGTAGATTCGGCAATAAAAATGGAAAGACATATTTTTCCAGTATATCTTCGACAATATCCCTGAAAATATAGTGCCTAAAATTAAAACAAATATGTTTTTGAGTTTGGTGTTATAAGATCTTGTGGACGATACCCTGCACGACATATAAAAAGAATTTTTTAACGTAAATTAATCAATATCTCGGCTAATTCATAGGTGCCAACCTCTCATTAATATTCCGTAATATGCGGATTACATTGACCCAGTTTAACAACGATTCGAACCAGAAAAATTATTGGATGAATCTTTATTCAGTCAATTTCAGGTTTCTACGTGGAATTTATTTAATTTCATTTCTTAAAAAAATTTCTGGTGCGAAACGTGTTAAACCTGGATCAAATTACCCCGCGTATTACGGAATATTAATGAGGGGTTGGCACCTATGCTAATTACAGGCAATTTTTTTCTAAAATCATCATCAAATATTCTTGGATAATTCTGTGTCGATAGAAACCTTGAGATCCCACTAACTTCTCCGCTGAGCGCCCGAAAAGTAAAAATTGTGTGTACAGTTAAAAATGCGTTTTCCTCAATAACTATGTTACCTAGAAAAATCGATTTAGTTTTTCTGCAAGGATTATATAAACTCCTACTACACTTATTTTTTTTTTTTATAATTTTAGTTTCAGTAGATTCGGAAATAGAGTCGGGGAACATATTTTTTCAGTGTATTTTCGACGATATCTCTGAAAACATAATACCTAAAATTAAAACAAATATATTTTTGAGTTCAGTATTACGAGATCTTTCAGATAAAATACCACACGATAGACAAAAAGAAAATTATTTTTTTTTGTTTAAGTAACTAAATTAACCCCCAAAAATTTTCCTAAACATATTTGTGAATGACTAATGATCTGAAAATATGTGGGTAAAAAGGCTTTATAACTTTCCATGTTCCATAGTTTGCGAGAAAAAAGACTCTGACAGACGGACAAACAGACAGACACAGGAGTGATCTTATAATGGTTCCGTTTTTACTTTTTAAGTACGTAACCCTAAAAACTTGGAAATAAAAATAATCTCTTTTACAATGAATTACATGAGAAGAGGAACGATTTCCGATTCAGTAGTAATAGAAATAGTCTATCTAAACCTTTATTGAACTCTGTCCACCATAGTTGACAAAAATGCTATTTTTTGTATCCAACATATTTCATTTACGATTCCATTTCAAAGCTTATGCTACTCTATATGACATAAGAGAACTTCGGGTATTATGGAATACCATTTACGTTTGAGGCAACATCACAGATTGATATTGTTTAACACTAGAAATACCATAAGCGGTCATTTTGACGGTCACCAAATGAATATATTCTGATTCGAACCAGAAATTTCTTTTCAAAATAAATTAAATATAAATCTCACAGAAATACGTTAAATGAACAAATTAAGTAGTTTTAGATAAAAAAATTTTGGTGTGAAATAGTTAAAAAAAACTTAAGTAAAAATTTCCGGTAGTTGTAGTGTTAAAACACGAAAATCGACTACAATAACAAGCTTCAACTATTTGTGATTAGTTATTTGTAGACAAAAATCATGTTATGGAATTTTATCACATGCACACAAACGATAATAATGAAAAACGTTTATGGAGGGCATTATGAGATAGTTAAGAGAACACCCAATAGGAAAGCAGAAGGCATCAGCCAACAACAGAAGTGAATACAAAACAAAAAACTGCTTACCTATAAAGGAGGGATAAAGATTAAAATTATTGAAACACAGGAAAACTATAATAAAATCCCAGATGCAGGACAATCACATTAAAGTATTGAATAAACTGGCGTGATACTATAAAAGCATTAAAAACTTCTTAATATTAACACCATGAAAATAAGGAATGCGCTAGGCCTTTCGAAAGTGTATTTCTTCGTCAGCCACAAGACTGAAAGGAAGAAGGAGGGAATGAGGGTCGGAAAATATGAAACAGGGTGTTAAAAATGACGAAATCGGGCAGAATTTTGAAAAAAAAAACAGATGTTATTGTAACAAGAGAGCATGATCAAAATATAGTGTCTAAGTTGTCAGTCAATATACTCCCGTTGATTCTTCAGATTGGCACATATATAAGGATCTATCTTTGCATCACCATAATCATGCATTACCATGAGATGTTGGTATTCCCTATAATCCTACACCGCCGGTTTGATATAAAAATACTCTACATTTGTTGTTGTGAATCGCGAGCTAAAACACGTGTATTACCAGGGCTACACTAGATACCGGGCTTGTTCATTCATTATCATGACGTCACAAATGGTGGCTGGCCGCTACCAGCGATTGGTTCAAAGCGAAACGACAAAATGAAAGACATACAGCGATTGGCACAAAACGACGGGCTCGTCGCTTTGCACCAATCGCAGGTCGCGGCCAGCCACCTTTTGTGACGTCATGATAATGAATGAACAAGCCCGGTATCTAGTGTAGCCTTGGTATTACATTATAAACTGTTAGTATTTCGGCGTACATTATGCTTAATTTAAATATAAAAATATTACTTCTAATAATGAATAAAAAATATTCAAAAATTATCGCCTCAAACTTTCCAAAGACGAAAAACAAGTATTTATTTACACAACGCACCTTTACGCCGACCGACGAACTGCGCATTGTGGGAGGCATTCTGGAAACGTTCTTAAGTATTTCATGATATTGCCGCTTGGTGGCAGCACTTTACCAAACAGAAACCTTGGTATTCCATAATATCGGAAGTTCCTCTATTTGCTTTCAGTAGAAAAATCGAGAAAGCGCGACTTCAATGGGAAGCATACTTGTTGAGATAATATCAATGTGAATGTCTCTTCAGATTGTCAACAAGTTGTTCCGCATGAATTAAAATGTTTCTAAACTTACAATAATGTTATTTAAATGTTATTTTGTTTATTAATTATTGTTTTTAGATTCCTTATCCTAATGTATAATTAAAACACATGTATCAAAATATTTTATTTGTTTTTTTTTGAACTACAGTGGACAGACTGTAATTTAAAAAATAATAAAATTATTGTGCGTAAAATAATTTTTCTCACAATCAGTGTGACCCTTTTTAGTTAGTAAATACCATATTTAATGTTGAGGATTTCCAGTTTTAAAGCGTGCTACAAAAGGTTAACACTTTCTAAAATTTAAATATAATTCTGTATTTTATTAATACCTGTCGATAAATCGGAACGCATAATGATAGCTTTGAATGTCCGCTAACGCCTTAACCCTTAAATGCCTAGAGTATCGAATTTGCAACATTTTTTATTTAACTTTTAATAAATAAATCAAGTTCTTCCCAACTACGATATTTGTATCGAAATATTAATCCTGTAAAAGTGACATAAATATGCTACTAAATAAAGTTAAAAATATATCTTAAAATTTAATGTGTCAAATCCTTAACTCTTAAATGCATGAATTTTTCTTTTACAATTATGTTTCTTTTCCTTATATACATATATTTTAAGGGTTAGACACCGGAAATTTTAAGATATATTTTTAAGTTTATTTAGTAGCATATTTATGTGAATCGTCAAATTTAAAGGAGTCACTTTCTGACACATTTCTGAATATATTTTTGTTAGGAAATTCATGGAAGTGGCAGGTGTTCTGTTCTTATTTTGGAACTATGTAATCGAATGGTGATTTCCATTTTTAGTGCAGGCAGAAGATCGTCCAGAAAATACTGTCAAAGTTGGCGTTTTGGACCGAATTTCCGGACTAGCGGAAAAAGAAAAAACAACCCGTCTTCACGTGACAACAATCGTTTATAACTCGTAATTCATTTATTAAACATTGCAAAACAACATTCTATTCTACACTGCTTCATTATTCAAGACAGCAAGTGCCATGTTTTTGCGTTTGAAAAAGAGCACGTTGGTGTCAGAAAGTTTAGTGTTGTTTAGCGGGGGAATTTTTTTTTTAGAACCATGTTAAAGGAAGTAAGCTTTCTTTTCTTTGTTTTATCCAAAGCACCACTTTGAAATAATATACCTGGAAACTTTAACCCCTTGAAGGGCGCCGGTATATTATATATACCACTTAATTTTAATCCCAAAATGCCACAATGACACCAGAATTTTATAATCAAATTTTGAATTTATAAGGTACATGAGGAAAAGTTTTTACTTTCTTTTAAAATAAATTCGTTCGTGAATCCTGGTGTCAATCAATCATTTTAATATTTTAGCTACAAGAGTACTTTGCCCCTGAAGGGGTTAAGCTATTTTGCACTCACAGCATTGTTAGAATAATGTTTTGTTTTTACTGAATGACCTGTCGAATTTTTTAACTGCCTCTTTGTTACATGCATTTTCTATATGTATTTTTACTGCAAATGCTGTAATAACAAACATTATCCACTAAATTGTATCTAGAATTTAAAATTTATTGTTTTTACCTTCAGTCCCACTAGCTACTTTTTGGCGTGCCCACTGCAATGTCTACTTTTGAATGTCCGCTCTCTTTAGAAGTGTTTTTAACACTTTCCAACCTAGTTGAAAAGTGTTTATGACTTCGGTTTGCCTGGTAGTCTGTCCGTGCCCTAACACCCGTAAATATGCTCGGATTACTTTGCAATTTTTATATGTTATTCTCGTTATCTATAGCATGTTCCATATTTCAACTGAAGCACTTATAGTTTTGTTACAGGAACACTCAAAAGAATTCCGTTACATTACGGTCTATGGGGAAAAATCATTTGCGGTTTATTATAATGATGTTACACAATTTCAAACACATTGTAATTGATATATATCACGAAGGTGCATTACAAGAAGCGTAATATGGAATAGGGTGTGCATAGCACTTATAGTTACTTTACAGCGACAGTCAAAAGAATTCCGTTACATTACGTCCATGGAGAAGAATCGTTTGCGGTTTAATTACATAATGTTTCACTGTTTTAAACGCATTGGAATTTATATATATCTCTAAGGTGCATTAAAACAGGCTTACTTCAGAATATTGTGTGTATAGCAGTCATCGTTCATTTACAGGGACACACAAAATAATTCTCTACTGTCTGTTAACAATAATTCTTGGAAGTGCGTTTTAAGTTGCTGAACGCGATTTGAAATTTAACTCAATTTTTGTCTCTTACTTGGTGTGTATAAATACAGTAGATCATATACAGGGCAGAACAAAAGTTCGCGAACACATTTCCGTTTATTGATAGAAACTCCAGAAGGGGAATTTTAAACTGTGCTACGCGTTTCCTAACTAAACTAAAATTTAGTATCCTAAGTATAGTATATATATAAATCTATAGATCATATACAGGGCTGAATAACAGTATTCGGGTATTTTTCCGAATATTGTATACGTTGGAAATATATGTTGGAAATTCCTGAAATTACGTTTCTTAAATATGTTATGCGCTTTCCAAATTGTTTACTTAGATGTTATCTTTCAACTTATTAAACGGAAATGTTTTAAAAATTATTTTGGAAGCGTTGGAAAGTGTTACATAATCTATGCTTGCCGCAGGATTTTTCGTTCTTGTTTAATCATATTAACACTTAAGAGATCGGTTGTTTTTTCTTTGACTTTTGCGGTTTCCAGCCATTTTTTAACACATTGTGGACGAAATAGTTTTCATCTTTTAAGTAGGAAGCCACGCTTATGGTCGTTATACTTGCATGTTACATTGTTTTACAAAAGATTTTCTCTGTTCGTGTTTATATTATAAATGAATGTATATAATAATGGTATTGTTTCCAATCGAAGTACTATTTATATGCACAGTACTCTAATTGTAAAAATACAAATTTGGAGTATGTTTTATTGAGAAATAATGAACACGAAATGCAAAAGTACGGCCCATGAGCCAAATTCCATAAATCTGACAACGTAGCGCAATCTGACAATGAAAGTCTACGTGGCCTGTCCTAGGATGTCGGTATGGAAAAAACGTAACGTTACGTGACCCGTCCGTTAAATTTTAAAGGTACGCAAAAATTTTTACATGCTGGCATTAATTATTTAACACTAAACATAGCGGGAATTTCACTCTAGTTTTATAAGAATATTTTTCACCAGAATTTTTATTTAAAACTCTTTAACTTTTTTATTTTACTTATTACTGTGTGATTTTTATATTATATATTTTATAAAAAAATTTTTTGTTTCGAATCGAAATATTTTCATTTGGTACCGGTTAAGTGACCGGTTGTCGGTATACTTAGTGTTATGGCATGCATATATAGGTATCAGTAAGAATGTATGCTTTAAAATAGAATTGAGAATTTATTTAGTAATATGGATATAAGTAAATAATGACTCATATATATAGGTTAAGAAAGCTATTTATGAATTTTTTCGAAAAATAATGTGAAAACGTAATCATATGTTATTAAATTCTAAAATAGTATATCCAGAAAATCACCCATGTAAAAGTAATTATAGAAAAATCAAAAGTCCATTCCAATTCAAGGAATAAAGCTTTTTCTCTTCGTTTTCCCCTGAGCGACACTTTGAAATAACACATCCGGAAGCTTCAAGATATTTTGCACTCACAGCATTGTTGAAGTAATTTCTTTTCTTGCATGTGCAATAGAATTTTCTAAGGTGAAAAATTAACGTTTTTTGTTTATTTGTTGCTGTTATTTAGAACAAAGATTTTTAATGTCTCAGGAGATTTAATACCAAAAAATTATTTCTAAAGTAATGACTGCTGTGTTAAAGCACAATTTTTGTTGCATTAAATAAGGCAAATGTTAGTTTATGAAAAATCTCGTCTATCTTTCACTAGACCTACGAATCCTGAGTAATGCCGTGTTGCTAATGGGCTGCATTTATAACATTCAGATCGCTTGATTGACTAAAATGGTATGATTCGTCTTTTTATTTATTTATTTATTTATTTATTGTTTTATCAAATATGGGAAATTTTACTTAAGAAAAACTGAATTAAAAAAAAAAAAGTTTCCCACTAGCAACAATGGTTTAATAAAAATGTACTAAAATTAAAAAAAGAATTCCGATGTAGCATTTGTTAACCCTTTCCGGCACAGTGGTCCCACTCCGGGCACACCTAATTTTAATTCCAAACTTGTATTAGACACCAAGAATATTTTAATAAAATTTTGTTTCTACAATGAAAGCTTAAATTAAGGAGTTCTTATTTCCTAAAAAAGTTGTTTGAAAATTCCGGTGTCAGTCAGTAATTTCTCATTTTACGAACATAATTTTTCTGTGCCGGAAAGGGTTAAAACGTTTGCGATCTTGAATGAGAATTCCCGTTTTTGCTTTACAAAAATCATTGACAAAAGGCGGGGCTTCCACCATACAGAAAATGCATTTATATCACATTTTGCGCATTTTTTTTAACATTGTAAGACATTTTAAAATAAAAGCGCACATTGAAATATATTTACTGACGCATAAACTTCAGAAACGTATCTAGATTTATTAGTTTTTTAATTTACGAAAGACTTTCAGAAATGGGAGGATCTTCTGGTGTTTTAAAACCCAAATTTCACAAAAAGATGTGATCGCCTTTTTGTTAATATTGCTTTCGAATACTATAGGGTGAATAGACCAGTAATCGACCACCAAGACACCGCCCTCTGGATACTAGGCCTACTAGCTGACAGAAAAATGGTGTCTGTCGTAGGAGGATTTTTTCCGGCGTTTGTATGGTCCTTTGAATTTGAACCCCAGTATTTTCTTAAAGTATTCTGAGGTTTCATTTAATTGCAAAAATATAAAGCGAAGAAAACTTTTAGAGGGCTGTGACCTAGACACAAAAATATAGAAAGGGAACAGTAATGCATTGGTATGTTATTTTGTGTTAGTAAGAAAAATACATAACATCCAATGAAGTACATTGTTACAATTTGCAGTTTCATCTAAAGCTGTGATTGGAAATTAGAATGGATTACATAGAAAGCAAATCATAAATTTTCACTTTTTTTTTTATCTAGTTAAATTTAATTCTCCTGGTTTAATAAGTGAGGCATGTAGCTCATTTATGACTGTTTTCTGTAAATAATTTTTTTCTTCTTTAAAAAGAAATTAATTTTTAGTTTTTAGGGACTAGTCAATTACTGGATTACTAAAATACCAACAGAAAGAAAAAACACTGAATTCATATTTATTTTTCAAAATAATCTTTGATAACTAAAATGAGCATACAGTCTTACTTATATTGCAATATTCAGTTACTTTTAGTTATGAAGAGGTGCCGAAACAGTGTGATTATTTATTAATTTATTTTTGTGGGTTACTGTTTACATGTATTTTCCAGTACTTTAGCCATATTGCCAGTGGACTACATTTTTAAATTCAGATTGCTTGATTGGCACCATTTTTTTAAAATGGTATAATTCACCTTCTTTTCACCTTATTTAATCTTATATAAGGTAAGACGAATTTTACTTTCTGAAAAAACTAATGACAATCAAGATAACTGCATAAAAAAAGTAGCCCATTGGCAACACTGTATTTTAATAATTTTCAAATAAACATTACGTATATGTAACGTCAAATGTAGATTATTTTAAGCTTTTAAGCATGCATATTGTTTTCCATATTATAAAAATTAAGTCTGATTCAGATTAAACTCAAATTTTAAAAATAAACTTGTACGGATAAAATTAAATAAGTTAATATGAAATTTTAAGAATGTTTTCTTCCTTTAAGAAGAATTTAGATGCGGTTATAGACGAGTAAGCGAAAGCCTTTGTAAAATACAGGGTTATTACAGGGTTAGTACGGGGTCCTGGAATTTTCATGGACATTACCAGTATTTTCTTATAGGAAAACTCGCTTTTGTAATCGCGCGATTATAAAAGACGAGTTTTTCTATAAGAAAATACTGGTAGTTACCCTGAAAATTCCAGGATCCCGTACGAACCCTGTTATTAAAAATGATGTACGGTATTTTTAAATATTATATTTTCAAACCTATTTCACATATTGTAATAAGTGATATATGGAAATAAAGAAAAACATTCAAAGTTTTTTTTTCATTTACAAATGCTTGATGTTGGAACCTTTCGTAACCCGACAAACATAAAAACATAATCAAACTCTAGACCTGGCACTAGGTGCACAAAAAGGACAAAGAAAAAGAAGTTTTGGTGTAGTTTTGATATGTTGCCTTTATGTTTTTTAGGTCGCTGAGCATGAATCTGAGATTTGCCCACAAACTTTTTCCCGAGAAACAGGTTTTTTTTTTTTTTTTTTTTTTTTTTAAAGTATTAAAAAAAACGGATTTTCTTTGTTTTTTCAAAATAACTCTAAAACTACGCATTTTACGTAAAAGTCGGAAATGCATAAATTAAAGAGAATAAAATTTCCTACGTTAAAAGTTTTTTCTGTGATCAATGATTTAGCCTTGAGAGTGCCACTTGGTGACAATGTGAATAACGGTAAATCATCGTTACGCGCACGTACAATCTAGCATTGAGCGACGACTGAAAAAAATGGGAAGGTTTTTCTTTATTTTCATCTATCACTTATTACAATATGTGTAATAGTTTTGAAGAAAAAAATTAAAATACCGTACATCATTTTTAATAACCCTGTATTCTGTAGAGCACCTGAAATAGGCAATTACTGAAGTAAGAGGGGAAAATCGGAAAATACCACAAGATGAAATATTCGTTATTCTTACAGGATTCGTACGATTTTACCGCAATTTTTAATAGAATTTTTAGCCTTATTTAAATGCAGAAAAGTACTACAAATCCTTCAATTAAACGAGGCATCTACAATTTCTGCTATTTAAATATTAAATAGAAAAATTCTATTAAAAATTGTGGTAAAAGCGTTCGAACCCTGTCTTAATTAATAAATAAAATAAAAAAATAAATTCCGAGTTACGAAAACTTGGTCCTTCATAAATTATTACATCTACAATAGAAGCAGATTCTGTGCAACAAATCAAATTTCAGTACAAATCGGAATTTCAATACAGAAAAGGAATGTATTTTTAAGTACGACACGAATGGAAATGCTACTTATTATCCCAACTACTGAATTCGTGAAAATAGAGCTTGTAATACTGGTTCAAATATTTATTAAACTTTTATTCACAAATTAGAAAAACAGATGCAGAGAGTATTAACCCTTTGCACTCGAGAGGTAAATCTCACTCACCACGGTTTCATGCGTAAATCGAGGCTCCAAATGCTCTGGACACCAGTATTATTAATTGATTTTCTTCGCCCTATTTAATGCAAGAATTATCCAGGATTAATAATTGCGATTTAAGCTATAGTTGATTAGTGGTGTCCAGAGCATTTGGAGACCCAATTTACGAGAGACACCGGGAACAGTAGTGGTGAGTGAGAGTTACCTCTCGAGTGAAAAGGTTTAACAGGCAAAACATATGTTAATGAGACATCAAATCGCAAATGGCACAGTGACATGACATTTTCCTTAAGGGGCTGTACATATATAATGTTATCAACTTTTTAGTAATTTTGAACTCTCTCTCCTCCATTACAATGTCATACGTTATCATTCCGATTGTGTAGTTTTAATTGAAAAATTATCTGCAATGTTGTAACTGTCTTACATTTTAACCACATTATTGTCCTCATCGTTATGACGTCAAAGTTACTGAAGTATACATTTGGTTTTATGATACAGAGTGATTTTTAGGAGTTTTAGTTCTAACGTACATGGCGGCCATGATTTATTTATTTGTTTATTTATTTGTTTATTTATTTATTATTATTATTATTATTATTATTATTTGAAAGCGCGAACTGAAAGGTAGCCAATCTAGACCTTGCAGTCTTTCTTACTTTCAAATCTATGTAATTTGGTGTTTTTAAAAGCTATTTACTTGGGAAACACTTAAAAGAACGATACATTCAAATGCGCGATATAACAACGAATTCTCCGGAAGAACTCTCCTTAAATTTTGCCACTGCCATGATGAAACTTAAGTTGGAAGGATACTAAATCGACCAACGTGAACGTCGATGCTGAAAATTTTCATTTTAATCTGGGTCGAAATAGAAAAATACATAGCAGACGTAGCCTGCTGAAGATGTACGCTGTCTAAAGTATTGGAACCCCAACCCAGGTTCGTTTATTTCGAGGTTTGTTTGGAAAACCAACCAGCAAAGCGGACGAAGATCTGTAGCAACAGTGGCGTTCCAGATGCTCTGCATACCACTAATTTTATAAAGTTTTCTTTGTCTTATCTAATCGGAGAACTTTCTACGATAATCTATCCGCAGAAAACTTTACGATATTACTGGTATCGAGAGCATTTGACCCCTTCCCTGGCTACGTCACTGGCTAGCAATAAAATAATGTTCGATACATACAATTTAAGAAAATAATTTATGTGCTTTTAGAAAACAGAAAAAAATAATTGACATATTATTCGATCGGAAAATAATATCTACAAAATATTTTATCGTTCTACTGCCTCTAATAATTAATCCAAGTAATTACTATAAAAATCTTTTCATTTCAAAGAAACAAATGTTTGTTTGTCCATTTTATTCAAAATAACACTTTGAAATAACATATCTGGAAACTTTAAACTATCCTGCATCAACAGAAAGCTTTAAACTTATCTGCAGCCAGTTCCCTGCAATGTTCCCTGTTTTTTACAATTTCACACAGGACAGAAAAGTGGCGCCTACGTACGCCAACATATTTAAGGCGTACTGCGCACGCTCTAAGTATAATCCATCTGGACTTTACGGGCACTGTTTGATAACAAAGCCATTGTTAGAACTATGTTTTACTTTTAATAACAGTGCAAATTGATAAATGAGAATATACCACTTAATTGTTTATAAGATTTATAGCTCAATCTTTCTGTCATTAATTCCACCTTTAATTCTGAAACCGTACATTGAACAGTATATTTAATCTTGATTGTTTGCTATTGTCTTAGTTGTTTTACCAACATAGTGACGACACACGAAATATTGTATGTTAAAAATAGTAGCTAATATACATGTACACATATATAAGTTTAACGACAGTGAAAATTTATGTACACTATCAGACTTAAACATTTTAATGAAGAAATGCATAACTGAATAATGATCAATGCGTAACGTCCAGAAAGCTATTTGTGAATCATTGTGAAATAGAAAAACTGAAATTTCATGAAATTTATGACACGCTATCAGATTTAAGAAATCCTGGGCATTCGTCTCTCTTTTAAAAAATCAAAGCATATAAAACTAATTAAAAAAAAAATTCAATCCATTTAAAAAAAAAAAAAAAAAAAAAAAAAAAAAAAAAAAAAAAAACTTTTTTTAAATTTTGTTTTACCCAAAACAACACTTTGAAGTATAATATACGAAAGCTTTAAACCATTTTTATTATTTTTAGTACAATATTGTTTGTTTAACGACATTGTAGTCGAATTTTTTAAGGCTAAAATTAACATTACTTTTCTTTTCCAGAATAAAGAGTTTTTAATAAAAAACATTCTGAAATAAAAATTCTTTCAGCTGACTTGGATGCATTAAGCAATTAATTTTGCTAATGAATAACACTGAGCTTTAAAAAAAAAATGCTAGAGACGAGCAAAAGAAAACACCGTTCTTACTCAATTAATTAATTGTGTAGAGAAACATTTTCAAGTTGTAATAAGAGCAACGAAATAAGAATGCCGTTAATGTTTTAATTAAATACCTGAACTTTACTCTTTATAAAAACACATAAGTATACATTCAAATGGAAGGGAGACCTTTTTATTTGGATGCGTAGTATATAAACGAAATGGGTAAAACTGTGTGTCGATATATGGCGTATTTTTTCCAGAGTCTAGAATTCTCGTGAATGGCTTCGCATCTGATTAATCAGTGGTGTAAGTTTATTGTTTTTTGAGTGGTTGGATGAACGATAGATTCCTCCAAATCAGTGCAGATAGCCGTTATACAATTTTTTCGCGTACTGCAACACGTAGCTGAAGCTTAACTCTTAAATGCGCAGTATTGCAAATATGCAAAACATTTTATTTAACTTTTAATAAATAAATCAAGTTTTTTTAACAACTATATTTATTTATACAGAAATATTAATCCTGTACAAATCATATTAATGTGCTTCTAAATAACCTTAAAAATCTGTCTTAAAATTTCTGGTGTAAATTCTTTAATATCACTATAAAAAACGCAATTCTAAAAGAAACATTCGTGCATTTGAGGGTTAAGGGGGCGCTTCCCGATCGTGAAATTCCATGTTAACCTATGGGAAAACTTAAAAGCGTGATTGCTGATTACCTAATGTAGTTAGTAAAATATCGTTTTCACCATCAGAAGGTAGACGTCAAATGCCAACGACGTGCGTTTGTCTCCTTAAATTTTAAATTAAAAAAAAATCCTTATAAATTTTGAAATTTTCAATTTCTGAAATTTTATTATCGAATTAAAAATTCTAAAAAGGTTATTCATTCGGTAATGCGTAAACGGGCTTTGGAGTTTTCTTAAAAGGTTAACATGGGATTTTGCGATCGGGGAGTTAAACCTCGGATCGGGTTTTGCGATCGGGGAGTCAACCATAAGTTAATCTAGCCCCTTAAACAAGACATAAAAAACAAGCTAAGAGAGGAGGTTTCGAAAGGGATAATGCTGCATCAGGACGAATATGGCCAAGAAGACCCTTAACTGACATGAAAACCTCCAACTTTCCAACTTTTACGTCTTTTTTTCACCATGAAAATTTATAGAATATTCTATTTTATTTAATAGCAGATTTTCGCAATTAAGTACGGCAAAATTTACTATTCAATTTCAATGGTAAGAAAATAACATATATGTTGACAATTATGCATATGCATAATAAAACAATGGTCAAAAAGTAAAATCATTTTTGATTTTGGTTTAAAATTGTAATTTCCTAAAAAAGATTCTGACATGATGTTAATTTGTAATTTTTTTTATGGCAAACCTCAGGACATTCTTCTGTCTTAAAAAAATCAATTCAGGTGAAATTTGAAAAAAAAAAATAATTCTTTTCTATTAAGCAAACTCCCATTTCTTTTTCTTTTTTTAATCAAATCAACACTTTGAAGTAAAATATCCGGAAGCTGTATGCTATTCTGCATCCACGGCATTGTTTGAATAATCTTTTCTTTTAATAAATGTGCAGTCGAATATTTTACGTTTAAATTTTGTTTGTTTGTTTGTTTGTTTTTAAAAAGAGATTTTAATTAAATTCTACTAAATTAAAAATTCCTTCAGGTATTTTGGAAACGTAAAGCAATTAATTTTATTAATAAAAACGTCAAGGTACCATTCTAAAAAAAGAAGAAACGATGGTCTATCAGAATTAAATTGAGAATATGAGACAGACATTCGGAACAGTAATAGAAATAGTTCATTTAATTATTTCTGAAATATAAAACTGAAAATGTTTTTTCATTAATACCACCTGATAATTTCAAATTGTGTACAATCTTACCAGATGACTGTAACTGATTTTTTCAACTTATTTAACCATGTATTAAAAGGGATAGATTTACGCTCTTCCTGCTTTACTTTGCCTTTATTGCGAACGATTCTCCTTTAAAAACAGTCAAACATCTTTTCTCATCATCTTATTCACTCATTTTTCTACGAAATCGTTCTTATTTAACGTTTTTCTACTCATTTTTCTACGAAATTGTTCTTATTTAATGCTTTTCTACTCATTTTTCTATTTTTTTTCTCCTCCTTCCATTCTTAAACTGCAAATTAAATCTGATTGGCTGTTTACAGAAGCTAATCTTGATTGGCTATCTTACTTATTTTGGATTGGCTGATGAAGTTGACGGTGAAATCATATGTTTTGCTTCAATTTTACAGTGCTTTTTGCTACTTTTATACTCTTTTTTTCATGGCTCCTTTAAGATGTGATACACAAATACCGGGAGTGAAGTTGTAGCAACTGGGAATCCACTCGAAACAATCTACTGTTTCTGTTTCTGTTACAAATTCTATAATTATGTGACGTTATTACTGATTCTGCGATTGAAATATTAAATAGAAAATTTCTAATCAAAAATAGCGGTTGCAGACTTTCTTCGAAATTCGAAGGAGCATACACACATACTCATTAATCGTATTGTCGTATGCTAAAAATTATCATTTAAACCAACATTTACTGTTATCTCACCACTATTTTTAAACAGACAAATGTCCCCTATTTAATCGCAGAAACTTTAGGATTAAATAAGGCATATGTTTCTGTTAAAAAATAGTGCTAGGATAAAAGTCTAAAACTTTGCAGCCATGCATCTTACCAGTTTTAAATATTTCCTATTGTCTTTTGTTTTCCCAACCAATTAATTACACGCAAATTTTTATTATTAAATGATGCCAAGTAACATAGATACTATTACATTATTTAAAAATATATATATTAATTTATCATCAGTAAAAATATAAGTTTTGTCATTGAAGTAACCAATTTCTCACAAGGAAGGTCTCCTTAAAGCGCATACTCAGAAAATTTTGAAAAAAAATGCTGATGAAGCTACTCATGTATGTAATAAAGGAACAGTGAAATTTAGCTGCGGAATCCCAGTAGAAAATCAGCAAAAAATAAAATACTTTCCAGTATTTGGCGCAAAAAGACGCGATTTGGCTAGCAACATGTTTTCTTCGCCAACCACAAACGATTTTAATGCATTTTAAAAATGCTTGTCAAATGATTATTCGAATGCGCAATACTTAATGAATTTTAATTTAAACGATGAACGTTTATTATATTTTGTATAATTTTTGGATTTTCAACAATGTTTTTTTAAATTTCCAAATATGTCTATGAAATTTTTGTAAAATTTGGAAGCATAAAATTGTCATAAAAAATTATACGAATGTGTTAATTCTAGGGCTCATGATAACATACCCTCTTGTTCAGAATCCTTTGCATTTTGCGTTCAACATTTTCAATTCTCTGTACGTTTGCAGTAATATTAATTTAAAATATTCTTTAAATCAGATTAAATAAATCCTTCACGTTTTATTTTATCTATTTATTAGCGATTGAATGAAATTTTACTACTGTTTTATCCCCCATTCCACGATTTTTACTAATTTACACGGCTTCACCGGTTATATAAATAATTTTTAAATGTATTTTAAAAAGAAAAGCTCGATGACAAACGCATATGTTACATATTTCCATATCGAAGAAGTCGTTGTTTCCATAGCAACAATACTTTTTCCTTGAATTGACAATGTTCAGAATTGGGTTTGCTTATGAACTTGAAACAATTTCAATCAATTTAAATTTTGTTTTAAATCGTAAATTACGATCTTTAAATTTCATTATATATACATATAAATGTGCGCACAAAATTATAGTTATAAAAATTTGTTTATTATGTAAGTTAAACTTACATAAACAAGTTCAGCATGAAAAAGTTTTTCCTTAACCCTTTTCGGCACAGTGGTCCCACTCCGGGCACACCTAATTTTAATTCCAAATTTTCGTTCGACACCAAGAATATTTAATAAAATTTTGTTTCTACAATGAATACTTGGAATAAGGAGTTCCTATTTTCTAAAAATCTCGTTTATAAATTCCGGTGTCATTCAATAATTTCTCATTTTACGAACAGACTTTGTCTGTGCCGGAAAGGGTTAATGCAGGGGTGCAAAAATCTAGGCGCCAAAGGACTGTTTCCCACCACTAAATTTTATTAGTATTCTTCGTCAAATTTTATTAGTATACTTTTCCTAATTTTTATCAGTATTCTTATTAGGAGAAGAATACTAAAAATTTAGTGGTGGGAATTGTGTATTTGTTATAAAACCGTATTTCTTTAAATTTTATTCCATCGCCCACCGGTGATAAATCGCCAAATAAACAAAATTTTAATATTTTTTTACGGACGTTATATCGAGGTTCCGCAGAAATTTGTTTTTAGGACGTATATATCCTCATGAGAAGAACATTCTGTAATTTTTTAAAAATTTTCTGAGTATGCGCTTATGGAGACCTTCCTTGTCAGAATAACTGTATGAATAACTTAATATTACTCGATAAGTAAAATTTTTTAAAAATAAAATTTAATAAGTAATAAGTAAAATTTTCTTATTTTTCTTTAAAAAAAAGTAGCTATATTTTCATAAAATTATATAACATGCTACTAAATTAACAAAATATTAAATAAAAATGTCTGGATATTCTTCCTGTTTAAAAAAATAAATTCGTATGAAGCAAAAATACTGCCAAAAAATATTTCAATTCAATTAAACAAGCTTTCTTCACTTTCCTTTTTTTTTTATAAAAATCTAAAGCAGCACTTTGAAAAAACATACCCCGAAGCTTTGAACTGTTTTGAACTCACAGCATTTTTAGAAAAATGTTTTTCTTTTAATGAGTGTGCAGTCAAATTTTTTAAGGTAAAAAATTAACGCTTTTTTTTTTCTTGATTAAAGACCTTTTAATGAAAATTAGCTGAATTGAAACTTTAAAAAAAATTAATATTTTAGAAGCATTTAGCACCTCTTTTTGTAATTAATTGAATAACATTTTTTTTTCAAAATGAGAGGAAAAATAAAACATTATTAAAATACACGGCCGTAAATATATGCTAATGTAGCATAACCCCAATAAATGAGAATTCCTCGAGTGAATGAGTTTATCATAAACAAATTGAAATACAAATCTGAGCATATTCTGTTACAATATATCTTTTAAGCAATTTAACATAATTTGATATTTATTATATTTTCAACATAAAATTAAAATCTATCTTTTCATTGATATACTATTTACGTTTAACGGTGAAGTTCGGCACCTCGTGCTAAATCTTATGATTAACACTACACTGCATGCACTTTTCTTTTGGAAAAATGTTTTTTTTTTAAATTCATACTTAAACAATAAGATACCAGATTTTTTAAAGAGTGTTTCATGGCCTCTTTTTAACTCTTTAACCCTTTAACGGATAAAGCACTTCAATTGCTAAAAGGTTGAAATAAATGATTGACACCGGAAATTATAAACAGATTTGTCTTTATATAATAAAAAAGGCGATGTTATTTTACATACATAATAACTGGAAAACATTTCTATTAAAATTCCGCTGTCACTGTTCAATTTCGTAATTAAAGTTTTGTGGTTTCGCGGGGAAACTACAAAATTTTAATTACGAAATTCAACAATAACAGCAGAATTTTAATAGAAATGTTTTCTACTTAATATATACGTGAAATATCGCTTTTTTCATATATATAAATAAATTTGTTTATAATTTCTGGTGTCAATCATTTATTTCAACATTTTACCAATTGAAGTGCTTCATCCGTTAAAGGGTTAATAGCAGATATATGTGATTACGCAAGCTTAATATTTTTACATACCTGCCAACTTTAAACTAAATTCCCGTACAATGTGAGTTAATTGGATCCAAGTTAAAAACGTTTTAAACCAGAAAATATATCTGAAAAAAACAATATATATTCAATAAAAAGTAAAGGACCTTTCCCATCTCACCTTACATTACAAACCCTTGAAGTAAAATGATTTAGTCCGGGCAAGCTAGAAAACGCGAAGAGACAACAACTCAACTCAACAATTAGTTTTTCCCTGATGATGACCGATTAGTTCGGTTGAAAACGTTTTGAATTTTTAAAAGGACTTTAATGTGCTTTTAATTATTTTATGTATATTTTTACACACATTCAAGCAATATATTTACATTTAGTTGTATCTTTATGAATTTTAAATAGATATTCAGTTTCATGTTCTTACGTGGAACATATTTGAATTCATTTCTTAAACAAAATTCTGATTTGAAACGTGTTTAACTTCGCTTAAATTAACGTACATCCAGAGCTGCCAAGTCTCCGGCGTTTTGGATACCAGTATTTTAGTACAAAAAATGTTGTTTTCTTAAATCGGAGCATTCTGCGTTTTAAAAGAACAACATTTTCTAGAAGAAAATACTGGTGTACGAAAATCCGGAGACTTGGCAACTCTGTACATCGTACGGAAGTTTAGTACGAATCTGGAAATTATGTTTTTATTTAAATATACTGTATAAATGGAATTGAATTTACCTATTAAAAACTAGGTGATCCGCCCGGAGTTGCCCGGTCCCGTCAAAAATAGTATGAAACACGAAAACACTCTAAAAATCGCTGCACGAAACTGTTCTCTTGGTAACCCTTTCGTGCGCAGTGAAGTACAATAAATGCGATATTTAATATAAAGTCACCTACCCCTCCCCATCTCCACAAAAAAAAAAAAAAAATCTGTTAAATAAATTTTTACTTAGTAATTGCGTCCATTGTCAAATAGCTGTTTATTTCTTTTCCCATAATAAAATCAGGATTTTTATAAAATAAAAAGTTATTGGTGGATTTCTTTTTATTTTTAGAAAATATTAATCAGCGTATCATTTTGCGTCTATAAACCAATTTTCAAATCCGTATCTTATAGTTTAAAAACATTTTAAATATATCGTCGCTACCATGTCGAACTATCGAAATTTTTCATTACTTTTAAAAATTGGCCAATTACCACCACTAAATTTTAATAATGTTCTTCAGCAGGGTTGCCAGTTTGGCCTCTTTTTTTTCATTCCGAAATTCCGCCTCAATACCAGAAATTTCAAGCAAAAATTTTGCTTTATTTAATGACAGACATTTCGTGATTACCTAAAGTAAAATGTTTTCTCCAAAATTTGTGGTATGAATTCGGTATCTCTCAATCAATAGGAAGGCCAATCTGGCAACCCTGTTCTTCACAGAAATTTTATGGGCATTCGTACTTGGCGAATAATTCTAATAAAATTTAGTGGTGACAATCGTCCCATTTTTAAAAGTAATGGAAAATGCCTTTTTTTACATTCGATAGTTTGACATTGTAGCGACGATATATCAGACCTGCTAAGTCTCCGGCTTTTTGGATACCAGTAATTTAGTACAAAAAATGTTGTTTTTAATCCGAGCATTTTGCGATTTAAGAGAACAACATTTTCTCTAAAAAATTACTGGTGTGCAAAAATCCGGAGACTTGGCAACTCTGATATATAAAAATCGCTGATTTAAAATTGCTGCCCTGGGCGGATCAGCTAGTTTTTAATAAATAAATTCAATTACATGACTTCTATTTTTTCAGCAGATAATAGTGCTGAAAGTTCATCTTTGCCGTCTATGTTGAGAATATTGTAGCATTCTAACATTTTATAATGAAATTTTATTTTTCTTTTACTCTCGTACTACCCTTGGGGTCTTTTTTGACCCCAGTATTTTTTGTTTGAAAGTTTTTCATATTTCAAACCAGAAAAAAAGTAATTAAACTTAATAAATACCATTAAATCGACACTTCCTTTACTTTTTCTAACCGTATTAATATCCACAATATTACTATTCCCTGGACTAATGACACTAAATATTTGGGGGTTATGCTTGATAGAAGACTTACGTAGAATAAACACTTTTCAAATATTAGAAGCAAAGTCGCTGGTATCTTAATCACTCTCACCTCTTCTCAAAAGTAATACTCTTTCTATTAAAAACAAAGTTATTCTATACAATGCATGCATTCGCTCAATTCTCACCCATGCTTGTCCAATTTGGGGCTTTGCTAGTAACACCAGTATGAATTATCTCTATACAGCTCACAATAAATTCCTTCGCATCATCAGGAATGGCCACCGTTACCTCAGAAATACTACTATTTGCAGGGTTCGTACGGCTCCTGGAATTTTGCGACCAAGAAATTCTTCGGTACCAGTATTTTCTTACTGAAAATATTTCCTTAAAAGAAGGTGAAGTGCCATGAGTTCAACCTAGATTTCTTTTTCTATACAGAAAATACTGGTGAAACTCCTGGAAAAATCCTCGAACCGTACGAACCCTGTATTTGGAGAGATCTCTGCACCCCCTCTTTGAAAAAACGCATCTGTCAACTTTCCAAAAAATATATAAAACTGTCTACAACATCCCAAACAATATTATAGCAGAATTGCCAGACTATGAGGTCACCGACCCCGATAATCGTAAAGACCCTAAATATGTTTATTAATTGATGATGGATATTGAGTTTTCCTCTCTCTTCAATTAAACTTAACTTCTATTGTCTTGTATATATATATATTTTTTTTTTATATTTTGAGATGGGTTCGACTCTTGGTAGGTTTCGTCTGTCATCTCCTTGGATCTAATTGAAATGTTTTCTTCTTTATTGTAAACATCTATTTCTTTTTGTTTTACATCTTAAGTATTTTTACTTTATTTTTCATATTAACATTTTATATTTCTCACGGGTCCCTATTTGCCTCGCAAGTCGCTTACCTATATACTGGTAGTTCTCCTGGTACGCACCTCGCTATTCCATTCAGCTAACTGCATCGTTCCGTTGTTCCATTTTGTAGGGAAAAGCTCTATTTAATATAATTAAATTTCTGGTTCAAATCATGCAAAAATAAGAATGCCCATGGAAAATTTAAACATGGTACTAGGAGGGTTAACTGATTCGGCTTCTTTCACTTCATTTAACGAAGAATCGCATCTCTTACTTTTTAAAGGCTTATCTTTTTTATTATTCACTGATTCCAACAAAATTTTGTTAAACTTTTCCCGCAAAATATCATTTTCTTGAACTGAAAAAGAAAATGCAAAATATATTGTAACAGAAACAAATTGATTCTAGATGGTAGCCGCTCAAACTAATCTGAATTTCTTCGAAGTTAAGTTGCAACTGGGGCGAACAGATAAAAGTAATAAGAATAGGTGGTCCCAGATAAATGGGCAGGCACTGTCCTTATTTCTTCCGTAAATTTCAGCACTTCGAGAAATGGATTGATAAAAATCTGAAATCGAAACATTTAGAAGCATTCTGTGGACTTTTACAGAAACATATGTATTTAAAACATTTTAAAGTGATTAAATATATTCGTAATCATCAGTTGGTTTTAATAAAGATACGTAATTTCTGGTGAATACACCAATTTTTTACAAAATATGATGATTTTCCCTTTTAAAAAATACACGATTTTAATACTGTTCCAAGTTTTTAGCGTTAAAATTAACGTCGTTCCTGTTTTCGAGATTAAGAAATTTTTTAATGAGAAGGATCTGAATTAAAAATTATTTAATTATTATCTGTAATTGGGTTGTCATGCTTCTAACGTTTTAATGGGGCATTTTTTGATTATCATGGCCTCATACACAGCTGTTGCGACAACTGACGACTGTTTTAGGGATTCATAAGTAAAATCAATTACAACTTGAAAACCAGCTTGTATAAAATGGTTAGGTTTAAATTGTGGCTACGTCTAGGACTTTTATAAGAACGATCTGTATTCTATTCTTCCTTTGCGTTTAAGGATGAGAAAAATTCTATCTGCTTGTGAATAACATTAAGAACCCCGGTATTGAAAAGTACTATGTTATAGACATTTTCAGTAACATGTTTTAATTTTCTCTCTATTTTAGTGCACCATCATGCATATTTTCATGTTATTTTAAATATGTAAATTATTTATTTTAATTAATATATATATACGAATTTTCTAATAATTATTTATCATACAAAATTAATTAAATATTTTGTGCATGCATGCTTGCATTTATTCGGCATCAATTGATGAGATATTTAAACAAATTTGCTATCCGCGATAATTTTACACCATGTTATGTCACTTGAATATTGTCCATAAGAAAATCGGGTATTTTTCCAGTATAGAATCCTTTGCTTTTAGGTTTGGCGTAATTCGAGCTTCAAAAAGGGATAGATTCGTTAATATACATAGATTTGTTGCCAAAAGTTATGAAAACAATCCCAATGAACTTTTGGTGCTTTTCTATTATAGGGGTCTTGACGCTTTTTTAAAAAGCTTGGCGCAATTCGGGCATCAGAAAGTGAGATTTGGTGCCAAATGACATAAACAGCCATGGAAACAAATTCGACGATTTTTTTGTTTATATGCGTATTTTAATTATACGTATATTATTATTGTTTTTTCTATACCAATTACTTCTGATTATATATAAAATAGGATAAATGACATTTTACGCTAAGCAAATTGGATAAATATTGAAAAAATGCTTCTGTATGCGAAATTACAAAGTGAATAGGTTGACAGAAAGTATGTTGCCAAATTTCCTTTTCCGCCAAGGCTATTTTCTCTGTTTCGTCAAGGCAACATATCAATATCAATAAATAATAATTACTATTAATTCCTTTCCACCCCTTTCTTTTGCGTTTACATAAATGACGTCATTTGGACGAATTTATTCAAAATATTTTCAGTTTATAAATTAAATTAAATGCTGACAGACGATTGAATCCTGATGATAGAAATGTGATTTTTTTTTTTCAAATTTTCCTGAAAAACATAATTTAATCACAATCTTGTCTTCATTATCGATTGAAATAAAAGATAAATTCAATTTCAATTTAAACATGACAAATAAAAAGAAATCAATAATCCCTATCGGGATCCTTTTCAATTTTTTCCCCCTTTTTTGTCACAAAAAAACTGAGTAATTAGTTGCCATCATTATAGAAATGTCATTAAAATTAGAAAAAAATTAATATCCCGAAAACTAATTCCAATTTCAAAATTCTATTACCAGTTTTGATATCCGCGGATTTTTATGGACAATTTGTATTAATTTCACCATCAAGCGTTTAATATTTTATTAAAAATAGCCCTGAAACATAATCAGTCGTTTAATCAGTCGTTTCATAAAATTGTTTCATAAATTCGTTTCATAAAATCGTTTCACAAATTCGTTTCATTAGGATTTTATATATATAGGGTAGATTTATTTTAAGGAAGTAAAAAATAGAAAAACGGACAGATAAACTAAAAGCCTTCCCAACATTTTCGGAAAAGAATATAAAAAATTCATTCTGCTTGAAACCAATGTAACACCTTTAAACTCAGGCTAATTTTCTGTAATCAGGCTTTGGCGACCAACTCTGGCGCCAAATATGAGCGAGGAAATGATTGTCTAGGCAACTATTATTACTTAAATGTTTATCGTACAACAAAAAACACAAATGGTTGCAGCAATTGAATTAATTTAATTTGCCAATTGAATGTGTTACGAACTGTATATAGCCAAATCAGCACCCCCTATTTGAAGGGTTTAAAGGCAGAAATTCTATGTTTTCAGACTTTTCTGGTTAATTGTGTGACAAAACCTACTTACTTGTCAAATTTTATGATTCTACGACTGTTAGAAGTACCTTAGTTATTTGATGATCACCAACTTTTTTTTTAGTTATTTGATGATCCCCTGTGAGTCAGTTACAAAAAAGCCCTTTTTCGGAATGTCATATTTCGAAAAATATTAAATACAGAAATAAGAAATCTTGGAACCTAGTTCAGTTTCATTATATTAATGTGTGTTAAAAAGGAAAACTCTCTAGCTCTCACCAAAACGCAGTTATGAGGGGGTGAAAAGTAGGCCGAAATGGTCAGGGAAAAGGTAGCTTACGGCCTGTGCGAACTTGGCGGACGCACTGCCGTGCTCCCAGATAGAAAACAGGATAATCATTTGCTTGTAATACATAATTTAACACCTTGACGGACAGTTGCGGCTACAGCCGTCAAAGTGAAGTTCACAATGTGGCACGACGGCTATAGCCGCCCAAAACGAAACTGTCGTTTTTAGACACTACGGCTATAGTAGCAAAAATGTGCATTTACCGGCGTACAAGTAGAAGCCCTGTGTCATGTTTTGGAAGCAATTTTTTAGGTTGAAGTTCGTTTTCCACATGTTATACGAGTTGCAGCTTCAGTATACACGTGCATGGTGGCTAGTATTCAGGGAAAAATACAGTAAAAAATGACATTTACCAGTATATTCTTATAGAAAAATATCAACATAAATTTTTCTATAAGAATATACTGGTGTATATCACTTTTTTACTGTATTTTTCCCTGATCACTAGACACCCTGACGTGGTTGTGAAGGGAGTGTGCAACCTAATTAAAGGTGCTGAATTAATCAAAATTAAGTTTATTTAAGCATAAAGAGTAAAACTATACTTCTAATATTCTAAAAATTACAAAAACATACAGTGTCAATTTTCGAACTTCACTATTTCCTACTGTCCGTCAACGTGTTAATAAAAATTCTCGCTGGCAAGTGTTATTAATATCATGAAATTAATAAACAGTAAATTACATATATCACCGACATAGCCGAGTTACCCCTTTCAGGGGCAATTACCACTGTTTTCTAAAATATTGAAATAATTTAATGACACCAGAATTTACGAACAATTTATTTGAAAATAGCTAACAGCTTTCCTTCACGCACATTATAAATGCAATTCAAAAGTCTGTTGCAATTGTGGCATTTTGAAATTCAAATTAAGTACTATAAATAATATATCAGGGTCCGTACGCTTTTACCCCAATATTTTAATAGAATTTTTCTATTCAATATTTAACCCATTCGCTGTCAACCACGAGCATACTCGGGGTTTTTTAGTCTAAAATTACGCATTCGCGCCAGAAATTTTGAAAGAAGAATTTTTGTTTTATGTAATCACGAAATGTCTGTAATAAAACAAAGTAAATGTTGCTATTTGTATTTTCTGGTATGAATTCGAAATTTCTAAATAAAATATAATTCCGGTAATTTTAACCCGACAGTGAACGTGTTAAATAGCAGAAATTGTAGACGCATCGTTTAATTACAGGATTTCTAATACTTTTCTGTATTTTAATAAGGCGAAAAATTCTATTTAAAAATTGTGGTACAAGCTTACGAGTATACCACCGCCTTTCAAAGGGTTAACTTTGCATATCTACCACATATTGCTATTTTTGAGAGCCAAATTCAAAATATAAATATTCGTTTTACATAATGCAAAAGATTTGTAATTAAATAAGACGATGATTATTATTCAGAAATGGTGTAGTACTAAAGAATCACGAAGTTTTGTAGTTATGACATTGCATGCATACGCATTGAAGCAATTTTGCGATTTTTTTTATGTAAACAAGTTACCGTAATTTCCGGCCTGTAATCCGCGGTTCAAGCAATTCTGTTTCAACCCAGAAATTTTATTTTATAAAATGTAACTTTCCAGATCGCTGTGAATATTTAACTTTAATTATTGTATAAATTTTCTGGGCTGAAACAGAATTGTTTGATCCGCGGATTATAGGCCTGAAATTACGGTAAATAAAATAAATGCGGAGTTTAACATGTTGACCGCCACAAACTGTGACGAAGTGACTTTTTTTACAGACATTGACAAAGCGGTTTTCAGTGTTTATCAAGTCGGTTCACAGTTCGCAATCGCGGCAATGCTTTTTAATTTTATACAAAGTGTTAATTTTATACATTTTCATTTCAAAAACATAAATTTTTATTTATTTTCACGAGTTGAACGCCAATCAGAAATCAATAAACTAGCCTGAAAGAGGTGGAGGGGCACGGGGATATATTTTTTAAATACATGGTAATAAGTTATCCACTGTCCTGTTTCATAACAATAAATTGTATTCAATTAAAATATCAATAGCACACGCATTCGTGTGGTATGGAGCCCCGGGTTATATTGCTGCCACACGTTTTCGTATGCCATGAGAGTCAATGTGTTAAAGTTCGCTGTTTTAACCCTTTAGCGGGCGGTGGTCACAAAAAAGGACACCTAATTTTAATTCCAAAACTGACAAACGGCACCAATAATATTTAATTATATTTTTACTTTTATAAACTACGGGGAAATAAGCACGTTTTTATTTTCTATTAAATTCTTTTGTAAATTCTGGTGTTAGTCGATAATTTCATCATTTTAAAAACAAACTTACTCCGCGCCGGAAAGGGTTAACTTAAAAAAAAACGAAGACTTTTTCAATATATTCGGCTGTTTTGAGTTAAGCTCTGCTTAATTTTGATTTATATATATAATTAAAAATCTAAAAATTATAACAATTACAAGGTGCGTACACTTCTTGGAATTTCTTAGGAGTCTGACAGCAATATTTCTTATTAGAAAATTTCTATTTAATTTTCAAATCGCAGACTTGGTAGTCGCCTTGTTTCATTGCAGACTTTGTAATATTTTTCTGCGATTAAATAGAGCAAAATATTATATTAAAATTTTGTTTTAAAACTGTACGTAACCTGAATTTTTTCGCAACCATCAGTTAATTTTGAGCATGGATAAATGACATCTGAGGAAATCACGATTTGTTTTTCACAAAAAATGATATACGTTTTTTTTTTTTTTACTACGATCATAATTTTTATCAAATGAAAAGAAATCTGAAACACATATTTTAATTTCATGTACTTCAGAATAAAACTTTTTGGAAAAAAAGGAACTTTTAAAATTAGTTTATGTTCTCACATATTAGTAGCATTTAAAAGTCAACCATAGTAGCATGTAAAAATAGTAACAAATAGCAGCATTTAAAAGTTTAACTGTAAAAGAGTTTGCTTGCTTCGTTACTAAAAGCTTTCGTACATCACTAATTTTTAACTGCAATCTTCGATTTAATAATTGAGAGACATTTTTTTTTTTAAATATAAGACAAATATTTCAGTACAAAAAAAGGGATGTACAAAAAGTCCGGCAGTTAAAGTGTTAATATTTAACCCATATTAACTTAGCGTTGCATTAAAACAACACCATGGCTAAAAACACTTTTCTTGTTTGCACACCAGTAATTCTGAAACGAAATATTTTATTTCTTTGATGGTAAAAACTCCTTGAAAAAATACCATAGAAATTATATTCTAAAGAAGTGGTGTGAAATGCACTTGTTTTTCATTTTTAAGAGAAAAATAATTGTGGTGATAATGGGTTAACCCTTTAACGGACTTTGGTTTCCCTATGAAACCACAAAACTTTAATTACGAAATTCAACAATTACAGCAGAATTTTAATTGAAATGTTTTCCGTTTATTATGTATATGAAATATCGCTTTTTTGTTATATACAAATAAATTTGTTCATAATTTCCGGTGCCAATCATTTATTTCAACATTTTAGCAATTGAAGTGCTTTATCCGTTAAAGGGTTAAGAGTAATGAGATTTCTCTGACTTTACCATACCAGTATAATCTTAGAGAAATTTTTTTTAATTTAATCGAACATTCTGCGATGTAGCAGAATAACATTTTCTGGAAGATTATCCTGGTATGCATAAAGTCGGTGAAATCTCATCCCTGGTTAAACAAATTCAATTTGAGCTATAAGGAAAAACAAAGAAGTAAATAAACGAATCCGTTTACGACAATAAAAATAATTGCACGTTTTATTATATAAAAACTAAAATAAAAAAGTTATTTATTTTAAAATAATCTATAAAGTTCAAGAAGTATATAAATATTATTCAATATCTTGATTTAATAGAAGTATGTGTTAGTGTTTATACCTACTGTTGTACCACCGATTAGATGGAAAGGTAAACATCCGGCTTAAAGGCGGAAATGGAATAATCGACTAGTTATTAGGGGTGACAACTTAAGCCTAATTACCGCAGGGGCAAACTCCCACCAGTAAAACGGAATAGAAATTTTCTGGGTAGAAATTTTGCCGGAATAAGGCGTTAAAATAAGACGAATAATTCTGTTAAAAGTTACCGGTGGAAGTTTGCCTCTCCAGTAATTATATTTCTTCATTCTCCCTGCGAGACATCTGTATTTGGATTCTTCCTTATTTTCCCCTTTATAATATTCCACACAATACGTGGTCGGACAGTATCGTTTCACTTACTCATTTGTATACTTACGAAATATAAATAAAGAATTCCAAAAAGTTCTCAATGCAAATGTAGTTATATATTTAAATTTAATAAAGACATTTATTCTTAGACACTATATTTTATGAAGACTATTAATACTTTATAAAACTTAGACACATGGAACTGTAACAATGAGTATTTTAGCAATATAATAACCCAGATTACATCGCAACTTTATCAAATCTATAAAGATACAAATTAAGTTATTAAATGATTTTTAGACCAACATATGTGAGTATTTAATTATTTGATTTTTTTTCTTACTATATAAAAACTATATACTAATAAGTAATATTTTTTTTCTATTTCATTCTACCTGGGCTATTTTCAGTAAGTACATACTTTTACATTAAATTATTGTGTATGATATTTTTATACTTTATAAAATTCTTGTTTTTTTTTTATTTTTTGCACCTCTATTTTTGACAATTGCACTTCACATTTTTTTGAATTTTTGTCTGAAATTTTGTGATTCTTTTGTCTTTTTTCGGTGAGAAATATTTTTGATATTTTTGATTTTTTTGCGACGACATATGACGATTTACATCTTTCTCGAAAACTTTTTTTTTGATGAATGTACTTTTTCAACTTAAAATTATATCTTGTGAAAATATAGAAAATTTGCTGTATTTTTCATTAAATTTTTACTTTAAAAGGTTATAGATTTTTGAATTAGAAAAGAAACTTATTGAAAACAATTTTAGAGATAAATGGTGCGATCCAAAAGTTCCCGGAATGTATATAAATCTGTATAACTCAGAAATTATATTTCATAAAATGTAACATGTTCCTTTGTGGTACTTATTTGCCTTCACTTACCAAGTAAAATTTCCAATTTAAAACAGGTTTCTGTGATCCGCAGATTATACTAAATGTATTCCTAGGAGTTTTGGATAACACCATTTATATGCCGATATTATGCAGAAAAATAAATCTAAAATTATACATGACGGTAAATTATGTATTATTATCCACATTTTCTACATAATATTATTATCTAATTAGATATTAGATATTCACTGCATTATATGTGTTAAAATTAAAGTACGTATATAATACATAAAAAATATATGCACGTAGTTTATTGAGTTTATTTATTGAAAAAAAAAAGATTTTCTTTTTCGTTTTCGAAACAAAGATTTAGTAGAAATAGTTGAGGCACAAAATGATTTGAATTAGAAAAAAGTACTTCGGCCAAATTTTATTTTATACTATAATTTTTTCAATAATACTTTACATGAAAGTTGCTTTTTGTAATACCTTTTCTTATCTTATTGCTTAAAAATATGTTAAATAGCAATTTTACTTTGATATATATTTGTAAAAATATATTTATAATGTATTCTTCGAAAAATGTGTAAACTAATAAACATGCACAATACATATTTTCTAATGTTTGTTTCAGAGATGCGTTATTAATGCCATATAGGCAGTTTATTTCCCTAAATATAATTGAATTCCATAGCTGCTAAATCTTCCACAAATATATACATACACCTACTGGCGGTTCCAGAGGCAGGTCGTTGATACCACTACTTTTTTACAAATTGCATTCATTAATCGCAGAATTCTTCGAAAAAATAAAGTGAAATGAATACCACTATTTCCGAACAGCGATTAAACAAGGTGAACATTTATTTTAAAATAGTGGTATCCATGACCCTCACACGGTCGTAATCTGCTACTGCATACATCGATATTTGTGTTACCTTAAATTCAATGCAGTAATTTTGTAACAAAAAATAAAGAGGATGTAAGTTGTTTTTAACCTTTTCTTGACGAACATCCTGTAAAAGTTTTTGAATCATTTCAAGCCATTAATTCCAGCCAGAAATCTTTGGCCCATTCAAATCAGAATTTCGTTGATTTAAGTAAGGCAAGACGAAAATTGTTATTTGAAATTACTGGTAGGACAAATCAAGGCATTTGAGCAATCTATCCCTCACAAATACGCAACGCTCGTCGCTAAGTTGTTATTTGTGTAACTGTTCATCAGTAAAGAAATACTCTATTAACGGATAAACTGGAGTACATATTTCTGGGATACCAGATTAGTTTCATTTTTTGTACTTTTGTATAGCCTAACTGTCAATCTTCCAGTTTTTCCTTAAAATTCAAATAAGCTTATTTTGAACAAGATAATTCATACGAGTATAATGAAATGAATTCCGTTTCTATGTCGTATTTATTTCAAAGTAACTCTAAAGAAAATTTTCTGGTTTGAAATATGTTTATTTGACTTTAAAAAACCTAAAGGTTGGTAGTTTAGGTTTTGTGTTAGGAAGTACATACCAGAGTTGTCAGGTTGGACTTCTTTTAATTCCGAAATTTCGCATTTCATACCAAGAATTCACTATAATGTTCTTTTCTGTATTTAATGACAGAAATTTCGCAATTGCTTAAAGTAAAAATTCTTGTTTCAGAATTTTTGGTGTGAATTCGAAATTTTAGAATTAAACAAAAGGCAAAACTGGCAACCCTGGTACATACCTGCTACTATCGATTTAATTTTTTTTTCAAAAACGAAATATATAATACAGCATTTTTTTTATATTTTTGCTTTAAAATATTTGGAATAGCATTTTTATTTTCACATATTTGTAAAACTATATTTCTTGATTCAGAAAGTGTGTACACTAAAAAACTTACGTAATATTTTAAACATTTTTAAAGATTTTTGTGTGTGTGTGGGGGGGAGGGGCTTATTACCGTACAAACTCGCGTATACAGTGTTGCCAGTGGGCTACTTTTTTTAAAATCATTTTTCTTTGTGGCCACCAGTCTTTTGAAAAAGTAAAATTCGGCTTACTTATTGACTGATCAAGTAAGGCAAAATCAAGGCGAACTGTATGATTTCGAAACAATGGTGCCAATCAAGGAATTTGGAATTTAAAAAGTAGCCGACTGGCAACACTGCACGTATATGTGGTGTTGCCAGGGGGTTGCTTTCTTTAAATTATGTTTTCTTGATTCCCACGAGTCATGAGAAAGTAAAATCCGTCTTATTTAATGCGATATTTAATAAGGCAAATTCTACCAAATCAAGTGGTGCAAATCAAACAATTTGTATTTTAACAAAATAGCCCACTGGCAACACCAAAATAAAATATCCTTGAGTTTTAATACCAGTATTTTTCAATAGTTTTCTTTACTTTATTTAATTCCCGAATTCGTAAATATTATCTTTGAATAATTGCGTCAAAGTTTACTATATGTAAATTCTGGTCTTCAAATGAAAGGAAATTTTCTTTCTCTTTAATTTTGGGGTAATTTATACTCGAGTATAAGCTACTCAATGTTTTAAGAATAAATCTATTTTCGTGGAACTCCAGTTATACGTAATATGAAGGACCACGCACTATTTACATTGTACATTGGAGGAAAAAATACACACAACTAAAAAAAGGTTCTTTATGATAATTCTGTTAAGTAAAGTCAAAAAAAGGAACAAAATACATATTTAATTTTTTTATATATATTCGGGCTCAAATTTGACCGAATATTCTGTATTCGGTCAAATTACCGTTCATTAGATCCCTAGTAAGAACACTGTAAAATTTAGTTAAAAATGGCACTCAGATTATATGAGTCAAATTTCGAAGTAACAATAACTTAAAAAAAAGTCATAAATATTTTAATTAATTAATATTTAAGTTATATTAAGTACGCAAAAGGATAAAAAAAGCTTCATACATGATTTTTCAAATATTATTAATCAAACTTGAAAATGAAATAATTTGGAAATGGTATTATAAAATTACCAATTAATACCCATTCATATTTTTTGATAAAAGGCAAGAATAGGAAATAAAAATTCTATCTGTGATAAAACAATGTGATAACATATTCAGTGGCGCAACCACAGAATGGGCTCATATTTCTTCTTCCCCACCCCCAATACACATCGAAATTTTGAATAGATTTTTTTTTAAGTCAAAAAGCCAGAGCTACAATCAACACGAGTAAGTTTTTCAATTAACGGAAACCCCTAGTCTTTTTTCCCTTGAAAAATAAGGTTCGATTTGATTACCAAAGAGGGACTGCTCAGACAACGAAACCAAGTAGGTAGTGTCGAAACCCAGATTTTCACCATACATTTTAGATTATAATTCTAACTAAATCTATTTAAACTTTCTTTCAAATAAGTATAAGCTAGGTTTCTTATCGTAATGCCGAATGTGATTGAACTAAATTAAACTTCTATCTACAAAAAATGTACTCATAAACTAAATAAATACCAGTTAACTTATAAACTTTAAAACCATCTATTTCAAATAATGTACAGAAAAAGCATTTTAATATTTCAACACCACAAAACTTAAAACTTCATAATAAAAATGCGGTTTAAAACCACCGGAGACAACTCCGTACAAATTCAACATAACAAGTAAGAAATTTAAAAAGTTTACCAGTTCATTTCAGTTCTAGCGAAAAACAAACAGCTTCAGTTCTGATTCAGGGTACCAAAACCCCGAGACATTCGGAAACGTTAGTTCAATTCAGGAGGCTACGAAGTGTTTCAGATGGAGCCGGCCATCGACTTACTGGTATCGAAAAACTCGGGATTTACCAAACTTTCAATCCAATTGAGAAGTAACTGCGAAGAGTGACTGGTGGAGATGGCCGCAACAGGTAGAGCATAATATCCCTCCTGGTCCATTTATTAAGATCTTATAAAGATACAGTGTATAGTCGTAGCTGAAGCAGCCGGGGAACGTGAAAATGGGTGGCAATTTCATAAATACAAGTATGAAAGAAATTCGGCCTACGACCAGCCCTGCCAGGTATTCTCCAATCGCAAGCAAGTGACAGGGACTGATCGAGGCTTTTACATTAGTGTGAAAAATAAGGTTGTAATTTGGATAACAACTCTGATCCCATCCTATGTCACCGCAATTAAAGTGAACCATTGAAAATGACCGTGTACAGCCGTGGCCACCAATGGTGATATTAAAGGAGCAGCTGATAAGAAAGTTTAAACACGATCTCTACTTTTTCGAAAGTACAATGTTTTAAGTACAAAGCACCGATCTGACTACGGTGTAAGTGTACGGCGTTTCTTATGTGGTGAAGCACTCCGTTCCATCTTTTATGTTTTTCTCAGCATGTTAAAAGGTCTAAGGTCAAGAGCGAGCGCCGTTGACAGCTCGGGAAACATCCCTTTCTTTTGTCGATGACCACAAAATGGCTCGAGAAGAATAGGAAGAGATTTGATTTATACCTATACCCAACTCAGGACGACTTGCTCCGGATCACTTCTAAACGCAGTTTTACTAGCATGGTGGCAACTGAGTAATGAAAGAAAGTGGTCATTCACACGGTCTGAGATATGAAGCTATAATTCTATAGCCGTTGATCATCCCCCTGTTGAATCTGTTCTTACGTGACATTTGTACAATACTCAGTTTTTTTTTTGTATAATGCTAAAGTAGCATTTTGGGATCGAACATCTAAAACGAATTCCGAATGTACATAATTTTTCTGACTCTTTCAAATTTTGTATTTTTGCATCAGTGTTTTTAATAGACAATTTTTACATTTCGACTGGTTTTCTTTTACTTAACTTTAAAATGCATAATTGTTCTATTCTGTAAAATTTGTTAAGTATATTTGAAACAGATAGCAGTAGAACTGTGTAAAAAAATGTTATATTTGACTTTTGTTGTAACCAAGAATTTTAAGTACTTTATATATTTAAAATTATTATTCTTATTCGATAGAAGGTAAAAGTGGTGAAAATAATGTAGTGTTACTTAAATTTATAATAAATGTTCGTGGTAATAAGTATATATGCATTATTTCCAGTACAAAAGCACTCACAACGTCTTTTTTTAAACACACATAGAGCGAGAGAAATAAAACAATAAACTATCAAATAGTGTTCTTTTAAGACTGTTCTCAAATGAATAAAATAGTCTTCCGCACTCAATAAAGCGAAATTTTCTCACATATATGCATGCTTCACACATATCATGAATACGTTTTAGAACGTAAAAGCATGAAATCACCAGGAATTATTTTTGAAGTGATTTGGAATGGAATACAGATTTCCAATTTTCGATAAATATATTACCGTAATTTCCGGCGTGTAATCCGCGGATCAAACAATCATGTTTCGACCCAGAAATTGTATTTTATAAAATGTAACTTGCATGATCGCTGTAAACATTTGACTTCAACCACAGAATAAAGTTTCTGGATTCAAACAGAATTGTTTGATCTGCGGATTATACGCCGGAAATTACGGTACATTTTGGATTGTAGGGATTGTAGTTTCATGACGACTTTTGTCAGACTGTCGCGTCAGAAAATTCGGTTCAGAACGCCAAATTTGGAAGTTTTTTTTTCCACGATCGTTCGAATTTACCAAAAAGCGATCAAATGAGGACGTGAGTATCAAAACTCGTCTTATCCAGAAAATCAATTTTTGGGAATTCGCGAAAAACCTCTAACTGCTTCCATTGGTTTTCATTGTAAACCTAGATTTTTCAACGCCAGAAAGGCATGCTAAAACTGTTTTTTTTTTCGGATTGAAGTGGGTTTTTTTCGATGTAAATTTACCCATACAGTAGATTGATATACGATTTTTTAAATTTTGGATATGGCGAGTTTTGGCTCAGTTTCTGCGTCGGAGATTCAAAATAACTTCGTAAATGTGCCAGAAAATCTCCACTTTGGACATAATAACTGTCTTTAATAGAAAAGGAAAAATTGTTATAACGTTGCGTGGCTGGGCATTAAACAAGAGTATATTTTTCTTGATTAAAATGATGCAGAAGATATTACAATTTTGTAATGTCTTCTGTAATTTCTGTAAATGTAATTTCAGGAATTTCCAACATATATTTCCAACATATACAATATTCGGAACAATATCCGAATACTTTTATTCATTACCTGTATATGATCAATAGATTTGTATATCTACTACATAGGATGCTAAATTTTAGTTTAGTTAGGAAACGCGTAGCACAGTTTAAAATTCTCCTTCTGGAGTTTTTTAAATCCAAATGGTTTTAAAAAAGTAACTCACTTACTCCAGAGATGACGTCTTTTTTTTTAACAGAAAGTGTGTAAAAAATGAATTTAATAACTTAAATTTTTAAGGTTAATCTGAAATGACCTGTTCAACAAAGCGAAAATTTTTTCTGACTCATTTTTAAACACAAATACATAAAATTGGTAGGGCTGACTATTGAATTGATTTGTAATCGAAATGAGCTTTCATTTTTTTTAAAATAAATTACTTAACGAGTTATAAGCGATTCGTGCCACGTGACGACACTTTTTCGTCTTATTCGGGCTGCGGCGTAGGAAATTCAGCCGATTATGTCAGAGATTGAGTGTGAGACACTATACATAAACAGATCAGCGCGCACATGTTTTTTCAATATTCTACATTGGAGTTTCGAAAATTTGTGGGAACTGGTATTTGATGTGAAAAAAAGGTGTTTTTAACAGCCAGGATTCTTTTTAGAAAATTAGGGAAAAATTGAATGAGTTTGAGCGTGAGTCAAACTCGCGAATTTATTGAGTTCACCTTAACTCATACTCGTTTTTCAAAAAATGAATCAAACTCAACTCAAAATTCAGTGAAATTCACGAGTTTGAACTCAATGAGTTTCATAAATGTCTTATATTAGATTCTGAATAAGCTACTTTTAAAAATATATCATCTAAATTAATTAGAGAATGAAAATTACAACGTAAACTAGTGCATTAATGATTAAGATCTATTTTTTCTTTTTCTTTTTCTTTCTTTTCTTTTTTTACCATAAAATGTTTTCCTTGAAAACAAAAGTTTCATTTCATTGTATTTTCCTTATGTACCATATTTATGTTTTTTTGCAGCTAATAATTAACTTTTATTATTTTTTTTGTCATTTTTATTTTATTTCATTCCTGCGAAATATTTCATATGTTCTTCTAATGCCTGAAAGATCTCAAAAAATATTTCATATGAACGGAAAAATTGTGTTATTTATTTATGCCGTCTTTTTGTCTAGAAATTCACGTTTGTTATTCCATCAACTATAATTGTCTAATATTTATATAACGCACTTTTTTAATAATTTAAAAACTTTTCACAAACAATTTTCAAATTTAATTATACTTTGATTACTTAGATTTTTTTTATTGTTTAAACAATCCGGAGGCCAATAATAAAACTTCTTTTACTATTACTTTCAACAAAACTATATGCTATATTTCGGAAATAGTCAATGTTTTTTTATTTAATGTGTAAAAACTCTTCGATTAATACTTGAGGCATAAGCTTGTTTGGAAATAAAAGAAACTATTTACAACTTTTGGATTACTTTCGGGAATTAAATGCATTTTTTTTTGCATGTTAAACTTTTGGATTACTTTCGGGAATTAAATGCATTTTTTGCATATTAAACTTTGTTTTACTCTTTTATCTTACAATCTTATTTAGCAATGATTAAAAAAGGATCACACAGGAAATTAGAACAAGATAATTATAAAAGCAAATATATGTGTTAATAATTTTTTTCCCTTTAATCTGAATACGAAATGTTTTCCCGCTGAGAACAAAAAGTACGTTCCATCGCATTCTGCTTATGCACCACATTCACTTTTTTTTTCCGCTGTTAATAATTATATCTCATCATTTTTTCCCCCGTCCATGCAGATTATTTTTCCATTTATTTCGCTTTTCTGCGAAAATTTTCACATGTTTGTTTTCTAATGTTTGAACGATCATGAAAAAATATTTAATTTATGAACGGTAAGTTTTTTTATGTTGTTGTTTTTGTTTTCATCTAGGAAACAAACTTTTTTTTTTATAATTTTACGAGAATAATAACTTTAAATATTTATATTTCAATCTAATTTTAATTTTCCAGAAACTTTACAACGATTTCCAAATTTAATTATACTTTGTTTTCGATTACAGTTTACATACATACATATCGTCGCTACCATGTCAAACTATCGAATGTGAAAAAATGCATTTTTCATTACTTTTAAAAGTGAGCCGATTGTCACCACTAAATTTTAATAGAGTTTCAGGGTTGCAACATCACCAGGGTTGCCAGTTTGGCCTCCTTTTCCGTTCAAAAATTTCGAATCCATACCAGAAATTTAAAATAGAAATTTTTGCTTTGTAAAATGACAGCATAATTCATGATTACACAAAGTAAAAATTTTTCTTTCAAAATTTCCGGTATGAATTGGGCATCTCTGAATAAAAAGGAAGACAAAACTGGTAACCCTGTTCTTGACAGAAATTTTATTAGTATTTTTATTAGACGAAGAATTCTAAAAAAATTTAGTGGTGACAATCGGCCCATTTTTAAAACGAATAAAAAATGCATTTTTTCATATTCGATTGTTTGGCATGGTAGCGACGATATATTTTCATTAAATAAAGAGTTTGTTGGCCAAAGATAAAACATTTATTCTAAAGAATGTAAAATGTTTGTATGTATATTTTGATATTATATATAATAAATGTTATGAAAAAATGCTGCCTTAAACTTTACATCAAAAATTAAAATACAAAGATGTATCCTATATTTTTACACAGAATTTTTACTAATCACATAAGCAATTTCTACACGGCCCGTGGGTCACATGCTTTCCTGAAATCGACCACATAAAAAAACCCATAAACATATACGTTTTCTGAAACATATCTTTCAAAGACCTCGCGATTGTTTTTAAAATCTTTTATAGTAAGAATAAACATAAGGTTTCTATATATATACAGCGTGACTTTTAGTTAACTCTACAACTTTTAACTGAAATAACTCTTGAGTCGTTGCAGATAGCACTCCAAACAATTTTTTATTGAAAAGAACGTGGAAAAGGAATTTAATGGATAAGGTTTTCAAAGTGAGAATCTTCAGAGGTGATACAATAGCGCAATTTAGTCACGAAGTTTTCAGCAACGAAATCGAGAATTTCTTTTTTTATGCTTGAAAATGAGTCAGTTATAGAACTTTTGAGACTAATAAGGTCTGTCGGCTTCTTTTTGTAAACCATATTTTTCATATGACCCCAAATATAGAAATCGTATGGGTTTATATCTAGTGAATAAGGTAGCCAATTTTCTTATCATTTCTCTTACCAATGCTCTAGAAGGCTTAGGTTGGTTTCTGAATGTTGCAGACCACTTCCGTATAAATAGTGTTGCATTTTCACCATGTAAATACCAATTTTTAACAATAAAAATATGATCTTCAGTTGAATAGGACGCTTTGAGAGAAATTTTAAAAATTACTTTAAACTGACACTAAACAAATTCCTTTTAGGCCCTCTCTCACTGCACGCATTCGTGCTGCCATCTAGCGATGCTCTGAGAAGTTATTTCAGTTTAAAGTTGTAGGTTAATTAAAAGTCACCCTGTATATTCTTTCAATTAATAACCCCAATACTAGAGTAGAATATTTGAAGTCTAGTCTAGAGGGTTTCACCTAACTTCAGGAACCTCAACAAGCTAATGGATCTTATCCACCGAATAGTTAATATAAAATTTTTAACATTCGTTAAAATTAAGACTTTGCGAGCGGTATATTGGATCAGACCTGAATAGAACAAACATTGAAAGAGACATACAATTATCTCAATCGCATGATTATTATTCCGAATTCATACCAGAATATTTTGAATAATAATCTTTTATATTTTATTCAAGGACATTACTTTTATTTGTTTTCAGGAAAAGACTGTGGCCGAAAGTCACACAAGGGGGGGCCTCCGTGGCCGAGTGGTTAAGGCACCACGCCGCTAATCGCTTGCGAGTGTAGGAGGTTGTGGGTTCAATTCCCACTGGTTCCATTGCACACACACTTTGTGTGGAACCCCCAGGTTGTGTCTCTTGTGTTGTCATGTTTCCTTGTACTATCTCGTCAAGATGTATGTAATTGTAGAATTCATGTATATGTTTCTGTGAATAATAAATAAATGTATATGGATCATTCGAGACGACAGCCTTGTAGCTATAGGTCTCAAAGCTCACCTCCCTTCAAAGTTATCAAGTCACACAAGGGAGTTAAGCACAAAAACAACCGCAAAAAAGAGCTCTATGAAATAGGAAATACAAACGCAAATCAACAAGAAAGTTAAAGGACAGCATATATAATATTAAATGTTTTCTATATTTAAAAAATAATAATAATAAAATTGAGATAAAAGTAGAGGAGAAATAGATCTGCAATTTGGTAAAGTAAAACAGATAATAGAGTGAATGCCAAAAATATGCTTCTTTACAATTATAAAATGCGGCCTGTGCACTATTTTGTAATAGATATTTCCGTCATTCTTAATCACAAAATTTATTACATGATTATTACAATTAAAAATTAATGTTAACAATATTAATAATAATAATAATAAACAGATTGATGCACACCGCGTGTAAATAAGGTATCATTATAATTTTTTTTCGGACATACTATGTAGAAAAAAAACATACGCATTATATTAGAACAATAAATTTGCCTTAGATAATAAAACTGAATCTTTTCATTGTATTCTCGTTATGCTCGGCATTAATGTTTTTCTACCGAAGATAATAATTACCTCTCATCATTTTTCCGCCCTGTTCATCATTTTTTTTTCCATTTTTTTGCGAAATATTTCATTTCAAATGCTCCTTGAAGATTAATTAGAAAAAATATTACATTTACTAACATAAATTATTTACTTTTTTTTCTATCTGACAATTTTTTTTTTTTTTTAGTTTGACGAATAAAATTTTGAATATTTACATTACTTCGCTTTTTCTTTAATTTTCCGAAAACTTGAAAGTTTCAAATTAAATTTTGTTTGCTTCAATTCCTTTATTTATTTACTTTGCTAAAAATTTCGGACTTTCGGAGGTCAATAATAAAAATTTTATTAAATTTTACTAAAGGTAAAACTTTTAAATTGCACACCGTAAATATTTTACAAATTCTTATATAAAATATTTTTAAAAAATATATTTAAAAAATATATTAAAATTACTGTCGCAATTTGCGATATTTGTGTATCTCAATTCCAGTTGTGCTATTAATCATTTAACTATTTTAAATGAAATGAACCACAGAGTGAAGTAGTTAAAATTATCATATTTATAAAACTTCGCTTTTTTAGGGTCGTACTTTCAAAGTTGAATTGTTTTATCTGATGCTTTTCTAACCAACAAAAGATAAAGTACGCATAATAACATTGTTTTGTTAACATGAATACGATTCTAGAATTTTCACAAATCTAGTCAGTGATGGTATTAATATTTATTTATTTTTAAAAGCATTTTCGTGATTTTACATCCTTCTTTTTTTGCTGTGAGTAGCAATTTCTTTAATTCCTCATAAGGAATGTTTATTTTAATTTTACATTAAGTAAAATATGCGAAGGCGTTAAAAATGCTTTTGTATATATTATTGTACGTTTTTTAATACCAGTAATACTGAAAAAAATTTCCCCTGAAAGGGTTAACTATAGAATAAAATCTTACACTAAGAATGTTACCCAGAAAAAAAAAATACGCTGCTAAAATTTACCATTTTATAAGTAGGGAGTATTCGGGAAGAATCTTTCACTTCTTCCAACTATTTTCAATGAGAGATAAAGATTTAAAATTTTCATAAAGCCTTAGTACGAAACAAAAGTCTTCAACGTTGTCTTTCATTCAACTGGTGTTGTAGTTTCATTTCTTTAGAATGGTTCGCTAGAAGAGATTTCCAAAACATTGTCCTTTTTTGGATGGAATGTGATTGACGTTCTTTCTAATACTTTTCGTATACTTCAACTTGAAAGAGAGTAAGAAAAGTTTTCATTTGAATCCTCTAGTTCTAGTTTGATTTATTCATGAAATTAGTTTATTGGAGCAAATATATAAGCATGAAAGAAAAATTAAAAAAAAAAAACGTTGACGTTATAAGTAGACCGGGCGGCGGCAGCACAGACAATCGCATCATCTATTTCACGGCTGAAATTCCAAAATTAGTTAAAACTCGATGCACATATTAAAATGCAATCGGTCTGCCAAGTCATATCTTGGTGGAAAACATCTTAAAACCGATTTTAGCCGTTGACTCGTAGGCTTACCATTGTGTTTTCCTGCACCCAAAGGCATGAAAACATGGAGAACTGGGAGCAGGAACACACAATGGTAAACCTACGAGCCAACCACTAAAATCGGGTTTTCGGGTGTTTTCCAACAAGATATGACTTGGCAGACCGATTGCATTTTAACATGCGAATCAAGTTTTAACTAATTCTGGAACTTCAGCCGTGACCTCGATGAGGTGATTGTTTGTGCTGCCGCCTCCCAGTCTAAAGACTATTAGTGACATCAAGTAATGGAAAAGTGCTTTAGTATTTCTATTAACCCCTTGAATGGCACCGGTATACACTATATTGCCAAAGGTGTCCGGTCACTTGCGATTTTAGACGTTTAGTTAATTATCTAGAAAAATACATGAGGAATTAACTTGAAACTGCAGGTGTGTAAACAGTATAATATAGGTTATATATTTCCGCGAAGATTTTTTTCACGAAACCTCATAGGGGACTGTCAACAAAATAAAAAACAACGAATATCTTTTGGATAACACTGTAAAAACTAATGTAGCAAAGGTGTTCAAACTCGAGATTATTAATAAGTGGTTTATTGTAATATACTGTGTTCATGTTTATGAGGATAGCACGTATACTCGTAGAGAAATTAAGGTTTTTATAAAAACAGTCCTAATTTCGCCTAGTTTTTTGCTTATCATTTGCAGAGTTCTGAATATAAAAAAAAAATCTTTTCAGAAAACATGACAAACAACATTGTACATAATACTCTGCAATCAAAATTAAAAAATAATAAAAATTGGATGAAAAATGAGCAGGTTTACTAAAAAATGTTTCACTGCGCATGCTCAAATGCAATCAAAATATAATATGCATAATGTATTAGCTAAGTATATAGAGCAACTTTTGCGAAAGTTTCAAAATCATAGCTTAAGAATTCTGAAAATTATCGTCGATAGAATAAGCTCGAAATCCGTTGTTCCCAAAAAGAAGCAAAAATATGAGGGGTTGTATCCAAATATGCAGTACGTGCAATATTGTGTACGCTATCTTGGCACTAATCAACAGATATTTGATACAACCCCTCATCTTTTTGCTTTTTTGGGGAACAACGGATTTCGAGCTTATTCTATCGACGATAATTTTCACAATTTTCAAGCTATGATTTTGATACTTCCACAAAAGTTTGTCTATATACTTAGCTAATACATTATGAATATTATATTTTGATTGCATTCGCGCATGCGCAGTGAAACATGTTTTAGTAAGCCTACTCCTTTTTCATCCAATTTTTATTACTTTTTAATTCTGATTGCAGAGTATTATGTACAATGTTATTTGTCATATTTTTTGAAAATAACTTTTTTTTATATTAAGAACTCTGCAAATTATAAGCAAAAAACTAGGCGAAATTTGGAACTGTTTTTAGAAAAACCTTAATTTCTCTACGAGTATACATGCTATCCTCATAAAAATGAACACAGTATATTACAATAAGCGACTTAATAATAATCTCGAGTTTGAACGCCTTTGCTACATCAGTTTTTACAGGGTTATCTAAAAGATATTCGTTCTTTTTCAATTTGTTGATAGTCCCCTATGGGGTTTCGTTAAAAAATCTTCACGGAAATATATAACCTATACTATACTGTTTACACACCTGCAGTTTCAGGTTAATTCCTCATGTATTTTTTTAGATAGTTAACAAAACGTCTAAAATCGCAAGTGACCGGTCACTTTTGGCAATATAGTGTATTATATATACCACTTAATTTTAATTCCAAAATGCCACAATGACACTAGAATTTTAGAATCAAATTTTGAATTTATAAGGTACATGAAGGACAGCTTTTACTTATTCTAAAATAGATTCGTTCATGAATCTTGGTGTCAATCACTCATATCAATACTTTATCTCGAAGAGTGCTTTGCCCCTGAAGGGGTTAAACCATCTGTTTTTCATTATGTTTGAATAATATGCAGATAGAACAGGCTTTTCTAAGAACTAAACCTCGGGCTAGAGATCTACTACTTCTTTAGAATAATGGTCTGCACCTTATTTAACTTCAGAATTTTTGTCATTAAAAAATATGATATTATTAGGAAAAAGGACTAGCTCTATGGTCTACAGTGGAGTTCCTTGGACCCCCTGAAGATTTAAGGTGTTTAAAAATTGTCCCACGATTAAAAAAATAAATCGGTCAAGTATGAGAATAAACAACGCCTTCTAGACAAGAAAGCCGTGACACGCGTCACGAAAACGCGTACGAGACAAAAATTAGAAAACAATTAAATTAGAAAACAAAGCAGGCAAAACAACGAAAAAAAATTCGAACAACTTGCATGTTTCGATTTCATTGGCTCATAGAATTTATAAATATTGTTTACGACTAATATTTATTAATTCCACGAGCCATCGAAATCGAAACATGCAAGTTGTTCGAATTTTCTTCTTTGTTTTGCCTGCTTGGTATGACGTTTTTGTGACGCGTGTCACGGTTTTCTTTTCTTGGGTTGTTGGTAAAATTCGCGCTCTAAGGCTTCCGTACATTAAATTTATTAATTTCTATTTATTAACTAATAGACTCTTACTACACCTAATTGTTTCAAAATTTTAGTTTCAGTAGATTCGGAAATAGGAGATGAGGGGGCATATTTTTCCAGTATACTTTCGACGATATCTCTGAAAATATAATACCTAAACTTAAAACAGATTTAATTTTTTAGTTCGATGCTACGAGATCTTTCAAATGTATAAAAAGAAAGCTTTTTCATGCAACTTAATTAATATCTCGGCTAATTACAGACAATTGTTTTCGAAAATCATTATCAAATATCCTTGGATGATCGCGTGATCAAATATCCTTGGCGTCGATAGATACCTCGATTGCCAGTCAACTGCCCGCTGACCGTCCGAAAAGTAAAGTTTGTGCGTAACAGAAAAATGCGTTTTTCTCAAAACTTATATAATCTAGGAAAATTGCTATAATTTCCCAGCAATATTTAAATAAACTCCTTCTACCCCTAATTTTTTCATAAGTTTAGTTTCAGTAGATTCGGAAATAGAGGGGAAGGTATATATCTTTGCAGTGCATTTTCGACGATATCTCTGAAAATATAATACATAAAATTAAAACATATATTTTTTTGAGTTCGGTATTACGAGATGTTTCACGCGATACCCCACACGATACACAAAAAGATAACATTTTTTTTCAAGTAACTTAATTAATCACCTAAAGTTTTCTAACATATTTGTGAATGACCAGGGGTCGCAGCGTCCTATATTTTTTATATATTTGATACCACTATTTTCAAACTATAAATTTCATGGTAGATTTCTTTAAAATGTGCAATAGAAAAGGATATTGTGAATATTATATTTTGAAAATAGTGGTGGGGATTATTAAAGAAAATATAGGACGCTGCGACCCCTGAATGACTAATGAAAAAAAAATTGATCTGATTTTGATTTGAAAAAATCTGAAAAAAAAAATTTGGTAAAAAGGCTTTATAAGTTACCCAAGTTTGAACTTCCCACGTCCCTTCGTTTACGAGAAAAGACAGACGCACAGACAGAGACAGGAGTGATCTTATAATGGTTTCATTTTTACTTTTTTATATACGGAACCCTAAAAAGAATATATACATAAGCCACTGTTTATCAGACAATGATATTTCCAGCAAAATAGTTGTGGAACAAATTGTAGTCTCTTTATTAAATCATTTACTGTTCATTATTTATGAATAATATACGTATAGAAACCTTTACAAAAGGGATTATACCCCAATACAGGGCTGCTACTGGGGACTATTTTAGGTAGATTTAGTAAGAAATACTACCTATTACATTCTCCCCTAAGTTGGAATTTTTTTAAAAAATTTTGCAGATCTACGCCGATCATAACTCTCAGAACCCCAAACAACCCCCAGTTCAAAACTTTATTTATCTATCTATTTATCTATCTATCTATCTATGTCAGTTTTTTATGGACACGATAATGTCAATAATTCTGCACAAATCTCTTCCAAACTGATACAAAAAATCAAGGGGCATAAAATCTCGGTCAAGTTCGTTAATGGGTAAAATCAAACCAAGGGGGGAGGGGAATGGGGGGGGGGGGCTTTTTGTGAAAACAGAAAAAACCATAATTTCTTAATTATGATACGTATTGAATCCGTTTAAAGTTATTATTACTTCTAGGGAAAGGGCCAAAATTTATGTATGACAGATTTTTGATATCATTAAAAATGGTCCCAAGGGGGGGAAGAGGGGGTGTAGAAGAAAAAAACATTCATAACTTCGTCAATTAACAAGATATCAAATCCGCTTAAATGTATTATAGATCCCCTTAATATTATCTAAAACTTTCATATTGACAAGTTCTTTATAGAACCAACCCTTATAGCAAAAAAAAAATTAAAAAAAATCCCTGCCGTCTCCGCCTGCAAACAAGTTAGGTTTTCAAGTGGGCGGTTCTAACTGCCGCATCATGGCAAATAGGTTATTTCTTCCGCAATTCCGAACAAAAAGTCGTCCCACGGTCTGCGTCTTCGAAATCTACCTGTGACTGTAAGCCGAGCCGTCAGGGATTTTTTATTCTATCTCGCACCACTTTCTCAAAATTTTTCCACATGCACTTTGGCAATATCTGCAAGAGAAATATGCTAAAAAGTTTATATTTTAATAATAATTGTGTGACTAGAATATAAAAATAGTCTCCAGTGGCAGCCCTACAGATATAAAACTTGAATAACTGAAACAATTTCCAAAGGTCGGGCTTCATTACAAGGGAATCAAATCAACACACACACACACAAAACAGAAATCCGAAAAAGTATTATGCTAAATATTGTCTCATTTCTGAACAAATTGTTCGGAAAAAATCTGTCGCTCTTTAGGAATATCTTAAATGAGAGAAGGAACCTGAAATATTTTATAAAAGCTTAGAATGCACACAAGGTCTTCAACAAGTTCTTTCAATAAATTGGCGTTGTAGTTTCTTTTCTAGAGCTGGATTTCGAAAAGTCTCGTGTTGAGAAGGGAAATTGATTGCTGTCTTCTCAATCACTTTCATATACGTTTCTTGAAAGACAGTAAAAAGTTCTTTCATTTGAATTCTCTCGCTTGTGTTATTTAGAAAATTTATTTACGTCAGAAAAAATACAAGAAATAGCGAAATTTTCAAGGACAAAATTTCGACGTAGAAGAATTTTCAGTAAAGTAAATGACATTATTAAGAGATATCAAATAGTAGAAAATACCCTAGTGTTTTATATCATCTTTTTTGCATTACTTATTAATAAACTACAAATATATGTTGTTTAAAAAAGATACCGCAGTATAAAAAATGAAGTAAGTAAAACACTGTTTATATGGTAGTGTATTTTAATAAAAAAATACAGAGGTATGCAACTGATTATTTTTATATTTAGTTCGTACAATTATTTCTAAATGATAATCTTCTCAGTAAACCTGTACAACAGTTATAAGAGAAATATACGACATAATTAATTTTGCACATTTTGGGGTTTAAATCAAATATAAAAATAGTTGCGATTGACGCCCCTAGCAATCATGGAAACTTATTAAATCACCTATTTTTAATTTTTTTAAATTGAAAAACACATATACAGTTTCTTACAAAAAAGTTATATCAATTAAAAAAACTACATTGAGAAAACAATGTCCAAAATTCAATTTCTTTAGAATGTAATCAAAATTCGAGAAAAAAAATAGCCATAGAAAGCAATCAAATATTACAAAAAATACCTTGCCGCTAAAAGAAAATACCTTCCTAAAATTTACCACTTTTAGTAAATGTTGTGGAAAAAGCTTGTTCTCCTTTCAACTTGAAAGAGAGATAAAGCCAGAAAAAATTAATAAAAGTTTGGAATGTGTTCTTTCATTCAAGTGTTATTGTAGTTTTTTTTTATCCGGATATAAGAGATTTCTAAGAATTCTCGTTTTGCGAAGGGAAATTGAACGAATAAATAAAAATAATTGCAAATGGCTCCCCTGAAGCAGATATTGGAAAAAATACAGTATTTTCATTGAAACATCTATTTTTAATTTTTTTTTAAATTGAAAAATACATTTAGAGGGCCATAGAAAAAAGGTTGCTTCAATTAAAATAACTAAATAGCCAAAATTCAGTTTCTTTAGAAAGCAGCAAAATTCGAGAATCAAAAATACCATTGGAATGCAATCAAATCTTACGCAAAATATCTCGCCGCGGAAGAAAGAATACCCTGCAAAAATTTACCACTTTTAATCAGCAATAAGTGCTCTGGAAAAATCTTGCCCTCCATTTAACTTGAATGAGATAAAGCCTGAAAAATTTAATAAACGTTTGGAATGAGTTCTTTGATTCAAGGGGTGTTGTAGTTTTTTTTCTGGTTGTAAGAGATTTCGACGAATTCTCGTTTTGAAAAGGAAAATTGAATGAATAAATAAAAATAATTGCAAATGGCGCCTATGAAGCAGTCATAGAAAAAAAATATAGTATTTTCATTGAAACATCTATTTTTTTTTTTTTTTTTTTTTTTTTTTTTTTTTTTTTTTTTTTTAATTGAAAAATACATATATATAGAGGGTCTTAGAAAAAGGTTGCCTCAATTAAAAAATCTTAATAGCCAAATTCAGTTTCTTTAGAAACCAATCACATTCGAGAAACAAAAATACCTTTGGAATGCAATCAAATCTTACCCAAAATATCTGTCTGCGAAAAATAATAACCTGCAAAAATTTACCACTTTTATCAGCAGTAAATGTTCTGGAAAAATCTTACCCTTTTTTTAACTTGAAGGAGAGATAAAAACCTGAAAAATTTAATAAAAGTTTGGATTGAATTCTTTCATTCGATTGGCATTGTAGTTTTTTTTTTCGTTCGGGATATAAGAGATTTCCACCAATTATCGTTCTGAGAAGGAAAATTTACAGATGCCTATCAAATCTGTTTCATGTACTTTAGCTTAGAAGAGAGTAAGAAGTTCCTTGATTTGAATTTTCCTGCTTGATGCATTTAGAAATATACTTCATTGCAGAAAAAGTATAAGCACGTCTTTTCTTTAAGGAAAATTTTCAAGTAAAACATTTTGTATTTATAAAGGGAATAGCGACATTAAATTGAGGAAGTAGTCTTTAGTATTTTTATTAAATAATCTATTTTTTAAAAAATATTAATAAAATGCATTATATAAATAGTTTTAAAAAAGATGCCTAGGTATAAAAATTTAAACAAATAAAATACTGCTTATTGAAATAATACTTAAGGTATCTACACAACATTGGAATACCATTTTCGATAAAAATATCGATTTTTCATTTTTGCAATAATATTAAAATCTCATCTCTTATCTATCGAATTCTTCTTTAATTGTGTCTGTATCTGAATTAGAACCCGAGTTACAGCCGTTTAAAGTTACATCTGTTACAGCTTGCCGATGAATTATACAACCGGAAATATCGTTATGCAAACCGGAAGTAAGCTGAAATGCATGTTTACATTCTTCTTTTTCGAAATTTAACATTTAAATTGGATTATATGTCTATGAAAACACATGTAGTATATAATTATACCTTTAAAGAATAATAATTATTTTTATAGCAAGACCCGCGTTTAAAAGCTATTTTTAGTTTTTTCTCAAAATGATTTTTTCAGATTTTTACTGTACGCAAAACATCCTATAGCAAAAAATATGAATGAAATGCCTCGAAATTTTGTTTACTTATTTTACAAATGTATATTGAGGGAACAGACTACAATCCTGATAATATATTAATTAGTTTTATATTTACACTGTATAAGTTAAAAAGTTGCAAGAATTTTTAAGAGTTTTTCTTACATTAGTACTTCCAGAGAGAAAGTTATTCTCTTTATTATGCAATTTACAAAACGTGAATTCATTGATTTGATTTTGAATTATCATGTTTTACGCAAATGTCAATTTTTCACAAAATTTTGATTATGTTTCACTTTAAAATTTATTTTTATGTGATTTATAAAATGTTTATATATTTTTCGAAAGTTTGAACTTAAATGTCATTAGCAAAAATTTGTATAAAGAGAAAATTTCAAAAAATTACCTCTGAAGGTGTGCGGATACCTTAAAAGGTGCTGAAATGAGACAGACATATCTACAAGATATTATAACATACTTTGATTACATATGCCTGTCTCATATAGTTAAATATATACCTTATAGAATTATATTAAATGATTAAATCAAATAGCTTGAAATAAAAATTCTGGTGTGAAATAGTTTTATAATACTTGAGTAAAATATCCGTCAGTTCTAGTGTTAAAGTGGAATGACAAATTCACCTTGTAGTTAAAATAGAATACTTATTAAAAATATAGGTACTTCTCTATTATCCCATCGACCACTTTTCATAACAAAAAACTGTCGCCAAACTGTTAGATTAAACGACAAAAATTCAGTCCCATTTACTTGATGTCAAAAGCATTATACGTGTTTGTTTTGTCATCAAGTGGTTTTTAATGTGACAATTGCGTATATTTTTCATTATGTTTTGCTGATTTATTAGTTATTTCATTAATTAAAATAACTATTGTGTCCTTAAATTCTTATGTTTTATTTATTTATTAATTTTGATATTCCAATGGCAACGTTCTCCCGTTTATTTGGCGTTACAGTTTGGCGATAGTTTTTTGTTATGAAAAGTGGTCGACGGGATAATAGAGAAGTACCTATATTTTTAATAAGTATTCTATTTTAACTACAAGGTGAATTTGTCATTCCACTTTAACACTAGAACTGACGGATATTTTACTGAAGTATTATAAAACTATTTCACACCAGAATTTTTATTTCAAACTATTTAATTTAATCATTTAATATATATCTATAAGGTATATATTTAACCCTTTCAGGGGCAAGAACTTGTGCTCCTGTAACGTTGAATTCCCACCGGAATTTAGGAAAGAATTTATTTCAAAATAAGAATAAGCAATTTTTCAACTTTTCTTCGTCAAATTAAAAAAAGTAAAATTTAATTAAAAGTTTCTGGTTTGAATCGGATTAAAATTAGGTGGTATATAATATATACCACCGCCCCTCAAAGGGTTAACTTATTTTAAAAAGAGATTTCTGGTTTGAATCGGAATAAATCCATTTGGCAACGGTCAAAATGACCGCTCATGACCATTTTAGTGTTAATTTCTTTTTGAGTTGTTCTATTAAAATACTACTTATCAAGTAAGGCTATTTAAAAAAAATGTCGTGAAAAAACTGTAGTCATCTAATTAAATAATCTATTCTTCATTACTTATGAATAAAGTACGTATAGATGGTCTTAGAAAATAGATGCTTAAACATAAAATCTGTGTATCAACTAAAACAAGGGCTAAAGTTCGACTTCTTTACAAAGGAATGAAATCTTACATAACAAAATACTGCCGATAATAATACAACGTGCTGAAATTTACTTCATTTATCAGCAGTAAATGTTTCGGGAAAATCGAACTCTCCTTTCAAGTATCTTAAACGAGAGATAAACCCTGAAAATTTTGATAAAAGCTTGGAAAGAAGCCAAAGCCTTCAACAAGTTCTTTCATTCAACTGGTGTTGTAGTTTCTTTTCTTTCGGATAGCTAGATAAAAGAGATTTCCAAAAATTGTTGTTTCGAGAAGGAGATTTTTTAATGTATTTACGATCACTTTCGTATACTTCGACTTGAAATGGTCCTGGATTTAAATTCCCTGGCTTGATTTATTTAGGAAAAATGGTTATTTAAAAAAATATATATAATTACGTAACAAATTTTCAAGGATAAAAGTTTGACGTTATAAGATTCTCAGTGACATCAAGCAGTGGAAAAAATTCTAGTATTTTTATTAAAACATGATTAACTGCCATTTTGTTAAATCATCATTAACTATCCTTTTGTTAACACTAGAACTACCATGAGCCGCCATTTTGACGGTTACCAAATGAATATATTCCAAATAGAACCAATTTTTATTTTTTTGTTTTAAGTATAAAACTCACATAAATACGTTAAATGAATAAGTTAAGTAGTTTAAAATAAAATTTCGTGTGTGAAATAGTTTAAAAAAACTTGAGTAAATTTTTCGGTTCTTCTAGTGTTAAACATTATTGAAAACCAGATTTTCGCAAGGGTAAACATTCACCAATATTTTATAGGAGTATTTTTTGCCTTATTTAAGACAAAAAATCAGCATCTCAAAAAGGCGACATTTTCTACACTATAATACTGGTAGAAATTCGTCTCTGCGGAAATCCAGCTCTGACAGTATTTATCTGTAGTAAAAGTTCTTTCTCTCATTTGAAGTAACTTGAATGAGAGATAAAGCCTTAAAATTTTCATAAAAGCTATGAATACAAGGTCTCGAACGATTTTTCTCATTCTGCTGTTTTTGTTGTTTTTTTTATTTCCGGAAATAAACCATTTAACATGTTCTTCTTCTTCTTATTATTATTATTAACGAACAAATGCATATGAAAGGTCTTGCATAAAGTATTCCTCAATATAAAAATTAAATAATTAAAACAAGGGCTAAACATTGGTGTCTTTAGAAATAGAGATAACAATCTCACAACTGCGGGATACATGAGCCAGCGTGCTATGTTTTTTAATTCCAAATATCTATAATTTCCCAGTAGATTTTTTTTCTCTTTTTTTAATGTGAGACTTTCGTAGATTAAAAAAAAACAAAGATTACTATTCGAAAATTCTGGTAGATATTTTTAATATACACAAACACGTAAAATTGGCAACACTGCTAATAACTAGTTTTGATACATGAAATTCAAAATATTTCTCTGTCTGAATTTTTTATTACTAATTTTACTGTATTTAATCTCGGGAAGTCTGTCATTCAATGAAGCGACGATTTCTAATAGAAAATTGTCATATTTTCAGTACAAAGAATTTGCTGGCTTCGAAATTCCACAGCATGCAGGTTTGCAATCTCCAATTACAAAGAAATCAAATATCACAACAAACAAATTTTTCTGAATAAATATATCGTGCTAATTTTTTTTTGCTTTTGCAATTCAGTAAAAGTTAAGGGAAGTTCTTTCATTCTCTTTGGGTAACTTGAATAAAAAATAAAACCTAAAAATTTTCATAAAAGCTTGGAATGAAGCCAAAGGCTTCAACACGTTTTTTTATTCAACTCGTATTGTTGTTTCCTTTTTTTCTGTATGTAAGAGATTTCCTCAAATTGTCGTTTTGAGAAGGGAAATTGATTGACATCTTTCCAATCACTTTCATATACTTCAGCTTGGAACAGAGAAAGTACATAGATTTCAATTCTCTGTCTTGATTTGTGAAGAAAATTAGTTTATTGGAGGATAAATATCAGCACAGAAGAAAGTAATTTTATATTGAAACACTTGAGATTTCAATGAATTGTCGTTTTGAGAACCGAAATTGTCAAATAACGTCTGTCCAATCACTTTTATATACTCCAGTTTGAATCAGAGAAAGTTCTTAGATTTAAATTCTGTGGCTTGAGTCGTGGAGTAAATTAGTTTATTGGAAGATGATGCCCTTTTCTAAAACTATGTAACATATTGTAATAAAAATTACCTTTCCAAGTAGAGAAATAATTTTAAATTTAAATAATTAAAGACTTTTTGTAGTCATTAAAATAGATCTAAAATGAGGCGCACGAGAGTGTTACGGGGTTACGGCCCACTCTAGGTCACCAGAAACGGCAGCTTAGTCAGTGGAAGTCTGAATTATCCATATATTATGAATAGTATAGAACTAAAATGATACTGCTTTCATCTAGAATAAAATACGTAGTTTTTTTAAAAATATTTAATAACTTCCCACGTAAATGATGTCCGTTAAGTTGCACAAAGAATTAAATAATCTAGATATATATAAGTAGGCACAAATACATCCTATAGGAAATGTAAAACTATGAAAATTAGTAATAAAGTAAGAAACTAGTAACAAAAATAATTGAAGCAAATGACCGCAAAAATGGCAGTCACAAAATATAATCATAGATTTTTTTGTTTGTTTGTTTGTTTGAAATTCCTTTTCGCGCTTCTACTTTCAGCTTTGTTATTGAAACATTAATTTTGTTCTTAGTTAAAATGTACCAAGAATTTCTTACTATCTATCATAAGCTTCTAACGTGTACGTTTTTACGTTACCACTAAATTTTAATAGAAAATTTTCCCTAATTTAATCTTTAAAAGCCGTTAGATCTGGGCGATTGAATTAGACAAGACTTGCTTTTAAATTTCAGTGGTAGGAAAAGCATTTATATGAACTGTTCAATAACGCTTCGCCTATGAGAAATCTTGTCGGCAATGAAACTATAAGGAAAGGCCAGCTGACGTCACTGTTGGTTAATTCCCCGTCCCCTGAATACTAGGCCAGTGCGCTCAAACAAAAATGGCGACTGTCGTAGGTGGATTTTTTTTCAGCGTTTGTACGGTCCCTCGAATTTGAACACCAATAATTTCTAAAAGTTTTCTTTGCCTTATTTTTCTGAAATCAAATAAGTCAAAGAAAACTTTTAGATATAATTTGTGTTGAAGTTCGAGGGACGTTCGAGGATTGAAGTTTGTTTATTGTCGACAATTGACAGCGTCGTTTGCCAGAAGAAAGCTAATTCTGACCAGAAAGATTACATGACGTGCCGAATGACGTTTCGCCTACGAGAAACTTTGTTGTCTACTAAACCTGTTGTTGTCGACAATTTACAGGGCCACCTATCAGAACCTCTGCAGAATACGCTACGCAATGCGAAATTCCATTGCAAATATCTTGATTGTAAGTAGGTCTTAGAATGTACTATAATTTAAAGTTTTGTAAACTAGTAATGAGTTTCTGTATACATTGCTTCTTGAAACTCTTTCTTTGGTGTTTCAAATGTAAATTCATCTTTTGATACGATACAAAAATCAATTTATTGCCGAAATGGAAAAAAAAAGAAAGTTTCTATCTTCTTTCTTGATTTATGTTTGTCCGAGTCGTCCTCTTTATTCCCTAAAGAACTGAATATAAAATTGAAGAAGTACAAAGCTGGAAATGTACTGGAATTCGTTTTAGGCATCTCAATGACAATGAAATGAGAAATGCAATTTAAGTCTGTTTCATGAAGGAACTGTAAAAGAAAATAGTGTATTATCATTAAAATTGTCATTCAACTTCTTGCATATTTCTAATTTAATTAAACAAACGTTATTGAGTATCTTTTTTATGCAAAGTTTCAATTTTAGAAGACATTTATAGTATTAAATGAATATATCTTATAAAGATACGCCAACGAATGTTATGCTATTGCAAATAACTAGTGGTATCTATACTAATATTATAAAGGAGTAAAGATTGTTTTTTTGTTTGTTTGTTTGTAGGGGGTAATCTCTGGAACTACCGAACCGATTTCAAAAGTGATGGTGGCGAATTGATGGTGACAACCCCTGCTCCAACATATGCTATATTTTATGTCGGTGCGACGAACCACAGGGGGGTTCAGGAGCGAAAAACGGTCTAAAATTGCGATTTTTTTTATACCGGAGGAGCTAGAAATTTGAAATTTGGCATTGTAGTTACTTATAAGATGCAAATGCTCTCTAAGAATAAAATTTAAAAAAAAAAAATCGAAATTTAAAAGGGTGAAATGAGCGAAGAGCGTTCTAAAAACATTCTAAATTACAATTTCTATGAAATCTCTAGAACTACGGAACCGATTTCAAAAATGATGGTGGCAAATTGATGGTGACAACCCCTGCTGCAACATAGGCTATATATTTTGTCGGTGTCACTAACCCCAGGTGGTGCAAGAGCGAAAAACGTTCTAAAATTGCGATGTTTTTTATACTGAAGGAGCTAGAAATTTGAAATTTGGCGTTGTAGTTACTTATAAAATGTAAATGCTCTCTAAAAACACAATAAAAAAAAATTCGAAATTTAAAAGGATGAAATGAGCGAAAAGTATTCTAAAAACATTCTAAATTACAATTTCTATGGAATCTCTGGAACTACCGAACCGATTTCAAAAGTGATGGTGGCAAATTGATGGTGACAACCCCTGCTCCAACATAGGCTATATTTTTTTTCGGTGCCACTAACCCCCGGGGGGGGGAGTGCAGGAGCGAAAAACGTTCTAAAATTGCGATTTTGTTTATATTGAAGGAGCTAGAAATTTGAAATTTGGCATTGTAGTTACTTATAAGATGTAAAAGCTCTTTAAGAACAAATTTTTAAAAAAAATCGAAATTTAAAAGGGTGAAATAAGCGAAAAGCGTTCTAAAATCATTCTAAATTACAATTTCTATGGAATCTCTGGAACTACTGAACCGATTTCAAAAGTGATGGTGGCAAATTGGTTGTGACAATCCCTGCTCCAACAGCCTCTTTAATAAAAACTATGCGTTGCTGACGACTGGCTTTTTCGCTAATTGTTGCCACAGATTAATCTCGGAAAATGAAACATTTGAAGTTACTGAAAAAAAATAATAGCTCGAAAAGTGTTTGTCAGAAAATTGTTTGGCAAACTGCGTTTGAAAGGTGAAAAATTGTATTTTTCTTGATATAAAATTCAAATCTAATGATTATGCCATTTTTCAAATATTGAATTTGAAAAAATACCAAATTTCACAATGGTACTCCATTGTGAAATTTGGTAACAACTAGCAAAACTTTCCATAGCAAAACCTTCATGCGTAAAAAGATAATGATAAGGGTGACGTGTCCTGGCGTGTATATTGGTTATAGCACGAGTCACAAATTATAATAGCCTTATTATTCTCTTAAAATATAAAAGTGAATTATGAAATGTCAATATTTTGTTTGATTAAAAGTTCGTTATAAGAAATTGACCAGCGTAGCGTGCTAGTATATAATATTTTTTAACACTAATCATACCGAGAATTTTACTGAAGTTTTATAATAATATTTCACACAGGAATTTTTATTTAGAATTATTTTAATGGTCTATTAAACTTATTTTTGCGTCATTTATATTTCATATATTTTACAAAATCTTTTCTGGCGTGAAACGAATTTTTTTTCATTTGATATTGGTGAAATGACGGGTTGTTGGAGTACAGTGATCTCTCACTTATACGCGATACACGAAAGTCATTTTTCTGCACCAGTTTTTTTTTAGGGTAATTTTTGTCTTCTTAAATCGCAGAATTTATAAATCGAATTTTACTGTTTTAAAATAGTGGTATGAAAAAGTAATTACTGAACATCGCGTATAAGTGAGAGATCACTGTATTTAGTGTTACAAACTCACGGTTGGAAAAGTAATTCATAGGAAAAAGAAAACTCAAGAATAATTGTATGTAAAGAAATATTTATAAGTACGTTTACTGTTCTAAAATACATTATTTGCCTTCTAATTTCCATTTATTTTTAAATTTTATTTTTGGATTCACGTTTCCTATTTCATGATTAAAATGAATAATGTGTTAACGTCTTGTAGTCAAGTAATGTATTGACTTTTACACACTTTCTTTACATTCTTTCCTTTCCAATTCAAATGCAAAATAATCTTTTGATTCGAACTAAAAATCCATTCATTCACGAAATGAAGATAAGTAAAGAAATTTCCATCTTCTTCCTTGATTTATGCTAGGATCGATCCTTCCAATTTATTTTCTGCAGATTTGTTAAAAAAAATAAAAAAATAATAAAAAACGAGGGCATATTAAATTATTTTTATACATTTCAATGAGACGAATCTGGTAATGTAATTTATGTCTGATTGATGAAGAAAATGTAAAAGAAAATTATGCATTATCACTGAAATCATATGTTTTTCTTGTCTATAATTTTCTGGAAGTAACGCTATTAACCTTTTGATTACGGTCCAGGACTGGCAATTATGCATTTATGCAGAGGTGCTAAGCTCTCAATAATCTTCCTTAATAGATGAATTATTTTGACCCAGGTTTAATGCGTCTCGCACCAGAATTTGTTTTAAGAAATGAAATTAAATGTATTCTTCGTAGAATGGATCGGGTCCATAAGCCGTGTCTTTGGTCCATGAAATAAGACTAAAATTAGATTTTGTTATATTGAATTAATTATTACACTTTTTAATGTTAGAAGGTTTATCCTGTACGATTTCAACAATATTTTTTGCATTTTGTTCGGATTTATATAACTTACAAGCTCAAAGTTCATATTATTCGTAGTTTTTGATAAAAAATACGCAATTTCTCCAAATTTTACCTCAATTTTTAATATATTTTTTTAATATTTTACTATGAGCGCAGCTTTCCAACACTTTTATTTTTACATAGATTGTACATTTACATGTATTTTATAATATATGTAAAGAAGAAAGTGTTTCAAAATTGCGCCCATATAAATAATTGAGGTAAAATTAGGAGAAATTGCGTATTTTCATCAAAAACTACGAATATCACGAACTTTGAGCTTGTGTAAGTCATATAAATCCCAACAAAATGCAAAAACTATTGTTGAAATCGTACAGGATAAACATTCTAATATTGAAAAGTGAAATAATTAAGTCAGTATAACAAAATCGAGTTTTAGTCTATTTCATGGGCCAAAAACACAGCTTATGGACCATGATCCTTTGAAATTAAATAAATAAATATTCATGAAATAAATTTTCTGATTTGATACGTGCGTTGTTAAATTGAGTCAAATTAATCCAAATAATACGGAAGATTAGTTCAGGGGTGCAAAAATCTAGGCGCGAATGGGCTGATTCCCACCACTAAATTTTATCAGTATTCTTCGTCAAATTCTATTAGTATACTTCGCCTAACTTTATCAATATTCTTATTAGGCGAAGAGTACTAAAAATTTAGTGGTGGGAATCGGCCCATTGGCGCCTAGATTTTTGCACCCCTGGATTAGTGGAAGATTGGCATCTGTGATTTATGTCAAACGTACCACAATTTACAAAAGAACGTCTTTGTATCACTTGAAAATATCCTAGTATAATTGTATGACAGAGATTATTTTTCAAAAAGTGGTACGACTAGAATAAAAATATAGCCACCTCTGTAATGAAAGTTTAAGACTACTTGTTATGTTACAGTTTTTATTAAAAATATTTTACAGCATTAAATACACATGTTCAATAAAGATAAATACAAACGTTAAATAAAGATGCCGACGTATGTGATTCAGCCAGGGAGATATAAATAGATAGATAGAGGTATTCTATTACCATGGATTCAGCAACCGCATGCAGAAGAGCTACCACTATTTCCGAATAGTCATCTTAAACTTATTTAATGGATAAATTTATGTTATTAAATTATGTGTATATTACTATTCGGAAATAGTGATATTTCTGCGACTCTGTGTTAAGTTGTTGGAAACAACTGCCGTATAAATATCGCAAATCTGGCGTAAATTAAAATTATTATACTAAAAACTTCTAAACAACACAAAAGTAATTCATATGAAAACTCAGAATTAATCGTAAGTAAGGTAAATATTCAGTATTTTTACTTTTAAAAGTTATACAATTATTCATTTTTATTTGCATTTATCTTTTTAATTTATTTTAAGCACGTTCGATTTTTTATGATTAAAAATAGTTTTTGGTTCAAATGTAAATTATCTTTCGACTGGAATAAAAAAATCACTATATTGCTTAAATAGATAAGAATGATAATTGTAATATTTGATTTAAGCCTGGCTCGGTCCATCCGATTTATTCCCGCGGAACTTATTAATAAAACTTGAGCAGCATGAATGAGATTTCCCAGTTTGGTTTCTTTTATTTAATTCAGAAATTCCGAAAAAAGATATTTTATTTTATGTAATAACGAAATGTTTGTGAGTAATTAAAACAAAAAATATTATCCAGAATTTCTGGTACAAATTCGGTGTATTTTCGAATGCTGGCAACCCTGACAGGCACGCTGAAAAGTACCAGGAATAATTTTGAGAAGTTTCAGTGAAATCGAAATGAGAAATTCAATTGATATTGTTCTACCACAGATTAGATGGAAATGTAAAGATCTGGTTCAAAGGCGGAAGTTGTAGAATTCATTAGCTATTAGGAGTACTATCCTATGCCTGATTGCCTCAGGAGAAAACTCACACCAGTAAAACAAAACAGAAATTCTCATATTATTTATGATAAACATTCTGCCAGAAAAAAATGTGTTAAAATAAGACGAAAATTTCAATTAAAATTTACCGGTGATATTTTTCCTCCCTCGTAATCGGATTGTTTTCCTTCTCCCTGCTAGGGCGCTGTATTTGGATTCGCCCATATTTTTCACCTTGATAACTTTCGACATTCGTTGCTACCATGTCAAACTATGGAATGTGAAAATATGCATTTTTCATTACTTTTAAAAATGGGCCAATTGTCTCCACTAAATTTTAATAACAATGTTCATCAGCCTTGCCAGTTTGACCTCTTTCTTTACAAAGAAATTCCGAATACATACCCGGAATTTACAATAGAAATGTGTGCTTTATTTGTTGACAGGCAATTCGTGATTATTTAAAGTTAAAAAAAAAAAAAATTCTCAAAATTTCCGGTGTGAATTCGGCATTTCTGGATAAAAAATAAGGCCAAATTGGCAACGCTGGAGAAGAATGCTATTAAAATTGAGTGGTGACAATCAGCCCATTTTTAAAAGTAATGAAAAATGCATTTTTTCATATTCGATAGTTTGACATGGTAGCGACGATATATATGTTTGATGAAGGAATTGAAAAAGAAATAATATGATGCTATCAAAACCGTTATTGGATAACTTTCCAAATGTCTTATTTAATTACAAGAGCATTGTTAACTTTTTGACTACGGTAACATAGGCTGCATACGTTGTTGAATGTATTGTTGTTGCAGGTTTTGTACGGTATTGAATTTGTGCAGCAGTATTTCTGTACATAGGGCTTTACTCGGACCACGATTTGAACTCCACATTTTGAAATGAAGAATATGTATTTTAATTTTTCTTCAAATTTAAAAGAAAGACTATTTTTTATATATTTATTTATTTTTGCAAATGTTCTAAAATCCTACCACGAAAATGTTTCTTCTGAAATACTGGTATTAAAAATCGGACCAGTGGGAACCCTGTATATAGTAATATTTAGCATAATAATGAAAATTCTGCGTCTAAATAAAACAAAGGCTACTAGACTACACTGGTATTATACTGGTATTATACTTGTATTGGTATTAAACCATAAAAACTGAAGAAATCGTGCTACCTGGACTCAAACCATGACGTAGTCATCACATTTAGACCTGGTGGTTTTCCATACATTCAATTTCAGAAAATATTTTTATTATTTTTAATATATATCCAAAAAAGATTCTGCCGACGTATATTATTTAGGGATGGGACGTGTTCAGTTCGAGCCCGTTAGACAACGCCCGACATGGATTCGGGAATTGAAGGGTGAAAATTATATTTATTTACATATAGAAAGGGGGATGCCGTTTGAGAAATAATAAGGCAATGTAAGTTTAATAAAATATTTTACAATCTTTTAAAAAACAGTTTGAATAAGAAATGAATCGTTATTGGTGGGATACAAGGAGAAATATTCTATCTTATTCTGAAGCATTTGCACAGTCAGTGTTAGCAAAATAAAAAAGCCGTGGGATATTCCTTGTCTAACCTCGTTTTCTGTTGGAACGCCTTTTCTACAATTACTAAAAAACAGAACTCGTGTCTTTCTTCCATAACAGCAAAATGATATTTTAAAACAATAAGAATTATGACTTTTGTAGATTTCTGCCAGTGATGGGGTATATATAACAAATTTCCCATTTTAAATAGTTTTTTCAGGGACAAGAAAATCATGAAACGTTGTCATGAACAAACACTTGAATTAATACTGGAACTACCATGAGAAGTCATTTTGACGGCTATCAAATGAATATATTCTGATTCGAACCAGAAATTTCTTTTCAAAATAAATTAATTAGAAAACTTGCAGGAATATGCTAAATGAATAAATTTCATAGTTTTAAATAAAAATTCTGGTGTGAAATAGTTTTATAAAACTTAGTAAAATTTCCGGTAGTTCTAGTGTTTATAGTTATTTCTATGTAAGAATATATATTTTTAAATGAGAAAATTAATCTTGAAGCAATTTTACAATGTTATTAATAATTTTCTGCTGCGTACTTTCAGAATCGGGCTCGGCATCTGATGACACAAAATTTTTCGTGTTCAGGCGGGTTCACACTCGGGATCTGAAAAAGAAACCAAACTCATTCCTAATATGATTCTGTATAATCTGTACTCCAAATAACTACTGACCTAAATCCAAACTCTTAAGTTAAAAAATCACCAGCTATACTAATGTAATGCTCATGAAAAGTCAGAAATAATTTTATATAGCAAACATATTCATACATAATTTTACTCGTCCAAATTATATTATTCCTTTCGTTATTCATATTTATTTATAAATGTTATTTTTGTATCCGCGTTCGATTTTTAGGTAGATTTCGTAAGAAATACTACCTATTGCATTCTCCCCTCAGTTGGAATTTTTAAAAAAAATTTACAGGTCTACACTGATCATGACTCCCAGAACCCAAACCACCCCTAGTTCAAAACTTTATCTATCTATCTATGTCACTTTTTTATGGACACTGCAATAATTCTGCACAAATCTCTTCCAAACTGATACATAAAATCAAGGGGCATAAAATCTCGGTCAAGTTCGTTAATGGGCAAAATCGAACAAAGGGGGTAGGAATGGGGAGGGTTTTTGTGAAAACAGAAAAGCCCCCATAATTTCTGAATTATGATATGTATCGAATGCGTTTAAAGTTATTATTACTTTTATGAAAAGGGCCGAAAATTTATGTATGACAGACTTTTGATATCATTAAAAATGGCCCCGATGGAGGGGGGAGGAAAGGGGGGGTTTAAAAGAAAAAAATTCATAACTTCGTCAATTCACAAGATATCAAATCCGCAAAATAAACTTGAGTCATGAAAAACACAACACTCAATTGAATCAAATTCACCTCTGTCTATAAATAATTGTTTAAAAACAACACAAAATGTCACAGAAACATATATGCATCATTTATTAAAAACTTTTACTTTAGGTGTTTTAAAAATATACAAAACTGCATTTCACATTAAAAACCTAGCGCTTTCGAGCCGTCCTGGCTCATCATCAGGGTTAAAACATCACCACGCAGATACACACAAAAAACACACAACTAGTCTGAAACACTGTAAAAACATCAATGTCTGCTGAAGACAAGGTCAAACCATTATAAACAGGGTGGGAAGCATAGGGAGGGATGTGCCAATCTTATTCATTCTTGAACTATCTGTAAAAGCTTATACCATACTTTAGGGATATTGTACGAAACTGCATCATTGCATGTTTTATTTTTCCTGGTTAAAATTTCTATTGATTCACTTATTATTGCTTCATAAAAAGAGGATGTGGGTTTAATAATTTTAGCGTTATCAAAATCTATTATAATCGACTGCTGTTGTTTTAATCTGGAAAGGGCCGTTTTACTTCTATTATACTTGACATCTGCAATATGTTCTTTTAACCGAATTTTAAATTTCCTTAAAGTCATACCAATGTAGTCTTTAACTTTATAAGATTTTATCCTATTTTCAACTATTTCCATAATAACTGGGATTCTATAAATTCCTGCTAAATCTTCAATCGGTATGGGATCAATCTTCTTATGTAGTAACGCATTCAATTTAACTGGAGGGGATGCTACCAAATTTATTTCATATTTCTTTAAATTATATTTTAATTTTTCAAAAAGTTTCGGAATATATTGGAACTTGTAAAATTTAGTTGGTTTTTCTGTTAATTCTTTTTGTTTTTTACCCTGATATTGATATTGACAAATTAACTTATTAATTAACCTCTCTGAAAAACCATTTTCATTTGCTATAATTTTAACTCTGTCAAGCTCCTCATTGATATAACTATCAGTACACACTGAAAATGCTCTATGGATGTAAAACCTATATGCAGCCAGTTTATAACTTAAAGGTGATGAAGCATCTCTGGAAATAGTATTATTTGACCTCATATTTTTCCTATAAACTGTCCGATCTATTGTTAAATTACTGTTTTTTATCAGCTCTACATCAAGAAAAGGTAAACGATTCTGTTTTTCTAACTCCAGGGTAAATTGTATTTTTGTATCAATTTTATTAAGTTTAACCACAAAGTCCTTCAATGAATCTATACCATGCTCCCATATAATAAAAATATCATCTGCATATCTACACCAATATGCAGGTCTTTCACTAAAATCATTCATAACCATATTTTCAATGGGTCTTAATTTAATCTCCGCGCATAAACCTGAAATGGGGGAGCCCATTGGAGCACCATCCTTTTGCTTATAATAAATATTATCAAACTGAAAAACGTTATTGTTTTTAATTAGATTAAACCCGGAAATAAGTGTATTTTTTGTGCTCACGCTAAAAGAATCATTACCATTAATAGCTTCTTCCACGAACAAACCTACATCATTCATATCCACAGATGGATATAACGATACTACATCCAAACTCGCAAAAATGCTGTTCTCAGTAATCTGAAAAAGTTTTACTTGCTTAATAAACTCCATTGTCGATGAAATGACGAACTCTGACTGAGGGAGGATAGTTTTTAATAAGACAACATATGCCTTTTCTAGATAATATGTAGGTCCTATACATTTAGTTACAATTGGCCGAAGAGGGTTTCCTTCTTTATGATCCTTTAAGCGTCCTATAATCCTTGGGGTAACTGCTGTTTTATTAATCCTAATCATGTGTACCATTTCATTTGGCCAACTTCCATTATTTACAATCTCTTGTGTTTTCCTTGCGATCAAATCAACTGGGTCCTTATTCAGAACACTTACATTTAAATCACTTATACAAATCCTCATTTTCTGTATGTAATCTTCTCTATTCATTATAGCTAATTTATTTGACTTATCTGTCTGCAATATAATTATATCATTATTTTCACGAAGTTTTTTAATAACTTCATTCCTGTCTTTAACCAATTTCATGCGTTTTAAATTACTTGACTTTCCTTTATTCACGAACTTATTTACATTATAATACATATTATTCCGTATTTCCTCCTTTAAATGACATGGTGCTGAATTAACAATACTTTCACAATTAGCAATAATTGATTTAATATTTACCTGATTTTCAAACGTATATTTGGGTCCAAGTGATAATATACGGTGTTCATATTCATTAGGAATCCAATTTGAGAGATTAGTGTATGGAACTTCTTTTTTCAAAGCATTAACCTGTCTATGTGATAAAATTAATTTGTTTAGTTTCTTCCTTATGGTGACTCCTCTTTTTTCTTTTTGTATATCACGATATACCTGCAATGACCTGAAAAACATATCAAAATCCTCTTTCTTAAGATTAAAAGTCAGCTCATGGTAAAGCCGATATAAGTCTCTTGAAATGAAATCGATTAACTTGAATTTTTGTCTAATAAATAAAAGGATCATAAAGCAATAATAATAAAGGATAATAATAAAGGATCATAAAGAAGGAAACCCTCTTCGGCCAATTGTAACTAAATGTATAGGACCTACATATTATCTAGAAAAAGCATATGTTGTCTTATTAAAAACTATCCTCCCTCAGTCAGAGTTCGTCATTTCATCGACAATGGAGTTTATTAAGCAAGTAAAACTTTTTCAGATTACTGAGAACAGCATTTTTGCGAGTTTGGATGTAGTATCGTTATATCCATCTGTGGATATGAATGATGTAGGTTTGTTCGTGGAAGAAGCTATTAATGGTAATGATTCTTTTAGCGTGAGCACAAAAAATACACTTATTTCCGGGTTTAATCTAATTAAAAACAATAACGTTTTTCAGTTTGATAATATTTATTATAAGCAAAAGGATGGTGCTCCAATGGGCTCCCCCATTTCAGGTTTATGCGCGGAGATTAAATTAAGACCCATTGAAAATATGGTTATGAATGATTTTAGTGAAAGACCTGCATATTGGTGTAGATATGCAGATGATATTTTTATTATATGGGAGCATGGTATAGATTCATTGAAGGACTTTGTGGTTAAACTTAATAAAATTGATACAAAAATACAATTTACCCTGGAGTTAGAAAAACAGAATCGTTTACCTTTTCTTGATGTAGAGCTGATAAAAAACAGTAATTTAACAATAGATCGGACAGTTTATAGGAAAAATATGAGGTCAAATAATACTATTTCCAGAGATGCTTCATCACCTTTAAGTTATAAACTGGCTGCATATAGGTTTTACATCCATAGAGCATTTTCAGTGTGTACTGATAGTTATATCAATGAGGAGCTTGACAGAGTTAAAATTATAGCAAATGAAAATGGTTTTTCAGAGAGGTTAATTAATAAGTTAATTTGTCAATATCAATATCAGGGTAAAAAACAAAAAGAATTAACAGAAAAACCAACTAAATTTTACAAGTTCCAATATATTCCGAAACTTTTTGAAAAATTAAAATATAATTTAAAGAAATATGAAATAAATTTGGTAGCATCCCCTCCAGTTAAATTGAATGCGTTACTACATAAGAAGATTGATCCCATACCGATTGAAGATTTAGCAGGAATTTATAGAATCCCAGTTATTATGGAAATAGTTGAAAATAGGATAAAATCTTATAAAGTTAAAGACTACATTGGTATGACTTTAAGGAAATTTAAAATTCGGTTAAAAGAACATATTGCAGATGTCAAGTATAATAGAAGTAAAACGGCCCTTTCCAGATTAAAACAACAGCAGTCGATTATAATAGATTTTGATAACGCTAAAATTATTAAACCCACATCCTCTTTTTATGAAGCAATAATAAGTGAATCAATAGAAATTTTAACCAGGAAAAATAAAACATGCAATGATTCAGTTTCGTATAATATCCCTAAAGTATGGTATAAGCTTTTACAGATAGTTCAAGAATGAATAAGATTGGCACATCCCTCCCTATGCTTCCCACCCTGTTTATAATGGTTTGACCTTGTCTTCAGCAGACATTGATGTTTTTACAGTGTTTCAGACTAGTTGTGTGTTTTTTGTGTGTATCTGCGTGGTGATGTTTTAACCCTGATGATGAGCCAGGACGGCTCGAAAGCGCTAGGTTTTTAATGTGAAATGCAGTTTTGTATATTTTTAAAACACCTAAAGTAAAAGTTTTTAATAAATGATGCATATATGTTTCTGTGACATTTTGTGTTGTTTTTAAACAATTATCAAATCCGCTTCGATTTATTTTAAATCCTCTTAATATTATTTAAAACTTTTATACTGACAAATTTTTTATAGGACCAACTCTTATAACAAAGAAAAAAAATTAAAAATTAAAAAAAAAATTAAAAAAAATCCCTGCTGGCTCCGCTTGCAAACAACTTAGGTTTCGAAGTAGGCGTTTCCAACTGCCGCATCATGGCAAAAAGGTCATTTCTTCCGCAATACCCAACAAACAGGCGCCCTACGGTCTGCGTCTTCGAAATCTACCTGTGCCTGTAGACCGAGCCGTCAGGGATTTTTTTTATGCTTCAAATGAATAATGCATTCACATTTTGTAACCAACTAATGTATTTCCTTTTACATAATTTCTTTATATTCTTTCCTTTGTTATACGAATGTAAATTCATCTTTGATTCGAACTAAAAATCAATTTATTGCAGAAATAAAAATAAGAAAGGAAATTTACAGCTTCTTCTTTGAATTATGCTTGGCTCGAGCCATCCAGTTTATTCCTGCAGAACTGATTAAAAAAACTGAAGAAGTACGAAAGCTAAAATGTACTTGAAATTATTTTTGGAAATTTCAATGAAACGAAATGAGAAATGTAATTGATGTCCGTTTGAGGAAAGAAATGTGAAAGAAAAATAATTCATTACTAACAAAAACGTCATTCTATTTTTATTCCTCGTAAGTACGTGTTGTTTCACTTTATTTGAATTAAATGTAATAAAAGTAATTTTCTTTTCAATGATTTATTAGTAAATTTGTTATCATGACTGTTAATCATATACTGTGCGAGTTTTTAATCTGGGGTATGTTTTTTGTACTCATTTTTATTGTTCGATATCACAATTTTGTAAAAGTATTTTACCATTTTATTTAGTAGGAACAATGTATTTAACAGCATGGAATACCTAGTTGGTTACCTACGGAACTTCCAGATTAAAGGACTTGCGAGACAAAAGGGAGCCGTGAGAAATTTAAAAGTTAAAAATTAAATTAAATATTTAAAAATATAATAATGAAATAGAACAGTTGCCGCACAGTTAATGTCGGTTAACCCTTTCCGGCACAGACAAATTCTATTCGTAAAATGAGTAATTACTGCTTACATCGGAATTTACAAACGACTTTTTTAGAAAATAAGAACTCCTTATTTTAAACTTTCATTATAGAAACAAAATTTTATAGAAATATTCTTGGTGTCGCATGCAAGTTTGGAATTAAAATTAGGTGTACCCGGAGTGGGACCACTGTGCCGGAAAGGGTTAAAACCCTTTCCGGCACAGACGATGTCTGTTCATAAAATAAAAAATTACTGACTGACACCGGAATTCACAAACGACTTTTTTAGAAAATAAGAACTCCTTATGATAAGCTTTCATTGTAGAAACAAAATTTTTTTAAATATTCTTGGTGTCGAATGCAAGTTTGGAATTAAAATTAAGTGTGCCCGGAGTGTGACGACTGTGCCGGAGTTGGGGTTCATAAGTTGTTTATTCTTATTCTCTTATTCTTATACTCGTATTCATAAGAGTTGGGAAAATAAAGGGTTCCGAGTTGCAGACAACTTTACGCCAAATCTATTTGTGAGTAGAGTGTCTTATATTAAATTGAGTCCTTGGGAAAAGTTAAGATGTAGTATTAACTATAAGATAACAAATACAATGAAAAGGATAGATGAAAAGTTAATAAAAGCGATTATAACAAATTTGGAATAAAAATGTAAAGCAAAGGAGGGATAGAATCCAAATAATTGCAAAAATATAAAATATTTTAGCTGTATAAGTTTTTAGATTTTTTATGAGATGAATATTTTTATTTAAATATAGTGGTAGCAAGGAACTGAATTTATTAAAGGTTAAGCTTTAATTCATTCATATATGCAACACTGTGCATAGTAGAGTTAAGGTTTGTAAAATTTTACATTTTTGAGAACTTTGCCTTTTTTCTTGATTTGGGAAATTTTGCACTTTTTTAAGTCGATCAACTGCTATTTTATACAAACTTGTTTTGTATAATATTATTGTAGAGTTGTCTTTTATATGTTACAATATTAACAAAATAACGTCGCTGTTTATAATTAAGCACATAATATATTATTAACGTTAATTACCATTTATTTGATATGCATTCTGGCAACGAAGATAATACGCAAAATCGTCATTCACTCTGCGTCTGCAGTTATTACCACATTTCAAGCTCTCTTATTAAGACCAATTGCTGTACACAACGTCTTTTTAACAAAATAAATTGTATCACACAGAACAGCGAATCCCAATCAAGATTCTACCGACATGTATGATTCCTTATAATTACTACAAATAACTACTTGCGGAAATCAAAACTGTCAAATTCAAAATACCCCAGTAGCACAAATATATAAAGGCTTAGGAATAATTGAAACCAAAAGTTTTAATAAGTATTTTTACTATTCTAAATTATACGATTCTTTATTCACATTTATCGTTTGATATGTTATTTTTAGATTCCCTTTCGAATTTCGTTTTCTTTTGTATGTAAATAATAGATTCCTCTAGACGTTATTATTTACATTCTTCATTTTGTGATTCAAATATAATTCATGTTTGGCTTAAATCAACAATGAAATCATCTCCGAAATAATAATAATAGAAGAATTTTTTATATTTTATCTTCAATTAGGCCTTGATCGATTCATCTAGCTTAGTCCCTGCAGAACTGAGTAAAAAAAAATGAAAGCACAAATCTAAAACGTACTTTGAATTATTTTTAGATCGTACAATAAGGTGAAACAGATTATGTCATTGTTTTCCGTTTGATGAAGAAAAAGCAAAAAAAGTAAATAATGCTTCATTAAAAAAAGTAAATAATGCTTTATAAAAAAGTAAAAATATTTTATAGATTGTAAAAAAAAACCATTATGCTTAAAAACTTTTAAGTTTTGCAATTTGTTTTGTAACCATTAAAATAAATGTAATATTAGCTGGTGTTATTTATGTTATAGACCATTATCTGCACGAGGAAAAAAAGGCCAAGAAGGGGAGAATGGTCGCTCTGGTTATCTTTCTAAAGGAACCTAACCGGTAGTTACGCAAGCTAAGCAAGGTTCATAGAACTTAAAATTTTGAACGGTAGGCTGACAAGCATGACATAGGTTCTACTTTAAAATTATTGAACAAATGATTTAAATTGCCCTGTACGCATTTGTAAATAAAGTTTTTGTTTTCTTAAAAAATATATTAAACGCATGCGAAGTTAATCTAATTTTGTTTCTGGTAATTTAGTTTTCTAAAATTGCCATGCGTAGATGTAGTGTCAATCACAGAGATGTAAATGGCGGTGGTGTTTGCCTACCAGTATTATTGTAAAGGAAAATTTGACTTATTCAATCCCGTATATCTACAATTAAATACCGTGAAGAATTTAAAAAAAAATACCGGTGGCCAAGAACGGTACACTTTTACAGGGGTCGCAGCGTCCTATATTTTTTTTATATATTTGATACCACTATTTTCAAACCATAAATTTCATGGTAGATTTTTTTTAAATGTGCAATAAAAGGATATTGTGAATATTATATTTTGAAAATAGTGGTGGGGATTATTAAAAAAAATATAGGACACTGCGAGCCCTGCTTTTACGGCTATGTGACTTACACTCTATAGCTGCCAACTTTTACGCTTTTTTCTACCACTAAAAATTAATAGAAATTTTTACATTATGGAATCACATGATTTCGGCGATTTAATAAGTAAAACGTGATTACACTAGCTTAATTTTAATGTTAAAATTAATCTAGTGTAATCACGTATCCAGCGTTTACTGGAGTTCCATTACCTACGATCTATTCTATTGAGCTGATTAAAATAGACCAGATGCTATGATCAATAAGGTTAACTGGATGAATTATGCCCTCCAGATTCGACCGGGATAGCTCAGTTGGTAGAGCGTGGCAGCTTCAGCCAAGAGATCCCAGGTTCGAATCCTGGCCCGGACATTTTTCGTCCAGTTGGAAAAATTACAACTCGTATGATTTCTTTACCAATTTGAATAATTGTGTTAAAATTAGCAGCGTTTCTTAAACTTTGTGATCTCGCGGAACCCCTTTTGATGTGATATGCATTTCGGGGACCCCCAACAATATTTTTCTTAATGTATGATAAGAAATTATTTTAACGTATACACCTTATTTATTTTCCATTACACATACTCTATATTTCGTTAAAGGTGTTAAAAAAACCAGTTAAATTTATACAAAAAAAATAGTAATAGCATTATATACAAGATGAATAACAATAAGAAAAATAATTATAATTTACATTTTAAGACAGTTAAAATATAGATAGTACTATATGATATGAGAAGTATGCTGCTTAACTTTTGCTACTGGATGTGCAGCATCTCGTTCAATGTTTAAGTAAGACTGGTTCAACTTGCCGTCGAGTTCTACAGTTGTTCTTCATAATTTTCCTGTATGAAACTGTTGAAACATATGAATAGCACTGCACTTGTTGTGTAAGTAGAAAGGGATTTGAAAAACAAAAATTCTCAAACTCTCAAACAAAACTCTCAAATTTACAGTATTAGAAATGTCTAAACGCTCATCTAGTTGCAATGCGTAATAAGGGCTGATTATTTACATGTAGAATCAATTGGTTCTTAATATTTTCACACATATTCCACCTATGGAGCATTGAAAAGTCTCCCCAAACGCCTTTGGAGTTCATACTTATTAATGATCTAGACTTGCAAAGTTCTAGTCTTGCAAATCCCCCCTCTTCTGGAGCTACAGAAATTTCTCCGGAAGAAAAAAATCTAAATTGAACATTGGGCTTGAGGACCCCACCTGTAACCTCACGGACTCACAGAGGTCCGCGGACCACAGTTTAAGAAACGCTGATCTAGTGTAATAAGTAAAAAATTACTGTAAAATTTTAGTGGTAGGAAAAAAGCGCAAAAGTTGCAGCTATGACATTACATTCACGCATGGAATTAGCCTTTTGTGTTATATGATTCATAGTCAATTTTTAACGAAAAAAACTTTATTCGTCATGATATTTCGTTTTGTGCATTCCTTTAGACACATTTCTTATCCAAAAATGTTATGAACTACATATGTTTTGAGCTATTGAAAATAAATTAATAAATCTCTGTTGGTATTCATTTTTTATATTACTGTTATAGATTCTTCTAATTGCTAAAATGTGTAAAATAAAAAGATTATAAACAGCAAAATAGGTTTTATTAGACCGTTAACATATGTTTAAAATCAATCTGAGCCATTATCAAAACAAACATAAATATCCTATAAATGCACGATCTAGGAATTTATTTGACACGGAATTATTTAATTTTTCAAGTACTTTTTACAAAATACGCACGTTATTTTAATTTTTTTTGGATGTTTATTTTTATATTTGTAACCGTGGTGTAACTCGAGTTACTCCATGGTCACAAGAACATAGTTACAGTTAAAGAAGTATATAATTACAAGGTGTTATGATTTGTTATATTTACTGTTCTAGCTATACGGCTCCTGGAATTTTGCGACCAGGAAATTCTTCGGTACCAGTATTATCTTACAGAAAATCTCTACTTAAAAGAAGGCGAAGTTTCGCGAGTCTAACCTAGATTTATTTTTCCATAAAGAAAATACTGGTGAAACTCCTGGAAAATTCCCTGATCCGTACGAACCCTGTATTATAACTAAAATTAAGATTCTGATTATGGAAAATAGCAAGCAGCTAATAACAGATATGTTATAACAGGTGCTTTACTTCGACAAAAACCAGCCAAATGTCAAAATCATGGCAACTTACTATTTGAGTTTCTATATATACAATGAACTTCAGTTAGTGCAGACTTCCAAATGAGGTCAATTTTTTTTGCACTAACCGATGTTCATATTAAATGATGCAAACATTTGAGTGGTATAAAAATTATCCCTTGCGTTGAATTAATTGAATTCAATTGTTTAAAGAAATTGAATAGGTTATAACATTATGCTAAAAGAAACAACATTCTTTTAAATTAATATTTTAGTAAAAATGCTAATTAATGACAATATTTTTTATACAAATGATATAAGAACTAAAAGATCTTCTTAAAACACCATCAAAAACTTTAAAATGCGCTAGACCTTTAGAAAGATCTGAGTCTTTCTTCATCAGGCGCAAAAAGACGTGCTTCTACTATGAAAGCAGCAGCAAGACTCAGAATTTCATCCATCACAGCGTCTTGCTGCTGCTTTAATAGTAAAAGCACGTCTTTTTTGCGCCTGACGAAGAAACACTCAGATTTTTCGAAAGGCCTAGCGCATTTTAAAGTTTTTGATGCTGTTTTAAGACGATCTTTTAGTTCTTATTATTTCACAACAATTTCAACTTATTTTCTTTTACAAATGATATAATTACTTAAGGTAAACAAAATATACAAATAAGTTGGCGTACTTTTATAATTTAAATTTATTTGAATTATTGAGTATTTTTTTTTCTTCGCGAACAAGTCTTTTAATCACATCATTTTCTAATTTTGCGACACACTCCAAAATTTGGTATGTGTCATCGTATCTTCCTCAGGGCCTGTTTTCCGGCGGGGCAAACTCCCACCAGTAAATTAAAAAAGAAATGTTTGCCTTATTTAGACGCCTTATTCATGCAGAATTTATGTCAAAAATAAGGCAAGATTTCTGTTTTTTTACTGTTGTAAGCTTACCCCGCCGGTAATCAGGACCTGATTTTAATTTGCAGTATCGGCGAATAGCCGGTAGCAGTGTTTGAACCTCTCACGTTGTCGGACGTGGGATATTATATTTCTCTTCATCAGTGTCACTAACAAATGATGTGGAACCAAAATTGTTTTCGCAAAGTAATGTACAAAACGAGTATCTTTAGATTAGGTAATTCTCAAAATTCTGTACGCATTAAGCGATGCCCTCAATATATACTTCAAATAAAAAATTGTGAGAAAAACGAAATTGATCTCATTAACCTGAGAAACGCTTTCAGCAGAGAAATATTAACGATAGTCCACTACACTCCTACAAATTAGTCAGCTGTACCAAAACACAGCATACTTCAAGAGAGATTATGAATTTGAACAAAGTGCACAGTCCTTTATATACAGGTAATTTACTTAACAATATGACATTAAACTTTTTCTGGTTTGCGTTTATTTAAAAAGCATCAACTTATAAGGATAATTCTGAAATATTCAAAGATAATTTGATATTTAAAAAAATAGAATATAATTATATTAAATATAAATATTAGTAGTCAGCAGGGTTGGCATTAACCGATTACCTTTTTTCATCAATTGTTAATCGGCTAAACGTCTAATCATATGAAATTTAATCATGGTGAATGTAGTCATGATTGAAATTGAAAAAAAGTAATTACCAGCTGTCTTTTATGATTACTTCAATCTGAACTAATTCAATCGCGATTATTTTAATCATTCATCTAATTACACAGACAAAATTAAATATGTTTGCCATTTAATTTTCTGAAATTCGCTTTCATTGCTGCGAGACTGTTACTAAGGATCACTATACGATTTTACTTATTGAAATTTAAACAGTGTCACATAAAAATATCCAGTTACATCGAGGTCAAATGTGTAAATTATTTAGGAAAGAAGGGACATTTGAAACCCTTTATGAATCAATGTTTAGTACCGTAATTTCGCGCGTATACGCCGCACCTCAGAAAATTCGATTTCCTACCAGAATTTATTTTAAATAAAATGTGACTTCCTTCTGCTTAGCATTTGTTTGACTTTTTATTTTCAATAAAATTTCCGGTTTGAAAAAGACTTAACTAGGGTGCGGCGCATACGCGCGAAATTACGGTATATTATTGATCACCTAATATTTAGATGTTTTTTCTATATTGTAAGAACCAATTGTGATAGAGCTGGCGGAAGCGACAAAAATGACTATGTCGTCGAGTTACGAGATGAAATTGTGATTAGAAATAGATGAAAGAATAACTTGTCTGCTCCGGCATATTTTGGTACGATATGAGCAGAACGGGGCGCCAATTGATGATTTCGAAGGAACTGTCACATTATCGACTTAGGGTAAGATTATTTAACATATTTTACATCTTGACTTGTACAATACAAAGTTTTAAGTCTGCCTCTCGATATATCTACCAAGGTACCAAGTAAAATGGGGCGACAATTTCTTATTTTAACTCTACTATCACGGTTTAGAATTACGGCATGAAACTCGATCTTTCTTGACTAGTACATTGAAAATGTTTCAGTCTGCCTCGGGGCATCTTGGTAGGAAATGAACAGAACGAGGCGCAAATTCATAAATTTGACGGTAATTTCACTGCATCAAGTTTCGAGATGAAATTGTTGTAAAATTACAGCTTAAACAATGAATGTGTTAAATATTGTAGCATAAATGTGAGAAAAACCCCAACTCCCTCTTTTTGTTTTCTTCAAAACTGTCGGAAAAGGGGTAGCACAGATGATTCCAACGGAAAATTTAAAAGTAATTTTCATCAACTGAAGCACACCAAGCAGTGGACTCAATCAGCACTAGGGCTTTTAATGTATCAGGCGACCCCAGTGGCTTCGAGCTCACTCATTACTCACACACTGGTTCCCAGTGTTCTCATATCGTACAAGTGTTGCCAGTAGGCTACATTTTTAATTCAGTTTTATTGTTTACCACCAGTTTTTTGAGGATGTAAAATTCGACTTATTTAATGACTTAATTAATAAGCCGAATTATACCATTCCTAAAAAGTGGTGCCAATCAAACAATCAGAATTTTTAACAGTAGCACTCTACCAACACTGTAACCGTACCTGAAACCGAAATTTCTGCTTAATATCAATCCGAAGGACCGGCATCAACCCGGCATGAACCCGATGAATCACACCCGAACACATCCCAAACTCGAAGTGAAAGAAAATTAATCTATAGATAAAAATATCATTGAAAAGTAGTCTATAATTAAACCTCAAATGTCAATTTTATCATTTTTGTATAAAACGAGCACATATACACTCATTATATTCAAATATATAGTTTGATTCATTCGATAAATATTCAGGACTTTTTTTTAGAAAAATCGGTTAACCCAATCTCGATCTCAAAGAGTCAAAAATTAACCCGATACCGGACTTAACCCAAAATATTTAAAGTCAACCCTTTCCAAGCCAATCCACGTATCTGGTCAGGTATAACTGTGGTACCCGACCAGATATAGCACTCTAGCCGCGAACGCAGGGGGATAAAACCAGAAGAAACTTGGAAAAAAATACAGAAAATAAAAGGGCCAAAGCCAGAACAAATCATAGCGTTTTTAATCATTGATCATTAATTAGATTAACTGATTAGATTGATATTTGATTTAATCGTCAATCGGAGAGAGGAATTGAAATTTATTTAATCATTAATCATTAGTCTGTGAGTAGGATTGAAACGAAGTTCAATAGGTCAATCTTTAGTCATGATTAAACATCTAATTGTCAGTTTTTAATCGTTAATCTAATTAACATTTTGCACCATCCTGGTAGTTAGTCACGTAAACATTAGTTACCGTTTCTACTGTCTAACTATGACTAACTATGTCTACTTTGCTGTTTGTTCAATAGCTTTCATTTCTGAAAATATTTGTGTTAGTAAATACTAAGTATTACCACTGTTTTTACCAACATTTAACCCATTAAGGACCGAATTATTTTTCTCAATAAAACACAAATATTGCGATTCATACCACTTTTATATTATACTATAGCAACGTAAGAGTTACTTTATCATGGCGTTTCTTGCATTAACCCCTTGAAGGGCACCAGTATATTATATATACCACTTAATTTTAATTCCAAAATGCCACAATGACACCAGAATTTTATAAGGTACATGAGGAAAAGCTTTTGCTTATTTCAAAATAAATTCGTTCGTGAATCCTGGTGTCAATCAATCATTTTAATATTTTAGCTACAAGAGTACTTTGCCCCTGAAGGGGTTATGAGCCTTCGCTAGTCACGCGAAGAAACGCTCAAGCTAATGTTTTGTCTATGGGAAGGTTCTTGCACGATTTCTCGCTCGCATTGCAATATTTTTAAATGATATTTTTTTTTTCATAGGATAGCTGAGGTTGATCTCTAACGTTCTTAGTTTTTACTTTTTTGATTTTGGTTACAGTTTTTTTATAAGCGGGCATTCTCAATTTTGGAACCGATTTGAACCGGTTCTGAAAGTGAAAGTACCTTTATATAAAAAAACTGGAACCAAAATCGAAAAAGTAAAAACTAACAACGTTAGAGATCGACCTCCGCTATCCTATGCAAAAAAAATCATTTAAAAATATTAAAATTCGAGCTATAAATCGCGCAAGAACTTTCCCATAGACTTAACATTAGCTTGAGCGTTTTTCTCATGACTGATGTAGGCTCTTAAATAGCGAATGTTTATCCTAAAAACAAACTGGTGTTACTTTAAAACCTGGTGTAAAAAACATAATGTTGCGAAAACGCAACGTCAGTCTTTAATGGGTTAATTACATGTATCAGACGTTATGTGAATGTTCACATATTAGTTCTGCATGAAGTTTTGGGACAATATGATTCAAAACTGTATTATATTATTTAGGCACATCACTTAATTTTAATTCCAAACTGCCAAATTGCAGCCAGAATTTTTAGATACCGTAATTTCGCGCGTATGCGCCGCACCCTAGTTAAATTTTTTTCAAACCGGAAATTTTATTGAAAATAAAAAGTCAAATATATGCTAAGCAGAAGGAAGTCACATTTTATTTAAAATAAATTCTGGTAGGAAATCGAATTTTCTGAGGTGCGGCGTATACGCGCGAAATTACGGTAATTTTTTCTGTTATAAAGTACGTAAGGAATATTATTTTTTTAAATTAATTTGTTTGTAAATACTGGTGAAATGCAATTATTTCAAAATGTTAGCAACAAAGGTACTTTGCCCTTGAAAGAGTTAAATGTCCCTTTGAAGTTTTTGCAAACGGATCACGATAGAACGCTTTAAACTTTATTTAACGTTTGATATTACAAAGGTACCCGCTTTCACTGAAAAGGTGACATTTAATAGATATTTGTGAAATGATTGTTTAATTTTATCTATTGAAACAATGTTAAAAAGTCTGTCTATTGGAAATAAGTGAAATAGTTAGAAGGAATTAGTGTTCTACATGGTAAAAATTGATTAAAAATAAAAATTGTTTTTTACTAATAAAAAACTTTAGAAGTGAGTGTTATAGTTTGAAAATAATAGTTGGTAGAAGGTTTAATAAGTAGATGACCTTTGAAGTATAATTTATGCATAGCATATAATAGTGGACATTATTTCCAGTCGACATGTACCCGCACCCTTTTTAACCCTTTAACAGATGAAGCATTTCAATTGCTAAAATGTTGAAATAAATGATCGACACCGGAAGTTATGGACAAATTTATTTCTATATATGAAAAAAGCGATATTTCACATATATAATAAATGGAAAACATTTGTATTAAAATTCTGTTGTCATTGTTCAATTTTGTAATTAAAGTTTTGTGGTTTCATAGGGAAACCAATGAACGTTAAAGGGTTTTAAATGATTAGCAGCAGAATTATTAAGGGAAGATCACCTTTCCCCCACGATTATTCATTTCTTTCCTATCACATTAATCGATTGCGTTCGAAAATGAAAATATCGAATGCTCATCAACTTAAAATGACTCTTCCGTCTTCTGTATGCTATAATATACAAGGTGTGGCAATTAATTTCCAGGGCTGTAGCAACAATTATTAGAAATGAAAATTTGTTGATTGCTTAACTATGGTATTTGAATGGCCACATACCTGCGCACAATATCTGCGCTGTGCGTCATTGTCGTTTTACTTTCTGGTGTTGAAACACCCAAGCAAACGGTCGCCGTCAAAGCATTGTTGTTGAAGTGAAAATAATGGAGCAGAGAATATACATTAAATATTATTTCAAATCAGGTCCTGATTACCGGCCGGGCAAACTTCCAACAGAAAAAAAACATAGAAAATCCTTTTTTTTACATAAATTCTGCATGAATAAGACGTCTAAATAAGGCAATTTTTTTTAATTTACTGGAAGTTTGCCCCGCCGGTAATCAGGCCTTGTTTCAAGTTGGGAAAAAGCTGACTGCGAAAAAAGTAAATGTTTCAGCAAGTGTATGTAATGACGCATTATCACGTTCTCGTATTTTTGAATGTTTGCGAAGTTTTTATGAGGGTCGGAAAAGCGTTGAAGATCATCAAGCATGACATCGTGCATTTAAACTAACCTCCATACTCTCCAGATTTTGCACCCGTGGACAATTTCCTGCATCTCAAACTGAAAACATAACTAAAGGGAACCAGATTTCTGGATACTGATAGCATGAAGAAAAACGTGAAGTCCGAAATTAAGAGGATTCCGAAATATGCTTTTGCAAGTTGTTTCAACAGCCGCTCGCTAAAGTGTATTACGTCAGACATAGCTTATTTCGAAACATATTAAACAGTTATGTACTCTACATTCATATTTCAGAAGTTATTTTACCAGTCCTGGAAATAAATAGCACACGCCTTGTAAGATTTTTGACATGTACCGTAATTTCTGGTATATAACCCGTGGCTCAAATAAATCGGTTTCGAGCCAGAAGATTTATTTATTAATAGGTAACTCGTTTCTGCTTGGTTTTTATTTGACGTTACTTATAAATAAAATTTCTGGGTCGTTACCGATTTATTTGAGCTGCGGGTTATATACCAGAAATTACGGTATTTATATTACACCGTTCTTTTTAGATTATATTGGCACGTGCATAAATATGTTTACTGAAGCAAAGATTAAAAATATAATACTAAATTCTTCAATTATATAACACGTGAAATCTCCCAAAAGTATCTCAGAAATTTCCGCATTACGTAGCTATTTAAAATATTTCCGTCCATGTAATTTGGAATAATAATTATTCCATTTCTCAACAATAACTGTTATGATGGCGATAATGTTCTTTTCCTTTCTATCATATTAATCGATTGCGATAGAAAATGAAAAACTCGAATAAACGTGAACTTAAAATGACTCTTCCGCCCTTCGCGCGCTATAATTAAATTCTCGGAATGTGTTTTTAATATTCCCTTGTTAATTTTTCGTTTCACGTGTATAAATATGTTTATTGAAGGGAAGCGAATTTTTAACATTTGTTTAGCTGGATTGCGATAAAGTATTTTCTCAAAAATGTGGTTATGTTTTATTTAGAGAGGAACATAAATAATTTTGTCATGTAGACGCATTTGAAGCAGATAAGTCTTTTATTTTTATTTTAACTGTATTAGTATGTATAAAAAATGTTTTTTTTTTAATTCCCACCAATATTTTTTATAAAGGAAATGATGTTAGTATATCATTCTACACCGTTACCTTTTCAGTGCGAAAAGGTGTGTTGCCGCATTGAAGATTTCGTTCCCATTTTGGGGGATTGATCCGCCAGTAAAAAAGAATGAATCGAAATTTTTTTCTTATCCATAGCAGTAATTTTGCAAGAATAGGGCGTTTTAATAAGACGGAAATTTATATTAAAATTTTACTGGTGGAAGTAATGTGTTCACAATATTACAGTAGTAATTCGTGTATGACGAAATATTTCGTCATACCCAGTTAACAGGTTAAAATCTTCAGGAAAATATTTGGCGATAAGAATAAGTAGCGACATTTTCGGGGAATATCAAAACTTATGGGCTTTACCCATATTATACCACCATTGATCAAAATAAAAATGTCGGTTCACAAATTTGTTATTTATTTATTTATTTATTTATTTATTTTAATGGTTATTTTGTTTTTAAAAAAGTCTTGATTTGGGGGTAAATTTTGAACTTAAATTAGTTAAATTCTTTTTATAATGGTAAATTTCAAACTTAAAATTTACTTTTTTGAGTAGAAAGTATGGGAGATTTTGGAATTCCTTCATTATTTCACATTTTTAGGTTAAAGTTTACTGTAAGACATTTGGCAACACCGGGGTCTCATTTCGTCGATTCGGAAATGTAAGTTTATCAATTATCAACAGGTTTTCCTATAAAGAGGTTGTGTGACGTATCATTCGGTATTTTGAAACCTCGGAAGGTGTTGCACGATGATGTGCCAAACAACAACCAGCCATCAACTATGATCATCATCATCATCATTAGTCTATTATCATCTATATTCTTTACAGTTTATGCTTTTTAAAATTTCTAATTTATTATATATTTAATTCTAATCTATTTATCATTTCCTACTTCGTGTTATTTTTATCAAGAAAGTCATGGATCATAATAAGAATGTCGGTTCACAAATTTGTTATTTATTTATTTATTAATTTATTGTAAATGGTTATTTTGATTAAAAAAGTGTCTTTATTTGGGAGTATATTTTGAACGTAAATTAGTTAAATATTTTTTATAGTGGTAAATTTAAAACTTAAAATTTACTTTTTTGAGTAGAAAGCTATACGTGAGTTGGGGACTTTTACGGTAAAACATCTCTTTTGGAAAAAAATTCAGAACTTCTTGGGGAAATTCACTGTCGACTATCTGGCAACAGCAGCGAAAAGTTTTATATCCTGATAGACATGCATTATGTTACTGTGAAATATTTCAAATGTGTTTTTCTTTCCTTGAATATTACGATTTTGAATTAATATAGAAAATTAATACTGTAGATTACGTCTGAATATTTTTTTTTTTTTTACTGATATTCTTTTTACTTAGGTGACAAATTTATATTTTACATTTTTCTAAGCATTCCAGAAATTTTTCTAAGGTCGTATCGCTAACGTTTCACCTTTATTCAAGTAGAATAATGTACTGGATATCCCAAAAATCCGTTCACACTTCAAAAATTCATAAAAAAATAAGATATCACCTTATTGGAGTGCGGTTTGCAACATACACCTAGGATTTAATTACCGTAGAGGTAAACTTCCACCAGTAAAAACGAACAGACAATTTTGACTTATTTATAACAGAAATTCTGCACAAGTAAGGCGTTTAAATAAGACGATAATATCAATTCAAATTTACTAGTGGAAGTTTGACCCGGCAGTAATCAAGCTCTGCATGTATATTTGCCAAATAGTCGGAGTGCTTTTGGCAAATGAAAAAAGAATAGTATAAAGACAGCTATAGATAATTTCAAATTTCAAATATTTATACAAAATTAACAAATTATCGTACCAGACTGCGCTTTGCTCCATCAGACTTGTTAAAGCATGCTTTTTCTTTTAGCAAAATAAGGATCTCAAAAAGTTTTTAAAAAATAACTAATTGTCATATCGGAGGGCAGCTTTTCTCACACGATTTGTGAAATAATCGGATTTTTTGTGCAAAAATAGTTTAAAAACTTTTGATTTATTCGCTTCCGTTGCCACAAAAAATCCGACCTTTGACCAGATTTATTGTGATACGGCATCTTGTAAATGTTATATGAATTTTTAATGAACTTATGGGACATCCTACGTTTAATAATGCGGAAATAATTGAAATACAAAAGCTTTTCTTTATGAAATAGCATTAGTAATTTTAGTATGCATAGATAACTAACGAATTAAAATTACTGTCTTTTAGTTACTAAACATGTTTCAGTCAGCATCTTGCGATATATTTATCGAATGTGGAAATTTTTATTTACATATAAACTCATATTATTCCGTCATGCATAATCATTACGAATTAATGAGTTTATTTTCTTACAAGAATTCTGAGTATATCGGTAAGCTTTTCCAGAATTATTGTATTTTTTAAAAGATTAAGACTTGTGATTTTCCCAGATTTTTGCCGGTCATTGGGCATATATAATAAATATGCTATGTTAGACAGATTTTTGAGGGACATGAAAATTACGAAACGTTGTCATGATGGAGTATTTAGGATTAATACTTATTTCTAAATAAAAAGAAATTTTTAACACTAGAACTACCGGAAATTTTACTCAAGTGTTGTAGAACTATTTCACACCAGAAATTTTATTTAAAACTACTTAACTTATTCATTTAACGTATTTCTGTGAGTTTTATATTTAATTTATTTTAAAAAGAAATTTCCGGTTCGAATCAGAATATATTCATTTGGTGACCGTCAAAATGACGGCTCGTGGTAGTTCTTGTGTTAACCCTTTCCGGCGCGGAGTAAGTCTGTTTTTAAAATGATGAAATTAGGGACTGACACCAGAATTTACCGAAGAATTTATTAGAAAATAAAAACTTGCATTTTTCCCGTACTTTATAAAAGGGAAAATTTAATTAAATATTCTTGGTGCCGTTTGTCAGTTTTGGAATTAAAATTAGGTGTCCTTTTTTGTGGACACCGCCCGCTAAAGGGTTAAATTAGAAACTTCATACTAATTAATTTTTCAGCAGAGCTGAAATTACGCTGTAAATTACTGAAATACAAAGGATGTGAAATATAACTTTATGAAACAGCGTACAACCAACAGAGTGAAAAAATGTCCAGACCGGGGTTCGATCCGTATCCCTTGGTATAGCGCTGCAAGGTTGTAGCCTATCCATAAAAGAGTGAAAGAATGCTAAACCGGATGTCGTCCAGATGGCTTAATTGGTAAAGCACTTGGTGTGCTATACCAAGGGATCCGGGATCGAACCCCGTTCTGGAAATTGTATTTGAGAAATTTCATCTTGACACAATTTTACAATGTGATTATTCTGCTGTGTACTTTTGTATCGGGCTCGAGCTCTTATGAACAGAAATTTTAGTGCTCGAGCGAGCTGGGACCCCGAAAAAATAAGAGTCCGAACTCATCTGTAATATGATTGTGCATAATCTGTACTCGAAATAACTGCTGGCGTAAATCCAAGCTCTTATGTAAAAATCTCACTAGCAATACAAATATAATTATCATGATAAGTCAGAAATAATTGTAAATAAGGAAATATTCATACCAATTTTACTCTTTCAAATTATATTATTTCTTCACTTATTCCCATTTATTTTTAAAAGTTATTTTTAGATACGCGTTCGATTTTTCATGCTTCAAATGAATAATGCATTAACATTTTGTAACCAACTAATGTATTTCCTTTTACATAATTTTTTTATATTCTTTCCTTTGTGGTTCAAATGGAAATTCATCTTTTGATTCCGACTAAAAATCAATTTATTACAGAAATAAAGATGAGAAAGGAAATTTACAGCTTCTTCTTTGAATTATGCTTGGCTCGAGCCATCCAATTTATTCCCTGCAGAACTGATTCATAAAATTGAAGAATCACGAAGGCTGAAATGTACTTGAAATTATTTTTAGAAATTTCAATGAAACGAAATGGGAAATGTAATTGATGTCGGTTTGATGAAAGAAATGTAAAAGAAAATAATTCATTACTAACGAAAACGTCATTCTATTTTTATCCTTTGCACGTACGTGTTATTTCTTTTTATGTGAAGTGAAATAATAAAAGCAAATTGTATTTTCAATGAATTATTTGTGTTTTTGGCATTGTAATATAATTGATAAGTTTTGTAAAATTTAATTTGTTTTCTTATTTTGAGAAATTTGATCTACTCCATACACTTTATTAATTGCTAAAAAGCGTCAAATAAAATCTATAAAAACAGTCTAAAAGGTTTTAACTTTATCTATCAAGATATGAGAAATTGTACACTTTTCTATTACTGTCGTCTTTAACCACTTAACTGTTTGCTTTTTTTTTGACACAATAAGTAAACTAAATTTAGGGCCAAAGTACCAATTTTATTTTGTACTAAAAAGTTTGTCTCATACAGAGATCCCAAGCTCCCCCTAATCTTCCATAATCTCTGGAGTAATTTGACCCAGTTTAACAGCGTTTCGAACCAGAAAATTTATTTGTTTAATTTCCAATTTCTGCATGGAATACATTTACTTTCATTTCTTAAAAAAAAATTCTGGTGCTAAACTTATTAACCTTTCTTTGCATGAGTTTTTATTTTACAATTATGTGTTTTTATACATATATTAAATATTAGACATCAGAAATTTTAAGATAGATTTTTAACTTTGTTCAGCAACATGGTTCATTGAAAATTTACTGGATTAATATTTCTGTATAAATATAGTGGTGAAGAAGCTGATTTATTTATTAAAAGTTAAATAAAAAGTGATGGAAATTTACATCACTATGCAATTGAGGGTTAAACCTGGGTCAAATTAACTCGCATATTACGGAAGATTAGTATGAGCTTGGCACCTCTGCCTTATATAATCGAAAAATGTCTGCCAACTATTAAAGCGAAGATTACAATTAAAAATTAGTGGTACCCGAAATATTTTAGTAACAAAGTAAACTCTTAACAAAGGGAATTTAGGGTCTAAGAACCACTTTTTCCGTACTAAAGTGTTTGTAAGAAAACTGTAATCCAATTCATAAAGGAAAGATTACAGGGAAAAATTAGTGGTAACCGAATGCTTTTAGTAACGAAGTAAACTAACAAAGCAAACTATTAACTAAGAAAACTCTTCTTGCTCGAGCGGGTAAAATAGTTAATTGGTTTATTTACTAAATATGCTTCAGGCAGCATCTCTCTATATAATTTTCGAATATGGAAATTTTTATTTACTGATAAACATATATTGGGTTGTCCGGAGAATTCGTGCCGGTTGGGAAAATCAATTCATACCGGTAAAATACCCGTTAATTATTATACATTAGCTATCTAAATCGATGTTTAAACATCTACTGATAGAATTTTCCGGTACGAATTGATTTTTCCAACTGACACGAATTTTCCTGACAACCGAATATTATTCGGCCATGCATATTCATTAGGAATGTATCAGTTAATTTTCTTCCTTAAAAATTCTGAGTAAATCTGTAAACATTACTAATAAATGTTAATACTTTTAAAATATATTTGATGCATTCGAGGCAAGGTATTTTAGCTTTATTAATTTTTAACATTTTGTAAAAGAATTATAGAAAGGTTCTGTCTTCCCTTTTTATGTCTTTCAATTAGCTTTTATAAGAATATTAATGTAGAAATGATATTTCAGAAATTTGTGTACAAGTATCTTTTTGCAATAGAGTGAATACGATATTAGTTGGCCACCAGCGGTTGAAAACTTTTCTGGCAAACTTAGATTGACGCAAGTTGCATGCACTGCAAAAAAAGTGTTGATTTTACAGTATAATACAGACAGCCCAGGCTAATACAGCATAAAATAGGCACACAGTATAATACAGGCAGCCAAACTAATGTTTTATTAAATTCCATGTATTAGTTCGCTAAAATCGCGTAATTCCTGAAAAAATGCAGCATAGCAGCGTCAAATGTTGGGAGATTTACAACAAAACCTAATATTCAACAACTTATATCAAAGCATAACAGAATCTAAAGTTTTATTAAATTCTGAGCATTAGTTCTTGAGATAGAGTTGTTGTGGAAATCGTGAAAAATGTCACATAGCAGCGCCACCTGTTGAACGATTTACACAAAAAACTAATCAGAACCACCTGTTGGTCGATTTACGCCAAAAACTATTCAGCACCAATATATATTAAGGTCTAACAGAATCTAAAGTTGTATTAAATTCCGTGCATTAGTTCTTGAGGTAGACCGCCAACAAATTTTTTGTCAAATACCGAGACACACACACACACAGACCGGCAGACTCACAGACAGCCATTTTCTAAATACAGTCAAATCGTGTTCAAGACCTTCTAAAACTTATAAATCCGTCGAAAACCGGAAGGCGAACATTTTCATGAATACTTTCTTCTTGTAAAGAAAGATAGAATAAAGTAATTTCTTTTAAGTGCAAAAAATTTCTTTCAACCATTTAAAATAAATTCATAGTTTTTAGTTTAAAGTACGTTTTATCATGTTTAATTTAAAACTAATTCATGTGATTAGAGGTTTAATCCTTTCGCTTCGGAATATAAATGCAGGGCAAACACTGGTGACTATTTTTACATTCCGCTTTTACCACTATTTTTAAAAGCTAGAGTTGGGGATACATCTTTATTGCCGAACAGTTTATGTCGGTTAAGGGGCTTCCGCGTTACGATCAGCTTTACGCCCAGTCTATTTGTGAGTAAACTGTCTTGTAAATATTGAGCAGTTGGGAAAAGTTAAATGTAGTATTAACTACATAAGAAAGAACAATTAAAAATACAGTGGAACTTCCCTTTAACGAAGTCCCTATTTAACGAAGTTTTCTACTTAACGAAATTTTCTGCTGAACCTTGACTTTGAACACCATTAACATGTAAAAGAATCTCCATATTACGAAAAATATATTCTATATAACGAAGTTTATTTCACTTTCATGCATGTACTGCATTCAAACGGAGAAGTTGCTGTTCCGATAGATGTACGAATTTATTTCAGCGGATTGTATGAAAATGAAATTATTTATTTATCTAATCATTTCCATTCTTCTTTGTGCTAAACAAAACAATGTTTTTCACACTAATAAGAAAAACACTTGCTATCGCCACTTTCTCACACAGAGAAGCTGGCGTTGACGGGCAGAAGTCAAAATCTCCTTTTTACATTCAATGATCAAAAAGATGCAGTGACGAAATGGCGCCAAATGTATTGAAGAAAAAGCATTAATTAGAGTCAGAGAGTTACCATTCTACCCCCCACCCCCCACCCCGATAACAAACGGAAGTTTCTGAATTCTGGGGGAAGTCATTTACTCAAGGGGTTTATACATGTGTGAGTTTATTGAATTCCTATTTTACAGGAGTTTCTTGCCTCTATTAACTTGTTCAAAATGTCGAAAAGAAAGTGTTTGTGCCTTTCGGATAAATTAAATATTTTAGATGATATTGATAAGGGAATGAAAAAGAAAGATGTGGCTATTAAGTACAGAATAGCAGCAAGCAGTGTTTCAACCATTTTAAAAAATCGTTGTGCAATCGCGGAACAGGCAATTAGTAAGAATGTAGATAGGAAAAGAATTAAGCAGTGCATGTATGAAGACGTCGATAACGCTGTTTTAAAATGGGTAAGGGTGATTAGGGATAAAAACCTACCAGTCTGCGGCCCAATGATCCAACAAAAAGCACTAGAGTTTGCTAAAGAATTAGGGCACTTGAATTTTAAAGCTAGCGTCGGGTGGTTGGACAAATTTAAAAAGAGACACGGTATTACATGTAAAACCATATCTGGAGAAAGCGCAGACGTTTCAAAAGAGGTGTGTGAGAAATGGAAAAAAGAAGCTTCAAAACTTTTGGAAGATTATCCTGCAAAAGACATATTTAATGCAGACGAAACAGGACTATTTTTTAAATGTTTACCCAATAAAACTTTAACTTTTAAAGATGACAAGTGTTTCGGGGTGAAAAATAGCAAGGAAAGAATAACTGTATTGTTATGTGTGAACATGACTGGCGATGAAAAAATGAAACCACTCGTGATCGGGAAGAGTAAAAACCCCAGATGCTTCAAAGGTACAAAATCTTTAGAGGTAGATTATGATTTCAATAAAAAGTCATGGATGACTTCAGACATTTTTGTAAAGTGGTTATTAAAATGGGATAATCAACTGAAAGAACAACGTCGCAAAATTGCGTTGCTGATAGACAACTGCCCTGCACATCCACAAGACTGTGCTTCAAACAGCAAATTGAAGAACATTAAAGTAATTTTTCTTCCTGCAAATACAACATCTAAACTGCAGCCCTTAGACCAGGGGATAATAAAAAAATCTTAAAGTACATTATCGAAAAAGAATCTTGCAAAAAGTTATTCTGGCTCTAGAAAAAGGCTATTCTTATGAAAACATTAGTTTGAGAACCTGTATATCAGAGCTAATGAAAGCTTGGGAATGTGATGTGACTTCATCGACCATACACAATTGTTTTGTGAAAGCCGGCTTCAAAACTGATACTGAATTAGAGGTTTCTGAATCTGATACCTGTTTGTCAGATCTGACAAATGGCAAGAATGGCAGCAACTAGAAAACATGGGAGGTCTTGAAAAAGGTGCAGAACTCTCTAACTTTCTCAACGTTGATGAAGACATTGTGACAACTGAATATCCTACTGACGATGGCATATTGCAAAGTGTAATAAAATGTAGTGAAGAAACTACAGCGAGCGATGAAGATGATAAAGAAGAAGAAGCTGAAAGACCTTCAACAGAAGAAATGTTAAAAGCCTTTGATACAATAAGAAGGGGATTCCAGTTTCACGAAAATGTTACAGATGAAATGTTCGGATACTTACAAAAGTGCGAAAATTTTTATGAGCAGTGTATTTTTTATAAGAAACCTGTACAAAGTAGTATTACAGACTTTTTTAAAGCTAAGGATTTGGATTACTGAGAAAAAGAGAAAAGGTACACTAAGCTTCAGTTTTTGTTTACCTTTCTTTATTATGTATTTTTTTAGACAATATTCTAATTAAATTTCCCTCATATGTCTACATTGCATTAAAAAAAGTTACTACCCGAATTAAAATACATTTTCCCAATATTGCCATTTTAAGTGTATTTTTCATTTTATGCATGTGTATTTTATTATACAAATTTCATGATTTTAAGTTGATTTCTATTTTACGAATTTTCTTTATAACGAAGTATTTAGGTGTAACGATGAGACTTCGTTAAATGGAAGTTTCACTGTAGAAGAAAAATTAAACAATGGGAATAAAAAAGTAAAGCAAAAGAGATTAAGGATGGAGTCTAATAAATGGAAATACGTGTTGTCAATATTTATATTAAATATTTCTAATTATGGAACGTGGTACAAATCGAATAATAAAATAATAATCACTAGTGCAAAATGTTGTTCTTACGTATATGTACTTCTTTGACGAAAGTTTAAAGCCTTAGTTTTAATAATGATAACGTGCAACTTTTATCTATTATATTAACCTAATTTTATGAAAAATTAACAAAAAGACGAACTGACGTTAAATTAATTTTACTTTACCATCCTTCACTAGATTTAAATAGATGTTGTAGAAGTTTTTTTTTTTTTTTAACTTCATGCAAAATTTTTGATTGCCCTATACAATTGTGTTTACATATAGAAGCGGATTTTTGTGTATGGATCGAAAAATAACATATTTTATCGCTATTCTATCACATTTTATTATCAAGAAAGCATCAAATGTTTAAATATGCAGATGAATTTCGAATAAATCTGGTTGTATTTGTAACAATGTTAATATTCTGCCTAATACAAAACATTAAAAGAATATCAACACAATCCTCTAGGAAATCAACACGAAAACGAATGAGAGTTAAATTTGATCCTTCGCTGGATATAGCAAATATATTTCCGAGAAGTATTTATAAAAATCCATATTAAACTTTCATTTCACGTACATAAATATGTTTACTGATTCGAAGGAGATATTTTGTACTTGTTCTTCCGGATTGAAAAATTATTTTTTTTTCTGTTTGCTAGTGAGTCACGTTATATTTCAGAGACAGCGTAAATTGTTTAGATATCCAGAAATATTTGAATAAAAATGTTTGTCTGAGAAAGAACATTAATATTGTACCCAGTGTAAAATATTCTAGGAAATAAAACTAGTATTTTTGATTTGATAGATTTCGACAGAGTAATGTTTTCTCCAATAATATATGACAAGAATGATAATGTCTAATTTTTGTATGTCAAATCAACCCAATCCTACAGGAAATCAATATGAAAACGAATAAACGGTAAATTAAAAGCTTTAAATCTACCGTCATTCACTTGATGTAAATAGTTTTATGAGAAATATTTATAAAAATTGCATATTAAACTTTCGTTTCACGTACATAGATATGTTTGTAGATTCGAAGCAGTTTTTTTCTATTTGTTCGGTTGCATTTAAATATGAAATGCCTTTTTCGCTACTGTGTGATGTAATGTGTAATATTTTCTCCAATAATATATGACAAGAATGATAATGTCTAATTTTTGTCTCGTAAATCAACCCAATCGTACAGGAAATCAATATGAAAATGAACAAACGTTAAATTAAATACTTTAAATCTACAGTCATTCACTTGATGTAAATAATTTTATGAGAAATACTTATAAAAATTGCATATTAAACTTTCGTTTCACGTTTGTAGATTCGAAGCAGTTTTTTTTCGATTTGTTCGGTTGCATTTAAATATGAAATGACTTTTTCGCTACTGTGTGAAGTAATATTTTCTCGAAAGCATTAAATCGATTACATATACATACCTGCCAACATTGTACTAAACTTCCGTACAATGTAGGTTAATTTAAATGAGGTTAAACACGTTTCAAACCAGACTTTTGAAAAGAAATACATTCAAATAAGTTGCGCCTTCGAACATGCAAATAAATATATATTGTTTTTTCACATATATTTTCTGGTAACAAACGTATTTAACCTAGATCAAATTAATTTATCATTGTACGGATGTTTAGTTGAAAGTTGGCACGTATGGATATATAGAAAATAATTGCAATAAATATGTTTGTAATTGTAAGAATATCAAAAATTTTCTTAGTATAAAATATTGTATTATTTCAGCTATTATTTCTAAATTGCTACATAGCTTATACGAAGTATTTTTTATAGTTTTATCTAGTAATGAGTTATAAGAATTATATTGCCCAATTTCTATCTAGAGTTGGTTTTCTTGGGGGCACTATGGTCATCTTTTCTATACGAGTGCTAAACAGACCGGGACCTCCACTTAAAGTTGTAAAGTAAAATCCGAGACACTACAAACATCCATGTCAGAGTCAAGATTCGATCCCAGCACCCGTAGTCAGCTCCTTAACCACTAGACAAGCAGGTGTGATTTTATCTTTGATATCCCTCCAATCGAACAGAAACAGAAAATCAACATGAAATGGAACAAATATTATATTAAAACGACTCTACCGTCTGTCACTATATGTAACTAGATTACTGTGAAATATTTGTAAAAATTCGTATTAAATTTTTATTTTACGTACGCAAGTATGTTGAATGATTCCAAGCAGATATTTTGAATTTGTTCAGCCGGATTATTATTTTTATTTTATTTTATTATTTTGCTAATGTATCAAATTTTATTTTCAAGAATGCGTAATTTTTTTTAGATATGCAGAAATATTTCAATACAAATCTTTACATTAAAAATAATTTTCCTACTCTGCCTAGCGTAAAATATTATATAAATTGAAACTAGTATCTTTGGTGTATTAAATTTCTTTGGCGGGGTAATCTTCTCTAGTAATAAGTTACATCAAAAGTAATATCCACTTTTTATCTATCATTTCAACCCAATCCCATAGGTCAGTGGTTACCGAACTTTATTGCTTAGCGTAACCCCAATATAATTTACTTATGAGAGTCATAAGTAGAAAACACAGACAAAAAAAGCTCGAATGGATACAAATAAACATACTTTTATTTACATTTAATGCAGATTTACATATAGCAAGTAGTTTACATTTTTTAATGTGGCGGTTACATTTGATTACACTTTATTATTTGTTGACATTTTTTTAAAATGTATTAAGGTATAATCATAAATCAACTTGTCGTAATGTTGTTGACACAGACTGATCACGTACCCCATCGAATTTTTTCTCATACGCCAAAGGGGTGCCACACTTTGGCAAAACTTGCTATAGGAAATCAACATGAAAAGGTTACCTTATATCATACTTGTCAACCTCCGACAAAAACACTTTGAACCGGAAAATATATTTAATTAAATATATCTTAATTCTATGTAGTAGTAATTTGAAATATACTTGATTTTATTCAATAAAAAAAAAAATTCTGGTTTGAAGATTTTTTTTTCTTTTAAGGCTGCAGGATGGCATGTATGCGTATATGTTCGTGTGTAAGCCGATCCCAAATTTGAGAAGAAAAACAAGTGTACACCAATATTTCCTAATTTATTTTTTAGGGTTTCGTTCATCTCACGAAACCCTATTACTCCCGCTGTTACTGTCTGTCACAGAGCCCCTCTTAAAAACTATGTAACTTACAGAGTTGAAACTTTGTGTATAAATCACAATACCAGCTATAAAGAGCTCAAAATATTAAAATTTGAAAAATTCGTATTATTTTAATGAATAGAGATAAAAAACCAAAATTCTAACAGCCTTTTTCTATTAAATTTAAACATTTTTCGTTATAGCAGATGCCAAAAATTAAAAATCCACGATGAAATTCTTTCTACAATAATTAATTTTCTATCAGACGATTTCCACGTGGAAAATGAAAATTAAATAAAAAGTTTCACCCATTGAAAAAAAGAATAATATGAAATAAAATTGATTGACGTCATAGTGGTAATAAAACGGAACGATTTATCAATAATATAAGGAGTATGAATATGTGTATGTACACAAAGCAGATTAATATAAACGTCATTAGAGAATTAAAAAGAAAATCTGACGTCATATCGGAAGTTTAACGGATTTTTCAAATGTTTCAAAGTAATATAAAGCGGTGTATATATAAAGCAGTGTATACAAAACATTTGTATACACCATTCAGTAAATTTGTGATGTTTTATACTCACGTCTTTAATGTAGTAAATATATGATTTTGAGGAACGTATTGAATCATGATAAAAACCCGATTACGGAAATATTCGTATATTTTATCATTTTGAAGGTGTACAACATGTTAATTTTGAAAATATATTTTTTAAATATCGCATTTAGTCCACATGACAGATATCATTATGACAGAATATAATAGCGGGCTTCGCCCGCTATCGGGCTGGTTTAGATATTCGAAAAAACGAGAAAAATAGACCGGTAAATTTTTACTTTATAAAAAACAAGACACTTTTTTTTTTGGTTGCTAAATGAAATTTATTTGGATTTATTAAAGAAAGGATAAAGTGTTTTGAAATGATTATTAAACGAAACCCTTTGAGCGATCTTCGATCACACTTACCCACTTGTTTTGTTTTGTTTAATCAAATATTTCCTAATACTTATCCCCAATTAAATAAAATGAAGCTAATTATAATTAAATATTTGTATTACTTCTGTGTTCCTCTATTTATACAGGGTGTCTCAAAAGATCGTTTAGAAACTTAACATGCTGGTCTGTCATATCATGATAAACAAGATTTACATAGGAACTTATGTTCGAAAATGCAAACTGCGACCACTAGAGGGCGATGAGCGCAGTCTTACGGGAGAGCCGGAAGCGTAATCATTTCAGACGAGGACGTTGCAGGAGAAGGATGAATCTGTTTAGTAACGCAGAATTGACCGATATGCATTACGTATATGGCGCCGCGGATACAAATGCACGAGCCGCGGTACAAATGTACCTTGAGTCCTTCCAAGCTGACGTCTGCCAAGTCATGTTTTATTTGGACAATTTCACCACAGATTGCGTGAAGCAGGAGCTTTCCAAGTACGTAGCCACATCGGTCTAGAACGCACTACTCGCATGCCTGTAGTAGAGGAAACCGTGCTACGGGAATTGGACAGGAACCCGCAAACAAGTCTTCGAGCAAGCGAACGCGTCTTGGATGTACATCGTTACAGCATTATGCGCATACTGCATGAGGACACGCAACTCTCCTACCACTTACAAAGCGTACAGGCATTGTGCGTTGACGATTATCCCCAGTGCGTTGCATTCGCACGCTGGTATTTGCAACAAGGGGTCTCACAGCCGGATTTTCCATCACGGATTTTGTTTTCGGATGAATCCTGTTTTACACAGGACGGTGTCCTGAACCTGCACAGCATGCACATATGGGCGCATGAAAACCCAAGATGTACACGTGCCCATGCACGTCAACAACGTTTCGCTGTAAACTTTTGGGATGCTATTATCGTTGACATGTTAATTGGCCCTTACCTACTACCTCAACGCTTCGACGGGAATACCTATCGCATTTTCTTAGAAAGAGTCTTGCCGGATCTGATGGGTGACGTTACAGCCGCTACACGCCGAAACATCTGGATTCAGCATGATGGATCGCCTGCTCATTTTAGCTACACTGTGCGAGAATACCTCGATAGGACATATCCTAATCGCTGGATTGGCAGAGGCGGACCAGTCGCATGGCCACTGCGATCTCCCGACCTCACTCCCCTGGATTTCTATCTGTAGGGACACATGAAGTCCAGGGGGTACGAGACGACCGTAACATCGGACATGGATCATGTCACCAAGATCGTGGAAGTTGCGGCACGTGTCCGTGACACACCTGCCCATTTTGAACGGGTCCGTGAATCCATGCGTCGACGTTGTGAAGCATGCATTGTGGCGAATGGAAGGAATTTTGAACATCTTCTGTAAATTAAACCATGTTCTTTAATAAAAGTCATATTGATACATCTTTCGATATCCTTTCTTTTTTCCCCTCCACACCTGCGCTCATCGCCCTCTAACGGTCAAAGTTTCCATTTTCGAACAAAAGTTCCTATGTAAATTTTGTTCATCATGATATGACAGACCAGCATGTTAAGTTTGTAAACGATCTTTTGAGACACCCTGTATACACAAATCACTATTTGTAGTACATATGTTAAAGGTTAAATTAAAACGACTCTACTATCCTTCACTTGATAAAAATATATTTCCGAGAAGTATATATAAAATTTTCATGTTAAATTTTCATTTCACGTACATAAATATGTTTACCGATTCGAAGCAATTTTTCGGTATTTGTACAGCTGGATTTAAACATTAAATGTATTTCCGCTAGCGTGTCACGTTCTGTTTTCGGAAAAGCGTAAATTGTTTGGAGGTGCAGAAGTATTTCTAATAAATCTGTTTGTATTTATAACATTTTTAATATTCTGGTAGATATATGATATTATATCAATTTAAACTTATATTTATGTTTACTTTTTATATATTACATCAACCGAATGCTTTAGAAAATCAACACGAAAATGTACAAATGTTAAACATAAACTAGTAAATCTGCAGTTTAGCAGCCTCAATGTCAAGTATTCAAATAATATTTTTTCCTTTAATCACATTTTACATAATATTTAAAATCCATGCGCAATTTTATTTTTTGCAATATTTATGAGACTAAAAACATTCAGATTTCTTTTGCTTCCAAAACTGCGTAAAATTAAAGTATGTATATATATATATTTTTTTTTTTTTTTTTTCACGAACAATATATTTATAGTTTATCTACTCTTGAAACTACTAAAACGAATGCATTGTGTGATCAGGAAAATTCGTAGTGTCTGGGAAATTAATTCGTACCGGAAAATTCTGCTCGTTAATTATCAGACATTAGCTAACGGTATTACTGCTTAATAATTAAATGATAGATTTTACCGGTACAAATTTTCCGGATACCCCAATATTAAATTGATGCGAAAGATCTGTCGTATTTTTGTATCTAATTCAGGGCCTGATTACCAACGGGGCACAATCAGTAAAATTTAATAGACATTTTCGTCTTATTAAAGCGCCCTATTCTTGCAAAATTACTACCATGAATAAGGAAAAAAAATTCTATTATTTTTTACTGGTGGAAGTGTTCCCGTTGGTAATCAGGCCGTGACATAATTTGTTTAATACCGTTAAAGTTTTAATACCTGATAATTTTAGTACCTGGCCTATGAGTTTATTGCAAGCAAGTGTAATAAAATTATCAGGTATTAAAAGTTTACTGCTGTTAACCCCACAGTGCATAGTGTAGCCAATTGGCAACACTTTCTATTTAACTTTTAATAAATAAATCAAGTTCTTTGCAACCACTATATTTATATAGAAATATTAATCATGTAAAAATCACACACACACACACATACACACATATATATATATATAGGTATTAACATGCGACAGAACTTTTGCATCAACATAATATTAAAATCGTTTCAATAGTTCTCAAGCAAAATATACTTTAATATCATCTGTTTTCCATACAGTTTCGAGAGTGTTTTTGCTTCCTTCAATGATAGAACAGCAGCGCATCGGTGCGTTGATATCGTCGCTACCATGTCAAACTATCGAATATGAAAAACATTATTTTTCATTACATTTAAAGGAAGGACGATTATTTTTCATTACATTTAAAGGAAGGACGATTTTCACCACTAAATTTTATTAGAATTGTTAGCCTAGTAAAAATACTAATAGAGTTTCTGTGAAGAACCGGGTTGCCAGTTTGGCCTTCTCTTTTATTCAGAAATGCCGAATTTATACCGGAAATTTTTGAAAAAAAAATAATTTAAGTAGTCACGAAATGTCTGTCATTAAATAAAGAAAAAAAAAACTATTTCAAATTTCTGGTGTGGATTTGAAATTTCTGAATGTAGAAAGAGGCCAAACTGGCAACCCCTCTGAAGAATATTATTTAAATTTAGTGGTGACAATCAGCCTATTTTTAAAATTAATGAAAAATGCGTTTTTTCACATTCGATAGTTCGACATGGTAGCGACGATATCATCACTAAATTTTAATAATAGTTTTCGTAGAAATTCTATCATTAAATAAGGCGAAGAATAGATTTTAAATTTAGAAGTGACAGTTAGGTTACTGGTGCACAGCTGTTTTATTATTGGTCCTTAAAATATTTTTAATAATAAAACAATCAGTCTTCCAAAAAATTGTGAAAACGCACCCGAATAAAGTATTTATTTTTCGAACAGATCGTCGATATAAAAATTCAACAATTGTTTAAGCTGTGAAATATAAGATAAAACCAAAATTGCAATTCAATATATTTTTTTTCCTAGACATATCACATAAAAATGTCACTTGTTCCTCTGCAGTTTATTCACTATAAACAAAAAACAAGAGCCTAAATTTCTAGTCCCAGGGCTAGTGCTCCATATTTCCATAATCTCGACCTTTTTTTAAACTTGCAAATATATTACAACTATAAATCAAGTGATTTTGAAAATGTTTTCACATGCGGTTAATAGATGACGCTCTGATCAGTCTTCTCCTTTTAGCATGTTAATTACGGGGTTGGGACACCGTACATCCCAGAAAATATTGCTTTATTTTTATCATACCAATTTTTAAAAACATAATATATACTATACTGGGCGATATTATTTTTTCAAAGAAATATTCATACTTCCATGTTTTTAAGAGAAATCTACCCTATTTTTTTTTGTAAACTGTGGTTGATTTCAATCTAAAAATAGTCACCAGTCCTGGCCTGTAATCAAAAGGTTAATAAAACTATCCACTCATATCAGCAATGGTTACCACTCAGCAAAGATTTTCAATGAGAACTACGCACCAAATTAAATCAAAAACTATGCAGCTAATTCGAATACCTCACAAAAATGTTTAACTAATTTCAATCTAATCGGATGCTTTTTTTTGCGGCGGTTATCGGAAGATGTTAAAACATTAAACAGATATAAAAAAATTTTCATTTCTCCTCAGTGAAGCCCCAATTGATGTTTCGACAACTACTCTAACGTCCTGCAATGATAGATTTTCAAAATGTGGTTTATAATTACTTCATGTTAAATTTTCAGTTCATGTACATGCATGTTTTTACAGATTCAAAGTTTTTGTTTATTTGTTCGGCGGATTCTATAATGAAATGTTTTTCACTAGAGTATCATGTAGTGTATACACATACTTGAAAAGTGTTTCTGAATTCGGTTTGTCTGTCTGCCGATTGTCTGTCCGTGCTCTAACTCTCGTAAATATACTTGCATTGTCATGCAATTGATATATGTGATTGAGGTTTAATATGGAATGTTTGTTATTGCAAATATATATATTAAAATCATCTAAGACATAATGACATTTAACCTTTTGAAGAGCGGCGGTATATTATTATATATACCACATAATTTAAATTCGCAAATGCCATAATGTGGCACTAGAATTTTCAAATAAAATTTTGCTTTTATAAGGTACGTTGAAGAAAACCCTTTATTTAGCTATGAATAAAGTTGTTCGTAAATCCTGATGTCATTGAATTATTTCAATATTTTAGCAACAGAAGTACTTTGCCCCTGAAAGGGCAGTATCCTAGCATAGGTTCCCAGCATAGATCCCAATATTCTAGCATAGGTTCGTTTTGACAGCACTTTCTCTCTCTCTCTCTCTCTCTCTCTCTCTCTCTCTCTCTCTCTATATATATATATATATATATATGAACAATATAGACCCACTTTTACGTTCCCGGAATACACGTTTACATGCGCAATTTACAGTTTTTCTTTATATCTTTTGAAACAGGAACACATTACAGCAGGAGCAAAATTCCACTAGTGTTTTAGTATAGAATTATTTTCATCATTTTAAAGCAGATTTTTTTTATTTTATTTTAGATAAAGCAAAAAATTCTCTTATAATATACGGATTGAAGTTTGCCCAATACAAATGTTCGCAATTTGCTTTTTCTGTCATTTACTTGAAAAGTGTAAAATAAAAGTTCTTCTGTATATTATATACAGTATATACCCGCTTTTACATTAACGCAATTTACACTTTTCTGTTACCCCCTTTGAAAAGTGTAAAAACGGGATTCCGCTGTATATATATATATATATATATATATATATTATATTCCGGTTTTAAGAAACTTCTGTAATCTTTCTTTGATATTTGAACTTTTTGTGTGAAGTTGGGATAGAATGAGATTGAAATTACAGCTAAAATAGTTAATCTCATGATAGAAAGATTATATTACATCCTTCGGGAGGAACATCTATGCTTTACATACTCTACAGACTTGGCCCACTCGTCTGAGCAGTCCCTCTCAGACGATCAAATATTAGGTCCTTGAATTCTTCTTTCTTAATCAGTTCTTCTAACTTATTTTTTTTCTAGTTTCTGTTTGCGTTTCGTGTTAATCTTGGAAATATTAGAAATATACACACACACATATATACATGTATATATATATATATATATATATATATGTGTGTGTGTGTTTATGCCGTGAAACCTCTGAATAGCGAACACCTTCGGAACACAAAATGCGTTCGTTATTCGTAAGTGTCCTCATTATAAAGGTAAAACCAAGGAAATATGCATTGTTTGGTAATTTAACACTAGAACGACCATGAGCGGTCATTTTGACCGTTACCAAATGAATATATTCCGATTCGAACTAGAAAATTCTTTTAAAAATAAATCAAATATAAAACTCAGAGAATTATGTTAAATGAATAAGTTAAATTGTTTTAAATAAAAATTCTGGTATGAAATAATTTTATAAAACTGGAGTAAAATTTCCGGTCGTTGTAGTGTTAAAAAGTTTTCGCAATATCCTGAAAATCCCTTTTAAAAGTTATAATGTATATATATATCTATGTGTGTGTGTGTGTGTAATTGATGAATAATACTATAATCATGAAAGTGGAAGATATACCGATATAAATAAAATCCCTTATGTTGCATTAAAATAATGTCAAGAATTAATATTAATTTTCTACATTTATCTGTTGATTAAAATATTCGCAAAAATATTAATGAACGATGAATTGTATCATTATGTTTAAATTATTAAACTTAACATTTACGGAATTAATGTGTAATAGGCAAAATTTGTAAACTAATGCGGATCACAAAATTATTCCCTAAATTGAAATTAATAATTAAATCATAATAGGGACTCTAAAACATTAATTGATATGTTTAAATGCAATTAAATTAGTAAATTAAACGTTTACATTTCAACTGTGCATCTACTAAAACAAATATTTGTGCGGTATGCCGGATGATTTAAAATAGAGATAATGGCGATTATCTACGCTGATGATAGAAACATACTTCCAATTACAAAATGTATACAAATCAAGTGTAGCTTTCAGATGTTGCATTAGTTGTAAAAGATAACGTACGGATATGGAGTTACGAAATTCAATTTTCAATACGGGCTCATTTTCCTATAACTTATATTTAGAAAAATATTGTCCGACAATGTAAAACAAGAACGAAAAATCATGCACTATAGATTATGAAACACTTTCCAACACTATCGAAATATTATTAAGAAATGTAATTTTTATTCATACAATGAAATGAGATTCCTAAATAAATGTAAAAAATAACCACAACTAAGTAAAAATTCATTTTCAGTAATTGCCGTCTATAGACTGTAATGTGAGCGAATTCTATATCGAGAAACCCTCTATATTATTAACCCATTTATGCCTAGGTAGCGTCCCAATTTTGGGATGCTTTAGTAAAATGTGAAAAAGTGCATTTCACACCACTTATTTTTAATAGAAATTTGGTGTCTTATTTTATCGAGGAGTCTTCGCTATTGTCCTTTAAACGGGGCACAATCAGAGGAAAAAACCTTAAAGGAGGGGCCAGTGGAGAGGGTTTGTTCAAGTTACCTTCAGTAAATGACTAATTAGGATGACCACTATACATCTTTAAAAATAAGTTCGTTAATAAAGTTAAGCTAGGAACTTAATTACAAATTTGGCTTAAACTTTTATTCGAAAACAGTGGTAACTGCTACTCATAAATTTAGTTTAATGTTATAAAGAGTGATTATTAAGTTAGTTATAATGTCTGGAATCAGTTGGGTTGAAATCGGAAAGATAGTTGCTAAGATATGGAAACGGGGCAAAGTTAGAGAAAAAAACCTTGAAGGAGGTGCTGGGTGGGGAACGGATGTTTAAGTGGCCTTCTCAAAAGTAACTAATTAGGAGGACCTCTATGCATCTTTAATGGTGGAAGGCACCGGCGGTAATCATGTCTTGCAGAATCGGTTGAAGCTTCATCTTTGAAAGGATATATAAATTTATCTTTATTCATTGTACAATGCGGTTAAGTTCATGGATTTCTCGCTCCAATGACGTTACTGCAACATAGGGAGACACTTTTATTTTCAAGCGAATAGTAACGAGTATTAATTGTTGTGACAGATAAACATAACTTTACGAACAAATATGGTTTTGAAACCTAAATAAAAAGTTTCATTGCTTTTTCACCCAGCAATGGATATTCACAATTTCTACAGAGGCAAAAATTATGTCTTGATATCAAAAATAATAAAAATTAGCTGTTTTATAAATAAATAACCAATAACATCTATTAAAATAAATACCAATGTCTTATATAATTAAATTTTCAAAACTGAACTTTTAAAATTTCTTAAATAGAAGTATTTCATAGAATTTATTTTGTTCATTTAATACATTTAATAAACATAAAAATACAAATAATGCTAAGATTTGTCTGCAAACAACAAATGTATCTAAAATTTCATAAATACAACAGGGCTAGTACGTTTTTCCACAATTCTTTGCTTTATTTAAATGTAGAAAAGTATTACAAACCCTGAAATTGTGCGAGGCGTCTGCAATTTCTGCTATTTAAATATTAAATACAAACATTCTATTAAAAAATTGTGGTAAAAGCGTACGAACCCTGTATAAGTATTTCATGGAATATTATTTTTGTTTCATTATTAATAAAACATGAAAAATGCAAATAATAATAAGATTTGTCTGCGGAAAATAACATTATCGACAATTCTTTTCTACAGGCAACAAAAATGGTTCGCGAACTGGTGTTGCTCCGCTGATCACTAGTCGGTAGTCGCTGTTATAGGGCATACATGTTGCAAACAGTTTAACCACATTTTTTTAATACATTTTTTTGCCTTATTTATTTGCCGAAATTTGTTACAAGATCTTTGATTAAACAACGAGATTACGAATTTTGCGATTTAAAAATTAAGCAGAATATCCCTACCTAAAAAGTGTTGGTAGATTTCTTGAAAATTCTAAGGAATGTACCTTTCTACGACTCTAATTATTATTGGGATGATGCGAAAGCGTGTCATATTTTAAAACTTCATTTTAATTCCTTTAATACCAGTAAAATTTTAATACCTTATAATTTTGAATAAGTAATTTTTTTTTATAGGTATCAAAGTATTAAAGTTTTGCATGAAAATCAGACGTTGATTTTTTTTTTTTTTTTTTTTTTTTTTTTTTCTAAATCTTGAAATATATTCAAAATATTTTCTACAATTTCTGTATTCAAAAAATTACTATGCAATTTATACTTAATCTTTTTTTTGTTTGTGTTTTTTAGTAGCTTACATTCCAAAAACTTTCGAGCACCAAGAAATACATTAATAAAGAAAAGTCACTTTAATTATGCCTTCACTGCACTTTTTTGTATAATAAAAAAAACAGGAAAATGTACATGACATTTAGTATGCTTAAAAGTTTGCTTTTAATGATTAAAAAATATTTCAACAGCATCAAAAATTATATTTTTTAAAAAGAGACATTCAGCTTAACTTCACAATTGCGCTTTAATTTGAAATTTCATTTGAATATTCAAAATAAGCTGCATACAAATATGTGTTATTCATTAAGACAAAGTTTTAATTCGGTGTTACAAAAAAGACTTTTTCTTGAAAATATGTTTTTTCGGTAAATTAAAATGTCAACTTTACTGATATATACGTCGCTAAAACTAAAAGTATTTATAGGAAAAAATGGAAACAAAAATGTTAATGTAAACTTCTTCGTATTCGTTTTAAAATTTGCAATATTAATTACACAGAAGTAGAAGTTTTAAGGCGACATTTGAAACAGGCGTAAAAACTTTCAGTGTCTGATGTGATGCAAAAAAATTTTTGGTATATATATTTATTTTTTATATTATGAACACTGGTACTAAGCTTTTCGGGACATAACATTTTCTTATCTTGTAAGAATGTAATTAAAAGTATTTTTAAAGCATAAAATTGGACAATCTTTCAGTTAACTTTTTAGGGTATATAATTTTCATTTTTTAATGATTGGTTTTACAACAGTAAGTAAAAAAAAAAGGTTATAATATTATTACATTGTCTTTTTAGGTAAAAAACCCATTTTTATTGATGGTTGGTTGGTTGATTTTTGAAGGCTGATTATCTACTCTTGGGATGTACCCATTTTGATTAAAAACTAATTGATTAACCCCCGTTACATTACGTCTCGTCTTATCGCTCATTCGGATTTATCGCTCTTTTCTTCGAATGATAAAATAATATTTTGTATAATCATAATTTTTACCAGAAAAAGCATACTTGAAATGTATATTGTTTCTAACTAGGTAACCATGCTTGTTAGCGTAATAATGAAAAACATCTTAATAAGCAGCAATCGAAAGAGTATAGTGAAACGTCTTTTTTGACGTGCATCATTTGCCCTCGTCTCACCGTTATCGAGATATAAAGTCTTATTTGCTAACTTATTTATTTAATAGGACGGAGTTGCCAGTTTGGCCATTTTTTTAATTCCGAAATTTCGCATTCAGACCAGAAATTCCCTATAATGTTCTTTTTGTTACTTAATGACAGATATTTCGTGATTTCATAAAGTAAAAATTCTTCTTTACATTGTGTTATATTTACTGATATAAAATCTTGGAAAGTAACCGTACAATTAATGCACCAGAAGCTTTCTATAGAGGGCGGAGCTGTTCTTTGTTTTCATAATAATGATAATCTTGTTTTCATAATAAATTCCATTTCATAAATTCGTTTTTAGTGCCAGAAAACACCGAAAATTAAAATAATTTAAAGTATTCTAACTCAGTAATTATACAAGAATATCCGCATTATAAGAATTATTTATAAGAATTATAAAGTAAAAGAATGTCCGCATAGGGCAACATTTTTAGCCTTTTTTAGACGCAGGACAACGTTGTTTTTTAAATATAAGAATAGAAAAAGGGGGTCGTGTGAAAAATTAAACTGTGTATCTTACTTATGCATACACCTCTTTGTAAAACAGATCCCATATGTAAAAGTTTTATGAGATTTCAATACATTTGTTAAACGAAAGTATGCTTATATTATCAGCGGTTTTATAAACAATATCAATTTTGAATCATACGATACAGAAACAGGATCCGACGTTTTTACAACAATTTTATAATAGAATTTTTCTATTTATTATTTAAATAGCAAAAATTGCGGACGCCACGTTTAATTGCAAGGTTTCTAATGCTTTTCTGCATTTAGATGAGGCGAAAAATTTTGTTAAAAAAATGTGGCAATAGAGTACGAACGCTGAGACGTTTATTTAAATTTGAAAGGATGACTAGTTTCAACTTTAATTTTTACATTTATACTTATACTACAAGCTGTTGCTCGTGACTTCAGTCACGTAAATTTAAAGTAGAATCAATGCATTATGAGTCTACACTAGTCACGCGAAAAAACGCGCAAGCTAATGTTAAGTCTATGGGAAGGTTCTTGCGCAATTTCTCGCTCGCATTTTAATATTTTTAAATGTTTTTTTTTTTTTTTTTTTTTGCATAGGGTAGTTGAGGTCGATCTCTAACGTTGTTAGTTTTTACTTTTTAGATTTTGGTTCCGGTTTTTTTTTTATATAAGGTTACTTTCACTTTCAGAACCGGTTCCAACCGGTTCTAAAATTGAAAATGTCCGCTTATAAAAAAAAACATCTTCACATAAACAACACATTGTCACATTTTATAGTAGACAATACTTCTGATAATTCTAATTTACATTTTTTGCTTATTATATAAGATAATTCAAGTTTCTTTCATGTACCGTAATTTTCGGCGTATAATCCGCGGATCAAACAATCAAGTTTCGGCCCGGAAATTTTATTTTATAAAATGTAACTTACTAGATAGGTGTAAGTATTTGACTTCAATTTTTGAATAAAATGTCTGGGTTGAAACAGAATTGTTTGTGTAAATGTAAATCTCATTTTTAGTTTCATTTGACAAAATCATTTTTAAGCATATAGTACTTTCTTTAAGAAAAAATAATAACATGACTTTTAAGTTTGATCCGGCATTTGTAATTACAGAATGAGAATATTTTAATTTAAATGAGAGCACATGGTTCGTACACTGTTACCACAATTTTTAATATTTTTTTTTTATTTTAATCTTTAACCCTTTAATGGATAAAGCACTTCAATTGCTAAAATGTTGAAATAAACGATTGACACCGGAAATTATGGACAAATTTATTTGTATATAAGAAAAAAGCGATATTTCACATACATAATAAATTGAAAACATTTCTATTAAAATTCTGCTGTCATTGTTGAATTTCGTAATTAAAATTTTGTGGTTTCATATGGAAACCAATGTCCATTAAAGGGATAAATAGCAGAAATCACAGACGCCTCCTTTAATTGCAGGATTTGTAATCCTTCTTTGCATCTAAATAAGGCCAGAAAATCTCTGAAAATATTGTGGTATTAGCGTACGAACCCTGTTTATAGGTGTAATTTAGCTTATTCAAATATTATCCTTTATTAAAATTATTCCCGTGTATTTTCCTGAATTAGTACTAGATGATTTTCCACAGTTTTAAAGTTATATTCATTTAGAATTATTTTTTTTTAATTATCAGTATTCATTATTTGACATATTTTCCTGTTAAAAAAGTTCCCGTTCTATTTATATCGAATTTTGGATTCATAGTTTTGTATTAGTTCATTTTCTACTGTTTACAAAATGCAGTAGATCAAATTTAATATTTTTAACACTTACCAACAAAGTTGAAAAATGTTTATGAATTGCATTTGTCTGTCTGCCGTCTGTCCGTGCTCTAACTATCATAAATATACTCAGAATACAGTGGATTTTATATGGTACTAATGTTTACCTTGGCTTGTTCGGTATTGAAAATTAAGTGTGGGTCATTTATACATCGTTTACAGAGATACAAAAGAATTTCGTTACATTATGGTCTATGTGTTAAAATCGTTTGCGATGTTATGACAAATTCAAATATAGGGTGTCCATAAATGATTTTCCCAGTTTCCTTACATCATAACTTTTGATTTAAGAGTATGACGTAAACTATTATTACATATTCGTAAATTACAACTCAAAAAGTTTTTTTAAGAACACAAACAACCTTACATATTGGTAATGTTCAACTGAAAACGCTATTAATCCAATAACGATTTTAATAAAATAATAATTAATATTAAAATTTTATCAAATTTATCAAAAAACTTTTAATGAATTATGAGTACAAAGTTAGATAGATAGATATTACATAATTCATTAATAATTTTTTGATAAATCAGATAAAATATTAATATTAATTATTATTTGATTACAATCGTTATTTGATTAATAGCGTTTTAAGTTGCAACTTTATCCATATGTAACTTTGTTTGTGTTATTAAAAAACAATAAGCAACAGAAAGTAAAACATTTTATTGTTCAGTGCTATCTACCATCTGCCGCATGTAAAGTATCGTCGTGTGTGAAATGGAAAGAGTATGAAACACAATAAAATGTTTTGTTTTCGGTTGCTTCTCTGCCCTTATTGGTTGTTTTCACTATTCTTCTTAGTCTGTCTAGCGCCGGCGATTTTCGTGCTACAGGTACCATTCCAACGCTTTTTATGGTTTTTCACTATGAAGATCACATTCCAATAAAAAAAAGTAGGTGTTGCAATTTGAAATTTTCGAAACTTTGTCACTGTAACCGTAACTGTTAGAATTTAACTATTGTTTTTCACATGATTCTTGAGCGCATGTCTCAAAATACTTTAGGCCAGAATTTCATTCAGTTTCTGTGAACGTTATGACAGTTAGGGGCTTATATATCGGGATAGTTTTTTTATGTATACAGTACTAGTTGAAAATAGATTTTTACTGAATTGCATGTTTTTAAGTTGCTTATTTTTCATATCTCATTTCATTCTAGCAAAAAATTAAATTTCCTAATGATATTTTGTTACAGGGTCCTGCAGTTTCAGGGATAATACTAGTTTTCTTATAGAAAAACCCCACTCATGCAACCACACGATTCCATAAGCCGAGTTTTTCTGGTAAATACTGTTATTGTTCTGACCTAAAGTCAGGGAAATTCCCGTACCTGTAGCAGGCCTGTATTAGTGTTGGAAAGTGTTTAATAATCTATCTATGACTGATGCATGAATTTTCGTTCTTGTTTTAATCAATATTGATTCATTTCGTAAATATCCGAAACTTAAAAAAAAAAATGTCAGAAAAGTTTTAATGATGTAATTCAAAAAGATTGAATCTGACTTTGTTTGCCTTGAGGATGTATAAATGATTTATTCATAGAGTTGTATTTCTATTTTTGAAATGAAATTTCAGGATGCCCGCAGGACATAAATGTCGTGATGAAATCTTTCGTCAGTAGTGCAAAAATAATATAGGTTTTGTGTGCAGAAATTATATTTTTTAATAATATTCCATTTTGGGACAATACAGCAGCAGTCCTCAAGATTGTATATAAACATAACCCTGCACTGCGCAGTTTGGCGCATATGAATGAATCCATTAAAAAGTAATTTTTAATAAATAAATTCGGTTTTTGTGTAACACTCTATTTAACACTCGTTTACTAACCAGTTTGCTATAGTTGTTTTAGTTTTTGGGATTCATTAAAAGCAAAAGTACAAACAATTCTAGTTAATTACTACCTTTTGCTGAAATGTTGCTGTAAAAACTGTTTATATGTGTGAATTAGGTCTCCGATCTAAATACAACGATAGTTAAAGACCTAATTTTTTGTGAATAATAATCAAATCAAATGTTAAATAAAATATCAGGATTATTTAACCACACAAGAGTCTGTTATTAAATATGGAGGATAAATACACTTTAAAATTTGTGGTATTTAACCCTGAATATCAGATTAAAAAAACATATTTTCAAAAGAATAAATAGTGTAATATTTAACACTCATTCACTAACCAGTTTGGGTATAATTGTTTTAGTTTTTGTGATTAATGATAAAAGAACAAACATTTCTAGTTAATTACTAGCTTTTACCGAAATATTGCTGTGCAAACTGTTTAAATATGAGAATTAGATCTCGTGATCTACATACAACGACAGTAATAACATAATTTTTTGTGAATAGTAATCAAGTGTTAAATAAAAATATCGACCTTATGTAACCACACAAGTCTGTTATTAAATAAGGCGAATTAATACGCTTCAAATATTATGGTATTTAATCCTGAGTATCAGAATAACAAAACATAATTTCAAAAGAACAAATAGTGTAATATTTAACTTTCATTCACTAACCAGTTTGGTATAATTGTTTTAGTTTTTGTGAATAAAGGCCAAAAAAAAAAAAAAAAAATCTAGTTAATTACTAGTTTTTACCGAAATATTGCTGTGTAAATTGTTTAAATATGAGAATTAGGTCTCCTGATCTACATACAACGACGGTTAATAACATATTTTTTTGTGAATAATAATCAAGTGTTAAATAAAAATATCAGTCTTATGTAACCACACAAGTCTGGTATTAAATAAGGCGAATACACACGCTTCAAAATTCATGGTATCAAATCATGAATATCAGAATAAAAAAACTTATTTTCAAAAGAATAAATCGTGCAGCGTAGGGTGTATTTATTTATTTATTTTTTTAAGTAAGGAGGAATTTTGTTAAGCATCGACCAGTTTTGTCCATATTTCTATTGGAGAGCTGCTTTCAGGTAGGACTTTTGAACGGAAATTGATCCGACTTATTGTTCTCGTACAAAGAAAACCTTATACTGTCACCCCGCTCAAACCCACTAACTTCGGCCTCAGCTACTCATTTTTAACCCATTAATGCCTAACGTCGATGATTTAGTAAAATGGGTAAAAGTGCATTTCACACCACTTTTTTTTCAAATAGAAATTCGGTATATTGTGGAGGCCTCCTCGATAAAATAAGACACCAAATTTTTATTAAAAAAAGAGTGGTGTGAAATGCACTTTTTCGAATTTTACTAAAGCGTACCAAAATTGGGACGCTAGGCATGAATGGGTTAAGCCAGCATGCTAACCACTTGGTTGAGTAGGTCGTTTTTGAAAAAAGGAATGATGTCCTTACAGGTACTGTACGCCTTATTTTAGCAAAAAAATTAATATTGGAATTTTAAATAAGATTCCCAATTTTACTGACAAATATCAAACGCAAACTAACTTTCACTGCATTATGTTATAGCGAAAAACAGTATTATTCCCATTTGCATCATTAGTTTGCATATATTTTTTATTCAGAAATTTTGAATCCACTCTGGAAATTCCGAAAGAACAATTTTTACTTTATGTAATCAAGAAACTTCTAACATTAAATAAAAAAAAATACTATTCAAAATGTCTAGTATGAATTCGGAATTTCTCAATAAAATTAAATTTTTGAAATGGACGTATATAGTCGCTAACTATTCAAATAGGTTAAACATCACGGATATTTATTAAAAAATAATATAATTTTGAAGGATTGTGTATTTATCTTTGAACGAACCGAAATATTCTCCTTCATTAAGATCTACATCTGGCACACATCGTTTTCTGATTCCTAGTATTATACTAATTGTCAATGTACAGCTTACAAACATATTCCAGTAGTTCAGATTTAATATTTTAATACTAACTAAATTATACTATTATTAGAATAATATTTTAGCACTAAATAAATATAGTAGTAGGCTCCGAACTGTCCCGCCTATAGTGGCGAAAAGGCAAGCCGTATAACGAAAAAGCTGCATACTCCGGAATTTTATATCCATATCTTACCGCACCCATACTATTAAAAATACAATTTATATGCCAAAAATCCCCTTATAATTTTTTCCTGACCTCTTAGTATAGTTTAACTGTAAAATGTTTATTATGTATTGTACGTTATAACCTTTAATGGTTAAAAGGTTCATCACGGTCTGCTACGTGGACATCACACTTTTACAACAAGGGTCAATTCTTTTATTTTTGGGGCACCACTTTTGGTGACAAATGTTTTGTACATTATATAACTTTTGAAATTTTGAGATTAGACAAGGTGAAATTACCTACGGAAAAATACTGACATCCAAATTCGAGGATTTTGTGCACTCTATACGGAACGTACACACCATTATTTTCTCACAAAACTATCGCCTTATCTAATCTCAGCATTTCAGCAGTTAAATAATTCAATAATAAGTTTGTCAGAAAAAGTGGTGTCAAAACAAAATAATAAAATAATAATAAAAGAAGTTTAATTAACGCTATTCGTAAAAGTGCAATGTCCTCGTATTTGGTCCTTTCGATCGTTACGGGTTAAAAAAATTTTATAGAAAAGGATACGCAAGAATAAAATTATTGTACACGATTTTATAATCTGTTATTGCAAGAATCATAAAATCATGTACAGTATGAATACAGTATATACAATTTTATACTTCAATTTTAATCTTCAATAAAGAAATAAAGAAATAAATAAAAATTAATTAATTAATTAAATTTTCGAGAAACATATGTATAAAAGGGTAACATGTTCCGTGCATTTTAACAACAATCGCATAAATGTCTTCCTATGACTACGCGAGTTATGACTAGAAACATATTAAATGGCCCCTGTGTAATCAATGCTTCAAAGAATACTCTAAAGTCGTTCATATCAAAGTGTTGAATATGTGCTTTCTTAAAATTGCGTAAAAGAATAAAGTCGTTTATATCAAAATGTTGAAAATATGCATTTTTAAAATTGTGCTCAAGATTTTTCTTTCAAGCATTTGGCATTTTTACATGCAATCTTCACGCAATCTCGGATTTATAGACCATACCTATATCTTCTAGACTGGACCTAAATATCTGTATATTAAGATGTATAATTAAGATTATATCTGTATATAAAGATCTGTAGCAAAATTTATATTTTAAAACTAAAGTTTAATGTATCATATCTTGTTCTTTTTCAGAATTTATCTATGCAGTTTCTTTGTAGGCGAAACAACAAACATATTTAGGTTTATTCCTAACACTAGAACGACCGGAAATTTTACTCAAGTTTTATAAAACTAATTTACACCAGAATATTTATTTAAAACTATTTAACTTATTCATATAACATATTTCTGAGAGATTTATATGTAATTTATTTTAAAAAGAAATTTCTGGTTTGAATCGCAATATATTCATTTGATAGCGGTCAAAATGACCGCTCTTGGTCGTTCTACTGTTAACATGCAGATATAAAAAATAAACCTGTGAAGATTGCAATTTAACAGAAAATTGAATTTTGAAACAAGGGTGTCAAACTAAGGCTCGCCTGATATCACTAAATTTTAAAAGAAATAGTCGACTTCATGAATCGCAGAAATTCGATGTTTAGATAAGGTAAAGTTTACTATGAAATTTTAGTGGTATCCGGCGCGCCTCAGTTTGACACCTCTGGTTTAAAAGAATACGTGCTCGCAATTTTAAAAAAGAAAAAATCACATTGTCAACATTCTGATTTTAAAGTAATTCTTTTAAGAATTGTTTACAAAGAGATCACCTAATAAATTTTTAGTCATAACTCACTTAGTAATATGATGTTGTTTTTAAATTGCGCAAACATTATTGCTGTTCATATAAATGTTCCTTAAAAAATAAATTTCTTGAAAATTTAAAAGAGGTATATCCTTTTAAAATAAACAAAAATTTAACGTAAAATGTAAGTCTATTTCTAAAGACAATGATTTAAACTTAATTTACTCCCATTGATAAATGATTATAATAAATGATTATAAGACCACAAAGAACACCAAGATACCATAAAGAAATATTTCTGTAAAGTGTAGTACGATTGAATATAACAACAGTCGCCAGTTCTGGGCCATAATCAAAAAGTTAACTTCAAGCCTAACTTTCAAAATTTGTGTAATTATCCAGATTGTGTCCATAACGATTAACGCAGGGGCAGATTTCCAGCAAAAATTTATAAAAGTACTTCTTGCCTTATTTAAGACAAAAACTAATGTTTAAATAATGCGAAACTTTGTATACGAAATTACTGATAGCATAGCTGCCAACTTTTACGCTTTTTTCCTACCACTAAAATTTTATAGTAAATTTTATCTTATTAAATTGACAAGATCGTGTGATTACATGAGGAAAAAAAATCTATTAAATTTTAGGGATAAGAAAAAAGCGTAAAAGTTGGCAGCTATGCTGATAGACTTTTTCCTCTGCGGTAATATTGCCCTGGATGATTATATAAATGTGAAAAGTGAAGCCTGAGATTCACCTTTTGATTACGAGCCAAGACAGGCAACTGTTGTTATATTTAATCGTATGATACTTTACAAAAGATTTCCATTGTGGTAGATATCTCTTTAAAATATAGTAGTATAAATAAATGTAGGGCATAACAAATTTTGGCAATTTAATTTAATTTTTTTAATTGGTACGAATAGAATGAAATTTTGGTCGCAGGGATGTACGGTATCCCAATCCCGTAATCAAATGGTACAAATGTCAAAAGCTACGGTACTCTGTTTTTAAGAAGCCTAGGGTGGGAAAGTCTTTCGTCTACCTAGTCTTTCAAGTCGCCTAGTGATGCATACACCGACTTGCTTTGTATGTCATAAATTCTGTTGTCACATCTAGAAAAAAGTTCGCCGAGTATCACATTAGCTGTTTTTTGATGAGTGGGATAGTCATTGAATGTTCCGGGGAAGATTGATGAATAACTGTTTCTCCTTTTTAGCCTTTTTCCGTAACGCAGGGTTTCCAGTTTGGCCTTTTATTTTGCTTCAGAAATTTCATATTCATACCAGAAATTCCCTATAATGTTATTTTCTTTATTTAATGAGGGTACACTTGTAGTTAATACTACATCGTAACTTTTCCTTTTTCAATTTAATACAAGACACTCTACTCACTAATAGACTGGGCGTAAAGTTGTCTGCAACTCGAAAGCCCCTTAACCGACATGAACTGTTCAGCAGCTGTCCGGCCTGATCGCACAAACTAAAAATTCTTCTTTCAGGATTTCTGGTGTGAGTTCGAAATGTTTTAATTAAAAAAAATGGCCAAACTGGCAACCTTGCCGTAACGGCACTCGACATGTCGTTAAAGTGGAGCAGGGCTTTAAGTTGTAGCAGACACCCGCGTCTAAAACCTTAGCAATTAAATTGCTAATTTTATTGCCGAGGGTTTTTTTTAACTATGCCGGATGGTACAAAAACCGGATAGTGGGGAGACTACTGTATTTTAATAGTAATTTTAAACTAACTAAAATATACATCCATCGTATCCAGCGTTTACTGGAGCTCCAAATTACCTGCAATTTATTCTGTTGAGTTGATTAAGATATCAGACCAGATGCTATGATCAATAAGGTTAACTGGATGAATTAGGTCCTCCAGATTCGACCGGGATGACTCAGTTGGCAGAGCATGGCAGCTTCAGCCAAAATATCCCAGGTTCGAGCCCTGGCCCGAACAGGATTTCGTCCAGTTGGAAAATTTCAATCATATAACTAAAGTACCGTAATTTCCGGCGTATAATCCGCAGACGAAACAATCATGTTTGGACTCAGAACATTTATTTTATAGAGTGTTACTTCCCAGATCGCTGTAAATATTTGCCTTGAATTATTGAATAAAATTTCTGGGTTGAAACCGAATTGTTTGATCCGCGGATTATACGCCGGAAATTACGGTATACTTCTGTATTAAATTTCTTCTTCTGTGTGTTTCGTTTTCCTAATTCCTAACCCTTTTCTAGAAAATCTTTTTTTACTTAAAGATAAATTTCAATTTTTCAGATTAAATTTATTTTAATAAACAATATTTATATATTTCATGAACATCAGAATCTAGAAAATGTTGACAGAACAATTTTAATGAATATGAAATTTGATAGAATTCATACTGACTTTATTTCCCTCGAGGCTGGAGAAATGATTTATTCATAATGTTATATTTTTACTTTTGAAATGAAATTTCAGAACGCCCTGAGTATAAAATTGTCATGTTGACAGACTTTCCAAGACAGAAAGAAATCAGAATTCGCGCATAGTAATCTAAAGTTATAAGTAAAATTTCATGTTTTCCATAAAAAAAAGTTTCGATTTATTAAATTTATTAGATTTCCATTTATTGTACAACAATGTTACTTGTCTCCGGTAATATTAAATTCTGCACAGTTGTGTATGAAAGTATTTTTTTTTCATTATAGGAAACAGCATGTTTTATTTTATGATTTATACAATTTGTTATTAGAAAATATATTATTGAATTGGATTAGTGAACAATAGATGGCATACAATGAGCTTAGCTGGTGATCGGTCACCCCAAGTCTCCTGAATATAAGGTAGAAGTATATCACATCTTAGGGAGCTAGAAACTAAACCTAGCATTAGTACTTTTATGTTTTACGATTAAAAATGACGGCAGCAGAGAGTGGTCGACAGCATTGTCAAACGCATTCCATCAGTGGTTAAACTGATCACGAATAGAGTAGAGAGGTAGGACAGGAACAAAATATTCAAAAGGGCTGCGCGAACAACTAGCCCAAAAATAGGAAGGCAGGACTACACTGGGAGGCTGGGTTGTCAGAAAGGGGTAATATTAGATAACTATTAACTGATTAACACATTGACGTTTTTATGAAATCAGGGTATTAAAAATATAGAGATAACCCCTCTTAAAGTCTTTCGTGTAAAGACAGACAGCGCCCACCCTAGGGACCAGCTTTTGGCTAATGGCCAGGACGAACCCCTAAGCCTAGGGAGGGAAAGTATTTCGTGTACCTAGTCTTTCAAATCGCCTAGTGATGCATACACCGACTTGCTTTGTATGTCATAAATTCTGTTGTCACATCTAGAAAAAAGTTCGCCAAGTATCACATTAGCTGTTTTTTGATGAGTGGGAGAGTCATTGAAAGTTCCGGGGAAAATTCCGGTTCCATTCTCAGTACTGCCAATATTTCTACAGTGTTGCTAGTTCGTTATCTTTTTTATTAAGTTTTTTTTATTGCCACTACTAATCCTCGTCAGATTATCTTGAGGGAAGAGCATTTCCCCCGCGTCAGAAGTCATGCCTGAATTCAGAACACACCCAACAAAAAGATACACTGGAACACCGCTCGTGAATACTAGGCCTACGTGCTGACACAAAAATGGGGGCTGTCGTAGGTGCTTTTTTCAGCATTTGTACGGTTCCTTGAATTTGAACACCAATAATTTCTAAAAGTTTTCTACGTCTTTTTTCCGAGATAAAATAAGTCAAAGTAAACTTACAAAATACTGCTGTCTAGATTCGGGGGACCGTACAAACGCTTAAAAATTCCACCTACAACAGTCGCCATTTTTGTGTCAGAGCGTAGGCCTAGTATCAGGGGACGGTGACCGACAGTGTTGGCAGACAGTCAAAAATCAATTTCCCCAAAAGTTTTGAAAATTTCCCCAAATCAGTGTTTTTTTCTGCAAAAGTCCCCAACTCAGTTTCTACTTAAAAAAGTACATTTACCGTAATTTCCGGCGTATAATCCGCAGCTCAAAGAGTCGTTTTTCGACCCAGAAATATTATTTTATAAAATGTAACTTAAAAGATCGCTGTAAATATTTAACTACAATTATTGAATAAAATTTCTGGGTCGAAAAACGACTCTTTGAGCTGCGGATTATACGCCGGAAATTACGGTAATTTACCACTTTAAAAAATATTTATATTATTTAATCTAAAAAAAATTTCCCCAAACTAAGACTTTTTTCGTAAAACTCTCCATTTGCAAGGGGAAAAAAGAGAGAGAGAGATAAAAGAAAAAGGAAATTAACGAACTTGCGAATCGACTTTTTTGTTGTGACCGTTTACTTCCTTTAAGAATGTAACACAAATTACGAAAACTCTAAATAGGTATTAGAATTATTTAAATAATAAACGTAATAAATTATAACGTAAAACAGATATAAAATGTAAACGAAGAGCACGAAGATAATGAATTGATAAGTAATAAATTTATATTCCGGTGCCAGATGACTAAAATTAAACTTTAACGTAGAAACCTGAAACAACGCAAAAATTCCCCAACTTTTCTCCCAAAATGTTAACATTCCCGAATGATTTCCCCACCAATACCTTGTCCTCAAAAAAGTCCACTAAAGTTTCAAAATTCCCCAAAATGAAGACAAAATCCCCAACCTGGGTACATTGGTCACCGACACTAAAACTAACACAGTGATCAAGAATAACGCATGCATCCACAAGAGCATTTACAAGGGTACAGTGCTTTGGCTGCTGTCAATTGGCAATAATTGATTTTATTAATTAAAATATTATAAATTATGTGGTATTTAAATATTTTATGTAACTTAGTCCGACATTTTACTGTTTGGCGTGAAAAACGCATGAAAGGCTAAGCTCGAAAATTTATCGCAAGCATTTTAACAATAACTTAGTAAAAATCAATATTTGTTATGTTGATATTCAATGTTGCGTTAATATTGCATTAATAGGATATACGTCCAATGACATTATTATACTGTTAAAATAATAGATCTACATTGATAATATTTACAATAGATACCCCTATTACAGATATCTTTGCTTTACATTCAAAATATTTGCATTGAAGCACTAATATTGCATTAAAATAAGATTTATATTGAAAATATTGCCAATGAAATTTCCACTTATTTCTTACCAATATTACTGTAACTATAGCAAAACGATGTTGTTAAAATGTTTTGGCAATATTTTATACCAATATTTAAAAAATAGTCAATATTTAGGCAATATTGTTTGACAACAATGATAATTTGGAAAATTCATTGAATTACTTATGATAGTAGGCTATCTGTTGTATGTGATTTTGAAAAAAAAAAATTAATGAAAAAGATAATTTAATCTGTCATTTTTTTTCTTATGTAGCTTATCCAAACCACTAGTTTAAATCTATATATAATCACTTAAATGAATTAGAATCATATACTAAAAAAAATTGTCACAAAAAAATTAATGAATATGAATGAAGTTTGATAGAACTGAATCTAACTTTATGTAACTTGAGATTGGAGAAATGATTTATTCATGATGTTGTATATTTATTTTTGAAATAAAATTTCAGAATGTCCTAAGCATATAAATTTCTTATCGACAGATTTTGCATTTGAGAAATAAATCAGAAATCACACGTAAAAAATTAAACTATGGTTAACGTTTCATGTTTTCAAAGATAAAACATTATTATACAAAATATTAGTAACATACCTACAATTGTTGTATTGTCGCCGAACATTGTTCTAATATTGTATTCATCAAAAATGTTGTCAATAGTATGCCAATATTGATTAAAAGTTGTCTTTGCTTTGGGAATATTTGCAGTAAATAGCCACTCTTACAGTACTATTGGTTTTACATTAGAAATATTGTACAATTACAGTGAAAAGCCAATATTGCAAAAACATAGCTTTACACTGGAAATATTGGTAATGAAATGTCGAAACATTTCTTGTCATTATTTGTGCAACACTGTTAAAATGATATCACCCCCAATGCTAGCGAAGATATAGCCATAACTGCTAACTTTCTACTGCTAAATTTTAATAATATTTTTTAGCTTATTTAATCGCCGATATATGTGATTAAATAAGACAAAAAATGCTATTACATTTTAGTGTTAGCAAAAATGCGTGTAAGTTAGTAGCTATGATATAGCCATTATATAGATCTAATTGGCCGACATTGTTTTGAGACAAGTGCAATTTGGAAAATTCATTGAGATAACGTATAATAGTAGAAATTTTGATGTATGCATTAAAAAAATTAAACACAAAAAGGTAATTTATCTTTCAAAATTTAACCTTTAGACGAGTATAAAGAAGTAGTTTTAATATACTGATAATCACTGAAATGAATAAAAATTAGAAACTGAGGAATTTTGTAAAACTCTTCTAATGAATATAAAATTTGATAGGATTGAATCTGACTATATTGCTTTTGAATCTGGAGAAATGATTTATGTACTTTTGAAGATTCATTGAAATAATGCATGACAGTTGGAATTTTGATGTATGTATTTAAAAATATATATATAACACAAAAAGAAAATTTATCAAAATTTTCTCCTTAGACGAGTATAGAGAACTAGTTTTAATAGTCTTATAATTACTAAAATGAATAAAAATTACAAACTGAGAAATTTTGTAAAACTCTTCTAATTAATATAAATTTTGATAGGTTTGAATCTGACTATATTGCTTTTGAATCTGGATACATGATTTGTGTTATTTGAAAAATTCATTGAAATAACGCATGACAGTAGGAATTTCGATGTATGCATTTAAAAATATATACAGGGTGTAACTGAAATGCTTCAACAAACTTTGAGGGATGATAGTACTCATGAAGACGAACAAAAAATGCAATGGAACATGGGGCCGCAAATGACGTTTAACCCCTTCAGGGGTAGTGGTATGTTTATGAAAGCGCTTAATTTTAATTCCAAAACGCCATAATAGCACCAGAATTTTGCTAAAATCTTTTCCATTTAATATGTATGTGAAATATAGCCTTTTTCTTATTTACAAACAAATTTTTTTATAAATTCCGGTGCCAGTCATTTATTTCAACATTTTAGTACTAAAAGTAGTTTGCCCCTAAAAGGCTTAAAGGATAAAAATAGAGAAAATGCGTCTGAAAATGGACTGGCACCGGAATTTACAAAAAAAATTGTTTGTAAATATGAAAAAGGCTATATACCACTGTCCCTGAAAGGGTTAAATGTCATTTGCGACCCCGTGTTCTATTGCATTTTTTGTTCATCTTCATGAGTACTATCATCCCTCAAAGTTTGTTGAAGCATTTCAGTTACACCCTGTATATAACTAAAAAAGAAAATTTATCAGAATTTTCTCTTTAGATGAGTATAAAGAACTAGTTTTAATATACTGATAATCACTGAAATAAATAAAAATTAGAAAATGAGAAATTTTGCAAAACTCTTTTAATGAATGTAAAATTTGATAGGATTGAATCTGACTATATTTCTTTTGAATTTGGAGAAATGATTTGTGTTATTTGAAAAATGCATTTAAATTATAGATTTTGATGTTTCCATTCGAAAAAAAATTTAACACAAACAGAAAATTTATCAAAATTTTCCCTTTGGACAAATATAAAGAACTAGTTTAAAAAAAATGATAATCACTGAAATGAATAAAAATTAGAAACTGAGAAATTTTGTAAAACTCTTCTAATGAATGTAAAATTTGATAGGATTGAATCTAACTATATTTCTTTTGAAGCTGGAGAAATGATTTATTCATAATGTTACTTTTTTACTCTTGAACTGAAATTTCAGAACGCCCTTTAGCATATAAATAATATTTTGACAGATTTCACTATCTCAAAAAAAAGTCTGAATTTGGCAGCAGAAAATTTAATTCATGTGTAAGATTTCTTGTCTCCAGTCAAAACACTTCAATATACTAGAAATCGAAATATTTGTAAAACTTATAAAACTACAACTTTTGTAATTTATCGATGCCTGATTTATTTTGTATGTGATTCTCCAAAATATCGTTTCTAAATAAATTAATCAAACAAATGTTTATCCACATAACTTAGGTAAAGAATTAACTTTAATATATTAATAAATAATCACTCAAATAAATTAAGCGAACTTACTGTTATACAAACATATAATAAAGGGCTGTAATTAATCCCAAAATAAATTGTTTCTAATACTGTGGTAGTGATACATTTTTTTTTCTAAACAAGAACAATAACAACAATTTACAAGAAACTTTGCTCAAAACAATATCAGAGGAAATAATTACTTCTTTATTAACCCAACATTACAAGAATTTTTCTTTTGGAATAGGTTTTTTATATTGATATTTAGGGTTAGAAACCTCAAATTTCAAAGAGTAATTCTTCTCCTTAAAAACAAACCTGGTTACAAATATGGGTACTTTTATGTTAGCTGGGAGTCAGTGATCGCCATAATCTTTTGAATCTCGCTAACCCTCTATTTCTCGTCAATCTTTTATAATATTAACTAATAAGAAATAGCCAATAATTTAACATTGCAATATAATATGTTAAAAAAAACTTACTTAAAAATAACTAAAATATAATCATGATAAAATACATAAACACAAACATATCAATACAAATAACAAAATCTAACCTAACCGGGTCTGTTAATGATTTGGCTTAGTAAATAACAAAAGTTTTAAAATAAGACATAGCATAAACTAGAAAATTTTTATTTCATAATGAAAACATCGTATCTAATTTTATATATACAATAATATAAACTTACGTTATATAAGGGAAAGGGTTGCAATTCAAATCATGCCACCTGAAACAAGATTTGGCGAGTTATCACTGGCGTCGAACTAACATAAAAGTACCCAAAACTGTATTTACTTTTGCGCTAAATTTCGCTCGTTAAAAAAGGCAAATTGGGTATGGACCCAATTACAGAGCCTAACCTTCCTATTCTCGGCTATTTTCTAACTATACATGTAAAAAATCTTACTATATGAAACGATTAAGGAGGAGAAGGAGACATGTAAAAGTAGATCACACAGTTCCTATGACGATCAAAATTGGAGGGAACCTATTAGCAGTGCAATACAGCTAGAAACCTCTGAAACAGGACCGATCATGTTAGGAAAGGATATATACAGTAAAATCTCGTTATAACGAATTTCTGGAGACCACCGATTAAGTTCGTTATAAAAAAAAATCATTAATGTGAAATTCGAATATAGCGGTAAACATAAAAGTAAATAATAAATACCCAGTATATTACTACTATTATGAACTTACGAGATAAAAATAAGGTAAATTTTAATTCAATAAGTTTCAAGATTTTAATCATGACAATTACAATGCATTATAATTTATCTTACATACCTGAAGGATTAAAAAATCTCACTAACATCAGCCGTTAATGTAACTTTATTTCTTTACAAAAAAATCAGATTTCTTTTTTCACTGACGTTGACAATCCATTTTTCAAAATAAATTATTAAAATAATTTCGAATTTTTTTTTGCCAGGAAAATTTCTCTTTAAGAGTTTCAATATTCTATAGAGCCCCTTTTGATTGTACAGCACAATCTTTTGTATACTTGATGGAAAATCATAACATCAGCTTCATTTTCACTGTCGTCTGCTTCCCTTTCATTGAGTTTCCGACGAAAGTTTTTTTCCAAATTCTAGAATTTCAATAGAGGTATTTATTTCTTGTCAAATCAGTATTTGTAAAACTGAAAGGACTATTCCTTTTAAGCCTTCAATAAATTCGTTAATTTTGAAAATTTTGTTAATATGAAATTTGTTAAAGTGAATATTTTTATAATGTGAAAGAATAGGACGTTTTTTAACAATGCCAAAAATATTCGTTAAACTGACATTCGTTGTAACGCGATTCTACTGTATTCCTATTTCGTAATGAAGAAAAAATTGGAATTGCGGACCGCTGTTGCATCAGACTAAAGAGGTATCCGATCTAAAGTACTTAGGTGTAAAATTTTCTGGTACCATTAACACTGTTCTCAAATACAAAGAGGCTACTCCAAGAGACATTTTTTAATTCATATTTGTTCGGAAAAGCATGGAATGGGCACAGTGGCGTAGCCAGGAAGGAGGTCAAAACGCTCTGGATACCAGTAAAATTGTTAAGGTTTCCTCGCTTTCATTATTGCAGAAAGTTCTCTGATTACATAACGCAAAGAAAACTCTACAAAATTAGTAGTATCAAGAACATATGGACCCCCACCCTGGCTACGCCACTGAATGGGCAGGTGTTGTTATTCAGAAAGTATGTAATCGGAACACGGTTTCCATTTTATCGTAAAGCTAGAAGATTTTTCAAAAATCACTTTTAAACTCGGAGTTTTGAATCGAATTCCCGATACCCCACCTCAAGAAACGGGAAAAACTTGTTGTGACATGAAACGAATCTCTTATAACTCGATAAGTAATTTATTTATCAAAAAATGGTAACCTTATTTCGATTCCAAATCGGTTCATTAGTGAAGTCTGATAATTTTATGCGTTTACGTTTAAAAATGAGTCAGAAAATGTGTCAGAAAGTTTCGCGTTGTTGAGCCGGTCATTTGAGAACCACTTTAACGAAATTTCGTAGCGTTAAATAGAGGTGCAACCATTGCCAGCTCGTGACTTTCTAATTTTAGGGCACTAAATGCATGCTTGAAACACATATTATTTTCAAACCAATATTTTTTTACAAGAAATCTTTTACTTATTTAATGGCAGAACTTTCTGACAATAAATAAAACAAAGTATTCATTTTTAGGTACGTTCGTAAATATATAAATACGTAGCGCCTATTGTCGTCGTCTGGTCTGTCTGTCCGTCCGTCCGCATATAACAACGCAAAAACTACCCAACCAAATGGTTTGAAATTTAAGATATATTATCTTTGCAGAATTTTTTCGAATCATTTCAAATTTTATGAAAATCGAATCGAAACTTTAGGAGATATTAAAAAAAATATTTATTAAGAAATTTGATTTTTTTTTTAGAAATTGGTTCTTTCTTGTTATAGGAGCGTCCGAGGTTTAACCCTTTCCGGCACAGTGGTCCCACTCCAGGCACACCTAATTTTGATTCCAAACTTGCATGCGGCACCAAGAATATTTTAATAAAATTTTGTTTCTATAATGAAAGCTTAAAATAAGGAGTTCGTATTTTCTGAAAAAGTCGTTTGTAAATTCCGGTGTCAATCAGCAATTTCTCACTTTAAGACCAGACTTTGTCTGTACCGGAAAGGGTTAATAGTCAAGCGACCGAGATACTTATTTTATGACAGAAATTAATCTGCAGACGATATAATTCATTTCACAGAATTAAAAATTATCAAGATCTGAATATTTATATAACTAGCTGTAGTACGAACGCACCTCATTAGTCACGTCTGACTACAATTTACAACTTGTTAATAGTAGTGGTAAGAAAAGAATAAATTTACTAGCCATGCATTTAGTTCCCCTAAAAAAGCAAGTAACGAGCCACCGATGGGTGCAACGTTCTTTGGCAACTGCTTGTATACAACTGTGTATATCTTTTTCATTCAAAAATCACTTTTAAACTCGGAGTCTTTTATAGTTTCCCTATCGTACCTATCCTTTATGTTTTAAGTATGTAAAATATTTTTGGTACCCATAATGACTTTTTCATCCTTTTTATTTAAATTCATAAAATGTAGCGTTGATCCCTTGACCCTCTTTACATAGATACAACAATACTGGCTATTACCATTATCATAATGGCATTCATTTAAGAATTTATATTTTCGTATTTATTCAAAACAATTATGTATCTGGAAAGCGTAATCAATATCACATTTAGTCATTTAATTGATATTTTTATTAATTGTTGCTTGTTGTTTGTTAATTATAGAAAGACTAATTAAATAGAAACATACAGAATGTCAAATTAATTACATTTTAATTGCAGTTCAGTCAATTGCATTTTCTTATTTTTTAATTTAATATTTCTAGAAAAATATGAGGAATATATTTAACTGGATTCTTTATTATTATTATTTTAGTTTCCATTTAGTTAATGGACTTACGCTGTTTGCTATTTTTCGTGAACACTTTATTTTTTATTAAAATTATTTTAATTAATTGTTTTATTATATTAATTTTTATAATTATGTTTTTAATAAATAAATGTGTGTTTTGTTATCAATATTTATTTTTTCTTTTAAATTAAAGAGTAATTTGCTGATAACCCAAAGAGTTTTTGAAAATATTCATATAAATTTGTTACACAACGATTTTCGAATATCTCATTAATTTCGCGTTTTTGTTACTGAAATGTACACTTTAAAAGCGTAACTAATTTTTAAATGCATTTCGATTAATTGGACTTTAACAATTCATTTTTAACTGGAATTGCCTTGCAAGTAATATGCAAATATATACTACGGAATTGTTTGTTATTATTTTACGTTTCAATGCATTTAATTTTTTTTTTAGAAAAATAATTTCATTTTCGCGATTTATTTTTTTCAACTGATTAAAATATTTATTTTTAAATAACAGAATATTTAAACTTTGTTGATGAAAATCGCAACGCTTGATTATTACTTCTCTTGATAATTTTACGCTTGATAATGATTACGCTTGATAATTTTTTATTATCTTCTCTAAGTTGGAGGAACATTTTAGAATATAAAAGAAGAAGAAAATAATCAAATTATAATGGATATTTGTCAATTTATTGTGTTTTAGAAAGCTGTTTTATGAATAAAATACAATGGCTAATAAGGCAGTTAATTGCAAGGGATAATTTAAATTATTGTCTGTCTATAACTGATAATTTTTAAACGGACAGACAAATCCGCAGCACTTCTTAATAAGAATAACTTACCTTGTTGTGATCAAAATTATTAAAAAATAAACTATTACGTGAGAAAAATATCATTCCCCGATACTAACCAGGAAACCCCGCCATAGTGTAATAATGAAAAAAATCTAACTAAGCAGCAATCGAAAGAGCATAGTGAAATATGTTTTTTAGTACATAAATCATTTGGCCTGGTCTCCTCGTTATAAAGTCTTAAAGTTTGCTAATTTATTTGTTTAATTTAAGGAGAAAAGTCGTGGTTCTGATTCAGAAATTTTAACGATGAGATTAATATAAAATACAACACATATTTAGATATAGTAATATAAAAATGAAAGAAGACCGCAAAATAATGCTATTGACAAATATGGTACTGAACCAAAAAAATATTGGAGCATAGACAATAGTGACACCAAGAACATTTCAGGAACTTAATTCTAGTGCAATTATTACAATGGTCCACTTCGTGCGAAAAACCAAAATTGCAAGGGCGTTTCAAATGGAGGCGGCCCAGTTTGCATTAACCCAGAATTGTCAAAAGGACACCAATCATGTCGGAGTATTGCTTCGCACTAAACTGGAAATGAACGAGTGGAGTTTGATGATATTGTTACGTTGAAGCTGTAACGACTCCTCCTTCCATCGTACTAAATCAATAAATTAGCAAATTTTAAGACTTTATATCTGGATAACGGGGGGACTAGCACTAATGATTTATGCGTCAAAAACACGATTCACTATGCTCTTTCGATTGTTGATTACTTAGATTTTTTTATTATTACACTAACGGCGTGGCTTCCTGGTAAGGACTTACTTTTAACATTGGAAAAACTATTGGATCATTTCATACAAAAGGAACAAAAATTTTAAAAAAGTCGTGGCCACATAGTAACCGATTTTAATAAAATTTGGTACACAGATTCAATTCATATTTAAATAGAGCTATTCAAAATATATTGACAAAAAATAAAATATTTTGACAGTTCTGGACATTTAAAAAACTTGTGACATAGAATGGCATGTATGGAATCGTTCAAAGTTGAAAGTTTAAAGTTTCGTACCTTGAAAACTATTTTACATAAATTAAAATTTTTCATAATATTGTAACCCGTGGAAAATTATTATCATATTTATTTTGTAATAATAATTTGGTGACACCATGGTTAACCATTAATTGGTTGTAAAAATTGAAATTATACCAATTTTGAGAAAATTAAAAGCGTTATAAAAATCAAAGGACTTTAAAGCATATGTGAAATTGATGTCTGGTGTAGTGTTACATATGAAAGCCGAATTTCTCAAATTTGGAAGTTTTTATTTATTTTCTTCATCTTCAAAATAGCTTAGAAACTTTTTAAAAAAATTACAAAAGCACAATTTTTCCTCTTAAGTATGCTTAAAAAATCAAATGAAGGAAAAATCCGACATTAACAATATTGCATAGGCGTACAGATGAATAAGCCCATTATATTCTTAACAAAATTCAAGATTGCATTTTGATTCCTACCATAATAGAAATGGGTTCAAAAAGGTAATATTTTTTACGTTCTATGGACTATTTCATTTCCCATTTGTGCGCCTTTTCTACCATCTTGCAAAAAAATGTAGTGCTGCCATCTATATTGATTTACGATAACTATATATTTGTTTGTTCAACCAATACCCCGTTCAAGTCAATCATTTATTCTACTCAAATTAAAAATATTCTTGAGGAAAAATAAACTGATGGCAAGGATGAAAATTTCTATATTTAAAATGTACACTTTTATCTATAAAGTCAAATATTTTTAATTTGAAGATCTTTCCTTCAAGTTCAAACAGGTAATAGAAATATTGCATTTTCCCCTCAAAATTTTTCATTATTTATTTTTTTTCTCATTATGTAATAAAAGGACAATTACTAAATTACTTCAATCTGTTACTTACTATTCATTCTTAATTATAAATATTTTTTTATATAGTCTTTCTACTCCTAAGTCTAATAAAGAAAATTGAAATTTCAAGCATGTAGCAAAACCTCGATCTTATATCAACTTTTATTATAAGTTTTAATACTCAAATAAACAATCCTGAAATCTATTATTTTACATTTACTCAAAAATAAATATGATCTACTTATATGCTGATTTTCATTAAAATCTATGACATGTCAGCCACAGCTGATTCGCTCATTTAGTATAGAATGACCCTATTGGGTCTTACTTAGAAAATAATTACAGGGGAGAGTAAAGTAAAACCGGTTACCCTGTTTTCTCGCTAATGAGTACTGCCCTGCAGGGCCTGATTACCAACGGGGCACACTTACACCAGTAAATAATAACAGAATTTTTTCATTTATTCATGGCAGTAATTTTGCATGAAAATAAGACGAATTTTACATTTAATAAGACGAGAATGTCTATTAAATTTTACTGGTGGAAGTGTGCCCCGTCGGTAATCAGGGCCTGCTGCCCTGTAGACAGAACCTGTCTAAACTGAACTATATCTTAAACTCTTCGCGACAAGCGTCCTTTACAGAATTTTTAATCTTTTACCACCGGTTTTTCAAAACAGAAATTTTCGCCTAATTGAATCGCAGAAATGCTAGGATTACATAAGGCAAAGCTTACAATAAAAAATAAGTGGTGGGAATAATCAAGGATTCTGAGCGGAATCCTTCGCCCCCCCCATCTTGTTTAACCATAATACAAAATTTGGCTCCATTCTTGCAATTAGATCGCGCTACAGAGCAGGCTGATTACTGTCACTTTAATTATGGCCATCCTGTCTATAAAGACAATCAAATAATGCTAATATCAGCAGTATATAAAACATCTAACCCTTTGATTAATCATATACAATATATTTTATATTTCTTATCTGCTCTTTCTATATTGATGTTTCGATAATGTGACGATATACGACGGTCAAGAAATTATATTTTGTGACATGTGTTGGATTATAATTTCAGCTTTTGGAAATTTAAAAGTGCGCTTTAGAGATTATTCATTCAATCTATTATATTTATGGACAAAGTTGCCTTGAACACATTGTAAGCGAGTCTCCTGATAGCGGATATAATGGAATAGAATTGTAATTTATACTAACAAGTCGATGAAATATTAATCACATCTAAGCAGGCCCTGATTACCGACGGGGCACACTTCCACCAGTAAAATTTAATAGACATTTTCGTCTTATTAAATGTAAAATTCGTCTTATTTTCATGCAAAATTACTGCCATGAATAAATGAAAAAATTCTGTTATTATTTACTGGTGTAAGTGTGCCCCGTTGGTAATCAGGCCCTGCTTCTAAGGGATCCTGGGGACTCCAGGAACATGAATGGTTTCTGTTAAAAATATGTTCCATTTTTATAGATTTTATTTTACATAATTGTGAATAGAAGTAGGTGTACATATCTATATTATTGTTTAGTATATATATACGTATGAATTAATGTATTTTTATGTATGCCTATCTATCACTTTATAAAAGAATGATAATATCAGAAGTATATGAATCCGTTATTCCTTTGATTAATCTTACACACAATCATATATATCATTTATGTTGTCAACATCCATTTTTAATGAATTTACGAAACACGCAACGATTGAGGTATCATTCGAAAGGTTTTTGAAGCGGCCTCTGACATAGCACACTCAAATTTTGTTAAAACATTTTTTTGATTAAAATTTGCAGTTAATTAAAAATTAAATTGGCATTGTTTTCATAATTGAAATGAAATGATTTCTTCAAATTAGTGTTGTCACAAATATAAAATACCGCATTATACAGAGTTCGTACGGGTACCGTTACTTTTCCAGGTGACATACCAGTATATTTTTCTAAAAAAATACATCAAGTTCAAACGTACAAAATTTAATCTTATTTAAGAAGAGATTATCTATAAGAAAATACTGGTACCGAATAATTTCCTGGTCTTAAAATTCCAGGACCCGTTCGAACCCTGTTATAGGATGCTCAACAATGATTATAAAATAATAATAGTAATAATAAGTACAAAAAAGATAAAGTGTGATCATTCCACAAAAGTTTATTATATATTTATGATTAAAAAGCAAAATTGAAATTGAAATGTTTAAAAAAAAAATCACCATCGATCGATCGCAGCTAAAAAAATATTAGATACTAGAAGATTGGAATTTGGCATGATGCTTACTTTTAAGATATAAATACTCACTTAAAACTGTTTCTGAAAATTTCTAAATTTGTTATGAAAAATGGAATGAGCAAAAAACCTTTAAAATATATTCTAAATTACCATTAATTTGAAAATAATTTTAGCTCTTCTTATTCATTTAAGTCTAATGTTTACCTACTGCAGTATAAGAATGAAGGTTACTCAAAATGTGGCTTAATTAGTAATTTTTGAATTATCTGTGGCAGTAAAATTTCCTCACATAAAAATAGGCCCACTTGGCATTTTTGATCAATTACGCGAGCAAAGCCGCGGTTTTTGCTAGTTTACAATGTTTTTAGAACGCGTTTAGCTCATTTCCCCCTTTTAAATTTCGAATTTTTTAGTAACTATTCTTAGAGACCTTACTGCGATTTATTATAATTTCTTATTATTTTATTATTTTATTTTATTATTATTATTTTATTATTTCTTATTATTTCTTATTATAATTTCTTATTATAATTTATTATACTGCGATAAATTATAAATTATATTTTATATGTAACTACCAGACTTGCCAAGTCTCCGGCTTTTTGCACACCAGTATTATCTTAGAGAAAATTTTGATCTTTTAAATCGCAGAATGCTCCGATTTCATAAAACAACATTTTCTGCACTAAAATACTGGTGTCCGAAAAGCCGGAGACTTGGCAACTCTGAACTACCATGCCAAATTTAAAATTTCTAGCCCCTTTAGTACTACAAAAATTTCAATTTTAGTATATTTTTCGCTACTACACCCTTTGGAATAGTGACACTGACATAAAATATATCCTATGTTAGATCAGGGACTGTCACCATCAATTTACCAACATTACGTTTGAAATCGGTTCGGTAGTTCCGAAGATTCAATAGAAATTGTAATTTAGAATGTTTTTTAAAACGCTTTTCACAGATTTTTCTCCCTTTTAATTTTCGATTTTTTTAGAATTTGTTCTTGTACAGCATTTAGATCTTATAAGTAAGTACCATGCCAAATGTCAAGTTTCTAGCTCCCTCAGTATAACAAAAATCGCAATTTTAGAACGTTTTTCGCCCTTGCACCCCTTGAAAGTAGTGGCCCCAACTTGAAATATAGCCTATGTTGTAGCAGGAACAGTCACCTTCGATTTGCCACCATCACTTTTGAAATCGTTTCGGTAGTTCCAGAGATTCAATAGAAATGGTAATTTAGAATGTTTTTAGAACGCTTTTCGCTCATTCCAACCTTTTAAATTTCAAATTTGTTTTTAAATTTGTTCTTAGAAAGCATTTACATCATATAGGTAACTACCATGCCAAATTTAAAATTTCTGGCTCCTTCAGTATCGCAAAAATCGCAATTTTAGAACGGTTTTCGCTCCTGGAGGTAGTGGTACCGACATAATATATAGCCTATGTTACAGCAGGACCTTGTACCATAAATTTAGCCCCATCACTTTTGAAAACGGTTCTGTAGTTGCAGAGAAATTGTATTTAAAAATGTTTTTAGAACTTTTTTCGCAGATTTCACCTTTCTAAATTTCGATATTTTTTAGAATTTATTCTTGAACATCTATTACATCTTATAAGTAACTATCATGCCAAATTTCGCGTTTTTAGCTCATTCAGTGTTAAAAAAATGGCAATTTTAGAACTTTTTTCGCTCTTGCACCCCAATTGGGGGTAGTGGCACCAACATAAATTATAGCCTATGTTGGAGCAGGGATTGTCACCCTCAATTTGTAACCATAATTTTTGAAAACGGTTCTGTAATTCCAGAGATTCTATAGAAAGTGTAATTTAGAATGTTTTTAGAACGCTTTTCGAACATCTCACCCTTTTAATTTTCGAATATTTTTCGCATTTGGTCTTAGAGGGCATTTACATCTTATAAGTAACTACCATGCAAAATTTCATGTTTCTAGCTCCTTCAGTATAAAAAATCGAAATTTTAGAACTTTTTCGCTCTTGTACTCCCTGGGGGTAGTGGCACCGACATAAAATATAACCTATGTTGGAGCAGGGATTGTCACCCTCTATTTGTAACCATAATTTTTTAAAACGGTTCTGTAGTTCCAGAGATTCCACAGAAAGTGTAATTTAGAATGTTTTTAGAACGCTTTTCGAACATCTCACCCTTTTAATTTTCGAATATTTTTCGCATTTGTTCTTAGAGGGCATTTACATCTTATAAGTAACTACCATGCCAAATTTCATGTTTCTAGCTCCTTCAGTATAAAAAATCGAAATTTTAGAACTTTTTCGCTCTTGTACTCCCTGGGGGTAGTGGCACCGACATAAAATATAACCTATGTTGGAGCAGGGATTGTCACACTCTATTTGTAACAATAATTTTTTAAAATGGTTCTGTAGTTCCAGAGATTCCATAGAAAGTGTAATTTAGAATGTTTTTAGAACGCTTTTCGAACATCTCACCCTTTTGATTTTCGAATTTTTTTCGCATTTGTTCTTAGAGAGCATTTTCATCTTATAAGTAACTACCATGCCAAATTTCATGTTTCTAGCTCCTTCAGTATAAAAAAATCGAAATTTTAGAACTTTTTCGTTCTTGTACCCCCCCCCCCCCTCTGGGGATAGTGGCCCGACATAAAATACAGCCTATGTTGGAGCATGGATTGTTACCATCAATTTGCAACCATCACTTTTGAAATCGGTTCCGTAGTTCCAGAGATTACCCCCTACAAACAAACAAACAAACAAACAAACGTTACTTCTTTATAATATTAGTATAGATTGCTGAAAAATGTCAGATTGCACTGCGGAATACTCGTACGGATCCACTGGTATTTTATATTCCTTATCTACTCTTTCTCGATTGCTGTTAGATAATGTGATTATGAACGACTGTACAGTGATTAATGTCGAATTATAATTTCAGATAAGGTCATTTTAGAAGCACTTAACAATTATTCACTCTAGCTATTCTATTTAAGGACAGCATAGCTCGAATACCTTATGGGAGAGTTTTGGTTTAGCGTATAATAGGGAATATGTTTACTTAATTTCTAGTAACAAGTCGATAAAATATTAATCATTCATGAGAGATGGATGTTTCTTAATCTTCTTTAAATATCAAGGGTAATCTAACTTCGTTTAACCTAAATTCTAGCATTAATGGCAGAGATAAATTTTGTAAGGGAAATCAGAAATATTGATTAATATTTGGTTCTGTATTTAGTCCTTTAATCTTAATTTTAAATATATATCCTTTAAAAGTTAATTAGAAAATACGGATATTTGTTTTACACTCATTTATAATGAATACCTTAAAATAAGTTTCATAAAAACATAGTTATACATAAATACAATAAGGCTTCCTAAGACTGATTCACAAATTATCGGGAAAAAATTTCTTTAGACAAGTTTTTGCCTTCAAATATATCTTTTTTTTTTCTGGGACGGATTTTTAGACAGGATTCCGTTATAGACATATGTCTTTTTCGCAGCTAAGATCGTAAAAAAGTAAAAAAAAATATCTGTAAGTATTTTATTGCGACAATCAAATATTTGCACAAAATGGTAGATCTAAGTTCTGAATCTGAGGAAAAATGCCTTCGAATTTTGTAAACTCGTCTTGATCGATCTCTCCACATGTTTTCCATAGGGTTTAGATAAGGAATTCTAGGTGTCCATTGCAAAACCTCAATATTTGTCTTTACCATTCCAGTAACCGAATACCGAACTTCGATTTGGATACAGCCCCTAAAATATGCTCATTTTAAAATAATTAATTTCTCTGAAACTAATCGTAGGAATTTCACGAAATTTGGTATCTAGCATAGCTTGAACTGAAGATTTAAAATATCTTGTCCAAATTGGGTCTTGAGATTGAAAAAAAAACAACGTTTGAGATTGTGTTGATGTGTAGAAGGCCCCTAAGAGAAAATTATATACATCATTTAAAAGTAGACTTTATTTCCCAATCGGTTGGTACCAGTAATGTTTTTCTACGATAATTTGTTGCAGGGATAGTTGGGGGTGTTCAGTTTTTTTCCCCACGACTGTACACATATTCATTAATGCATAGCTGCCAATTTTTACGCTTTTTTCCTACATCTAAAATTGGACAGTAAATTTTATCTCATTAAATGGACAAAATCGTGTGACTACATAAGGAACAAATTTCTATTAAATTTTAGTGGTAACAAAAAACCGTAAAAGTTGGCAGCTATGTTTTAATGTAAGTATACCCGTAAGTAAAAATTACTGTATTTCAATTGTATCGCTTTATATACATATCTACATATCTTTACAGTTAAAGATCATGATATAATGCTATTATCATTAATATGTAAATCATCCATCCATTGAATTTGTATTTTATCATACACATTTGAATTCCTCATTTTTTATTTCTTAATACTGCGGCTGTCTTAATGTGATTGTACATTATTGTAATGAAATTACGTTATATATAATGGTATGATTTTAATTTTAGGATAGTTATTTATGATAGTAATGATTTTTATGATAGTCATTTAAGGAGCACTTAAAAATTATTAACTTCATCTATTCTATTTATGACCAGCGTAGCTTGAATACCTTATGCACGAGTCTTCGATTAGCGTATTGGGTTTGCTTTATTTTTAGTAATAAGTCGATGAAATATTAATCATTCATGAGAGATAGATCTTTCTAGATCGATGTTTCTTAAGCTTGTGTAAGCATCAAGATTAATCTAACTTCGATTAACCTAAATTCTAGAATTAACGGCAAAGATAAATTTTGTAAGTGAAGTCAGAAATATTGCTTACTTAAAGCGTTCCGTATTTAATATTAAATTAAAATATAGCCTTGAAAAGTTAATTTTAAAGTACGAATATTTGTTTTACACATTTACAATGAATGTTTTAGAATAAGTTAAATAAAACTGTAGTTTTATATAGGGTTCATTTTCACTAAAAAGTATAAATTAGCAATAAACATATAGAGAGAGGAACTTCGGGCATTATGGTATAGCAGGGTAATATGAAGTCTTGCCAAGTCTCCGGCTTTTTGCACACCAGTATTATCTTAGAGAAAATGTTGTTCTTTTAAATCGCAGAATGTTCCGATTACACAAAACAAAATTTTCTTTACTAAAATACTGGTGTCCAAAAAGCTAGAGACTTGGCAAGTCTGAATATGGAATACCAAGGTTTCTCTTTCGTAAAGTGCTGTTTCCTAGCGTCAATATCATGAACTTCTTAAAACGTTTCGTATTGTCATCTATGGCACATTTTTTAAATTTATTTTCAGTATCCACGGAGAGAGACTATTTTGACTAGACACAATGTTTAGGAATAACTTTATTTTTCTTACAATTTTGAAGGAAATTTAAGTGATTAAGAAATTTCACAAGCTTCCATCTGCGTTTAGAGATTCTGTTAAGTTGAGAAGTAAACATGATATAAAGACAACGCAAAATTACAAAACACAAATGTTAAATGTTAACAAAAAAAAAAAAAAACTAAATAATTCATGAAATAAATTAATAAATACAAAAAGAAGCACGCCTGGTAGCACGTCTTTTGCCCTGATGAAGAAAGACAAATTTCTTTCGACAGGCCAAGCGCAACTTTTAAATTTATGATGTTATCAAGAAGTTTGTTTGCTTTATTTTATCACACCAGTGTGTTAATTATTTTAACGTGACTTCTTTTTGTATTTATTAGTTTACTTTATGTATTAATTAGGGTACTTCTCTATTATCCCGTCGACCACTTTTTATAACAAACAAGAAAGAAAAATCATGCGTCAAGCATAGATTATGTAACACTTTCCAACGCTTCCAATATAATCTTACAAATCATACCGTTTAATAAGCTAAAAGATAACATCTAATTAAACAATTTGGAAAACGCATAAAATATTTAAAAACATAATTTTAGGAATTTCCAACATATACAATATTCGGAAAAATATCCAAATACTTTTATTCAGCCCTGTATGTGATCTATAGATTTGTATATATACTACATAGGATTCTAAATTTTTGTTCAGTTAGGAAACGCGTAGCGCAGTTTAAAATTCTCCGTCAGGAGTTTCTGTCAATAAACGGAAATGTGTTCGCGAACTTTTGTGCTTCCCTGTATAGGATCTACAGAATTTATACACACCACGTAATAGAAAAAAACGAGTTAAAATTAAAATTGCGTTCAGTAGCTTAAAACGCACTTCCAGGAATTATTGTTAACAGACAGTAGATAATTATTTTGTGTGTTCCTGTAAATGAACGATGACTGCTCTACACACAATATTCTGTAGTAAGCCTCTTGTAATGAACCTTAGTGATATATATAAATTTCAATGCGTTTAAAATAGTGAAACATAATTTAAATAAACCGCAGACGATTTTTCTCCATAGACGTAATGTAACGGAATTCTTTTGACTGTCTCTGTAAAGTAACTATAAGTGCTATCGACACCCTATTCCATATTAAGCTTCTTCTAATGCACCTTAGTGATATATATAAATTTCAATGTGTTTGAAATAGTGAAACATTATTTAAATAATCCGCAAATGATTTTTCCCCATAGACCGCAATGTAACGGAATTCTTTTGAATGTCCCTGTAAAAAAACTATAAGTGCTACACACTTCCGTTGAAATAGGGAACATACTATAGATAACGACAATAACATATAAAAATTGCAGAGCGATCCGAGCATATTTACGGGAGTTAGAGCACGGACAGACGGCCAGACGGACAGACGGCAGACGGCCATCCGGCCAGACAAACCGAAGTCATAAACACTTTTCAACTAGGTTGGAAAGTGTTAAAAGCTATCGCCAAACTGTAAAATTAAACGCCAAAAATTCAGTCCCATTTATTTGATCTCAGAAGCATTATACGTGTTTGTTATGTCATCAAGTGGTTTTAATTCGACATTTGCGTGTATTTTGCATTATGTTTTACTGATTTATTAGTTATTTTATTAATTAAAATAACATTATGTCCTTAAATTCTTATATTTTATTTATTTATTTATTTTGATATTCCAATGGGAACCTTCTCCCGTTTATTTGGCGTTTCAGTTTGGCGATAGTCTTATGTTATGAAAAGTGGTCGACGGAATAATAGAGAAGTACCTGATTTAGTTTCCTTTTTTTAACATTTAGCATTTGTGTTTTGTAATTTTTCCTTGTCTTACTAACATGTTTACTTCTCAACTTAACATATTCTCTAAATTCAGACGGAAGCGTGTGAAATTTCTTAATCACAACGTTTGTAAGTTAATTCGTTGGTAAAAATTAAACCATTTTCAAAAAATATTATTTTAGAACTTAATTACAGACTTTTAACTAGTTACTATTGAAAAAGAAATTGTAAAAAAAAAAAAATCTTGAACGTCTGTGAAATGAACATTGATTTTTAGATGTACGGACGTTCACGGATGGGACTCTCGACTTTTGTTTATTAAAAGATAAATATTAAAGTTATTTTGTCAGAAATGATTTAAAGCTTACTTAAAACTTAAATATACAGATGAATCAAAATATTAGGAAATTTGCTACGTTTCTTATTATGTATCTATTTGGGACCGTAAAAAGTACCTTTTTCCTGAGAATGACTAATAAATACAATAACGCCTGAAGACAGAATTACAAGAGATCGGGACAAAATTACGTTTAGACAGGTTTTCGTCTTAAAAAAGATATTTTTGTTGAATTTTTTTCTAGGGTAGGATTCCATTATAAAAATATTTCATTTTCACAGCTTTTACTTTCAATATATGTGCGTGTACATAACTAAATAATTCTTTATGTTAACAAGTACAGAGGTGCCAAGCTCCCACTAATCTTCCTCAATATGGATGTTAATTTGACCCAAGTTAAATACTTTCCGCACCAGAATTTTTTTTTTTTTTTTTTTTTTTTTTTTGGAAATGAATTTAAATAAATTCCACATAGAAACCTGAAATTTTATAACTAGAAATTTATTAAATAAATTTTCTTGTCAAAAACGTTGTTAAACTGGGTCGAATCAATCCACATATTAAGGAAGATAAGTGAGAGCTTGGCATCTCTGCAAGCATATACATGTATGATTGAATGTATTTTGATCTGTATGTCTATCCATCTTTGAATATTGAATCATGTGTCTGTTTGCCTCTATGTTTATCTAATATTTATCTAAATCTATATAAAGATTATGAAATAATTCCAATACCAGTAATATATAAATCAGCTAACCCTTTGATTAATCTTAAACAACATATTTTGTATTCCTAATCTGCTCTTTCTATAGTGATATTTCGATAATGTGTCTATACACGACAGTAGGGAAAATCTATTATTTGTTATGTGTTGGATTATAATTTCAGCTTTTGAATTCAAAAGCACTTTAGCAATTATTAATTCAATCTATTCTATTTATGGGCAGGAGTAGCCATGAACACATTAAGACTGAGTATTCTGATAGCGTATAAAATGGAATAAAATCAGTAATTAGTGGTACCAAATCGATGAATTGTGAATCAAATCGGAGATATCCTATGCACTCCGAGAAAATGCAATTTTAGAATGGATTCCGTAATAGATATGTTTCATTTTTACTGCTTTTAGTTCATATAATTGTGAATAAAAGTGTGTGTGTGTCTGTATATTTATCTAGTATACATATATGTATGAATGAATGTATTTGTATGTATATTTCTCTATGTCTATCTCTCACTATCTATCAGTGTTTGTCTCTGTGCTTATCTATATATCTATATCTATTTAAAGATCATGACAGAATGCAAATATAAGTAGAATATATATCAGTTATTCATTTGATTAATCTTCACACTATGTGGTGTATTCTTCATCTATTTTTTGTCTTTTGCTGGTTAACAATGTGATTATATATGTAATAATAAAAAAATTCGCCATTTTACCTTAATTTATTCTAAATTCTTATAATTCTACCTTTTTCCCAGTTTTTAAATAATATCTTAATATAAATTATAATTTAATTCCATATCTTTAATCAACATATTCTTTTAATTCTTATTCCAAAAACCTTAATCTGTTAAAAGCTACACTTCTTTGTAAAAATCCCTAATTTATTCCTTCGTTTTTTGAGACATTAAATTTTTATTTCTTTAGAACGTCTAACAATATCAATTTAATTTTTTATTAAAATTATCATTCGATATCCCATGATTCATTGCAACTCCTGCGTCTAACTTTTTCACTTCAAAATTATGCCGAGTATAATACAGAGTCCCACAGCCTTGCAACCCACTAACAACCTTGGAGCTCAGAATTTTTACGTTGTTTGACTTGCTAAATAAAACTCGTCACTTGGAGGAGAGTATCTTCGATTTGGTGTATTTCTAATGTAACACCATCTTCATTTTTTCTATGGCGTATCACAGCCCAGTTATGAGTTTCTAAACTGGATGTTAGTGGAATTTTCTTTGATTGTGAAATGTCAATAAATTGATTGACGATTATGCAGATTCCTTTTTATTACGGGAAAATAACTAGTGTATTTTAAACATCGCATCGGCTTCCACCGAGATTTTATTCGTCTGCAAAATAATGAATCTAAACATACATCGTGTACCAGCATTGATACGCCAGTGGTTCTTCGAAATAATTTAATATGAAATGGAAAAGCATTTGATCAGCCGGAAAGATCTGTGTTCTTACGATTCAAATCATAATAAAAACCGGCAAAGCATTTCATATATATACACGACTGTACAGAGATTATATTATGTGTTATGTGCCAAATCATAATTTTAGCTTTGGTAATTTTAAAAGCATTTAACTATTGGCTCCATCTATTCTATTTATGAATACCTTAGCTTGAATACATTATACACGAGTCTCGGTTAGCGTATAAATTGGAATAGGTTAACTAATTTCTTATAACAAATCGATGAAATGTTAATCATTCATGAGAGATAGATGTTTCTTAAGCTTTAGTAAACTTCAAATGTAATCTAACGTCGATTAACCTAAATTTTATCATTAACGACGGAAATAAATTTTGTAAGTGTAATCAGAAATATTGATTACTTTTTGGCTCTGCATTTAAAATTTAAAATACATCATTTAAAATTTAATTATAAAATACAAATAATTGTTTTACCCATTTATAATGAATTCCTTAGAATATGTTACAAGAAAACGCAGATATGTATAAATTCAATAGAACCTGCTAAGACGGAATCATAAGACATTGGAAAAAAATTTCGTTTAGACAGGTTTTCGTATGAGGAATGGTATAATTTTATTCTACTTGTCTTGTTCCAGGAATATGCAAATTTTTACACAGGATTCCAATTTAGACATGTTCCATTTAGATAGATTTTACTGTATATAATTGTGTTTATATTTATGTGTACATATCAATATATTATTTGTTTATGTATGCAATAAACATATGTATTGATAAAATTACTTTTATGTATGCCTATACACAGTGGCGGATAGTGACTATCTCTTTTAGGTGCACTAAATACATGGCTTAAAAATTATATTCTTTTCTTACCATTATTTTTTTAAAGAAATCTTTTTGTTATTTTAATAGCAAAATTCCTGTCAACAAACAAATCAAACATATTTTTACAAAATATTAGTAAGAAACATAATAAATTTTGCAATTGTGCATTTAATGCCCCAAATAAAGGCAGTCTGAGCAACCACTGCCTATACATCACTATCTATCATTATTTATCGCTGTGTCTATCTATCTATCTAACTATATAAAGATGATAAAATAATGCAGTAGTATATAAATTACTTATGCCTATGATAAAACTTACACACTATATTTTGTATTCCTCATCTGCTTTTTCTCTACCACTGGTGGATAATACACAACTGTATAGAGGTTATGTTAAGTGTTATACATCGGATTATAATTCCCAGTTTCACAATTTTAAAGGCGCATTACCATGTATTGATTCCATCTATTCTATATATGGACAAAGTAGCCTTGAACACATCATGACTGGGTCTTTTGTAAGCGTATAAAATGGAATAGAATCTGTAATTTCTAGTAACAAGTTTATGAAACATTAATAATTTCATTGAGATGGATGTGTCGTAAACTTCTGTATACATGAAGACTATTCTAATGTTGATTGCCCTAAATTATGGTATTGACAGTAGAGATCAGGTTTGTAAGTGAATTCAGAAATATTGATTACAATTTGGTTCAGTAACGAATACTAAATTTTGAATTAAAACATAGATTGGAAAAGTTAAATATCCCATATACCAATGTTTGTATTACTCGTTTAATAAGAATATGAATAAATTATTTTTGAACTGTCTTGATATATAAATAGAGATTATAAACTGTTAACAAGAAATTTGCAAGAGAATGGAAAATAATTATTTTTTTACATGTTTTCAACTTTGCAGGTACTAGAAATATTGATTAAAAGGATAGATTGGAAAATTTAACACGTTGACGGACAGTAGGAAATAGTGAAGTTCGACAATTGACACTATGTGTTTTTGTAATTTTTAGAATATTAGAAGTATAGTTGTAATCTTTCTGCTTAAATAAACTTAATTTTGATTAGTTCAGCACCTTTCATTAGGTTGCACTACTCCCTTCACAACCACGTCAGGGTGGTTAGTAATCAGGGAAAAATTCAATAAAAAAAAGTGATAAACACCAGTATATTCTTATAGAAAAATTTCTGTTAATTATTCGATCAAATAATAAATTTGAATTTTTCTATAAGAATATACTGTAATTATCATTTTTAACTGTATTTTTCCCTGTCCACTAGCCACCCTGCACAATGCATACTGAAGCTGCAACTCGTATAACAGGTGGAAAATGAACTTCAACCTAAAAAATTGTCTCCAAAACATGACACTGGGCTTCTACTTGGACGCCGGTAAATTAAATTTTGAATTAAAACATAGATTGAAAAAGTTAAATATCCCATGTACCAATGTTTGTATTACTCGTTTAATAAGCGCACATACGAATAAATTATTTTTAAACTGTCATGATATATAAATAGAGATTATAAACTGTTAACAAGAAATTTGCAAGAGAATGGAAAATAATTATTTTTTTACATGTTTTCAACTTTGCATGTACCAGAAATATTGATTAAAAGGATAGATTGGAAAATTTAACACGTTGACGGACAGTAGGAAATAGTGAAGTTCGACAATTGACGCTATGTGTTTTTGTAATTTTTAGAATATTAGAAGCAAGACCTCCTTATCATAGTATCAGACCTCTCAATCAGCAAGTTGCCTTTGACCGCTATACTTGTCCTGCTACTAGCGCCATCAATTGTCAGTAATAGTATTTACGACACGAAATCACACGAAATTTTTTTACAGCTCCATTTGTTCTATGCATTTGCTTATGAACTAGTAGTTTTCCTACCGCTAAAATTTTATAGTAAATTTTATCTTATTAAATTGACAAGATCGTGTGATTACATGAGGAAAAAAATTTTATTAAATTTTAGTGGTAAGAAAAAAGCGTAAGAGTTGGCAGCTATGCGGTAGCAGACCAGCTAGATTTTTCTATAGATTTTTCTATTATATTTTTGGATACCAGTTTTTTAGTAGAGACAATTTTGTTTTGTTTGATCGGAGAATTCTGGGATTTAAAAGAACAACACTTTCTCTAAAAATATACTGGTGTTCAAAAAGCCCGAAACATGGCAACTGTGCGGTAGTATCCACCAGGCGGCGATACTTTCCGGAGAAAGTCAATTAATAAGTTGGCAATTACCGCGGACATTTTCTCCCATAGACTTTCTCCGGATTGTCAAGTCTGATCTATGATAAGGGAGTCTTGATTAGAAGTATGGTTGTAATCTTTCTGCTTAAATAAACTTAATTTTGACTAGTTCAGCACCTTTAATTAGGTTGCACTACTACCTTCACAACCACGTCAGGGTTGCTAGTGGTTAAAAAAAATACAATAAAAAAAGTGATAAACACCAGTATATTCTTATAGAAAAATTTATGTTAATTATTCGATCAAATAATCAATTTGAATTTTTCTATGAGAATATACTGGTAATTATCATTTTTTACTGTATTTTTCCCTGACCGCTAGCCACCCTGCACAATGCATACTGAAGCTGCAACTCGTATAACAGGTGGAAAACGAACTTCAACCTAAAAAATTGTCTCCAAAACATGACACGGGGCTTCTACTTGGACGCCGGTAAATGCACATTAGTGCTGCTATAGACGTAGTGTCTAAAAACGACCGTTTCATTTTGGGCGGCTATAGCCGTCATGCCACATTGTGAACTTCGCTTTGACGGCTATAGCCGCAAGTGTCCGTCAAAGTGTTAAATACAATATTCCAGTGTTTGTATTACCCGTTTAATAGGTATACATAAGAATAAATTATTCTGAAGGCGTCATGATATATAAATGGAAATTATAAACTGTTAACAAAATTTTTTAAGGGAACGGAAAATAATGATATTTTTACAAGTTTTCAACTTAGCAAGTATAAGTATATTTCATCAGGACGTGATTGTATTTTGTTTAAAGCAGCTATCCGTTATAGACAGGTTCCTTTTTACAGGCTTAAATTGTGTATAATTTTGATTATAAATGTGTAAATATATATACATGTGTGCATCTAAGTATACATGCATATATGGATAACTGTATTTTGTTTGTATCTGTTTATCTCTTCTCTCTCTCTCTCTCTCTCTCTCTCTGTATATATATATATATATATATATATATATATATATATATATATATATATATATATAATGGATAAAGTTGCTGATGCTGTTTTAATATCAGTAGTATATAAATCACCCATCCGTTGGATTTGTATTGCGTCATACATCTTTGAATTCCGGATTGCTTCTTCTTAACCCATTTGCACCCGAAGCGAATATATGCGTTGATTTCAGAAATTACTTTTTTATTCAGAAATTCGGAATCCATATAAGAAATACTGAAATGAATTTTTTTTTACTTTAAAAATCACGAAACGTCTGTCATTAAATATAGCAAAAATTACTATTCAGAATTTCTGGTGTGAACGTGGAATTTCTGAATAAAACAGAAATCCCTTAAATGCACGCTTCGGATGCAAATGAGTAAATATGGTGGAAGTGATAATGTAATTATACATGATTTTAGGGAAATCACGTTATATATAATGGCATGATTATAATTTCAGCTTTGGTAATTTTAGAAGCACTTAACCATTATTGATTCTATCTATTCTATTTATAGATAGTGTAGCTTGAATACATTATGTTTCAGTCTTCAGTAAGCGTAGAAAATGGAATAGGTATACGTAATTTCTAGTAACAAGTCGATGAAATATTAATCTCTCCAGAGAGATGGATGTTTCATAAGCTTGTGTAAACGTCAAGAGTACTCTAACTTTGATTAACCTAACTTCTAGCATTAATGGAAGAGATAAAGTTTGTAAGTGAAATCAGAAATATTGATTACTTTTTAGTTCTTGTAGGAATATTTAATATTATTTTAAAATATAGCATTGAAAATTCTATTATAAAACGCCAGTGTTTGTTTTAGCCATTTATACATAATTTATGCATTAGAATAGCTTACACTAAAATTGTCACTATATATTAAATGCAGTAACGTTAGTCGCGATGCGGAAAAAATTCCGCTGATTTAGGTTTTTGTCTTAATAGGTGTAATTTTGTGTATTTTTCTTTGCTTTTAATAATTTAATTTTTGTTTAACGATGAATTTGTTATAGACAGGTTCCATTTCCATAGGCGTGACTGTGTATAATTGTAAATGTAAGTGTGTGCACTTATGTATTTATATACATGGGCATCGCTAGTATATACGTATGTAGAATGACTGTAGTTTGATGTAACTTTCTCCATGCCTATCTATTTATCAATATTGAATCTAGTGCATGTTTGTCTATTTGTGTATGTCTCTATCTATGTGTACATATCAATAGAGATAAAAATCCCGAAACAGTGCTGGTATAAGTAGCATATAAATAAACAATACCTTTGATCACTATTACACAATACGCTTTTATTTAATACTGATTGACTCTTCCTCAACATGATGGAATTGGTTATGTAATTATACCTGACTGTGCAGAAATTACGCTATATGCAATGAGTCGAATTGCATTTGTAGCGACGGCTATTTTAGAAGCACTTAGCAATAATTGATTCCATTTATTCTGTCTATCTTCAACGTACTATAAACACATTTTGATTGGATTCACGATAAGTGTATAAAACGGAATAAGCATCTGTAAATTCTAGTAACATGTCAATGAAATTTTAATCCCTCCGGTGATATGAAATTTCTTAAACTTGTATAAGCATCAAGAATGTTCTAACTTTGATTCACCTAAAATCTGACATCAACTGCAGGGATGAGATTTATGAGAAAATTAAAAAACTTTAGTAAGTAATCTAGCATGTGAAAGCTTGATTTCGGTTCGGTATTAAATATTTACTAATAAATGAAGTGTACCTTGGAAATGGCAGTTTTTAAGTATAAATGCTTGCATTACATCATATATATATACATATTTCATTACGTGTTTCTTTGTTTTAGTTACAAATATTATTGATAGATTTCGCTGCACTGTTTCAATCTTAACCTTCCACACTCTATGTACATCTATACGGTGACATACTAAGTTTAATCCCCAAATGTCACATTGACACCGGAATTTTCTATTAAATTTATTTGAAAATAAGTAAATGAATTTGTTCGTGCCAATAACAAACCGAAAATTTTGTTTCAAACTTCCGGTGCCATTGTGGCATTTGGAATCAAACTTAGTATGTCACCGTATAGGTGTCAGTAGAGTGCAAAAGGTTAAATAAATGCAACTTCAAAACTCAAACTATTTTTTGGCGTTTTAAGAGCTAAGAAAAATAAAGTTAAAATTAAGGGGAAATTTGAACCACTTTCATACGTTAACTTGAGCTTTCTAACTGTTTCTGTCAGCACAGCGCCATGTATCGATAACAGTTTTTACTAAATCAAGAGAGAGTGGGAAAGAAAATTTTGATTTTCACATTACTCTTCTACAGCAGTAACTACTATGACCTAATGCATTATGTTTATTTTTTACTGAATTTTAAAAACGTTCTATACTTTGTAGGATGGTCTGTAAACAAACCCTCTAAGCATGTGGAACGTAATACTCCGTTCACTAAGCTCCAGGTTTCACTGCAATATATGCAATGTTTAAGATAATATAATTCTATAGATTTAATGAATTTTCAAAACATTGAAGAATGATTAATACTGTCAAGGGTTACATTCATATTGGTAATTAAGTTTCAATTATAATGCTGAAAGAATCATATTTATTTAGCATTTAAAACAAAATGCAGAGAAAAACAACATTACAATTTTACCCTGTTTCAAAACGCTCCGAGGGTTAATAAACAACGTTTTATTCAGAAAACGACTGAGCAGTTAAAACGCTACATTTACCCTAAAGACAATATCCTAATATTGTAAACATTGTAAATTATTTCCCAAACAAAAGAATCCTTTTCGAAAACCAGTGGATCTAACCCGGTCTTCCCTGATTACAGAACATACTACCCGGTGTACAGAACATAAGTGAAAAGAATTTTTTATTGAAATTTGTAATAGATTTTTTAAAATTTATTTACTAAATTTTTGGATTTTACAATTTTACCCTTTTTCAAAACGCTCAGAGGGTTAACGTGTGTATGTAAGTATTCAAGCATGGGTGCATGAATGGATTATTTATGTATCTAATTATATGCATATTGATATCAAGATCTACAAGTATATATGTTTCTCTATCTATCTACGTATCTACATACAGAGGTGCAAAAATCTAGGCGTCAGTGAGCAGATTCCCACCACTTAATTTTTAGTATTCTTCGCCTAATAAGAATATTGATAAAATTTAGACGACGTATACTAATAAAATTTGACGAAGAATACTAATAAAATTTAGCGGTGGGAATCAGCCCATTGGCGCCTAGATTTGTGCACCCCTGTCTACATATATGAGTTTTGTGTGACACAAGGTTCAAAAAGAGCAAAAAATGGACCTTCTACATAAATAGATAAATTAATTATAAAGAACGATAGATCCATGACGCAGCAATCCGAGTAAGGCACTTAACCCCTTCGCGACGAGCGTCCTTTACGGAATTTTTAATCTTTTTCCACCGGTTTTTTAAAACAAAAATTTTCGACTAATTGAATCGCAGAAATGCTACCATTAAATAAGGCAAAGCTTACAGTAAAAAAAAACTGGTGGGAATAATCTAGGATTCTGAACATCTTATGCGCCACGTATACGTGTCGGCCGTTCCCAAGGGGTTAATGTAGAAAATTTGTTTGCTATTGTGTTGATTGTCTGTGCATCGGCAGCGATAACTGACAGCGTTTATAAAGCACCAGTTCAGCATCTGAGTAGTGGTGTCAGTTTTGTAAGTTTGTTTTATTCAGATTGCTTGATTACTACCCTTTTTTATTAAATAGCAATATTCGGCTTATGCAACGCAGGTCTGCGACGAAATAATTTTTTGTAAAACAAGAGATTTTTGTTTTTGTTTTTGGAGACTGATTACTAGAAACTTAATGGAATATTCCCATGAAGTACAATTTCATCCCTAATCACAGTCTGCCATTTTAGTAATTAGTATATTTAGGAGGAAGAAGGCATTAGTTATATAAGTTTGGTAAATATATTTAATGACTAATAATAGTAATTTCATGCCAATATAATAAAATATACACCTTGTAATAGTATATTACTTTTAAATGCTAAAGGTGTAAAATTAACAACTATAATATAAATTAAAATAACTTTTATTAGTTGTTTTACATGTTTCGACTCTTCTGAGTCATTTTCAAAAACAAAATGAGAATATTCTAAAGCTGCACGGGCTTTGAAGTTATTATTTACATGTACTTTTTAAAAAATTACGCACGTTATCTATTATTTTTACTTGATTGTTTATTTTCATATCTTTGAGCATGGAGTAATTCTAGCCACAGTTTCGGTAAATTAAAAGATGCCGCATCGTTACATATTGTATTTTTGCGCGTGAGTATCTCTATGGTTTCTCTTATTATGGATGGATAGTGTAGACTGGAGGGAAATATTATTTTACTTTCATTGAAATTTATTTGGATGGTTTCTTCTTGATATAATCTTGCTAGGGCTGTAGTTTTTCTATTGTATTTAATATCAGCTATATGCTCTTTTTTTCCTACTACTCTGCAATACTACTGCTCTGATATACTCTGATATACTCTGCAATATTATCCAAGCTTTTTCGAAAAATTAAAACACAGCCTTAAACGTTTCAATATCTGCTTAATAGCCAAACCACCTAAGAAATTAAAGAATATCATTTGCAGTAAAATTGACCCAATTAATTTTGAGAATTATTCAGGAGTATATGAAATACCTTTTATTAAAGAAGACGGATCCAAGAATTACTACATAGGCATGACCAGGAGGAAATTTAATTGCAGAAAAAAAGAGCATATAGCTGATATTAAATACAATAGAAAAACTACAGCCCTAGCAAGATTATATCAAGAAGAAACCATCCAAATAAATTTCAATGAAAGTAAAATAATATTTCCCTCCAGTCTACACTATCCATCCATAATAAGAGAAACCATAGAGATACTCACGCGCAAAAATACAATATGTAACGATGCGGCATCTTTTAATTTACCGAAACTGTGGCTAGAATTACTCCATGCTCAAAGATATGAAAATAAACAATCAAGTAAAAATAATAGATAACGTGCGTAATTTTTTAAAAAGTACATGTAAATAATAACTTCAAAGCCCGTGCAGCTTTAGAATATTCTCATTTTGTTTTGAAAATGACTCAGAAGAGTCGAAACATGTAAAACAACTAATAAAAGTTATTTTAATTTATATTATAGTTGTTAATTTTACACCTTTAGCATTTAAAAGTAATATGTAATTTCATGCATTAAATTACTAACCATGAAATCAGAAACTATTATAAATTCAAAATAACCCTCTGAAAACAAACTTAAATTACAAACAATGATAAATCTTGAAAAAACTAATAGTAAATACAGACAAAACTGGATAAATCTTCTTTTCACCTCTGTTTGTTCGTACTTCTTCTCTACTATTTTTCTTTCAATGCATTGCTTGGCTCTGTGCTGTACACATTTGCATATATTTCAAGCTGTGAGATACTGCGAGTAGTAGTAATTTTCACAACACGTGTTCGTCGCATTAGATAGCAATTGTTTCGAGAAGATATTTTAATACACAGGATTGTTTTTGTAATATTTGTTGTAACTATGCAGTGAATAGATGATAAAAACATTTGAGATTTTGTAGAAAGTAGAGGTTTATTTCGTTTGTTTAAACATGATATGGGGAGTTCAAGACAAGCTTTGGGATCCACACAAAGTGTGTTCAATCTTCGTCGAAGAACTAAACTTAAGGCAATAAAAAAATAAATAAATAGAGAGGTATCAATGTTCAGTGGCGTAGCGTCAGGGGGGCACGATCATTTTACTACCAGTATAATTATATACTACATTTAGCCTTATTAAATCTTTGGACGGTATGAATTAAATAAGGCCAAATATAGTATATAAAAATTCTGGTAGTAAAGTGGTCCGTGCCCCCCTTGACGCTACGCCTCTGTCAATGTTTAAGATAAAAACGAAATTTTCGATTTGGTTATACCAATTGTTTGAAGAATATTTTAAAATCACAAAATTACATAGATGCCTGTCACTTTTGTACTTGTAACGTAAAGCGTTTTTATCTAAAGAACAAAAAGGGGAAACATCTTATCTTAATATTCCGTCTGCGATACGCCCTACAAATAGTGGACGTTGTGCACCAGATCCTGCTCACAGATATTCTAGAATGTGCTGTTGGTGATGATGTTGATGAACTAAACGACCCCCGTAGTAAATAACCAAAATTTGTCACCCAGTTTGAGTTAAGTGATATAATTGGGTGGAGGGGGTAATTGATCTTCTTAACCCCTTCAGGGGCAAAGTACTCTTGGAGCTAAAATATTGAAATGGTTGATTACACCAAGATTCACGAACGAATTTATTTTTGAATAAGTAAAAGCTTTCCATCGTGTACCTTATAAATTCAAAATTTGATTATGAAATTCCGGTGTCATTGTGCAATTTTTGGATTAAAATAAAGTGCTATATATAATATACCGGCACCCTTCAAGGGGTTAAAGACGCATCAGAAATTGCACTTTTAAAGCTTCATATAAAATTAAGACTGATGAGAAAAATTGTCGAACCAAAAAAGTTGACGAAAAGATGGAGAATGCTCCAAATACGTTTGTGACAAATCCTGGGGTTACCTGAAGCAAAACTGAGAGAAGTTGTATTTCTAGAACCAGATATCAGGAAAAAGTTGAAAGATGAAAACTTGGAGACTAAAATGGAATAAAACGAAAGAAAAGCCTGAAATCTTTCAAATTAATTGTCACTATCTTCCTTGGAAACAAGAGGGACCAAAACTACAAATGTCTTGTGGGAGAGATGTTAAAAAACTTTAAAATACAATATGAACATCAAAGATAATTTTCTTCATACGCATCTGGATTATTTTCCTGCAAATGTAGGTGCTAGGAGGAACGCGACAGATTTTACCAGAATACAAAAAGATTAAGTAACGAAAACGTAAGTAATTTACACAATCATTAGTTCAAAAAACCGAGTTCTTGCCATGGAATATAGATTGACTGCAAACGTTTAACAACTCAGAAATTAAGAACATACATTTTTTACATATTTACAAGATTTTAAATCAAAATATCTGAGGGCGGAAAGCTCCATTATCATACTCAATCATTTTACAAAAATATTCTAACCATAACAAAACATTCCGAAACGCAATCTTTCGTTTCGTTCTAAGCACAGAGTGTATTCTGGGAGTGTAAAAGTAGAAGTAGAAGTTTATAACTTCACAGCGTCATCTAACTGAACATTCTTTTTCTACAGGAATGACTATATAAAAGAAGATATAATATCAGAATGATAGCCGACTTCTGCTGGAAGATAAACAAAGACAATCCCTGCAAATTTCACTCGAAGGAAAGTGGAAAAAGAAGTTTGGATGAAAAAAAGATATTGTAAGGACTTGTAACCTTTTACATATAAGTATTTTTCATTTAACATTTACTTGAATTAGGAGCCATGTATAATTTGTATGGGTATAAATTGATTAAATTAATATGAAATATGAAAATTACGCACTTTGCTGGAAAATATGCAAACCCTTTTGTGAAAAAACCCTACGTGAGAGTAGAAAATGGATATTATTTTTCGAATCATCACTGCAAATAACATCAGTCTTTAAATTTTTTAAAAAATCCTAAAGTATCTTTTCGCAGAACTGTGTAATCTGTCACAATAAGGCGAACATAAGGGAAATATACTAAACATACCATTACTAAACATACCAACTATAATACCAATACATAGTATAATATATACATACATAATACACATACTATAATACCACTAAACATACCAACAAGTTATTTGACTAATACCAAATAGTTCGATTTGAACCAGAAATGTCTTTATAAAATAAATAAAATATAAATCATACAGATCTAAGGTAAATAAAAATGTTAAGTAATTCTACATAAAACTTCTGATGTGAAAATTTTTTATAAAATTTGAGTAAAAATTCCGCTATGTTTAGTAGTGTTTTAAAAAATCGGTAGCAATCAAGCTATCTGTATTAAAAATAAAATTGCCCAACTTTCTAAAGTGCCTCTGATACCCTTATCAGAGGCAGTTTTGAAATTTAGACGGTACCACTCGCAACCAGGGTTGCCAGTTTGGTCATTTAGTATATCCGACATCACACCGAAAATCACAAAAGAAGAATTTTCACTGCAGAAAGGCATTATGTAACATACATATAATATTAATTAAGGCAAAAATTGCTAATCAACATTTCCGGTGTGAATTCGAAATTTCTGAATAAAAGTGAGCTCATTCTGGCAACCCTGCTGGAAACACCCTAGGTACGGTTTTGTTCTTAAACATAAAATTATTCGATTTATTTAAAAGAAACCTTTAACTATATATCACAATCCGTAATTGATATTTATAACCTACTTTTTTAATGATCATAATAATAATAATTGACCTATATTACATAGAAGAATATTCACGCCAGTAAATATGAGTATTATCAGAGGCGGCTCGCGACTGCCTTTATTTGGAGCACTAAATACATAATTGTAAAATGTATTATTTTGTTACCACTATTTTATAAAAGAAATATTTACTTTATTTGTTGATTGGAAATTTTACCATTAAATTAACAAAAATATTTCTTAAAAAAATAGTGGTAAGAAAAGAATAAAATTTTCAGCCATGTATTTAGTGCCCCTAAAAGAGCTAGTCACGAGCCGCAACTGAGTATTATAATATGAGTGAGTTGATTGAGTATTTTTATGTCATTCATGCTTTTTGTAATATTTTGTTAATGTCCGATTTCAAATAAAATGAAGAATGTTATATGCATAATTATGATTGTGTTTTTTTGATGTATTGGTGTTTTATTTATTTTTGATTGCGTATTTGATTTAAGGGTATTCTTCACTCATACAGATATTTTTTTTTTCGTCTATCGAGAAATCTTGTGTTAACTTATTGTAAAATTATAATTGGTTCATTCACTATCTAATATAACTATCGAAATAAGGTTTTCACTATGAAAAAGTAGACATTTGATGCCAATGAACTGCGTTGATAATACTAAATTTGTATTTAGTATTATTTTGTTTATAAAAGCGAGCTAAACTTTAAAATCTTTGCTTCCGCACATTTTTCAAAATTTATCGCCTGCTTTAAAAAGACTTAAAATGTAAGAAAACAGCTTTTAGAAACACAGCACATCGCCATCAAATGTCTAGTTACTATTAAAGAAAACTACGTTTAGATAGTTATATTAACCCATTCGCTGCCAACCACGAGTATACTCGTGGTTTTGCAATCTAAACTTACGAATTCGTACCAGAAATTTCGAAAGAACTTTTATTTTATGTAATCACGAAATGTAGTAAATATTATGTAGTAATTAAATAAAGTAAATATTGCAGTTAATATTTTCTGGTATGAATTCGAATTTTCTAAATAAAATAAAATTCCGGTAATTTTAACTCGGCTGTGAACGTGTTGTTAACCCTTTAACGGATTCAATTGCTAAAATATTGAAATAAATGATTGACACCGGAAATTATGAACAAATTTATTTGGATATAATAAAAAAGCGATATTTCACATACATAATAAATGGAAAACATTTATAATAAAATTCTGCTGTCTCTGTTGAATTTCGTAATTAAAATTTTGTGGTCTCATGGGGAAACCAATGTCCGTTAACCCTTTCCGGCACAGACAAATTCTGTTCGTAAAATGAGAAATTACTGACGGACACCGGAATTTACAAACGACTTTTTTAGAAATTAAGAACACCTTATTTTAAGCCCTCATTGTAGAAACAAAATTTTCTTAAAATATTCCTGGTGTCGTCTGCAAGTTTGTAATTAAAATTAGGTGTGCCCGGAGTGGGATCACTGTGCCGGAAAGTGTTAAAGGGTTAAGCAATGAGTATCCACCTGTTTAAATTTCCCCATGGGATAACATGGAATTTCACGATCGGCGAGGAACGGTGAAGCATTCCTTTATAGAATGATTCCGTACCCAATTGAGGATTTCAAACATTGATTTCATGTATGAGAGAAAAATTGTGTATGTTTTCAATTTTAAATAATTGGCTAAGAAGTATTGACTTCAGTCTCAAAAAAGTATAGTTACAAAAATTAAAAAACAAAAAACTTTTTTTTTAGAACATTGAACTTAAATTGATATTAATTTTATATTCAACATAAAATGAAAATCTGTCTTTTCGCTGACAGATTAAAGTTTAGCACCAATTAGGTTATTCTGCTCTTATGATGAATCGTCTTTTTTTCTTTTTAATTTGCTTTGGGAAATCAGTTGCCAATTTTGGAAACATTGCCAGTAGCTACTTTAGATTATTCTAGCAAACAAATGCTTATTGTTGAGATACTACAAAGAATCATGCTTAACAATTACAAAGTTAATAAATTGAACTGCAGTTTAACCCTTTGAGGGGCGGTGGTATATATTATAGACCGCCTAATTTTAATCCGATTCAAACCAGAAACTTTTAATTAAATTTTACTTTATTAACTTTAACGGGGAAAGTAGAAAAAATTATTTTCCTTATTGTAAACTAAACTCTTTCGTAAATACAGGTGAGAATTAGACGTTACAGGTACACAATTGCTTGCCCCTGAAAGGGTTAAAAAATTCATTATAAAGTACATTGCTTATCTTATTCAATTATACAAAAATTGAATTTATGCGATATTTAGAAGTGATATAACAGCGATCAAATCAAATGCGATAGCGCTGGTTATCACCACCATCTTTATACATTTCTAAAAATAGCAGCTGTGTTCTAATGTGGACTACGACTTTTTTTACAACCACAGAAACGTCCATAGTGAAAGAAATAGAGCATTGCCGCTAATAAAACATAAATAATTTCGTTAAACAATATTGTGGAATTAGTAGCGGCTCGTGAATAGCTGTTTTAGGGGCACTAAATATATGAGGCTGAAATTTTTATTATTTTGTTACCACTATTTTTTAAGGAAAACTTTTGGTTAGTTTAAATGCAAAATTTCCTACAAATAAATAAACCAAATACAGTAGACTCTGTTTAATCCGCAACCCTAAAATCCGCACATTGTTTCAGATGTAAACAGTGAAACTTACAATTAAGATATAGGAGGGAAATTCAAGCTTTTTTATTTTTATATCATTCCGTACACATTTTATTATGTAATTCTGATTAATATCATTGAACTCTTGCTTTCTCATAAAGGAAGTATAAATTTATTTCCAAAAATTTTCAAGATAACACTGATATTAGTGGGGATTGATCTTTTTATAGAATACATTTATGTATTAATCAAGCTTTTTTGTTTATTAAATCTGGCCAAACATCAAAAACAATTTTGTAATTTTGTGGTTTTGTGTAAATTACTAGTGTACCTTTATGAGGCGAGTTTCATTGAATAATTCAAGAAAACATTATCTCATCATTATTATACTTATTTAGTCATGTATTATTAATTATTTATGTAACATTTACATTATTTCCCATAATTATTTTAATATTTTACTTTATTGTAAGCATTCATGATAATTTTGAGTGCATTGTTGTATTCAAATTACTGTGTAAAACATGTAAACATAATAGTGACCAGAAATCTGCAAAATTCTAAAATCCGCACAACCTCTGGTCCCAGGATGCGCAGATTTGAGATAGTCTACTGTATTTCTATTACAAAATAGTGGTAAGAAAATAATAAATTTTGCAAGTATGCATTTAGTGCCCCAAATAAAGCCAGTCGCGAGCCGCCACTGTGTGGAATGATCTCGAAAGTCCTCATAGATGATAAATAATTATATCTGTACCGGGTGCGTACATTTTTACCACAATTTTATAATAACATTTTTCGCCTTAATTAATCCCAGAAAAACACTACGAATATGAGGATTATTTTCAGAACTAGTTTTAATTTGAATAAAAAATATTAGGCAAATATATTTTTAGTTAAGTAGTGGTGCCATATTCCATAGAAATTATAATCAGGAAACTACGCCGTTAGTGTAATAATGAAAAAAATCTAAATACACAGCAATCGAAAGAGCATAGTGAAATGTGTTTTTTGACGCATGAATCATTTGCCACGTCTCCCTGTTATCGAGATATAAAGTCGTAAAATTTGCTAATTTATTGATTTAATAGGATGTAAGGAAGTCGATAGGATGAAAGGAGGAGTTGTTACGTTTTCAACATAACAACATCATAAAACTCCAGTCATTTGTCCATTTCCAGTTTAGTGCGTCGCAATACTACGACATGATTCGATATGCTTGGTACAAGTCTGTGTTAGTGCAAACTGGGCCACTTCCATTTCAAACACCCTGGTAATTTTGTTTTTTGCAGGAGGTGGACCATTGTAATCATTTCACTATATTTAAGTTTATGAAACGTTCTTGGTGCCACTATTTTCTATGCTTCAATCATTTTTTGGTTCAGTACTATATTTATCAATAACATTTTTTGTGGGCTTTTTGATTTTTATATTACTATACCTAAATATGTTTTATATTTTATATTAATCTGATTATAAAAATTTCTGAATCAGAACCATGCTTTTTCTCCCTAAATTAAACAAATAAATGAGCAAACTGTAAGACTTTATATATCGATAACGAACAGACGAGAGCAAATGATTTATGACTATGATTATTTTCACAATGATCTTTCGATTGTTGCTTACTTAGATTTTTTTCATTATTACACTAAGGCGTGCTTTCCTGGTAAGGAGTGTTCACACAATGATCTATATAAATCGTGTTCTTTATGTATAACTTGACTAATTCTTTTCTTTCTTTCTTTTTAGGTAAGTGTTAATTACTATCTTCTTTCCTACTGATGAAGAGCTGGTAAGCAATACTGTAAATTAAAAACAATATTATCATTCTGATTTTAACGGATTTGTGAGTTACCACATATGTATTTTATTACAGCATTGTTCTTAGGGCAATTTGTGCTTGGTGCGAATTGTTTTTATCTGATCGATTGTACATCGGTAGCAATAACAAAAAATACCGACAGAGGACCTATTAAATTTAACGCCTGATGCTGGAGCACCCTCGCATTAACATTTTTCTAGCTCTGATGATCTGTAAATATTAAATTTTCGGCGATTAAATAAGAAACATTTTACGTTTAAAAAACACTGGTAGCAAAAATCCGTAATATTCGGCAGGCATGTAGATATATGTTATAAGAGGCAATGAGAAACCAGGTAGAGCAAGTCCAGAAAACGTTATACAGAGATACTTGAACACTGTAAAAATCTGTAATTATGACAGAAAAATATTGTATTTTTTACAGAAAAATACTGTTTTAAAGAAAAAGTTTTTTTCCTGTAAAAAAATTGGGATTTTGTAATCTTTACAGAAAAACTTATATTTTTTTCAGAAAAAAAACTGTTTTAATGAAAATATACAGATATTTTCTGTAAATTAAACGGTTTTCCTCTGGCTCCACAGTTTTTTTCTGTCAGTTTCAGAGATTTTTTTTTACAGTGAATGTTAATGGGGTATCTTGTATCTCACTAAAATTCATAGGAGCCTATACTGTTAAAAATATATCTTGTGTTATAAAATATTCTAAATATATCAAATATAACAAAATTTGTATATTTCCTGTAAAATGCAGATTTTCTGTTATCCAGCAAATATATCGTTTTTTTCCGTCTAGTGGAAATATTTCTAACGTAAAAAAATTCTCCACTAATAACTAAAAAAAAAAAAAAAATGATACCAGAAATATTAAACAAAATTTATAAACAAAAATTGCAGTGATCTACAAAATAACACTCTACTGTAATTATTTTATTAACATCACAAGATCTAAAAAGTAAATGTACAGAGGGAGGGTGTTAGTTTGATTTTTTTGTTTAATTGTGAAAATCCGAAATCAGGCCGGAAATTGTGAAAGAAAATTATTTACTTACTACAATTATAAAATTTCTGTCATTCAATAAATCATATATTTTTATTTGAAATTTCGGAATTTCAAAATTTACAGAAATACCAAACTAGCAACCCTGTGCAGACATTTCTATTCTAGTTTAGCAAGGTTAATTACAGAGCTCTGTAAACACTTTCTAGGCTGATGGCATTTCTAGTGATTTTGAACGTGTAGCGGGCAAATCGTGTGATTGCGATTGTAAATAAACTTAATAAGTTAGCAGTGGCGTAGCCAAATGGAGGGGGGGGTCTTCATCACTTTACTACCAGTATTTTTATATACTACATTTGGCCTTTAATTCATAACATTCAAAGGCCCTATACTGGTTTTAACGTGGTCGAACCCCCCCCTCCTCTTTTGCGCTACACCTCTGTAAGTTAGCACCATTATTCATGTGAAAGAGCTCAATTTTATAAATAAAAGATTAGCAAATTATATATAGATTTTTATAGGTACATGCTGTTAACTTATCAACAGTGTTTCGAAATCAGGCGAGATTTTCATTCAGAAATTCCGAATCCTCCACAGAAAGTTTAAATAGTTTTTTTGAAAACTTTTCTAAAATAATAATGAAACAATGAAGATAGCTGTTTGGAATACCTAGATGCGTGGCAACTATACTTCTAGTGTATAGGTAAGCGACTTGCGAGGCAACAGGGAGCCGTAAAGAAAGTAATTAAAATGTAGTAAATAATTACGTAAGAGAAATATAAAAGTAATTAATAAAGTATAGAAAAGTGACAGTTTAACTTTGAAGAAGTATAAATTTTCATTCGATCCAAGAAAATGACAGACGAAACCTACCGAGGTCGAATCTATCTAAAAATAATTACTCTTTAGAGATATCATACTACAGCGCCTAGAATACACAGTGTGGAAAACGGTTTTACCGTTTTTAAATTCAAAATTTTCGAATTCAAACCGGAAGTTATGAAACAAGAATTTTTACTTTATGAAGTCACGAAATCTCTGCCATTAACCAAAGAACATTATAGGAAATTTCTGGTATGAATGCGAAATTTCGGAATTTCAAAAATGCCAAACTGGTAATGCTTTAATAAGTGCTAAAAATTGTATCCGATAAACGTGCAACGATGCAGTACAATAATAGGGCGATCGCAGCGACATCTGCTTTAAAAATAGATTTACTTCTAGCATAAGTAACCGTTTCACTATTGACAACATGAACATAATTTCTGTTAATAAAATCTTCTTGTAAGTGTATATTTCCGATGTAACTGATTTTGAACTTATTTTTTTATCATATCAGGGAATTAATCTTTTCTATTCTTCTAGCAGAGATTCATCCTTCCGTATGCTAAATAAGGATAGTTTCTAGTTTGCTGTCTTGTATCGAGTACTGCAACCAGGCACAAAATAATGCATATCACGTTTTTGGCAATGGTCAATATCATTCATATTTTCAAAGCTTATGAAATTCACTATCCAAGTTAAAGAAAATAGGGTATAATTTAATTATTTAAAATATTTATCACCAGCTGAAACGTTTTCTCAGTTCGATTCTTATGCAATGTTAGCGTTTAAAAGAGCTAGCAGACAGTGGCGTAGCCAGAGAGGGGGGGGGGGGGTCCAAATACTCTGGAAACCAGTAATATTATAAAGTTTTCTTAGGATTCAGTATCGCAGAAAATTCTCGGATGAGATAAGCCATTTTAAAAAAAATAAAATTAGTGGTATCCAAACCATCTGGACCTCCACCCTCCACTGCTAGAAGATGTCGCTGCGATCGACTCGTTATCTTTTCAGAATCGTTCTACATTTATCGGATTTAATTTTTTAGTACTATTTTGTAGCCGTTTTCCACAAGGCGCTGTAACCATACATTTTAGTTTACAAGATATACAAAAATTACAATTTAAGGATTATAAAAGCCACAAGGGCATTCTAAAAAATGTCCCTTTTTTTTATTTTTTTTAAATGAAAACGGTACTGTAAGTAAAATAAAAGAAAAAAAAAATTACTATTTAAATTCTCTGGTATAAATTTGGATTTTCTGAATACAAAATAAACCAGATTTGGCAGCTATTTTACTTTCATCACGATCGGAATCGCGCAAATACATTTTCAAAACAGACAATAATAATTAAAAATAAATAAAAAAGATAAAATAAAACGCAATTTTCTGTTAAGTCACGGAATGTAATGTCTCACCGCATTTGATCATACAACTAAGATTATAGCCTTCCGCTTTCAAGATTTGTTCCATTCAGGACTGTGATCACATTCTACCGCCGGCAAAGTGTTAAAAAAGATTGCATTTTCTATAGGATCGATAAATGTTGTCTCGCACAATGGAACTCTATTTCAATGTTTTAAGAGGATTATCTCGTCTGCAGCATTTGGAAATTTTATTTTATACAGAGAAAATCTGTACCAATTTAACAGGATTTATTTGTACAGATTATAGTGAGAAACTGAAACATTGCTGACAGGATTATTCTATAAAATCTACTGGATTTTGTTTTTCAGTGTAGCAAGAATTGTAGATCACATATTCAACCTAGGACAGAGTTTGTCATGGAACTGAAAAAAAATATATTGTCTGTAAACAAATAATTCATCTAATAAAATTTCAAAAATTAGGTCGAACAACTAAACGGTCTTTATCAACGGGAAATTTTTATAACCAAACTGAAGTTGCTCCGATGGTTTCAACAGGACACCCAAATAGTCCGCTTTTTGAATACCAGTATTTTCTTAGAAAAATTTTATTTTTAGATTTTTCTTACAAATTTCGCAGAGAGCACCTTCAGAGATAAATTTTTGCGGAAATGTTTTAGAAACGTACCATGAAATTTTCTGCTAAAAAATATTAGTATTAAGTTGGCGGACCATTTGGGAGCCCTGTTTCAACCATTTTAAGGATATTATATTTAAATCCGATTTAAAACCTCAGCAGTGGCTGCGTTATGTTGACGATATATTTTTGATGTGGAACCATGGTATCTTTGCATTGAATGCATTTTTAAATAGCGCTAATTACCTAGATTCAAACATACAAATCTACTTGAAAATCGAAAAAAGTGGATCCTTACCGTTTATAGTCGTAAAGTTAATAAGAAACAATACAACATACAAAATAGATAAAAAAGTTTATAGAAAACCATGTATTTCAGATAATACAATATCCTACAATAGAATGGCCTATTTAAATAAAAATCTGCAGCTTATAGGATTTATATAAAAATAGCCATCGAATTCTGTAAGAGAGATTACCTACAAGAATAATTACTTACAATTAGAAAAATTGTAATAGAAAATGGTTTTTCCCCTCAATATATTAATAAATTAATTTTCGACATCCCAAGAGTAAATTAGATGTAGCATTAAAAATATTCTCAAATTTTACAGTTTCAATTACGTACCCCAATTATTTGAAAGAATTCTATATGCATTAAAGAAATATAATGTCAACGTAATCGCCAAACCATCTGCAAAAGTAAAAGATCTTGCACACAAGAATATAGAACCTTAGAAATATGATACCTTCTACAGCTAAAGTAAATCAGAGAAAACTCAATTACATAGACATGACATTTAGGAAACTTAAAGAGTATATCGCAGACATACAGTACAGTAAACGCTCAACAGCTCTATCAACGTACAACCAACAGAGTGAAAAATGTGTCCAGACCGGAAATCGAACTCAGATACCCTGGTATAGCGCACCAAGTGCTTTACCATTTAAGTCATCTGGACGACATCCATCTGGCATTTTTCACTTATATATACGTTGTCATAGGGGCAACTTTGCAGCGAAAGATGTAATGTCATACATAAGACGAATAAATTCCCAGCATCAGATAATATATCTAAATAAAGCTCTTTGTGCGCTATATCAGGGTATCTGGGTTCAATCCCCGGTCTGGACACATTTTTCACCATGTTGGTTGTACGCTGTTTCGAAAAGTGAAAAGAAATTCGCATCCTTTTTAGTGCCATTTCAAGATTTGCGGCGTAGTTTCAGTCCTGCTAAAAATTTAATTGGAAATTTAGCTTTATCAAGGTTAAACCAAAAACAAGACATCGACATATATTTCGGTAAAGCAAGAATCATAACCCGTACTTCACATTACTACGCATCAATATTCAGAGAATCTTTAGAGTTTTTAACTCAAGGAAAAAACACTTGCAAAGATATGCTCTACTACAATATATCCAGGACCTGGTATAGCGCACTAAACATATCAGATGATTTTGGAATGTAACTATCGCTTCCCCCCACCCTCCTTTGAAATAAACTCGTCTCCTACTATTTAACCAACGAACATTCATGAATATTCACACCTCTGAAATTCCCCTGATGACGGTTGTTTTGTAACAGTTGAAAGCGCTTGGGTTTTAACATCTTTTAACCTCTTTTGACGGTTTTTGTGTTATAAAAACCTTTAATGTATTTTAGCACCTTTTTAGTAAAATAAATCATAAATTTCAAGTCTTATCTATTTCATTTAATAATCAAGATAAACATGACGTCCAAAAATTATAGTTAAATAATATTTTTATACAATAATTTTGTTTAAAGATCTAGATGTGTATATCTGCGTGTGTGCTTGTGACAGGAAATAATATATAGAGATAAAAATATATAGAATCTAAAATAATAATAAAAAAGCGGTATCGGATGTTAAACATTTAATAACTTTATTTAAACTTGTTAATGTCCTCATTTAATTGTTTACTCTTTAATGTATTTATTTTTCGGACAAGCTTGAAGAACCGGATAATCTCATATCCGCAAAAAGTGGGTTCGTTTTTTTCGGAAGGCGGTTATTCTTTATGTTTTTTCCGTTATTTATTTTTTTTTATATATTTCATTGATTTGTTTTTCATTTTAATTCTAGGATTTTGTTCTTCCATTTTCATATTTAAACGCAATATTGATATTTTGTAATTGTCATGTTTAATGTGGCATTTTTTGCGCTGGCTGGTCAAATGAATGTATGAAAAGATGAATAAGGTTTCATATGAAAGGTCTAGGAATAAGGTTTTGATATAGCACACTCACATTACGCTAAAACACATTATGTGATTAAAAATTGCATTTAATTAACGTGAGAACTAAAAATGCTATTGCACGAGATAATTTAATGTGGCAAAAATTGTCGCGACTTTGCAGTTTTACAAGCATTTAATTCGCAATTCCGGATTTAGGCTTTTCTTCGATAGTTTTCCAAGCATTTGATTGACTGTACCGGGCGACATTGCTCGACATTTGCTTAAGTAGACAATATAGACGACAAAATTGCTGTAACAAAAAAGTTATTTGTTTTTTAAGCAACTCTTTGAAAGCTATAGGTTTACATTGTGTTTCTCTAAAATAGATGCAAATTTGACACCTCGTGTAATAGCACTTTAAGACAAAGAAAAAAAATCCGCAAAATTTCGGTAGATAGTAATGTGACTTAGGTGTTCTTTCAGCTTAGAGGTGTTTCTTGCATTTTTTTACATCACCGTTTTTAGAGCTAGATTTAATGTATCAACGCCATTTATGGTTTTCCACTGTGAATATCATCTTAAGATTACAAAAATGGGTGGCTGTTGATGATAAAATGCTGAAATTTTGTACATAATCTTATTAGTGTATGGGGGCCCATTTTACTCATTGGGAAATTTTTTGTACGGTGGGGCTGAATAAAAATTTTAATTTTGTATTTCTTCAAATGTATTCCCCTAAAAAATGTAATTGATTTCATAAAATACTGTACATTCTTTTACGTAAGTTTGTAGTTTATAATATATGTCTATGATCAATATTTAAGGAATAAAAGCCGAGGTCAATGTTTTGGGACACCCTGCATAGTATTAAAATTTGTTTAAGTTGTAACTTTCTGAAATGGAATAATAAGTACCATTAAAGAATTCAAGTAAAAGAAATTCAATCATATGTAAAATCAATTCAAATATGTATAATATCAATAGTGTATAAATAGATGTGTAGCTGACAATTCCATTCACGAATACCGCCTAATGCATCTGTAATCCTAATCCAAAGAGAGGACATACTATTTGTTGAATATGTGATGTGGTAATGTGATTACGTGATGTTTGGGAAATCACGTTGCAAGCAATGGGTGCCTTATAGCTTGAACTAGTATAATTTTAGAGTCGTTTTATGTGTTATTGATTATATGCATTCTATTTGTAAGCAACGTAGCTAGAACACATTTTGATTGAGTCAGTAGTTTGCATGTTGAATAGCGGACTTCTCTGATGGAACAGGCATTCACTATCTCTAACAACAAACAGGTCTGTGAAATGTTAATCACACGAGGAAGATTCGGAGTATCGTAAGTTTGTGTAAACAATAATATCATTCGAAAGTTATGTAACATAAACTTTTGAATTAATGTTCGAGAGGAGGTTTATAAGAAAATATTACAATACTAGCTGATATGCCCGGCGTTGCCCGGGCCCGTGATAATAACCTTAAAAATAGCTAAAATCAGTGTTGAATGATTATATATTTTTAAATGAAAATCTATCCAAACAAACTAAAGGACCGTCGTTATAGTTATTGCCGATTTACTTTCGATTTAATTTCTGACGTTTTGATACATTAAACTTTCAATTCTGACCAAAAGTTCCTGAGAAAACCTAAATAATATACAGCGCTCTCCCACCTTTCCTCTTTTTAACTCAAAATAATATACACTATTAGCCAAATTATTAGTTCTATTCGAAAAAGTTTCCCAAAACCTTGTTTCTAAGATGATTATATTAAAATTAAATAAAAATCATGCACTCGTGACATCATAATTCACTTTTATATTTTAACAGAATAATAAGGCTACAAGAATTTGTCTCGTTCTATAGCCAATATACATGTGGACACATTGTTGTTATCATTATCATTTTACGCGAGAAGATTTCGCTATAGTACTCCATTGTGAAATTTGGTAATTTTTAAATTCAATATTTGAAAAACGGCATAATCATTAGATTTGAAATTTATATCTAGAAAAATAATTTTTTTTACCTTCCTAACGCAGTTTGTCTAACAATTTTCTGACAAATACTTTTCGAGCTATTAATTTTTTCACTAACTTCAAATGTTTCATTTTCCGAGATAAACCTGTGGCAATGATGAGCGAAAAACACAGTCGTCAGCAGCGCATAGCTTTTTATTAAAGAGGATAGTACATAAGAACAATATTTTTATTTGGTATTTTATATATAATATTAACTTAAAATTCAACTTGAAACAGGTTACCAATGTTTAAATTATGGATTTTAAAAAATGGATTATAAAAGTATAAGATGAACAAGAGAAACGTTTAATAGCTTCTGCTGTGTTCGGAAAAGTATTAGCCCGTATCATGTATATCTGAATACTTAACTCTCTATCTATGCATTTGTGCGATGCATCTATCTCTTTCTTTCTTTTCAACTATCTACATTTGCATACTTACTTTTATAGGTAGGCAGATAGACAAAAATAATATTATCTATGCATTGTACGTATATTATTAATGTAGTAAAGATCAGAAAAGTTGAGAGAAACACAGAAATGTACATAACTATGTTAGAAAAGCATTTATCATAACATAGCTTTCATATTTTTGTACAAGAAATTCTCTATTACAAAATATATAATTATTTATTAAACTTTTCACTATTTCGACAAATGCACACTTGTAATCTTGTTTTCATACAAACAAAATAATTATCTAAAGCTAATTAATACAAATTTCCCCATAAATCCACAACAAGATTTTTTTCCATTTCGTAATGCATGTTGAATCTTCTTTAGAAAAAATTGTATTTACTGTTATCTCGCGCAATTGTAACATGACTGAAGTCTGGGATGATTTTTAGAGCCAATTAAATTGAGGGGGTTCGGGGCAAAAGAGTTCTAAGCCACATTTTTGAACTTCTGAAATATTTCAATTTGAAAATTTGATCAAGTCTTCAAATTAAAATATAAATCAAAGTTTTTTAAACAAAGTCTTAGTAACATTTGAGATATTCCGAGTAACAACATGGAATTAATTTAATGATATTACTATTACGTTTTTTTTGTAAATTAGCTATCTTAATTGGGGGCAAAAACAAAACCTGTGTCATATGCTGCCACCAAGTGACATTAGAAAAAAATATATGTAGGGTATTATAATTTACAATATTAAGCAACAGATTACAGTGTTAGATTTATATCACCAAAAATGTGGCTTGGCACTTTCTTGCCCCGACACCCTCAATTGTAGAATTCCGCGATTTTGAAGAAATTGTACTCGTTGTTATTTTTTGAAGGATCTGCTTAAAATAACACGAATGTTTCAAAATTCTACAAAATACTCCATCTCTCTGTATTTTTTTAAATAAATAAATTAATTAATTTAAAAAAAAAGATATTTAAAACATGAGATAAAAATCTTAATTACGTATATGAATATAATCCTTGATACTGTTAATCATTACTTAATGTTTTAAAACTACATTATATTTGTAGAATTATATTAATTTAAATAATGCTTATAGTGCAGTGAACGGATATGTCATTTCACGGCGGTTGCTTAGAAATAGATCTTTCGAAATTCCGTTTTCATAACATTTTGACTGTAATTATATCTTTATAACAAAAATCTTATCTTCACAAAATGTTAATTCCATACGTAGATGTAGTGTTAGTCACAGATAAGTAAATGGCTGCGATGTTTGGCTATCAGTATTATAGTAAAGGAAAATTTGACCTGTTCAATCCTATATATCTACAATTAAATACAGTGAAGAAAAAAAAATACCGGTGGCTAAAAACGGTAAACTTTTACGGCTATGTGACTTATACTACATTCACCCATAGAATTAGCCAAAAATAAAATTATTGTACGCTGTCGTTAAGTTTCTTTATGTAGTGTATTTCAAATTTAAAGCAAAATAGTAACCGCAATATTTATTTAATAATTTTGTATTTATTTTATTTATTTCTAAAAGAACTTTTGCTATTTTTTTTACTACACATAATGAAAATAGTAATACACAAAAATTAAAGTGCAGTTACTTCTTGAAGTGATAAAAACAGAGCACAAAAATCTTAAAAATAATTTTTAATATAGAGATGACATATGTTGCATGCGCTCTAACGGCGACTTCTTTAAGATAATAAATAAATTATTTTACAGGTTACAAATAAACGAGATTATATGTCTGATGTAAGCAGGTGCTTAAATTGGTCAAATTGGAAAACGTGAAAATTGTTATTTTATTGCTTTTTTTAATTTGTAAATCATTGCGTGTCAAATTTTAGGTAATTCAAAAGAAGCTGATTAGTTGCATATGTTCTCGTTTCGCAAATATATTTCTATTGGTTCACGGATAATGGATGGGAAATAAACTCTTGATGGAAAAATTATTTTACTGTTCTTTATTTTATTATTTCTATCGCAAAACCTTCCACAAAATTAAAAAAGAGAATAAAAGAACATATGGAAGATATCAAATATGACAGAAGAACTACAGCTTTGGCTAGACTACATAGAATAAATCCTTTGCAGATTGATTTCAAGAATAGTAAAATAATTTTTCCATCAAGAGTTTATTTCCCATAAATTATCCGTGAATCAATAGATATAAATTTACGAAGCGATAACATATGCAACGAATCAGCTTCTTTTGAATTACCTAAAATTTGGCTGACGAAGATTTACAAATTAAAAAAGCAATACAATAATAATTTTCACGTTTACCAGTTTGACGAATTTAAGAACTTGCTTACATTACACACGTGTGATCTCGTGATTTGTGCTTATCATTTTCAAAAAATTTGCAAAAATAGTTTATTTATCATTTTAATCTTGAAGAAGTCGCCGTTAGAGCGCATGAAACATATATCATCTATATATTAAAAGGTATTTTTAAGAGTTTTGTGTTATGTTTTTATCACTTTAAGTAGTAACTACACTTTAATTTAATGTTTACAAGAGAGTTTATTATGTTTTTTGTAGTAATAAACAATAAAACTTTTATATTAATGCCAGGTATTGTATATGAAATTCTTATTAAATATACTCTTCGTGAGTTGGAATATTAAGAAGCATTTGAAAGGTTAAAAAAAAAGCAATTGAAACGCATATATTTCTATATAATAACCTTAAGTACTTGGGATATCAATAGCATACAAATGAATGTATTGCTGAGAAATCCATTTACCAAACTGCCTAATACCTACTGCCTACTTATCCTAATATGAAGAAACGATATTCTGTTTCGTAGCTGTGTTGTAATGTGATAACGTGATGTTTGGAAAATCACATTTCCAGTAGTAGTATGGTAGCATTATATCTTCAACTAGGATAATTTTAGAATAGTTTCATCAGTCATTGATTATAATGCATTCTGTTTGTAAGAAACGCAGATAGAAAACATTTATATTAAATTCTCAATACGTATATTGAATAGCTGACTTCTCTGATGGTATCAACAATCTTTAACTACATGTCGAAATAAGTTAATAATTTCATAACCTTGCTTAAAAAGGAGTATTCTAACATAAACTGCTGTATTAACTGCTGAAATGAAATCCATGAGAGAAAAAAAATTGTTAATATAGTAGGCAAAGCCTATAATTTCTTTCCGTATTGAATATTTAATATCAATTTAAAATACTGCTTCATAAAAGTAATTATGAAATACCATTGTTTGTATTGTTTAACCCATTCGCTGCCAACCACGAGTATACTCGTGGTTTTTCAATCTAAAATTACGAATTTGTACTGGAAATTTCGAAAGAAGAATTTTTATTTTATGTAATCACGAAACGTCTGTACTTAAATAAATTAAATATTGCTATCAGTATTTTCTAGTATGAATTCGAACTTTCTAAATAAAATAAAATTCCGGTAATTTTAACCCGGCAATGAACGTGTTAATGAAAATGTGCCCCTTACAAAAATAAAAATAGCCCAAAAAATATTCATGCGAAATTCCAAAACGTGCTAATCAACGCAGCATGTATCCGTCTATATGTAACTGTCCATGTGTCTGTTTCACATCTGTCTCCCTCTCTCTACGTTAACATATTTATATAGTTAGGCAGATAGAAGGGTAAAATGTACCTAATAACATATAGTTAAAATACTAATGTAAATTAAAAATCTATACTATTGTTAGGAACTAAATATTAAATATTAATTTAAAATGTTTTTTTCCAAATAAAAAGAAGTACTTGAAAGATTCAGACAAAAGCAACTGAAGCCACTATATGTATATAATATCTTCAAGTATTTACGATATCAGTAGTATATAAATGAATGCATGGCAGACAATTCCATTTATGAATATAGCCTAATGCATTTACGATTCAAATCTGAAGACAGAATATTTTATTTCACAGCTCTTCGGTAATGTGATTATGCGATGCTTGGGAAATGACATAGGAAGAAATAATAGTGGTATTATTACTTGAACTAGGATAGTATTAGAATCATTTTAGCAGTTATTGATCATATCCATTATATTTGTAAGCAACGCAATAGAATGCATTATGATTGAGTCCTCCGCATGCATATTGAATAGCTGACGTGTTTGACTGAATATACATCTACACTCTCTGACAACATGTCTATGAAATTTTAATCACTTGAGGATGAATCAAGGTTTCAAAAGCTTGTTCAACACCAAAAGTATTGAAACTTTGCCTAACCTTAACTCTAACAATAACGATAAATATGAAGTTTATAAGATAATTTAGTAATATATAAATGATCCTTGAATATGAGTACCAAATATAATATCTGAATAGAAATTTTCCATTTATTCAATTTCAAATTATTATTAGAAATTCTGCGGTTAATTAAGCACATATTTGTTGTTTGCTGTATAATTTTCTGTTTGGAAGTAGTGGTACTCGAATTTCAAGACCGTACGAAATACGAACCCTGTGAATACTTGTCTAGTAATAATAAGAAGGTGCTTCTTTGTTATACCAACACCATGTAAAAATGTATGATAATGCGCCATTTATTTCAAACCGGACCGTGCAAAGTATTTTATTGGAAACCTTGCCAACCATTGTGAATTGCTGCTTATTGAATGTGAATCATTTTACTTGTATTATTATTTAATCATAACCTCTTAACAAAACATCTTAATTGTCTATTTTTCCTGAATTTTTTTTTTATTATTACGTTATAACTTTCATTTAAATTTTGGGCTGAGATGGACTTTACTATTTTCCAGTTACCTGATGATGTTGAAACTGAAATTTAATTATTTCAGGAATTTAGATACATAAAACAAAATTTAATAAAAAATAATCTGAACATTTACATTAAAAACAAAAACAAAAACAATTAAATGTTTACTGGAATGCTAACAGGCAGTTGCAATTTCATGTCTGCAGTTTAAATTGGGTTTTATTTTATTATGGCGATAATGTTGTTGGTATAATGGAAAAGTACCAAAAAAATTATTTTGTCTAGGTGTTGAATATTAAATGTTATTAAAAATGCTTTCTGAATGGAAAAATAAGATATATGTGCAAAAATTTAATTTTGTTTTTTTTTCTTTAATAATTAAAGTTGTGGCAAAACGATACTGTCAATACAATGCCGAAATATTTAGGCGTTAATACTTAGTTTTTATGCTAAGATACAAACTGTGCAATTTTTTACTTCATTGTAAATCATTACCATAATCATAACATATGTGCGATGTAATAACAGTGTTGTCACAAATCAGTTAGTTCTTTTTTGTAATTTATCTGAATGGAAAAATAAGATATATGTGCAAAAATTAAATTTTGGTTTTTTTTTCTTTAATAATTAAAGTTGTGGCAAAGCGATACTGTCAATACAATGCCGAAATATTTAGGCGTTATTACTTAGTTTTTATGCTAAAATACAAACTCTGCAATTTTTTACTTCATTGTAAATCATTACCATAATCATAACATATGTGCGATGTAATAACAGCGTTGTCACCAATCAGTCAGTTCTTTTTTGTAATTTACTGTCAATATTACCGGATGGTAATCGTCTCCATATTTAAATAACGAAATTCTGAATAATAATATTATAATTTAATTATAAAGTAAACACAATAATAATAAAAAGTCTTTACAGGTGTTGTGATTACCAGGAATAATACTGTGTCAGAACATTTTATATTATATTTCTAAAATATATTTTTAATTTCATTGTAATATTTTGTCGTTAAATAAATTGTTCAATATTTCTCAAAAACATTGTGGCAAAATAGTTGTCACCATATGACTGTGAAACCTTGTTACAACATTTGGTACTCCAGTTGAACCATAAATTTTTGTAGATTGAACCAAGAACTGTTAAAATATCGAACTATGTAGGTTGAACAGAAACATGGTAAACTGTTAAAGTAGGAACTGGTAAAACGCTGAATAATAAATTATAGAAATGTCCAATCATAAAATGACTAAATTTGTATTTTGCGAACGAGAATTAATTAGACTGGATATCTTTTAAAATTGTATTAGAACACGATACAAACATTTAAGCTTGAATCGGAATCTTAATCTACCACCTCTTGAAGTATAACCAACGTTCTAAACACCGGGCAATCAGAAGGATAAAATTGAGCTCTAAAGTAGCACGTTTAAAGTACATAGAAATGTTTGTTCTGATTGGTTGCAACAAATTGTCATAGGATAGTGTAAAATTGAACGACCATTTTTCCTTTTCAGCATAAACATTTCTTTTGAAAAATCGAGTTAACCATAATTCGGTGATTCTGCTTTTTTTTTTTTTTTTTTTTTTTTTTTTTTTTTTTTTTTGCACTGTCAAATGGTCCAAGATTTAATGGAAATATTTTTCAATTAGACATTTTTTGAGAATATTGCCAATATTTGCACCTCAATTGTTGAATTTATTTATTTGCATTAAAAATACAAACGATGTAATTAGTACTAGTTTGCAAAGAATAATGTTGTTATACTAAAAATGTTTTCTATGTTAAAATATTGCTGCGGAATTCTTGCCCGAATTATTTTCGAATTACTGAAACTTTTTCTGCAATATTGGTGTTTTATTAAAATATATAAATTAGTGTACCATTTTAAAACTGCGTGTCTGGGTAATGAGTATCATAATAGGATTTTTTTTATTACAATGGTATGTTATAACACAAAAAGGGTTTTTTAATATAAAATGAGGTTTATTTTTCGAACTTACATTTATTTTTCTGTAAGGTAGTATTTGTTTTTATTAGAGCGGTATGTTTACGTACAATAACATAATAAATAACGTAAAAAACTATTTTGGTACGTAGCAAAGTAGATTTTCTGAAAGGAAATTTGTTTTTTTTTATCTTACAGTTCTTTTATTTTAAACATGTCTCCAAATTTCTTAGGTATATTTATTTATCATAAGGTGTATGTAATGAATCATCATATATATTATTTCTCCTGTCAACATCCCTTTTTCTCAGAAAATAAGAAACGCAGAACAACGAATGAGATGGCATATGAAAGGATTTTGAACTGGCTTCTGACATAGCACACTTAACAATTTGTTAAAACATGTTTTTGATTAAAATTTGCTGAAAATTAAAAATTAAATCGGTATTGTTTTCATAAAAGAAATGAAAGATTTTCTTCAAAGTATCGTTGCCACAAAAATAAAATACCACATTATATGATGCTCAGCAATTATTATAAAAAACACCGCACGGGTTTATTTTATATTTATGATTAAAAAGCGAAATTGAAATTGAAATGTTTAGATTTATATTTCTATGTCCCATGTTTGCCCGAAGCGAATGACGTCATCCTCTAATGCAGTTAAAATACGATTGTTAATTTTTTTTTCTCGCGCTTGCATTTTGCAATCTTGGATCAGTTTTTACTATAACTTTGATGGAATAAATTAGATGATATTCTAGCTTGACTAAAAACTAAATGTTATTTGCAGATATTTTTATCCTTACTTTTTCTTTAGATGTTTAAACCTGCATCTAAGAAATATTACATATTGATAAAAAATGGTACTTCTCTATTATCCCGTCGACCACTTTTCATAACAAAAAACTATCGCCAAATAAACGGGAGAACGTTGCCATTGGAATATCAAAATAAATAAATAAATAAAATATAAGAATTTAAGGACACAATTGTTATTTTAATGAATGACATAACTAATAAATCAGTAAAACATAATGAAAAATACACGCAATTTTCCCGTTAAAAACCAATTGATGACGTAACAAACATGTATAATGCTTCTGATATCAAGTAAATGGGACTGCATTTTTGGCGTTTAATCTTACAGTTTAGCGATAGTTTTTTGTTATGAAAAGTGGTCGACGGGATAATAGTGCAGTACCTAAAAAATATTAGATTTCAGTGCGAAATCCTCGCACTGGTACATGAATATTTTAACATGAATGTAAAAGAAGAAAAAAAGGATGTAGAAACTTGTATTGGGAAACAAATTGTTTTACAATATTATTCATTATGAAAGTCAAACATTAATAAATATTACTTAATGCAATAGGAATGAAAGACATGACAAATGACAAAATACATGTTTATACATTCATCTTTTAGAAAATGTGGTTTTCTGCCTGAAAAAACATGCCAGACAATCCACCACGGAAAGTTATAAGTAAAAAAAAGTGAAATTAAAAGTTATTCGGTGTTATTTAGATTAATTAAATGAAGATTTACAAAAACATGTTCTCCAAAAAAGACGCTATGTAACGAATAGGAAAAAAGTGTTTAAAATATCTTGTACAAAAAAAAGTCACATTAATCATTACTGTAATGAACAAAGCTTGCTTAAACAGATCGTTTTACAATTAGCTTAATGACTAGATCGTACATAATAGAGTGTTGAAAAAGACGATTAAACTTTCATCAATTAATTTTCAGTGCTATTTAAAGTTGTTAACATATATGCACTAAAGATAAATGTGTTTATGGAATTGTTTTCTCAACGTAACTTTATCGGAAGTATGAAGTAAAATATTTTATGTGTTCAACTGTTTTTAGGCATTTGAATCTCTCAAATTCAAATATATATGTGTACACAATTGTATTAATCTTTTGAATACGGAGTCAATACGGCCCAGTGGACAATTTTTTCTTCTATTCGTACGATGTTTTGAAAACTAAACTAATCTTTGCTATACACTTATACTAGGATATTTTCATAAAAAATCTCCCACAAAGAAAAATATCTGTAAAATGTGGGAAGATAGAATATATAAATAGTCGTCAGTATTGGCCCGTAATCAGAGTGTTAACAGTTGAACGGCCAAATTTTACACAAGTTTTATAAACATATTTCACACTAGAATATTTATTTAAAATTATTTGAGTTATTTAATTTATCTGCTTTTTTGTGGTATATATGTAATTTATTTTATACATTTTTTTTTAATTTGGAAAGAAATGTATTTATTTGGTACTGGTCAAAATGGCTGGCTGACTGTTAATATTAGGCTGTATCAAAAGTATTTTCGTTTTTTGAATGTTTTTATACCAAAGCCTGTAACTGGCGCATTATCATCCCTATTGTTAAACTTAAAATGTTATTTAAGAGAATGCATGTCCCTCTATATTCTTTAATCATATAGGCTTCTTTCTTTCATTTTTAGATTACGTAAAGAGTTTTATAAATGTTGAGATTTTATGCATCTTAAGACCTTTTTTTAAACTAGGTTTTAAAACCAATGAAGTAGTCCTCAAAACTCGTGCAATTGCAGGCCAGGACGGTTTGAGGTTGGGAGTTTTGGGGTTGCGAGTTTTGAGGACGGCTTCATTGGTTTTAAGTCCTAGTTAAAAAATATGTCTTAAGTTGTATAAAATCTCAACATTTGTATGATTCTTTACATAACCTAAAAATGAAAGAAAAAAGCCTGTATGATTATAGAATATAGAGGGGCATGTATTTTCTTAAATAACATTTTAAGTTCAACAATAGGGGTGATAAAGTGCCATCTACAGGTTTTGGTATAAAAACATTCGAAAAATGAAACTACTTTTGATACAGCCTAATATTATACAAGGTGATTCCAAATTCATAGTTCAAACTTTAAGGGTTTGTAAGGAAACTGTAACAATCAATAATTGTATGGGAAATCAGGGTCCATATTTATTCAAAATTACAGGAACTCCAACTCTAATGCGAAGTCGTGTTTTTTTCGTTTATAACTTTAATAGTAGTGAAGATACTTTAACGAAATCCTTACATTATCCTTACAATTCATACAAAGAGGAGTCTGTTGCGAACTTTGTTAAAATATCTTCACTACAGATAAAATTTTGAACGAAAACGCGAATTCGGATTGGAGTGTGACGCCCTGTAATTTTGACTAAATAAATATATTTCTGACCCTGGTTTCCTATACAATAAATGATTGTTACAGTGTCCCGTACCAACCCTTAACACATAAATGCCTAGAGTATCAAATTCGCAACACTTGTTATTTAACTTTTAATAAATAAATCAAGTTAATAGCAACCACTGTATTTATATCGAAATATTAATCCTGTAAATGTCGCCTACGTATGCTACTAAATGAACTTAAAAATATATGTTAAAATTTCTGGTGTCAAATCCTTAATATATGTAAAAAATAAACAAACATACAATTATAAAAGAAAAATTCATGCATTGAAGGGTTAAGGACTACACATCTGAAAGTTTAAGATATATTTTTAAGTTCATTTAGTAGTTTATTTATGTGTTTTTTACAGAATTAATATTTCGCTATAAATATAGTGGTTGCAAAGAACTTGATTTACTTATTAAAAGTTAAATAAAAAATGTTGCAAATTTGATACTCTAGGCATTTAAGGGTTAAACTTTGTAAGAAGAATTCTGCATCACTCGGTATCTAACAAACATTAAAAGTCCTATTTATATAAATATATTTTAGAAAACATTTTCTATTTCAGAAAACAACACTGATATCCTTTTATTTAACATTCGACAAGCGAAAAATAAACAAAGACATAGTCAAAATTAAAATTTATCCAGTAATCCTTAGCTTAATTAAACGAAGAATTACAATAACATGTTCTTCAACAAAGATACTATGTAACTAATTAGAAAAAAAGCGTTTAAAATAACTTTACAAAAAATTACATTAATTTTCACTTAAATGAACAATACATGCCTAAACAGATCGTTGCACAACTATGTTAATGAATTGCCTAGACATAATAAAGTTTTTAAGAATAAAAGAAACAAAAATATTTTCATCCATTAATTTTCAGTATAAATTAAAATTTTGTTTGTTAAGATATATGCATTGAAAACAAAACCGTTTGCGCAATTTATTATTTTTTTTCATTCCTAAGGTGAATTTATTGGAAGTGTGTTAATAAAAGCAATATGTATTTTTATTAATATTTTTAGGTATTTAAAACTCACAAATTAATTACTTACCTGTACTCATTTAACCCTAGCCTGCACGAATTTTTCTTTGGGAAGTATGTTTTTTTTACACTTTGCAACTTAGATGAAAAGTAGTTATGAATTCGGTTTGTCTGTCTGTCTGTCTGCCTGTCCGTGATCTAACTCGCGTGATAATATTGAGATTGTCATGCAATTGATATATGTTATTGAGGTTTATTATGGCATGTTAGGTATTGAAAATAAAATATGTAGCACTTAATATTTTTTTACAGGGACACTCAAAAAATTCCATTACAGTACGGTCTATGGAAAAAATCATTTGCGGTTTATGTTAATTCTGTTGCACAATTAAAAACCTATTGAATTTGATATATATCACTGATGTGCACTACAAGAGGCTTACTATAGAATATGGTGCGCATAGCATAAGGGCACTCAAAAGAATTACGTTACATTACGATCTATGGAGAAAAATTGTTTGCGGTTTATTTTAACAACGTTTCACTATTTGTAAAATATTGATATTGATATATATCATCAATGTGCATTACAAGAGGCTTATCATAGAATATTTTGTGTATAGCATTTATCGTTTATATACAGGGACACACAAAAGAATTCGGTATTGTATGTTAACAATAATCGCTGGAAGTGCGTTTTCAGTTGCTGAACGCGTTTTTAAATTTAACTCATTTTTTGTCTATTACTTGGTGTATAAAAATTCTATAGATCATATACAAGGCAGAACAAAAGTCCCTGAGTACATTTCCGTTTATTGAATGTATTTCCATAAGGGGAATTTTAAATTGTGCTACGCTTTTCCTTACTGAACTAAATATGATTCAACTGGAAAGCGCAAACCAAATTTAACGAACATCCAGCAATTGTCCCTCATAGACAATACAGTAACCGAAGTTTTTTTGTGTGTAAATGAAGGATAAATTCTACGCAATCTATATCCTACAGTAAGAATCTTGTAATGCATCCAACTTATTTATTTTAATTTCATTATGTTTAAAATAGTGTAACATTATTAAAATATACTACAAAAGATTTTCCCCGTAGACCGTTATGTAATTGAATTCTATTGTGGGACCCTGTGAATGAATGATAGATGCTTTACAATCCATATTTTACAGAAAGCATCTCTTACTGCAACTACATAAACTCCACTGCATCTTATAAATGCATATAAAATTCTTTATCTCAATAACATATCATAATTTCAATAATATATATAAATAATATACAAATCTAAATGTATTCACGAGAGTTAGAGTGCGGAAAGACAGGCTTTTGGCCACTTGCTAGTCATGAGTTAGTATTAGTACAAGTTTATGTGCCTTTTAAAATTTTGCGCCTGGGACAATCGCTTCCCCGAACCGGTACAACCGAACCGGAAACCAATAAATTAAGTTTTCGAAATATTTGTGCAAATATCAAAAACGTAAATACCCGTATATTGAGACATATTTTATTTTAAGATCGAAAATATTAGCCAAGATATTGAAAATATACGCAATACGGTTTTAGTATTTTAACAGAATCATACAGGTTGGTAAAGATGCCATACAAGTAAAAAAAAATTCTAATAGAGTGAAAGAGTTTCCAGAAAGGGAACTGAATCCAGCGTCTTTGGCTTAAATTTTCTCTCCAACTTAACTACCTGGAACAACAATCGGCCGAAAGAGTTCAACTCAGACAAACTTTTGGTAATAGCAGAAGGATAATCTGCCCTGTAGGCAACTCAATAGGATGAGCCACAGGAAAAAAAGAACCTTATTTAACGGTGGAAACATGGACACGTTTCATTATTTCAACAGAATCATACTTGTTGGTAAAGATGACATATAAGTACAAAAAATTCTAACTAAGTGAAAAAGTATTCAGAAAAGGAACCTAATCCAGCACTTTTGGCTTAAGTTTTCGCTTCAGTTGAGCTACCTGGAACAACAATCGACCGACACCAAAGCCATTAAATAATAAGCCCAGTCAGATAGTGTTAAATTTGTTAGCGACACACTAGCGCCAAACCTCTGCTGCGGAAGGAGGACAAAACAGAAGTGGGTCGCAGAGAAACGATACGATTTATTTACATCGATATTTTATACGATTTTTATCGATGTTTTGTTTTTGCACTTCCTTTAAAAGCTTGCTAATTATTGGGATCTTTTACATTAAAGCTAAAAGTACAATGAAAATAAATGTGGAAATTTACTGGATTAATATTTCTGTATAAATATAGTGGTGGCAAAGAAGTTGATTTATTTATTAAAAGTTAAATAAAAAGTGATGGAAATTTACATCACTATGCAATTAACCCTTTCCGGCACAGACAAATTATGTTCGTAAAATGTGAAATTACTGACTGACACCGGAATTTACAAACGACTTTCTTAGAAAATATGAACTCCTTATTTTAAGCTTTAATTTTAGAAGCAAAATTTTATTAAAATATTCTTGGTGCCGAATGCAGCACTCCCAACCGCTAGATGGCGCTATTTTCAACTTGCGAAAAGTTTCCCATTTATCTGACTGGGCTTATTATTTAATGGCTTTGACCGACACAGTTCAACTCAGACAAACTTTTGGTAAGATCAGTAGGTCTGCCATGTAAGCTACTCAATAGGATAAGCCACGGGAAAAATAACCTCATTAAACAACGGAAACATGGATACGTTTCATTATTTCATCAGAATCTTACTGGTTGGTAAAGGTGCCATACAAGTGAAAAAAAAAGTCTAACTGAGTGAAATAGTATCCAGAAAGGGAACCAAATACAGCATCTTTGGTTTAAATTTTCTCTCCAATTGAGCTACCTGGAACAACAATCGGCCGACACAGTTCAACCCAGATAAACTTTTGTTAATAGCAGTAGGTGTGCCATGTAGCAACTCAATAGGAAGAGCCACAGGAAAAATAAACTCATTAAAAGATGGAAACATGGATAAGTTTCATTATTTCAATACAGACGTACTGATTGGTAAAGATATTTTTCACCTTTTATCAAATAGATCTTAAGTTTCAAAAACTTTGTGAAAATCGTTTATTTAACATTTTGATCTTGAAGGAGTCGCCGTTAGAACATATGAAACAAATGTCATCTATGTATTAAAAGGTATTTTTAAGCATTTTGTGTTATGTTTTTATCACTTTAAGCAGTAATTACGCTTTAATTTAAAGTTAGCAAGTGATTTTATTATATTATTTGCTCAGGGCCTGATTACTGACAGGGCACACTTCAACCAGTAAAATTTAATAGAAATTTTCGTCTTATTAAAATGCTCTATTCATGCAAAATTACTGCCATGAATAAGGAAAAAAATTCTATTCTTTTTTACTGGCAGAAGTGTGCCCTGTTGGTAATCAGGCCATGGATATCATACATTTTAAAGTGTTTCTAATTGATTTTCAGCCAGATTTCGTTCCAGGGAGCCTAATTGGAAGAGCATTAGCAATCTAAGAAAATGTTCTAGGTTCGATTTCCGGCTTTTAGAAAAATTTCATATGTTACAAATAATAGTGGCTTAAAATTTTTGGCATAAAAATGTGTATGCACGAAGGAAAATGATGTGATCTATTTTCGCTTTTCAAGAACAACATTTATTTTTACTACTTCAAGATTTTTTTATTCAGAAAAAATATACATAATTCTCTAGAAAATATGAATATGTTACTAGAAATCGTAATAATACAGATAATAAAATCGGAAATCTCAAAACAAACGACGTGCCACAAAGCAAACTAAATAGATTACTTTAGATTATTATTCAGAATGAAATTCTTTGCAGAGCCATTTATTTAATGTTATGGCAGAAATATGCAATAAGCGAAAAAGTCCTATTGGCTTAAATATATATTAGAGAATCTTATTTTCTACTTGATAAAGCAAAATTTAGAAAGCCTTATTTAAATAAAGAAAAACAAACAAGCGTAAAAAGTTCCATTAAAATAAAAATTATTGTGTGTTGTTTAATCATTTAAAGAGGAAATCGGCAAAAAAACATGCTCTTAACTACACCTGCTATGTAAGAAGTTTAAAATAAAATATTATAAAAAATGTCTAGTAGTTATATTATGTTACACGTTAAAAACAAAAAATAAATCTTAACAGATCGTTTCTCAGTTCCTTTAACGCCTTGAAGACGGGTGTCACGTATACGTTTCATTTAGGGGATGCATGGTTTTTATTTTTAAGTGCATTCGTAATTATATAAATACGTAGCACCTATTGTCGTCGCTTGGTCCGTCCGTCTGTCCGTCCATCCGTCCGTCCGTCTGTCCGTCCGTCCGTCTGTCCGTCCGTCCGCATATAACAACGCAAAAACTACCCAACCGAATGGTTTGGAATTTAAGATATATTATCTTTGCTGAATTTTGTCGAGACATTTCAATTTTTTTAAAAATCGAATCAAAACTTTAGGAGATATTAATAAAAATATTTATTAAGAAATTTGAATTTTTTTTTTTTTAATCGGTGCTTTTTTGTTAGAGGAGCTTCCGAGGTTTAATCGTCAAGCGACCGAGATACTTATTTTATGACAGAAATTAATCTGCAGACGATATAATTCATTTCACAGAATTAAAAATCATCGAGATCTGAATATTTATATAACTAGCTATAGTACGAACGCACCTCGTTTGTCACGTTTGACGTACAATTTCCAACTTGTTAATACCAGATATTGTAATCGTAATCTTTTCTTTGTCTAATCGTAGTATTCATGAATTAAATGAAGCTAAAAATACTAACGGAATTACTAAAATTAAACTGTTATTAATCCCTTCGGCACCATATGTGTACTGCGTATTATATACAGAGTGTCACAAAAGTCATTGACATATTTTTAAATTCAATATAAGAGCAAGCAATTGGTGTAAAAGAGTACGGTTTTGAAGAAAATGCTTCTTATGATCTGAAATTTTGTTTAAGGGTGTACTCAAATCCAAACTGCTTATTTTGTGACTTATTTTTAAATTCATTTTTGCTCTAAAATGCATTCCAATTAACAGGTTCTCTTATTCCGAAACTTTATAATGTGCATATTGGTCGATTTTTGATAAAGGCAGAATATATTTCAAAAAATGCTGTCAAAGTGGACATTTTGAACCGAATTTCCCGAAGCGATACAGTTGGAAACAAAAGAAAATTATCGTACCGTGAAAATAATTGTTTGTAAATCAATTTCTAATTAATTGAACGAAAAATAAAAACACAAGTCACTTATAAATCTCTTCATAAATCACGCCGCCAAGTTTCATGTTTTTACTTTTAAAAATAAGTCTTAAAATGTGTCAGAATATTTTGAGTTGTTGAGCGTGGAATTTTTTTTAATACTGTCTTAAGCAAATAAAAAAATATGTTCCAAAAATTTATCATAGATAGCACTGCTGGAAAGTTATCGAATAGGTAGAATACCTTTATATATCAATGGCGAAAGATACACAATACGTATGTACAGTTTTTGTCCAAACTGTGGCAACCCAAATTCCAGAACTTAACAATACTTGCCCTCCTGAGTTCCATTAGACAAGTGAGCAAGTCAACAAACAGTTTGATGATAAAATTATCGATTAGACGAGTGAGGATGAATAGACGAGTATCGCTAACTTCTGGAATGTGTTGCCAATGTTTCGACAAAAACTGTGCATACGCGTTGTGCATTTTTCTCCATTGTTATGTATAAAGACATTCTACCTGGTAGATAATTTCCCAGAAACCTATGAGTACTTTTTTGAACCTTTTTTTATTATTATTTGCTTAAACAAATATTTAGAGAATCATAGATACATAGATACATAAGAATCATTTTCATCCAATCCGCACTCTCTTACGCCATCTGCTTGATCTTTTATTGAATTGTAAAATGTGCCAAGGACTTTTTAGGACACCCGGTATATACATATATACATATATATATATATATATATATATATATATATATAGATATATATATATATACAACACTTTTTAAATAAATATAATAGAAGAATATAGAAGAATGCTCTTTGATAGCTACAGCATACTAGTTCTGTCTGTTAATAAACCGAAAGAAAACAATAAAAGTTTCATTTGATTTAAATCAAAGCTAATTATGTTTGTGTGTATTTTGAAAGTACACTGACTAAGGAAGCTAGAACACTTGCGAAATCGTACGAAAACGAAAATCAGATCTTAATGAAGGACAGGAGAGATTTCAATAACTTTTTTAATAGTTTCGGCTGTGTTGGAACTAACATTAGCGTTCGAGAAGAAATACAACATAAACAAGAATGAAAAATCCTGCATCAGGCAGTTTTTAAAACACTTTCCAACATTAACAGAATAATGTAAAACATTTTTTTCTTTCTTCTATCTTTACAGGAAATCAGTATTGGATTCATGAAAATTTTCGCCTTCCGGTTTTCGACGGATTTATACGTTTTAGAAGCTCTTGAACACGATTTGACTGTGTTTTAGAAAATGAGTAGTCCGTGAATCTGGGAGTCTATCTGTCTGTATGTGACAAACATTTTGTGGGCGCTCTATATCAAGAACTAATTCATGGAATTTAATAAAACTTTAGATTCAGTTAGTCCATGTTATAAATTGGTGCTCATTAGTTTTTGGTGTATATCGCACCGCAGGTGGCGCTGCTATGCTACATTTTTTACGATTTTCCAATAGCTATATCTCAAGAAGTAATGCAAAGAATTTCATCAAACTTTAAATTCTGTTACACCTTGACATAAATAGACGCTGATTACGTTTTGGTGTAAATAACCCAACAGGTGGCGCTGCTATGTTTACTTTTTCTTGAATTTCACGATAGCTATAGCTCAAGAACAAATGCACAGAATTTCATCTAACTACAGATTCAGTTCGACGAAACGTTGACATAATTTGTTGTAGATTAGGTTTTGGTGTGAATTTCCCAACAGGTGGCAAATATGCTGCATTTATCGGAATTTATACGATTTTAGCTATAGTCATATAATAAAAACTATTGCACGGAATTTAATAAAACTTCAGATTCAGTTAGCACTTGATATAAATTGGTGTTGATACGTCTTATGTGTATGTGAAACCTGTATGAGATAGAAGAAAGTTTTGGGATTGGCACATCCGACTAGTTTTTTCATACAATGAAATTGATAGTCCGTCCTGTAACGGTATTCATTTGTGCGTGTCGGTAAACGAAATTTAAATGATACATATTCTATACTCCTAAGAAAACACGTTTGGTTCACCTCAGTGTTGCATATCGATTTCATTATGCGTGAAGTATTGTAACAGTAACACCTAGTAATTTAAATCTGATATTCGCCGATGAAATCGATTATTATTCGTCGTATAATGTAATTATTTTGTGCGTCTCTGTAAATGAACGATAACTACGCATTTCATAATCTATGAAAACATGTTGAACCTACTGATCCTTTATAAATTTCATTTTGTTTGAAATATCATAACATCAGTAAAATGCTAACGATTTTTTCCCATCGAACATAATACAACGGAATTCTTTTGTGTGTCCCTGTAAACGAACTATAAAGAGCACACACTTCATTTTCAATTCCGGACAATACATCAATAACATCAAAATTACATGGCAATCTCAGTGTATTTACGAGAGTTAAAGCACGATAAGACTGTCTGACCGACATACGAACCAAATTTATAAACATTTGTTAACTATGTTGGAAAGTGTTAAAAATCATATTAAATTCTTCTATTTTATTCATTGTAGTTTAAATATGCCAATAAAGTTTACCAATGGATTCATGTGCAGCGTGAGATTCAAAACGCTGAAAACCACTGGCCTAGAAATTTAAACCTGACATTCGTTGATGAAATCGATCATTATCCGTCGTATAACGTAATTATTTTGTGCGTCTTTGTAAATGAACGATAACTACGCATTCCATAATCTATAGAAAACATGCTGAACCTACTGATCCTTTTATAATTTTATCTTGTTTCAAGTATCATAACATCACTCAAATGCACGCAAACAATTTTTCCCTTTATATAATAATGTAATTGAATTCTTTTGTTCCTCCCTGTAAACGAACTATAAATGCTACTTATTTTATACTCCTGAGAGAGCATGTTTTATCTCACCTCAATGGTGCACATCAATTTCATTATGTTTGAAACACTGTAACATTATTAAAAAGTATTTGATTTGGAAACGATATTTCCCAATAGAACATAAAGGTACGAATACTTTCTGCATCCCTGTGCACGACCTAGATGGAGAGACGATTAGACAGACATACAGAATTCATGAACACTTTTCCAATGCGTTGGAAAGTGTTAAAAATGGACTAATTACACAATTTCGCAAACAAAATATTCTAGGTTTTTTTTTTTTTAGTTAATGTTACTAAAATAATGGAATAACAAAACAATAGAAATATAAATTAAAGATGTAATTATTGCTTCAAGTGATAAAAACATTAGACAAAAGGCTTAACACTAGAGCTACCGGAAATTTTACCAAAGTTTTATAAAACTATTTCACACCAGAATTTTTATTTAAAATTATGTAACTCATTCATTTATCATATTCCTGAGAGTTTTCTATTTACTTTATTTTCAAAAGAAATTTCTGGTTCGAATCGGAAAATATCCATTTGATAGCCGTCAACATGACGGTTCATGGTAGTTCTAGTGTTAAAAATAAATTTTAATATAAAGATAACATGTTTCCTGCTCTGTAATGACGACTTCTTCAAAATCAAAATGATAAAATTGTTATCATTTTGATCTTTAACCCCTTCAGCGTCGCTATATTTTTGTGTAGGCTACTTTTTTTAATTCCAAATTGTTTGATTGCCACCACTTTTATGAAGTAGAAATATTCACCTTATTTAATGGCTGATAAAATGATGCGAGAATAAAGCTAATTTCACTCTTTTAAAAAACTGGTGGGAATCAAAGAATCTGAATTTAAAAAAAGTAGAATACACAGCCCGTGATTATCACGGGCGCGAGAATTAAGGGGTTAAGAAGTCGCCGTTAGAGCGCATGAAACATGTTCTTTTTTTATATTAAAACGGATTTTTAAGCCTTTTGTGTAATGTTTTTATCACTTTAAGCAGTAATTACATATTTAATTTAATGATAACAAGTGATTTTATTATATTTTTTGTAATAGAAATATAGTTAATTAAAATACCAAAATAAAAATATTATGATTTCTTCATACAACAGAAAAAAGGATGTGAATGCAAATAAATTAAATTTTCTAAAAAAATCTATGTTTCTAACCATGTACCTATCTAAACAATCTTAACACTAGAACTTCCATGAGCCGTCATTTTGACGGTTACCAAATGAATATATTCCGATTCGAACCTGAAATTTCTTTATAAAATAAATATAAAACTCACATAAATACGTTAAATGAATAAGTAACTTAACCCTTTGAGGGGCGGTGGTATATACTATATACCACCTAATTTTAATCCGATTCAAACAAGAAATTTTTAATTAAATTTTACTTTTTTAACTTTGACGTGAAAAATTGCTGTTTCTTATTGTGAACTAAATTCTTTCGTAAATACCTGTGAGACTTCAACGTTACAGGTACACAATTGCTTGCCCCTGAAAGGGTTAAGTAGATTTACATAAAATTTGTGGTGTGAAATAGTTTTAAAAAACTTGAGTAAAATTTCCGGTAGTTCTAGTGTTACAATAAAAATTAATTTGACAAGCAGGCAGTAAATATATAACCAAATTATATTAAAAAAAGAAATAACATTCAAAAACTAAAATATTTTTTATCTTACTGAGGGGTGGGGGCCATTAATGCTTTAAATATATTTACCTCCTTTCAATATTGCAAGTGACGTATAGTGAAAGTAGAAAAACGTGCCACAGTACAAATTTTAGATACTCATTATTTTATATTATTATTCAGATTGAAATTCTTGCATAATCATCCACTTAATTTTATGATGGTAGTATGCAATATGTTAAGAAAATCAATCTGTGTAAATGTGTTCTAGAAAAATCGATTTCGCAACTGATAAAAAAAAACTTAATCAAGTGTTATTTATAGTTAGTAAATAAAACAAGCGGGAAAAATATTTCTGAATATTAATGAGCAAAACACGCCCGAACAGACGGTAGTAGAAATACTTGCAAGTTTATATATTTTTTCTTTATATTTAAAGTGTTTTCCCATTCTTTTTCTGTCTGTTAATACACGGGAAGTAGACAGAAAATGTATAATTTGATTTATATCTAGTCGGATTATGGTTTCTGTGTCATTTTACAGAAATTAAATCTATGATCACTGTATAAAATATAATAATTCATGCAACTAAATGAAATATTCGAAAAAGGTTCACATAATGGAAAAAATTTGAATAGCAAATACAATTCCATTTATGTACACCGTAATTTCGCGCGTATACGCCGCCCCCTACTTAAGATTTTTTCAAACCGGAAATTTTATTGAAAATAAGAAGTCAAATAAGTGCTACGCAGAAGTAAGTCACATTTTATTTAAAATAAATTCTGGTAGGAAATCGAATTGTCTGAGGTGCGGCGTTTACGCGCGAAAATACGGTAATTATGATCTACTGAAAATGTTTATACCTTAATGCAGGGGTGCAAAAATTTAGGCGCCAATGGGCTGATTCCCACCACTAAATTTTATTAGTATTCTTCGTCAAATTTTATTAGTGTACTTCGTTTACATTTTATCAGTATTCTTATTAGGCGAAGAATACTAAAAATTTAGTGGTGGGAATTGGCCCATTGGCGCCTAGATTTTTGCACCCCTGCCTTAATGTACTAAAATTGGAAAATCTTGCCATAATACAAACTAAGCACAATACTTTATCTTTATTCAGAATGAAATTCAGTGCATAACATTTATTTAATTTAATGGCAGTGTCATTCAATAAGTAAAAACAACTCCCATTTGTGTAAATATTATTTAGAGAAACTCATTTTCCGCCCAATAAAACAACTTACATAAGCATTAATTAAGTTAGAGAATGAAAGAAGCCGAAAAAACCATTAAATTAAAAGTTATTCGGTGTTACTTAATCACTTCAAATGCAAATCAATGAAGAACATGTTCTTAAATAAAAGCAATTCCAAAGTAAATAATTAAAAGCAGTTCTTAAAAAATATCTTATATAAAAAAGTCCCATTAATCTGTACACAAACGAACAAAATGCATCTAAAAACACCAATTTTAAATTTGTTTAAGGAATAGACTATGTCTAATTACTGTTATTTTAAATACACTGAAATTTCAACAGATTAGAAAAGTAATTTAAAAAGTCTTCGGCTTGTCTTTCTTTGTTAAAAATTTTAATTATTCCTTAATTTTATTTCCTATGTGTTAATTTACGGATAAAATGCAAAATAAATAAATAAATAAAACAGTAAAATCTGACAAAACGGAACCTGTACATAACGAAATCCATCTTTAAACGGAAAAATATATATAATCCCGACAGAAATATTGCAATACAATCCCAATAAATGATGTGCAGTCGAACCCGGTTAAGACGCGTTTCAAAGAACTAGACCAGCGGTTCCCAACCTGGGGTACGTGGGAAAACAGTTGGGGTTACATGAAAATTATTTTGGTATGGTGGATAACTCAAAAAATAAAACTTAAAATAAAAACAGTAAAACTTTTCGTTTACTAAGAAAAATTTGTGTAAAATTAACCTTTTATATCCTGAATTAATTTTGCAGCTACTTTTTAATTGTATTTTTGCTTCATTGGATAAGTTTTGGTGCAGAATAAACACAGGAAAGAGGAAAATAATTTTTATAGTGTTTTAGTGGTTAATTATGCAACTGTAACCCAAGGCCTGATTACCGGCGGGGCAAACTTCCACCAGTAAAATTGAATAGAAATTTTCGGCTTGTTTAAAAGCCATTTTTATAAAGAATTTATGTTAACAATAAGGCCAACTTTTGTATTCAATTTTACTGGTGGAGGTTTGCCCCGCCGGTAATCAGGCCCTGCTGTAACCACCACAAATTTTTTACCCTATGATATAAAATAAAATAGAAAATTTCAAATAGTAAATTTCAAATCAAATATAGGAAATGTTCACCTGTAGAGTATAGAAAACAATGGAAAATAATAGTACTAAATAACCGGCAATAAACCACTAAAATTACTCAAATGAAGAACAACATGCATGTCAATTCTATTGCAAAATAGATTTCGAATGTAGCGTGGCAAATGTAAAATCCCTACAATGCAAAGAAAGAGGATATGTGCTTGAATTTGCCATCTCCTGCCTGCTGTCAGAAGTACACTCTTTGTGTCATTGTGAATACCGTTAGTAAAAACGGTCATATTAGGAATATATAGGTGTTTTATTAACCCCTTGGGGACGAACGACACGTATACGTGACGCATAAGGTGCTCAGAATCCTCGATTATTTCCACCAGTAACTTTTTATTGTAAACTTTGGCTTATTTAATGACAGCATTTCTGAGATTCAATTAGGCGAAAATTTCTGTTTTGAAAAACCGGTGGCAAAAGATTAAAAATTCTGTAAAGGACGCTCGTCGCGAAGGGGTTAAGTGGATAAGAAAAGTAATATTATTATTTTTAGTTTATTGTTTTCATTTTTTATTTAAAGTAAAGCCAACTTGTATATTATAAAATTGCAATTTTTAATAAACGGGCTCTCCCGTTTAATAAATGCTTTTAGATCAGCGGTTCCCAACCTGGGGTACGTGGGGAAACAGTTGGGGGTTAAGTTAAAATTATATTGGCAATGGTGGGTGGATAACTCAAAAAATAAAGTTTAAAAATAAGAACAGAAAATCTTTTCGTTTACTAAGAAAGACTTGTGTAAAATTAAAATAGACTATTCGCATAAAATAAATGAAAATGCCTAAACTTAGTAATTGGTGATCATATGTCGCTATTATCTCCGCCCACTCCTAATAATTTCTTGCGATTTAGCATATGTCCCTCCTTTTCTTTTGTTGCTTTCTTTCTATTAACCCCTTCGGGACCGGCCGTTTTTACACAAATTTTATTCGGTGGCATCACTTTTTTTTAAAAGCTACATTTACTTAAACTATCACAAAAATGCTCTAATTAGACAAAGCAAATATTACTTTTATTTTTTACTGGTGCCTAAAACAAATTCTGTATGCTCTTTTTGAGGGTGCATATATGCACCCATGGTCCTGAATGGGTTAATTCTGCAAATACCCAGAAAAAATATGAATCGTATCGAGGCTTCTGGTTTCTACGATTTCATTTAAAGCTCATTTAAAAGCAGGCCATCATTTTAGAGTGCGACTTGTCAGCATTAGCATAAACTCATTATCTGGTGTAGATCTTCATCCCTTCTGTGTGAGTGCTTAATTTCAAATCTCTAGCTAATATTTAGTGTTTTGTGTGACTTTATGTTGATATTATGTTGTGGTTAAAAATGGAGAAGTGGTTGATAGTTGGAATTCTGAAGAGAACTGCAGCTAACATTGCTGGCGAGCATAAAGACATTACTAATGAACGAAAACATTTGGGACAAGTTTATGTGAGAAGGGGTACGCATAAATTAAAAATATAAGCAAGGGATACGTGAGAGAAAAAGGTTGGAAACTGATGGACTAGACAGAAATCGCTTATTAAGTGTAATCGCGTATTAAACATGATTTGCATAATCTTGCTGGAACTGGGCTTATTTACACATCTAATCGTTTAAAGGAACATTAGAGCTTTACTTGATATGTTTACGGTCGAAAATCCTGTCTTTTACGCAGATTTAGATTACAATTTATGTGTATTCAAGTTTAACTTATTGTTCGTTTTTATAAGGCCAGCTCGAATAATAACTGACATTAAATATAGATTCAAATATGGCTTTATTATCGATTAATACTTTACAACAAGAGATAAAGAAACGAACATTAGAGCTTTACTTTATATGTTTACGGTCGAAAATCATGTCTTTTACGCATATTTAGATTATAATTTACTTACATTCACGTTTAACTTATTGTTTGTTTTTATAAGGCCGGATGGAATAATAACACTGGAAATAAATTTGGATTCAAATATGGCTCTATTGTCGATTAATACCTTACAAGAGATAAAGAAATGAACATTAGAGGTTTACTTTATATGTTTACGGTCGAAAATTATGTCTTTTACGCAGATTTAGATTACAATTTAATTGTATTCAAGTTTAACATATTGATTGTTTTTATAAGGCCGGATGGAATAATAACTATAAATAAATATGGATTCAAATATGACTTTATTATCGATTAATACTTTACAACCAGAGATAAAGAAATGAACATTAGAACTTTATATGTTTACGGGCGAAAATCATGTTTTTTACTCACATTTAGATTATAATTGTATTCAAGTTTAACTTATTGTTTGTTTTTATAAGAACGGATGGAATAATAACTGAAAATAAATATGGGTTCAAATATGACTTTATTGTCGATTAATACTTTACAACCAGAGATAAAGAAATGAACATTAGAGCTTTACTTTATATGTTTACGGTCGAAAATCATGTCTTGTACGCAGATTTAGATTACAATTTAATTATATTAAAGTTTAACTTATCGTTTGTTTTTATAAGGCCGGATGGAATAATATCTGAAAATAAATATGGATTCTAATATGGCTTTATTATCGATTAATACTTTACAACCAGAGATAAAGAAATGAACATTAGAGCTTTACTTTATATGTTTAAGGTCGAAAATCATGTCTTGCACGCAGATTTAGATTACAATTTAATTATATTAAAGTTTAACTTATCGTTTGTTTTTATAAGGCCGGATGGAATAATATCTGAAAATAAATATGGATTCAAATATGGCTTTATTATCGATTAATACTTTACAACCAGAGATAAAGAAATGAACATTAGAACTTTATATGTTTACGGGCGAAAATCATGTTTTTTACGCACATTTAGATTATAATTGTATTCAAGTTTAACTTATTGTTTGTTTTTATAAGAACGGATGGAATAATAACTGAAAATAAATATGGGTTCAAATATGACTTTATTGTCGATTAATACTTTACAACCAGAGATAAAGAAATGAACATTAGAGCTTTACTTTATATGTTTACGGTCGAAAATCATGTCTTGTACGCAGATTTAGATTACAATTTAATTATATTAAAGTTTAACTTACCGTTTGTTTTTATAAGGCCGGATGGAATAATATCTGAAAATAAATAAGGATTCAAATATGGCTTTATTGTCGATTAATACTTTACAACCAGAAATAAAGCAACGAAAATAATTTTTCTCCTAGTCTAATTTTTCTAACACAAACTTAGAGCTTTACTTTATATGTTTACGGTCGAAAATCATGTCTTGTACGCAGATTTTGATTACAATTTAATTATATTAAAGTTTAACTTACCGTTTGTTTTTATAAGGCCGGATGGAATAATATCTGAAAATAAATAAGGATTCAAATATGGCTTTATTGTCGATTAATACTTTACAACCAGAAATAAAGCAACGAAAATAATTTTTCTCCTAGTCTAATTTTTCTAACACAAACCAAAAATATTAAACCTTTACAGAACATCCTAGTTATTAAAATCATATTTAGTACTTGTGATAAAATGAGTATACTTATGAGTTCTCCTTAATTTTTAATGTAATTAGAAAAATTATCCTTATTTATCTTTGTGTAAAAAACTATTATTAGCATGGCAAAAAGGACACTGGCAACACTGGAGAAGAACAAAGGATTTCACATCTTGGTCTATGAATTCGGGACTTAAGCGAGATTTTTTGACTCAAGGAACCAAAATTCTATCGCCTATTAAGCGGATCGCTTAATAACCGTGTGGCTATTAACCCCTTAATCGTCGTGCCCGAGACATTCACGGGCAGTGTAGGCTACGCCTGTTTTATTCAGATTGTTTCATTCCCACCAGTTTTTTAAAATAGTATAATTGGCTTTATTCTCGCATTATTTTATCTGCCTATTAAATAAACCGAATATTTCTACTTAAAAAAAAACTGGTGGTAATCAAGCAATCTGAATTATTAAAAAGTAGCTTACACTTAAAGAGCGCGACGATTAAGGGGTTAAACGTGATACTCTTTCATCAGTTTAATTGAGATGTTCAAGGGAGCTGAAAAATTCGCATACTAACGGGATCGCGTATTAACCGGGTCCGATTGTACATTCCAAGACGAAAACGTGTTTAAAACGGACTTTTCCTGGTCTCTAGCGATTCCTTCTTTGCAGGTTTTTTCTGTAGTATTATTTAGGGTTGCATTACACAGGTTTGCGAAAAATACTTTTTTTCAGAATTTAAAATTATTAAATGTTTTCTGTATGCGGAGCGCAAAAAATTTTCGTTCGTTTTCCTGTATGATGTAAGCATAGCTCTGAAGCTCCCGGGTTTTTCAAGTCAAATTAAACATATTTCACACGTAATTTTTTTTTTTTTAAAGAATGTTGAGGTTGAAGAAAACTTAAAAATTGTATTTAACACAAGACGTTGTAAACTTAACGGGAATTTTACTGAAGTTTAATAAAAATATTTCGCACCAAAATTTTATTTAAAACTATTTAACTTTTTAATTTAACTAATTTCTGTGTGATATACATGTTTTATATATATATTTTTTAAACTTCTGATTTTTTAACGAAATATTTTCATTTGGTGCCGATGAAATGACCGAATCTTAGTATATTTAGTGTTATTGAAAGAAAAGACACAACTACTACACTGCTTGACAGTTGCTAAGGAACAGATACATTTTTTGAAATTAATAATCACAGGCAATGATTGAAGAAATGAAACTAAGAACATATGTAATCGAGGTAGAGTGTTATATTTATCATGCAAAATGGTACGGATCGCACCACATGGGAAAGCAGGATAACAAAAAAATAAACAAATGTCTCCTTTGAAACATTTTGGAGTTTAAAAAAAAAGGTCTTTTCAGACAGAAGGAGGAGAGATATCAGTATCTCAGTAAGGAATATGGCCTCCTCGGTTACTAGTGCACATTTTGCATCTGTTATTCATGTTGTCTATTAAAATATCGAAGAGTCCTTGGAGGATATTGTCCCACTCCTCTCTCAAGTCGTTTTTCCACTCTTGCACCGTTCGGAGAGTGTGACTTCTTTGAGAAACACGTCTGACAAGAGCATCCCAGGCATGCTCTATAGGAATTAAGTCTAGAGAGTAAGCAGGCCATTCCATAAGTTCAATATTTTCACTTTCTAGTGTGTCCGATACTTCAGCGGTACCGTGTGGACGCGCATTGTAGTCCATAAAAAGAAAGACTGGACCTAACGCACCCCTAAAAAGACGAACGACATCCAGAATAATCTCTCTGTAATACCGCTGTGATGTTACGGTACCTCGCTCAAAGATGTGAAGCGGTGTTCTGTCATTGTGGATATTGCCTGCCCACACCATCACGCCTTGGCCATATCGATCACGTTCATGAACATTCTGTGGTACGTGAAGTGTTTAGCTCTCTCTCTACACTAGCTGATGGCCAGAATCACTTGTCACAGTATAGTGGGAGTCGTCGGAGAACATCCCTCTGGACCACTGTTGCTGACGCCAACTAATATGTTCCTTACACCAACGCAGTCTTTTTCGACGATGGCGTGGTTTAAGTGGGATGCATTGAACAGGCTTCCGTGTATACAAACCAGCCTGATTTAATCGCCGAGAAATGGTTCTGGCAGATATACGTGTACCTGTAGCGGTTGCAATGTCAGAAGCTATCTGACTAGGAGTGAGATTTCTGTTCCTTTTTGCGACTAGGGATACATATCGACACTCTTGAGGTATGGTGTTATTTCTACTACCACCAGCATGGTTTTGCATAGCATTTCCACCTTCAGCGGCCTTTTTTTAATCGCGAAAAGACACTTTTTGACACTCCCATTGCTGTGGGGACTGTACTGACATTTAGACATGCTTCTAGCAACTGCTCGTCGACGATTGTAAGAACTCAAATGATGTCTTGCAGACATTTTGCACTTAATTATTGTCGTACCACATGGAATTTCATAGAAATTAATTCAACAACCTAAGGCGCTATTTTTGTCAAACACCTAACTGCATAAATTTTCGTATGAATAAATAGCTCCCGTGCACTACCTTTCATGAAGATAACAGGTCCTGCCATAGTACGCTATCTACAATTAATTTTACTATGGTTGGTTGGCTATTGGACTACGTTGAAAAAACGAGTTGTTTCTTAGCAATTGCCAAGCAGTGTAGATAGAAGGAATATAACAAATATCATGTTATTCAAAACATTTCTGCTCCAGTGGGTGAATATCTGATAACAAAAAGTCGGAAGTGTGGCAGTCTGTAATAATGAATTTGACATTGGGAATTACAAACTTTAACTGTGCAAAGGTGTTAAATTTTCTCACCGAATGATTTACCGTTTAGGATCTGCATGTAAAATTTACCGAAGAATAGAAATATGATATGAAAACTAAGTGTTCATATTGGAAATTTCAAAGTTTGGTACAAGTTCTTCATGAAGAAGAATTAGCCTTTATAAAACTTAAATTGTAAGGAAACGTAATTTTTTAGTCGAATGGCTATTTGGTGATTAAATGGTAACTACTTTTGTTCGGCAAAGATATTTTTAAAAAGTTGTATACGTGTATAACACAAATTGCGGCTGAAGATCCATGGTAGAGGTTCCGAAGATCGGGTCGGGTTACCAATTTTACTCATACCTGACCTGATTTGTGGTTCTTTTCGTCTTCAATTGGAGTTAATATTTGTAGGTGCTGGTCGTGTTCAGTGTGGTTTGAGTCCAGTTCGAGATGACTCTAATTGTTCAGGATGGATTTTCACATTTACGGGTCGGATGCGGGTAAAACAGATTTTTCAAAAGAAAAGTCAGAATATATTTTCATGTGAAAATTATTTATATATGAATACAAATATTACAAAATTTAAAATACCATATCCTATTAAATTTATTCCATAAAAAATGTACTTTATAAATATTCCATTTTCAACTCTAGTTTATTAAAATATTCCCTTTTTTTAAAATATTCCATTACTGTCCATACTTAAAACTCTTTTTACTCTAATCTACTTAAATTCACCTTTTATTCCTGTCAAATAAGATGTAAAAATCACGTTTCATAAGTATATTTCTTCTTAAAAAAAAACCATTTTATTAAATTTTTTATTATATTAAATATTTCCTACTTATTCCCGTATATAAATCTCTTTTATTTCTTTTAATCTGTGCAATGTCACTATATTCCCTTTTCTAATAGCCTAAAAATCATTCTTTTAAATTGTTTATTTATCGACAAACTTATTCTGTCTTAATACGCAACGGCCGAAATTGTTCCATTAGTTTTCGGGTGCTTTTATTTTTCTCCGACATTCGAGAATATTCTTTCCCGCCAAAAGCATCTGAGAGATGCACCCCTTGAGTATTAATTCATAGGGAAAAGATAGTTCGAAACGAAATTGAGCATTCATTGCTTACAATAGGTCAAGTGTTACGAAATTGTTCATCCGCGTTCTGAGTTGCACAGAGGAAGACAGCAGATTTTTTCCGCCGAATAGAGTATTTAATAAAATTATACTGCAGTTGAAGTGAGAAATTATAGATGTTGTAGATGTTCTAGTATTGATTAGCATGGAAATTTGTTAACCCATTAAAGATGGAATTATTTTCGTCTTTAAAATGCAAAACTTACATTTCACACCAGTTTTTTTAATTTGTTGGATTTTATTAAGAGCTTTGAGTTATTAAATAAACTTATGTTTCCGTAAAAAAATATTGATGTATAAACAAAAAAATGATTGAAACTTACCTGGTACCATATGGTACCGCTAGGCTTTAATGGGTTAAGATCATCGTTATTGAGAGAGAGACAGAACTCCCCAGGAACAAAATTGATGGAGGTTCAATAAATGGATTACATTTAAACAGTGTCCTCATTTCGTCTATTTACATCTTCCTCGGCTACTACCATGTTAACTTCATGACACGACTGCATTAAAATATGGGATACTTGGCATATTTTTTTTCATCGACCGCTGGAATAGATCTAAAAATGTATTATATATATATAAATATACTCGTTTTTCAAAGATAAAAAGTAAAATTCATATTAAAGAGACATATCACCTATGTTTCTATAATTGCATTAAAATATCTATTAATTTTCTTTCATTAAGGATTTGGATTGAAGTATGTCGAGTTCGGGTCGAGTTTTAAGCCGAGAAAAATAATTTGGAGGATTTTGAACGTGTTTTAGGTTGAGTTAAAATGGATTGTTTTGGTTCTTACAGACCTTAACCCGATCTTTTTAGAACTCTAACCCAGAAAAGATCCACCAGAGTCAAAATACCTCTTGAAAAAACACTTAATAATAAGCTTTTAATAATAAGCTTTTTTTTATTAATGTTTTATGTTTATCAAAGCCGAAACATAATCGAAAATTGCTTTAATGCTATTTCTCCCTCACGCCTATCCTGTCACATACCACTCCCCTTTACACACATACTCTGAAGTTTCCTTCCTGTAGAAGTTTTCGTATTGCGCACTGCAGCTATCCAGTAACATAAATAATATATCTTTATGGTATCTTGTGTCTTTTATAACTAAACAAAATATCCTATTTCAACATCCTGATGGTCCCTATGGCTAAAACAAACATGATCACTTGAATATTTTGATGATGTAAAGACGGCAAAAGTGATCACCTGGACATTCTGATGTATTTATGACAAAATAAAATCATTATATTAACATTATGATATCTTTATGATTACATTTTAAATTTAAAAGTGACATTAATTGTAGATTTGTGTCAAAGATTTGGGAACAGTGTTGCATTCAGGGATTTTTCTCTAGGGGTACGCATTATGCAGTTCGGGATCCACCAGAAAATTATTCTCCGGAATAAGTTGTCAAATCGAACAAATTGTCCTCTCCCGCGACAATTTAATTTACAATTTCTATAACGAATAGGGTAACACCTATTTATTTTTTTAAAGAAAAATCAAGTTTCGTCGATTTTGAATTATAATTAAAATAAGTACTAGCATGTACTGCGTATTGCGTACTGCTGCTAGCAGTACGCAATACGAAAATGAGGCGTTTCTTTGGCGTAATTTTAACTTGTTTGTTTTGATATTCTTTTTTATGTGTGAAATTAAGCATGGAATGCAGAATTTTTTTTTATTATCCAAATCCAGGTAATCAAAATTCTACGTATTATTCATAAATAAAAATGAATATACGTACAATGTAAAGAGTTGAAAAAGCCTTGGAATCACATGATATTTATGAGATAATTTTTCAAGTAATATAGAGAAATTTGAAAAGGAGATTCGGTTAGGGTTTTAAAATTCGGTTTTTAGGGTTCCGTACTTAAAAAGTAAAAACGGAACCATTATAAGATCACTCCTGTGTCTGTTTGTCCGTCTGTCAGAGCCCTTTTTCTCGTAAACTGTGGGACGTGTAAAGTTCTACCTTGGGAAACATATAAAGCTTTTTTACCAGCATTTTTTCAGATTATTATTCATTCACAAATATGTATAGGAAAAATTTAGGAGGCTAATTAAGTTTCTTGAAAAAAAATAAGTTTTCTTTTTGTGTATTGTGTGAAAGATCGCGTAATACCGAACTCAAAAATATATCTGTTTTAATTTTAGGTATTATAATTTCAGAGATATCGTCGAAAATACACTTCAAATATATGACCTCACTCCCTAACCCCACCTCCGAATCTACTGACACTAAAATCATGAAAAAATTTGGGGTAGTAGAAATTTATTGAAACCTAGCAGGAAAACTACAGCGATTTTTCTAGGTTACATATTTTTTGAGAAAAACGCATTTTTTCGTTACACACAAACTTTACTTTTTGGGCGGTCAGCGGGGGAATTGACGGGCACAGAATCATCCAAGAACTTCAGAATGATTTTTGAAAAACAAATTGTCTGTAATTAGCCGAGATATTAATTAAGTTACTTGAAAAACAACATTCCTTTTTATATATGATATAGGGAAGAGGTGGCCAATCTTTTCACCTGAAAATCGTTCTACAACAGTTTTTTTTTTTTTAAATAAAAGTTTTAATCTCATTTTATCACATAATTTCGCTCTTTATTTAAAGCAAATAATTCTGTTAAAAATAGTTGTAGCTCTGTGGCACGCGTGCCACAGGTTGGCACCCCTGGTGTAGGGTATTGTTAGAAAGATCTCGTAACATCAAACTCAAAATTGTATTTGTTTTAATTTTAGATATTATATTTTTAGAGATATCGTCGAAAGTATACTGGAAAAATATGCCGCCCCCATCTCCTATTTCCGAATCTACTAAAACTAAAATTATTAAAAAATTAGAGTAGTAGGAGTTTATTAATAAATAAATAGTAATTTATAAATATAATATACGGAACCCTTTGAGAGCGAGTTATTCTCGCACTTGACCGATTTATTAAGTAGATATTTGCATGTCTCCTTATAGAGATTTGTTGTCTTTGACTTCATAGGCGCCGACTTGAAGGGGGCAAAAGAATCAATCAGGTAATGATTTTGCCACTAATTTTAAAAGTTTCATTTTTGTCCTATTTAATGACTGTAATTAATTAAGACATAATAATATTTTTAGTTTAATGGTGAAACTTTGTATAACTACCCCCGTATCCCGGTTAAACCGCCACCTATACTTGTCTTTACAGATATGTAGTAAATTTCGAGATCTTTCCGTCTATTAAAAATACATTTTAAAATATGATGGAGCTATATTTTGAGATAATTTGTGAGTAGTCATGAGCATAACGATTTTTTTTTATTATTCGAATGAATCATTCGGGCATGCGCAGGAACATATCTGTCAAACTTCATTTTTTTTTTCAACTACTACCAAAAAAAAAAAAAAGATGGACATAACGATTATTTTGATTATTCGAATAAATCATTCGGGCATGCGCAAAAGCATATCTGACGAACTTCAATAAAAAAAATTTATTCAATTACTACCAGAAATCTTGAAAAAAAAAAATCTGATTTCATCAAACTTTTTTTTTTCAAAATTTCTGGTAGTAATTGAATAAAAAAAATGGAAGTTTGACAGATAGGGCTCTGCGTATTCCCGAATGATTCATTCGAAAAATCAAAATAATCGTTATGCCCATCACTATTTGTGAGCTTAATTCAACGCATTACCGACGATATGAAATCTGGGTTTTAAAACAGTTGAAGCTCTTCCCTCTTCTGAAAGTCTCGCTTTTAACTGGTTTAAGGTATTGGTATTTTATTGGTATATTAAGATATAGGTATTTCATGTATATGCATCAGTAAATATATTTCAATATACGAATTTAAAATAAAATGTCTTACAACTTAAAATCATACATACAAAATTGTATGAGTGCAGGCAGTTAATCATTTTCTGTACGCCCGTAGTCAACGATGTTTTTGAATAAAAACGAGATTTCTCGTTTCCCGTCGGTAATGTGTTAATATCTGTTAAAAAGTCTGAATAAAAAGTTATATTAAAAATTTCTGTTGCAATTATTGTTACTGATAAAAATGGTCAGATTAAATAAATAGTTTTAAAGTTTTGTAAACCACTAATCATGCTATAACGGAAGTCCAAAAAAATAATTAGATTAGTTTAGAATTCGTTTTGAAATTTTGTTATCGTATTATTCTCTGATACAATTTAGCGTATAAATAAATGAAACAGTAATACAGAATTGATAAAAATCTTAATACATGGTTATGTTAGAATAAAATAATTGTGAAAGGTTCCTAGAAACTAGTTTTAACTTGTAGCTGGCGAATAACAGTGTTGCCAGTTTGGCTTTTTTTTTTATTCCAGAAATTCCAAATTCATAACATAAATTACGAAAGAAAATTTTTACCTTCTGAAATAACGAAAATCTCTCACTAAATAAAAGAAGAATTTCTACAATAAATTTCTGGTCTGTAATAAAATTTTTGAATTTAAAAAAAGGCCAACCTGGCAATCCTGGCCGAATAAACACTAAAACGCCATCCAAATGTATAACTACAACAAATGTAAGAAAACATAAACTTCCCAATAAATATATATATACATGTAATGATAATAAAAGCCTTTACGTTAAATTACTATTCGTCTAAAAAGATTTTAAACTTCCAATTTAAATTGTGTTCTACAAAACATGTGGTGTTACCAGTAAAGCTTTCTAAAAATAACACATAAATATTTATCAACTAAATCTCTTTTATTTAAATTCCATTGCATAAAAATAACCATTACGATTGCAAATAAATCTTTTATAAACTTTAGATAAAAAAGAAGTTGATAAGGATGTTGTGGCAAAACTTAAGTATTATTTAGTGCAGTTCTATGAAGAAGTAGTTTAAAATATTCCGAATATTTCACTTACAGCGTGAGACAGGTAGAAAATTGAAATCCTTTCTCATATATATGGAAAGCCATTAGAAAATCGAATAATTCCAAGTAGATTACTTAGAAATATTTCACTGTGAAATATTTTTACCACAGAGAGATTTATTATTATTGTTATTATTATTATTATTATAAAATTAGCTATCGTTCGTTAATATATTTCCAAAAAACTGAGGAAAATTAAAGTATTTCACGAACGTTAATTTGAAACGTAATTATTATTATTTTTTAATTGTGAATGGACTATCAAATTAGATGCATTTACTAATCAAGTAACTTTTCAAATCTATAATTAATCCTTATTTAATGACAAATTGTTTTAAACTGTATACCTTCGAAAAAATTACATTAAAAGTTTCAACAAATAATAAATAACTGTTAACACTTGAACGGCTATACTGGTCATTTTGACTGGTAGCAAATAAATATATTTCGATTCGAACCAGAAATTTCTTTATAAAATAAATTTAATTTAAACCACACTGTAAACAGTTTAGTGTTTCAATGGGATTTCCAGTTGCAAATCAACACCACTCCCTGCGGATGAGCTATGAAAAATAAGTATAACTCTAGCATATTTGTACTACAATGGAAAAGAAAAGTAAGGGATTGGACAGAGAACGTCATCAGTAAATTATGAGAGAGTGGCCAGTCAATCAAATTTAACTAGCGTTAAGTAAAGAGAAGAGAGATTAGCCATCCAATCAAATTTAACTAGCGTTAAATAAAGAGAAGAGAGATTAGCCATCCAATCAAATTTAACTAGCGTTAAGTAAAGAGAAGAGAGAGTAGCCAGCCAGTCAAATTAAGCTGACAGATTTTTATAAAACTGAATTAAAATTTCTGGTCTTTCTAGTGTTAGCTAATGATAACAACTCTTTATTTTAAATGCCATAAAGAACAAATAAGTGTTACAATTGAAAATATACCCTTTGGCCTTGAAGAAAAAGACAGTTGATAAGACTGTCATGGAAAAATACAAGTATTATATATTGCAAGTATCATGTTAATTACATTCTTCCCCGTAGTATAACAAATTTTTATAAGGTCATGCCCATTCTTATCATAGCCTAAGTACATCTGTATTGTTTCAAAAGAAAAAAATTATAATCGTTTGATAATGGAAGTACAGAAAACAAATTATTTGTGTACTGAAATGATTGCCTTATAACACTTATATATAATTAACATGTAACAGTCGGGGAAGCAGCGGTACTTTTTAAAATTATATCATTTAATATCAATTAAAAAAATGCAGAGCTCGCACTGTTAAAGTTTTTTAATACCAATAGTTCTGAAAAGCACCCAGGTGCTTGTCAAGTTGTTAGAGCGCTGGCTACTGGATAAAAGGGGCTCGGTTCGAATCCCAATTCAGGCATGAATGTTTGTACCAAGACGCCCTTATCATATATCAGACTTGACAATCCGGAGAAAGTCTATGGGAGAAAATGTCCGCGGTAATTGCCAACTTATTAATTGACTTTCTCCGGAAAGTATCGCCGCCTGGTGGATACTACCGCACAGTTGCCATGTTTCGGGCTTTTTGAACACCAGTATATTTTTAGAGAAAATGTTGTTCTTTTAAATCCCAGAATTCTCCGATCAAACAAAACAAAATTGTCTCTACTAAAAAACTGGTATCCAAAAATATAATAGAAAAATCTATAGAAAAATCTAGCTGGTCTGCTACCGCATAGCTGCCAACTCTTACGCTTTTTTCTTACCACTAAAATTTAATAGAATTTTTTTCGTCATGTAATCACACGATCTTGTCAATTTAATAAGATAAAATTTACTATAAAATTTTAGTGGTAGGAAAACTACTAGTTCATAAGCAAATGCATAGAACAAATGCAGCTGTGAAAAAATTTCGTGTGATTTCGTGTCTTAAATACTATTACTGACGATTGATGGCGCTAGTAGCAGGACAAGTATAGCGGTCAAAGGCAACTTGCTGATTGAGAGGTCTGATACTGTGATGAGGAGGTCTTGGTTTGTACTATCCGTATTCCACTTTAAATGAAGGTCTGTTTAGATCTCGTGTTCAAAAGATGACCGTAGCGCTATCTACCAGTAAACCAACCACTCTAAAAACATTTTCGTGCAAGGTATTAACAAATGCAACAAAAACTACCTTCCAGATAATTGTCTAATTTTTTATTTATTTCTTTATTTTATTTTTATTTTTTTTTTGTAAAAAAAGGTATTTAAATAAAAGATCGAGTGGAACGCTTGAAAATGTAATTGATCTTAATTAATCAACCATGCAAAAAACTGTTAGCTGTAGTAGCTGTGGTGGAAGTGGCCTCGGAGTCCGCAACATAGCATAGTACATACAACAATGTAAGGTATCTGGATTATCAAAAATTGCCACCGTAATCGCAGTAACATTGGTAATCGGAATTGCTTTTAATTCAGTTTGTATGAAATCACTTAAAATAAAGTATCGCTACATACCGGACTAAAGTGTGTAATCGGTCCTTTTGAAAATTTAAATACATTACAAAAAGACAGTAACAGATTGTCGGAAACAATTTTAGTTTGAAGCAGAATAACATACTTTAAGATGCAGACGAATGTTAAAACAATAAATTGGAGAAACTATAATATAGTAAATGCTTCCAGTAGCGCAATGTTTCCAGTGGGGTACTTTTTTTTAATGCAGATTGCTTCATTGGCACCATTTTATTGAAATGTATAATTGGCCTTGTTTTCGCCTTATTTGATCTCAGGGGTGATTGTGTTCCGGTATTTTGTACACCACTAAATTTATATAGCAATCTTTTTCTTCTTTAACCCCTTGGTTAAGGATTTATTTTGAAAAAAAAAAAGCATGCAAAACAGATTCACCAGAAATTTGGAATAGTGTTGTTTCTATATTTGTTGACAGATATTTCTTGATTAAAAAGATGCGAGAAGTACTGTTTGAAATTTCTGGTGTAAGTTCGAAATTCCTGAATTAAAAGAATAAAATCCTAGGACAATACTGATGACGAGTCTCAGTCGTCAAATGAACCCAAAGGGGTTAATCGGTAAATTCTGTGATGTCATACTAAGAATATTGCTATATAACTTTAGTGGTGTACAAAATACCGGAATACAGTCACCCCCAAAGCCATTAAATAATAAGCCCAGTCATATAAATGGGAAACTTTTCGCAAGTTGAAAATAGCGCCATCTAGCGGTTGGGAATGCTGCATTCGGCACCAAGAATATTTTAATAAAATTTTGCCTCTAAAATTAAAGCTTAAAATAAGGAGTTCATATTTTCTAAGAAAGTCGTTTGTAACTTCCGGTGTCAGTCAGTAATTTCACATTTTACGAACAGAATTTGTCTGTGCCGGAAAGGGTTAATTGCATAGTGATGTAAATTTCCATCACTTTTTATTTAACTTTTAATAAATAAATCAACTTCTTCGCCACTACTATATTTATATAGAAATATTAATCCAGTAAATTTCCACATTTTTTTTTCATTATAGTTTTAGCTTTAATGTAAAAGATCCCAATAATTAGCAAGCTTTTAAAGGAAGTGCAAAAATAAAAAATAGATAAAAATCGTATAAATATCGATATAAATAAATCGTATCGTTTCTCTGCGACGCACTTCTGTTTTGTCCTCCTTCCGCAGCAGAGGTTTGGCGCTAGTGTGTCGCTAACAAATTTAACACTATCTGACTTGGCTTATTATTTAATGGCTTTGGCCACCCCTGTAATCTGTCATTAAATAATCCGTCATTAAGTAGCCCAATGCCAACACTGCAGTAGCAGCTCGTCAGGAGGTTTACAATAACTTTACTACCAGTTTTTTTTCTTTTTTTTAAAACAAAGTTTCTCCTTGTTTAAACGTAGAACTATCCACGGTTAATAAGGTCAGATTTAATATACGAACATTCTGGTAGTAAAGTTACTGTGAACCGCCTGACGAACCGCCACTGACTGTTTCATTGCAAACAGAAGAAGTTATAAATTTGACTTTTAATCCATTAAAGGGATGTGGTACATTTTTACCCATTTAATTTTAGTTCTCAAATGCTACAATGGAACCAGAATTTTAGAAAAAAAATTATTTTTATTAGGTAGATGAAGAAAAACTTTTACTTAATTGCAAATAAATTTGTTCGTAAATTCGGGTGTCATTCACTCATTTCAACATTTTAGCAATATGAGTACTTTTCCCTTAAAAGGTTTCAGTTATACAGGGTGGCTAGAGGTCAGGGAAAAATACAGTCAAGAAAAGTGATCCACACCAGTATATTCCTATAGAAAAATTTATGTTGATTATTCGATCAAATAATCAATTTGAATTTTTCTTATTGTATTTTTCCCTGACCACTAGCCACCCTGTTATATTACATTCTGTATAAAGGTATTTCCAAATAACAAAAAATCTACATCTAAAGGCAACACACAACTTATTTAAACTGCATTTCACGAAACCGATTCAAATATTTTACAAATAAAACTTAAAAAAAAATAGTAATCTAAAATTTACTTGCAACAAAAACTCTCCTTTTTTAAATTCCATTACATAAAAATAAACATTACAATTGCAAATAAATCTTTTTTATTTTTTTTTAAGCTTTTAGAAAGAAAGAAGTTGACAAGGATGTTGCGGTAAAACTCAAGTATTTTATGTAATGCACTTCTGTAAAGAAATAATTTAAAAATATTCGAAATAATTCACTCAACTCGTGAGACAGGTAGAAAATTGAAATCATTTCTCATGTATATGGAAAACCATTAGAAAGTACAATGGTTCAAGGAATAATACTTAGAAATACTTCGAATTATTTCTAGAAATATTTTACAGTCAAATATTTTTATAGCCGAGAGAAGTTTGGCTTTTATTATTATTATTATTATTATTATTAAATTAGCTGTATTTTATCAAGGCATATTTGAAAAATTGCTCAGAAATATGAAAATGTTTCACGCATTGTAGATCAAAGAAACATGAAGCTGTTTCATGCACAGTGATTTTAAACATAATTTCAAGATTTTTTTTTATCAGCATTTCATTAAGACGTGTCAGAGAAATTGATGAGAAACATGAGACTGTTTCATGCGCTGTAATTTTAAACATAATTTGAAAATTTTGTTTTATCAGCATTTCTTTAAGACGCGTCTGAGAAATTGATGAGAAACATGAAACTGTTCCATGCGCAGTAATTTTAAACATAATTTTAAGATTTCGTTTTATCAGCATTTCATTAAGACGTGTATGAGAAATGGATGAGAAACTTAAATTGTTTCATGCACAAAAAGTAATTTTAAAAATTTACAGAACTCGCATATTTCTACCACAAATATTTAGTACTTTTCTTTTAGAGATATTTAATTGCAAAAACAATTTTGCAAATGCTGTAAATAAACAACGTGGTTACCAATTCTGTGTTTAAAAAATAAATTTTTCTCAGCATTCATAGTGATGCCAGACTCCTTGGAAATTCTAAGGAGTTTGCGAACCTTGATATTGTTATCAAGTTTGTAGATGAATTTCAGTATGACTACATTAGAGAAAAGTTTGATAAAAATTAAACTACTTCCCGCATAATAACTTAAAGTGCAATTCTAATTAAATATTTTTAAATTTTATTATCCAATTAGATGCAGGTCATTTAAACTTGACTGTTATATATATTGTTCTGAAGAGTAACATGCCTCTTTGCTTGAAAAGAAAAGTGTATAACCATTGAGTTTTGTCTGCACTAACTTATGTAGTAGAAACATGGACGCTAACAAAACGGATGGTACGAAGATTACAAACAACACAGCGAAATATGGAAAGATGTATGCTAGGCATAACCAGAAGAGACAGAAAGAGAATAACCTGGATAAAAAGTCAGACGAAAGTTTTTGACATCATTGAGATAATTAAACGGCTAAAATTGAAATGAGCTGGGCACATTACAAGAAGATAAGACCATAGATGGAGCACAAACATACTACAGTGGTATCCCAGAGATATAAAACGACAAAGAAGACGACCTCGAGTAAGATGGAGTGACGAAATCAGAAAAGTGGCCGGCGTTAATTGTATGGCTAAAGCACTAGATAGGAAACAATGGAAAAATATGGGGAGACCTACATCCATCAGTGGATTGAAAACAGTTGATGATGATGATGATGATATACATATATAATGCAAAGTTTGTTTGTATGTTCTTTATGCAAATCTAAAGTATTTAACTGATTCAGACCACAATTACCGTACATGCGTTTTAGGACCTGACGCAAAATACTCACAACTTTATAAATCTAACGGACCATAACTTACCCATTTTTCAACTGTCTGCCATAATTTTATCTTTTTACAAATCTACAATTTCGAACTGGTTTGGGCTTTATGCTAAATAAGATATCCCTTTCGGGTTCGAATATATACGTAAAATTAAAACCCAAACTAAATAAAAAATGCAAAACAAATGAAGCCAATTTGATGCAGCCATAGTAACTTTAAATTTTATGAATCGAACAATAAGTTGATCAAAGTAAGTTAAGTGAAGTAAGTAATAGATGATATGAGGATAAAGAACGCAATTAAAATAAATGGTTAGACAAAGTATTAACTATAATTGTTATTAGTAATAGTGATATAAGTATTATAACTTAATAGGTTTAACTTACCAAAAGTATCTTTATATGAAATTGCATTAAAAGTATTATGAACTAAAATTACAGTTTTGAAATAATGAAGAGAGAAATTGAAAAATAAAGAAATGTCTTTTGAATTTAAAATTCCGAAGCAATTCGCAAAATTATTCCTTGCTGATTTGAAAAATTCTCCAATTTAAAGTTTTAAATGAGATCTTAATGTGTTCCATTTATTTTGTAAAAGCATGGAATCAATTTTGAAAATTCGCCTTTAAATTTAGAGTATTTTTTATGTGCAATTTACTTAAAAGCATATTTATGTTAATTTTTATTTATATTACGATGTTCATAACTTTCTTTGAAGACCCATTAACATAGCTTTTTAAAGAAATTTCTCATTTTAAAAGTGAAAAGAGAAATATGAAACGATATTTTCTCGAATCATATGAAGTCACTACGGAATACATATATATATTTAAGTTTTATTTAAATAGGGAGCACCATTAAAATTAATTCATACAGCACCAGAATCATATTTATAAAATATCGCAACCGTATGTATGTTATTAAAAAAAGAAAACTTGTTTATGTTGAAGATACTGTTACGTAATGTGTGTTTTATATTTTTATGCATACAATCTTTTTAGTGCATAATTTGTTACTGAATAGAAACATTTTTATCTAAAATTATTATCAAAATCTTTAATTTTATTTCGCATCTTATTTTTAGTAAGTATTTTAGAATTTTTCTCGGTGTTTTGTGTATTCTCAAAATTAATTCTGGCATATATAGAAATCATTAATAATACCTAACATATAAAATTAAAACGCTATTATGATTATAAGCTATACATTTTTTAAAATAAAAATGGTTTTATGCATGGTTAGTAACACATAAAACTAACAATTTTTATGTGATTAATAATATTATGTATCATTAATATTTAATCATAATAGTTACTTTATTATTTCTATATTACAAAATACTTAAAATAATTTTTAGAAAATATATTTGTAATGTAAAAATTATGGTCGAAAATATTTATTTTTCTTTACATCTATTTTGTGAAACAATTAATCGTTTATCACACGATTAAATATAATAAATTGAATAAAATCTTTATCCGATTAATCAGAAAAATATTCTTTAAATATAATGAACAGAGGAAAGTATATTCAACTAAGTAAATTATATTCAATGGTTGGAGTATCATAGTTGAGATTTTTTCAAACAGAGCGAAAATATGGTACGGCAAACCAAAGTACCCAGGTTCGAGTCCTGGTCCCGGCATATTTTCGCTCTGTTGGAAAATCTCCACTATGATACTCCAACCATTGAATATTCTTTAAATAATTCTGGAAACTATTCATCGTTTACTCTGTTTTGTTCTTCAGCAAAGTTCTAGTTTCCCTATTCTGTCTTTATTAATTTAAAAAATAAATTCCTGAGCTATGTATGAGACGAAGATGGAGTTAATAATAATTTAGAACATGTAATAATATGTTATTAATAGCTTTAATACTATGATTTTGCAACGTAACATATCATTAACATTTATTTTGAATAGCTACTTTCGCAAATTATATCCAAAGTAAAAACTTTTTTAAAACAAACAATATTTAATGTAAATGTTCCCTGTTTTCTCTTGAATAATCTTAAAATTAAAATAGCGAAATATATTTTAAATAAAGAAGGAGTTCATAATAATTTATGTAATTAATAATACATTACCGATCACTAACATTACACATCATTAACACTTTGCCGTCCGCGTGTCTCGTAAAAAAAAATTCTATTCGTAAAATGTTGAAATGATTGATTGACACCATAATTTAGAAATAATTTATTCGAAAATAAGTAAAATTCTTTCTTCATGTACTTGATAAAAGGGAATTTTTCATTCTAAAATTCTGGTGCCAATGTGGCATTTAAGGATTAAAATTAAGTTACATTACGTACGACACTACTGTGATCGCCGGACGGCAAATTGTTAACATTTAATCTTAATAAAAATGTAAAAAAGAGCAACGTTAATAAGCACCAGAAATTTCAATTTCAATGTGTATTAGTTTCGGTAGTATTTAGCATACAGTCCTCAGTGCAAAGAATGGCTGAAATTTTCTCATAGATATAGGGAAGATGCGAATTCAAGCAAAAGATTTGTTGACAAATAGAAAAACATGATACTCCAGGAAACAGCCAACAGGAAAACAGCAAAGGAAATGGAATGGATTCAAGTGAAAGGTTTAGTGACCAATAGGAAAAACCAGAGACTCCGGGCAACAGCCAACAGGAAAACAGCAAGAAGACTGATTCAAGTAAAAGGTTTATTGACCAATAGGAAAAAAGGAGATTCCGGTTAAACAGCCAATAGGAACACAGCATAGGAAAAGGAACTGAAAAATGCTGAAAAAACTATGAAAATGAGATTTTTATGTAATTGGTTTCCAACAATCTGATAATGCGGGAATACCGAATTCGAAATTAACGATATTACTAAAATTTTTATAAATATGAAATGCTTCAAGAAGGTTAAATGTATAGAAGTAGGTTTAGAACTTATTTTAGACGAATTAACTCTTTCGTTCCCGCTCCGGTCTTAGCCGCCCTAACATAGAAAATCCCATTCCGGTCCTGCCGGCCGAAGAACGCTTCTCCCCCCGCACACAAACCTCGGCAGGTGAAGACGTCTATCAATTACACTGGCTTCCTAGTTGAGCAAGTGTCACGTTTTCAAGTAGGGAGAGGACTGTATAATATCAAATCACCAGTTCTATTCAAAAGGAACGAGAGAAGGGTTCTATTCAAAAGAAATGAAAGAAGGAGTCCACTTCGTAGTAGGTGTGTAACATGTGTCAGTTTGACGAACATGTGAAAGAAAATTATCTTAAAAGAGGGGGGTGAGAATTTCGGGCGGTTGTCTGGGATTCTGAAGATGTCCAGTTTGAAGCTGCTCGAGAATCAAAGAGTTAAAGTCAAAAGTATGATTCATCTCCCAGCAATGTTCCAGTTCTATTTTCTATGCTGTTTTCCTATAGGCTGTTTACCCGTAATTTGCTGTTGGCTGTTGCCCGGAGTCTACTGTTTTTACTATTGGTCAATAAAATTTTCACTTGAATCTGCTCCATTCCCTTTGCTGTTTTCCTTTTGGCTGTTGCCCGGAGACTCCTGTTTTACTATTGGTCAATAAAACTTTTGCTTGAATCCGCACCTCTCCTATATATCTGAGAAAATTTCCGTCATTCTTTTCACTGACGATGGTATGCTAAATGCTACTGAAACTAGTATGCATTGAAATTGAAATTTCTGGTGCTATTAACGTTGCTCTTTTTTACATTTCTATTATATTGCACCATGTACTATCTTAATAATTATTTATTCTGAATCCCTTCGCATGTTATATACAGAAATAATCATTTACAAATCAAACAGTATGTAAAGTAAATGATCATTGTTTTCACTTGAATAATCTTAAAACTAAAATAGCAATATATATTTGTGACAAATATATATTGTTTAATTATTTTATTTAATTATTATATTGTTTAATTGTTGAGTTAATAATCATTTATGTAATTAATAATACGTTACCAATCCCTTTGAAATTATCATTTTGTAACAATGCATAACATTAACATTTATTCTGAAGAGCTACTTTGGCATGTGACATCCAAACAAGAAACATTTACAAAACAAACAGTACTTAAAGTAAATGTTTCCTGTTCGCTTCTTAATAACCTTTAAAATAAATAAAAGAACAATGTTTGAGACAAAGATAGAATTAATAAAAAAAGTTATGTAATAAAATGTAAATTACCAATAACTTTAAAATTATTATTTTGTAAAATTAAATAACATTAAAACTTATTCTGAATAGCTACTTTCTCATGTTACTTCTAAACAAGAAACATTTACAAAACAAACAGCATGTAAAGTAAATGTTCCTTGCGCTCTCTTGAATAATCTTAAAAATAACTAAAGTATATTTGAGGAAAGAATGGAGTTAATAATAATTTATGCAATTAATGATACATTATCAATAGCTTTAAAGATATCAATTTGTAACATTACATATCATTTGACATTTATTCTTAATAGCTACTTTCGCATATTATATCCAAAAATAACCACTTACAAAAATATGTAAAGTAAATGTTCTCTGATTTCTCTTGAATAATCTTAAAAATAAATTAACGAACTATGTTTGAGACAAAGATGGAGTTATAATAATTTATGTACTTAATAGTATCACTAGCTTTAACATTTTCATTTTGTAAAATTACATATCTTTAATATTTAAAAATCTATTTTAATACATTGAAATTTTTTCATAGCAAATTTCTCACGTCTTGCATTCATAATATTTCAAATTTTAATTGCTTAAAAGGCGTATAGCCAACATAGTGAAAAAGTATCCAGCCGGGAATCGAACCCGGGTCATCAGTATAGCGCACCGACGTTCTACGAACTGAACCAATTGGAACGATACCCAGCCTGATGACCCGGGTTCGAGTCTCGGCTTGGATACTTTTTCACTATGTTGACTATACGCGTTTTAAGCAATTAAAATTTGAAATATTTTGAATGCAAGGCGTGAGAAATTTTCTATGGAAAAATTTCAAAGTATTAAAATATATTTTTATTCAATTGTCGATGCTGGATTCTCTTTAGTTTCGTGTTTTCCGCAGGGTTGGGTGGCTCACGGAAAATATTCCATCTTGTTCTGTGTTTGTAGCCTTGCCAGCATGTGATAGTGAGAAGTGCCAGGCTGGGTATCGTTCCAAGTGGTTCAGTTGGTAGAACGTCAGTGCGCAAAATTTGTTTAAAGTACTGTCTGTTAATAATAATTGCTGACAGTGCATTTTCAGCTGCTGAACATGTAGTTAAATTCAACTTATTTTCTACCTTATTTATACTTGGTGTGTAGAAATTCTATAGGTATACCCGGGGCAGCACAAAATATCTCGAGTACATTTCCGTTTATTGACGGAACTATATTTGAGGAGTTTGTTATTGATGGGATATAAGTAGAAATATTCTGATTCTGAAGCCTTTGAAAGATATGTTAACCCCTTGAAGGGCACCGGTATATCATATATACCACTTAATTTTAATTCCAAATTGCGACACTGACACCAGAATTTTATAATCAACTTTGCATTTATGAGGTACATGAGAAAAAGCTTTTACTTGTTTAAATATAAATTCGTTCGTGAATCCTGGTGTCAACCAATCATTTCAATATTTTATCTACAAGAGTACTTCGCCCCTGCAGGGGATAGTAACATAAAGAAGCCCTGAGATATTCCATGTGTCATTCCATTCCACTCACTTCCCGTTTAAAGTCTTTTTTCAAGAACTATTGGAAAACAAAACTCATCTCTTTCTTCCTTAGTTCTACAATGATACGAGGCGTTTCCGAAAAGTAAAGATACAATACCGCATACTCATTCAAAAAACTTTTAATGGATAAAATGTCCATTACAAATTACGTACTGGTATATGCCTTATTTAGCGACATAGTTACATTGTCCAAGCATTCGTTAAGTCTAGGTACAAGCTTTTGTATCCCACAGTCATAGAAGTTTACCACCTATTGGTTTATCAACTTCGATTTTAATATCATCATCATCGTGGACGTTTTGCCTTTCAAGATGTTTCTTCAGGTGAAGGAATAAGTGGTTGTCACTGGTTTCAAGTTCAGAGATCACAGATAGCCTACCTATTCTGGGTTCTTCATGAACATTGAACCTACCTCCAGAGAAAGTAAAACACCATTTCGTTACATTTTGTCGATTCATATCGTTCCTATGGCGGAGAAAATTTCTTTGTGAATATCCGCTGGGCGCTCACTTTTGAGTAAAGAAAACGTATGACGAAACGTGCTACACATTTGGCGGGATTCTAAATTGGCGCATCCATTATAAACATGTGCTACACGAAACAGACTCACCATACAAATAACGTATAACGTGGGAAAGGTCAAATGTTCAACGTTACAATATATGTTACCAGCGAGCTCATTAAATCATTTCTTTCCTGCTGTCTAAGGTGTATATTTACTTTTCGAAAACACCTCGTATATTTAAAAGAACGAGAATGGTGATTTCTTAGATTTTTGCCAGTGGTTGGACATAAATAGCAAATTTGCTATTTTAACCCTTTCAAGGGCGGTGGTATGTTTATGAAACCACTTAATATTAATTCCGAAATCCCAGAATGGCCCCAGAATTTTGGTATAAAAATTTCCGTTTATTATGTATGTGAAATAAATTCCGGTGTCAGTCATACATTTCAACATTTTAGCAATGGAAGTGCTTTGCTCCTGAAAGGGTTAAACAGATTTTCAGAGACATGAAAATCGCGAAACTTTTAAATGAAGGAGTATTTATTATTAATACTTATTTCTATGCAAGAAGTGATTTTTAAATGAGAAATTTAATTTTGAAACAATTTTAAAATATTATTAACAATTTTGTACTGTGTGTTTTCGGTATCGGGGTCGAGCTAAAAAAAGAGCTCGAACTCATCTCTGTTGAATACCAGTATTTAGTAATAGTTATCTTCGTTTTATTTAATTGTTGTGAATTCTTCGATTAAATAAGACAAAAAAAATTGGGAAATAACGATATTCAAATGTTTTTCCTCTTTAATTTGGAGGTCGACTTTAGAGGTCGACACAAGTACATACCGTAGTACATTAAACTGGTGAGTTTTATGTAGTATTATAATTATTAATCCATTATCTCTAGCGTTAACATTATCATTTACTAGCAATATGTATCCTTAATATATACGCATAAGAGTTTAGGTTGTAAATGCTGCATAAAAAAATATACATAATTTTTTCTAAAAGCATATTTGTAAAGTAATTTTGTGAACAACTGTTATCTAAATTAATTTTTTTCTTTACAATTATTTTATAAAACAATTCTCCGTTTATCATGTGAATAAATAGTTCCAATTGAATAAATTTGTTATCTGTTTCAAACTAACCAAAAGAGTATCATTTTAAATCCTGCTCCAACTAGCCTTCAATTTGGTTCAATAATAATTTTTCTGTTTCCCTAATTCTCGCTTAAATATACTGAATACTTAACTAGCGTGCTAAAATTGTGCACAACTGGCGTCATAGTGTCATTTTTCCCGAAACTATAGTGTTATAACTTAGAAAAAAAAGCACAAATGAATAGCTTTTTGTAAAAAAAATAGTATTTTTACATGACTGTATTTACCAGTTGAATAAATCCGTAAATGTATCACTTACGAGATACTTTATTATTTTATAGCTATTTTATAAAACAATTTTTTTGTGTATCATGCGAATAAGTAGTTTCAATTGAATAAATTTATAATATATTTCTATGTAACCAGAATTGTTTGTTTATCGTGTAGAACTTGATAATGGCGCCGTTTGTGCGTTCGAAACATGTCGATTCTTATATTAAAAGGTTTTTATAAGCCTTTTTGTGTTTTGCTTTTATCACTTAAGTATTTAAATCTGTATTTTAAACATTACACCAGTTAAGAATTAAACATAAATTGACCATCTCTGTTTGATACGAAAAATTGCGTTAGAAAATGCTGATTTCGAGAGAGTATTGTTCAATCTCAATAAAGAGACATTTTCATAGAGTTAAAATAATAGAGTAAATTTAAGTATTTTTATTATTCACCATGAACAGCAATGGAAATTTGTTTTTTTGTTGTGATTGTAAGGAAATAATTTTAAAACCACTTCTTTAGAATAATTTGGAAGTAATACTTCCAGTATGAAAGTTACGATATAATTTCAAGTTATTTTTTTATAATATTAATAAATTTTTATTTAGTGACAAAATTTGCGCTTTGAAAATTTATTGGGCATCACAAAAATCGTAACGCAAGCGTTTAGTTTAGATAGAACAGACCTTGAGAAGCCTAAATAACCAACGCCTGGGCATCACTCAAATGTTGAAGCAATTGATCAAATATTATAAAATGTTTTTATATAATACAGATTTTACCCATTATCAATAATACATAAAACTGGCAAAATTTTAAAGTTAATAAAAATATATTACTAACTTCAATGCAATCATATATGAACATTTTATATCTGTAGTAACACGACAGCCGATAACGAAGAAATCCTTCTTGAAAATTTAAATATGGAGTTTATAAAATAAGAACTGTTATACAGGGTGTTTCACTACCAGACAGACAAACATGCAGGAGGTGTAGGATGCACAGAGACGACTCGGAATCACATAGCAATACAGGGTCGAAAATGCCGTAGTTGCGAGCTATATAGTTCAAAGAAGCAGAGAACAAGAACAGAAACAGAAACACATTAATGGGACAGAAAACATTTTATTGAAAGGTTGTGCTACAGAAGATGTTTGAAATTACAACCAGAAGTCGTCAGGCAGGCTTGACAACGGCGCTGCATAGATTCCTTTACGTTCTTGAAGATTCCTGGCGTGTCGCGTATCCTCCCGGCGGCTACAGATATTCTGATGACTACAGGTCTTCAACTGAAGGAAGGGGTATCTCGTACACCAAACTCTTCATTTGACTCCACAAGAAGAAGATGACTTCTGGTCGTAATTTCGAACATCTTCTGTAGTACAACCTTTCAATAAAATGTTTTCTGTCCCGTTAATATAGTGCTGTTTCTGTTCTTTTTCTCTGCTTCTTTGAACCACAGTTTGCAACTACGGCATTTTCGAACCTGCATTGCTATGTGATTCCGAGTCGTCTCTGTGCCCTCTACACCTCCTGCCAGTTTCTCGGTCTGGTAGTGAAACACCCTGTATACAAACTATTTACACTTGGAAAGAACTGTATACACTTTTATTATTATTTATGAACAACGATTTTTCCATAAAACCACTCATATTACAAAACGAATATTTACAAACCAAACAAAACCAATATTTACTCGGATGCACTACTGGCATCCTACGCATAACAGAAATCACCACTGACTTTCTCCTTCTCTCTTCACTTCAATTCATCTCGTTGGAGAGTGGGTCTCTTCACTTCAATCTACTAAAGTTAGAAGATGTTCGAAGGAAGTTGTTTGCATGACCGTATCATTTAATATTTATTCCTAATAACATCTTCTGAATGGTACATTACAAAATAATTTAGCAAAAGAGCTTTTGGAAAGCTGTTCTGTGAAATAACTATTATATAGACTCTTTTATTTTCTTTGTGGATTTTATTATAAAAGCAATTCTTAGTTCATCATACGATTAAAAAAATTTAATCGAATAAAATCTGCATCGTTTTCTAACAAACGAGAGAAAATATTTTTAAAAGAAACTCCTTGAACCTATTCAACTGTTATTTGTTTTATTAAAAAACAATTACCCTATTTTCTCGTTCTCGCTTGAATGATTTTAAAAGAGATTTCAAGATCTATATGAGACGAAAAAATCGCGTGATAAAAATGTTTATTTCAGGAAGATAGCATTCAATCTTAATACTAGGAGATTTTAAAAGGCAGCTTTCGATTGTTTTCAGTTTTCACACTGAACAGCAATTAAGAAAAAAAAAAGTTTCTTTACAATTTCAGTGGAAAAGAACTTATATTGTTAAAATGTTGAAATGATGGAATGTTTTAACTTATTTCCTAATATGCTAGAATTATAAAAATTATCTACAAATGTGTATTCCCGATGACAATACATCACTATAATAAATTTAGATCTTAATTATAAATTAATAACTTTCTTTCAAGACTTTTTCCGTTAGCTTGCTACAGGTGATAAATCGCGAAAATTATGGTTACAACAACAATGGATTTAGTTATGTGCCAATCCACGCTTGCCAAAAAAGGCCGACTGGCTGTGAAGCTGCTACAAAGATATATATTTAATTCTATCAAGTAGCAAATATAAATAAAAAATAAAAAGTGTAACATATATACTTTTTAAAGTACGCTTTTATGAACTCACAGTTTAATATCATAGGTGCCAACCTCTCATTAATATTCCGTAATATGCGTGTTAATTTGAACCAAGTTTAACACTTTTCGAACCAGAAATTTTTTTAAGAAATGAAATTAAATAAATCCCACATAGAAACCTGAAATTGAATAAACAAAGATTCATCCAATAATTTTTCTGGTTTGAAGCGTTGTTAAACTGGGTCAAATTAACCCACATATTACGGAATATTAATGAGAGGTTGGCACCTATGTAATATTAATAAAATTATGATTACACGTTGAGAAAACAATTATAAAATAATGTTAATAATGTTTTTTTTATTTATTTCCGGTTGCCATACATTAAAAAGAACAAGAGCAAAAAAATATACTATTTGAAATACATTAACTAGTTCGCCCTTTCTCCCAAGCTTAAATCAAAGCGGTGAATTTTCAATAATCAGGGCCCAAGCCAAATTATTGAACATATACATCAGACACGTGGGCTTGATACAAATATCCGCTTATATCTTCGTCAAGATGACGACTGGATTGACCCAAGGAAATAACAATACTGAAGAATTAGAGCCGGTAACTCTACAAAGAGCAACGGGGTTGACGGGCGGCCCACCGTGGCTGAGTGGTTAAGATATCACACCGCTAATCGCTTGAGAGCGTAAGTGGGTTGCGGGTTCGAATCCCGCTGGCTCCGTTACACACTCGTGGAGCCTCCGGTTGTATTTTTCTGGTGTTGTATCGCGTTACTATCGCGTGCATGTATATCGACGAGGACTTAAAAGACTGCACCTGATGTCAAGCACACAGGTCAGATGTATGTGTTAAATAAATTAAATAAATAAACGAGGTAGACGGGAGTCAAACCCGGCACATTCTCCTAGCGGAGTGTAGCCTTGACCACTCGGCCACGGATGGTACTCCAAGCCAAGTTAACGTATGGTAATGGAAATTGTCTGAACATTCTGAATCGTAGTTATGAAATTATGCTTGATTTTTAAAATAAACTAAGTAGGGGAGATGGGGGATGAATGGGACAAGGGATGGATGGGACGGATGGGAGACTATAATATAGAATATAGCCTGAAATATTGAGAACAATATTTCAGGCAATAAACTTTTTTTTAGTTGCTTCCTATCCTCATAGATTTCACTACCATAGTGTGCTTTCTTCAAATTTGCATTTCCTGAAACTCTGCTTAAAAGTATTCTTTTTTACATTTGAACTTACTTAAATATCTTATGCAATATAAACAATTAAGATATGTTGTAGTTTCTTAATTCAAGGCTCTATATTGGTAATTAAAATGAATGCATATTAACTATTTCAGGTTTCGTACGGATCAGGGAATTTTCCAGGAGTGTTACCAGTATTTTTTTATAAAAAAATAAATCTAGGTAAATTCGCAAAACATCGTCTTCTTTTAAGCAGAGATTTTCTGTAAGAAAATACTGGTACCGAAGAATTTCTTGGTCGCAAAATTTCCGAAGCCGTACGAACCCTGTATTTTGACAAAATGATTTTTTAGACAAAATGGCCGACAATTAAATATATGCATCATGGGGATGATGGGACATTTCAAATGGGATGAATGAAACTGTCTCAGATGAGTCCAAGATGATTGGCTAAAAAATAATCCTGGAGATCATATTACAATTTATAATCTCTTAGCTATTGCCAAGGAGGCATTTTTGTCAGTTTGTAGTCCTTAACATTGAATACGGGGAGGAAAATGTTTGTGCCCCATTCATTCCCGCTGTGGGGATGATCGGGACATAGAAGAACTTTTATTTTTATTTCATTTATATTTCTGTATAACAATAATCTTGAATAAATATTGTGCATAAAATGTAGTCAAACACTTAATGTATGACATGTGATATATAATTATTGATAATAACTTAAATAAAATATTTAAAATAACGATTTCTGTGAAAATGTCCCATTCATCCCCCATCTCCCCTACTTATTAAGGAGTGTTTAAAAAATCGTTTTTACTTTTATAATTATTGAAAATAATAACACGTTGACACTAGCTTTAATCTTTAATTTTTATAACAATGTTCTTATTTACTACTTTCTGATGGCTAAATCACAAAGTAAATAAAATTACTTGGAAAGGGAATAGCTGAAAATTAATCATATTTAATAACTATTAAATAGCTATAGAAACTATTTAATAACTATCTACCGTAATTTCATGCGTATGCGCCGCACCCTAGTTAAGTCATTTTCAAACCGGAAATTTTATTGAAAATAAGAAGTCAAATAAGTGCTAAGCAGAAGTAAGTCACATTTTATTTAAGATAAATTCTGGTAGGAAATCGGTAAACGAATTTTGTTCTGCCAAATATGTTATAAAAACATGTTTTTCATTCATTCATTATGCGATTAAATAATTTAATTCGAATAAAATCATCATGAGTTTTTAACTGACCAGAAAAATTATCATTTTAAATAAATCTTGATGAAACGATTAAACTGTTATTCTGTTTAGTTCAAAAGCAATTTACTTCCCTTTTTGTCCTCGCTTGAATAATTTAAAAAATAAATAAATGACGGATTCTGTCTGAGACGGAGAAATTGACATTTAAAAATGTTCATTTGAAAAAGAATATCATTCGATCTCAATACTGAAGCATTTTAATAGAATAGTTTTTCATTATATTTGATATTGATGATAAACTGAAGTGAAATAACTCTTTCCTTTAGGAAAATATTATTTACAAGAAATAAATTTAAAGCGTGCCTACATTTTTACTTAGAAATGAAACTTTGTTTGAAACTTATATAATATGTTTTTCATTGTTATTCTTAGCTACTGGATCTATGAAGCATAATATATGTTCATGCGGTTAATCGATAATTACTATTAGAAAATAGTGGTATTCCGCAAGCCCAGTTGCACCACGCTGCTTTAAATAATACATATTTATATTAAGAAGGAAAATTTATAAATTTAACAGCAGCCTGAAATATAGGGGAGAGCAGTGCTAGTTGGTATAGTGTTTTATTTTTTTTCTATCCCTAATACTTTCAACATTAACCCCTCAATCACCACGACGCACAGTGGAGTATTTGACACAAAAACCTGGCCAAAAATGCAAAAATTAAAATTTCGTTAACAATTGTAAAAATCATATTTCTTAATAGCTAACTAATTGATGCGTCGATCTATACCTATTTTTGGAACCTGAGTTATATCTAGTGGCTTCTGGCCTCTGTTGAAGAGGGAGTTTTTTTGTGAGAAGACGTGTTTTTTGTTGATTTTAGGCATTGTTGTTATGTTTAAATATAATTTTTTTGTGTCTCAATGAATTGTTGAATTGAAACTAAACAGGGCTTGCGTATTTAACAAAGGTCAGTGCTTAGTGTTAAACTATGTGTAAATTTAAATAGTTTAGTTTTTAATGTAATAAAAAAATATTAAATGTGTAAAAGGGTCATTTTTAAAGCGTTTTTCGCTCTAATTTAAACATATCGAAAGCTTTTTAAATATATGCCGGTCTTTGCCGGACCATGTTTGAATTATAATTATATTAGATATAGTCTTGAGTGCCAATTTCTGCAAAAAAATCTTCCGCATATTGTTGCCATTTTTTTATATAATTTTTTTCGGGTGGACTACTTAAATCCCATTTCCTGCGGCAACCGAATTGAAAAGATAAAAACTTTATTTTTACTCTAGTATTGCAGGTTTTTAGCCTACAGGATATTTCCTGAGAGCTTTTGCCCCTACATATCGTCTATGTATGCATGTACGTACCTATGTAAGTACGTACAGTCGTGGAAAAAAACTGGACACCCCCCACTAACTCTACAACAAATTATAGTAGAAGGAAGTGACTGGTACCAAACGATTGGAAATAAAGTCTACTTTTAAATGATGTATATAAAATTTGCTTAGGGGGCCATCTACATATAAAAACACACCCAAACTTTGTTTTTTTCAATAGCAAGACCCAAATTTGACAACATATTTGAAATCTGCAGTTCACATAAAATTGATATATTGAATTTGTTGATGTATATGTTGCATCAGAATTTGCTAGGAACTGTATTTTATTATTTTTTTAAAGATCCGTTAGATATAACTGTATAAGAGGAAAAACTCCCCGACTGTAGTGGAAAAGGAATAATCATCCTGATTATGTAAAGGAACCGAAGAAATCATACAAATAAATTACACTTGAAAACATTAAAAATATCTCTTATCTACAGATTGATTTATTATTGTAAAAAAAATTCTTCATCTTTACATAAAAATTGATTAGCTTACAACAATAGATGCGTTTCAGAAGATATGGATTTGAAACGAACAATGATTAAAGAAGACATTTTAAAACTTTTAATTTAAACATTTTAAAACTTTTTCTTTTAACGTCGAATTTTGACGGCGAATTTGGGGAGATGCAATGCACATGTGCACAGGAGCTCAATCGGTTGTATTATTACAGGGGGGAGGGAGAGATGTGTGATTTATTTACTATGTTCTTTTGTTGACTGAATATGAGATGAACGTGGGGATATACTATTTGTGTGATACTTCATAGGTCCAGGAAATTTTCTTTCTTGCCGTGGGGAATATGGTGATAATATCAAACTGATTTGCGTTATTACACAGTTGTTTACAGATTGTTTGTTTGGAGTTTGCATCGGAAATAGTACTGTAATTCACTCTGGGAAAAAACGTTTAAAATAAAATATTGGAAAGACTGTTTCATACGCAAGCATATTTTACTAATATTTTTATTGTAATTTTTTTCCCCTCAAGTTTTGATGGGTTCCATCTAGTTAAAAATAAAGACATAAACTACTTTTTGCGAAATTTTATATAGCTGGTATTCAGACTACTATCACTAAATTGAATATGATGCTTAAGGGGTTAATTACCAACACTGCTGATAATTGAAATGTTTGGGTACTAAATAATGAAAATACACCACATTAAATTGTAGGGTTTACTTGTAAAAAACTATGTACGAAACTACTCCAACTATGCTAACTTACCTCAGATGAGGGGTAGGTGTGCATACCCGATGCGGTAATTGGGCATAATATAAAAGTGCGATAGGATCTGTGCAATAAAGTTAGTTATCCACTTAAAAACATGTATTTTATTGTAAAAAGAAAAACATGCAAATACATGTAGATGTTACTTATTATTGTTAGGTATGAAACTAACATTATAATATGTTAGGCATGAAACTAACATTATAAAATGTTAGGTATGAAACTAACATTATAATATGTTAGGCATGAAACTAACATTATAACATGTTAGGTATGAAACTAACATTATAATATGCTAGGCATGAAACTAACATTATAATATGTTAGGTATGAAACTAACATTATAATATGTTAGGTAGTAATACTTAATGCTTTATAAAAAGTTCAAAAATAAACTAAGAACAAGGGAATCGCCAATGTTCACAAAAAAGTAGAGTAATCGTTAAGTTTATCTGATGGTAGAAATTTACGTAAAACTGTACCGATTCGATATCAGATTATGTCTGTGGTGTCTCTAAAATTTCTGTTTTTTCACCATTTTCAATACATTATTATATCCCCATCAATGTCATGAATTTTCTGGATATTACTGAGGACCACCACCCCCACAAAATCACACCTGATATTGATTTTAATAGTTCCTCTGATTTACGTTCATGTTGTTTTCATCTGGCTGTTCTGTAGATCCGGAAGACTGGTCTCACATTCGTCTTCCGTGTCTTTAGGGAAGCCTGTGCTGTCCTCGCTATCTGCGTAGATGATTAGATCTGACATGACGTTTTCAGATATCCTACTTTAAAAAAGATTTTTTTTTAAAGTTTATTCTTCTTATTCCTGTGAGTTGTAATCTATGCCAATCCAATATACCCCATCAACTGAATTTCAATTTACCCCATTAGACTTGCTCAGGCCAGATAACAGCCTCGTCCACACAAGTTTTACAAACAATTTAAGTACATGAATACAATAGTTATCAAGCCACCGCCCCCTGAATACTAGGCCTGCGCGCTGAAAAAAATGGCGGCTGTTGCAGGCGGAATCGTTTGTATAGTCCCTCGAACTTCAACACCAATAATATCTAAAAGTTATCTCTGAGTTACTTCATCTCCGAAAAACAAGGCGAAGAAAACTTTTAGAAATTATTGGTGTGGAATTTCGAGGGACCGTTCAAACGCTGAAAAAAACATCAGCCTTCGACAGCCGCCATTGTTGTCAGCGCTCAGGCCTAGTATTCAGGGGGCGGTGATCAAGCGCTCGTTTGCACCACAACAATTGGAAACGTCATCTACCTTCCTCTTTCTCCGGAATTTTCCATTACACTGAAATATGATGAACATAGGTAGCGGGTTGCATGGATTCGACAAGACTACGCTGATATTACTGTCTGTGGTAGATAATAGTAGTTGTTCGCAAGCTGGCCCCTTATACCATAATTGTTATGTAATTGTTATTGTAATATGCCTCATTGTTAAAATTTTTGTGCTGTGTTGAACCAAATTTTGGGGCTGCAGTAGCTGTAAGCATAAGATGGTGAAATCTTGTTCTTAAATTTGGATCCATGCTCGGCCAGAGATCCAAATGTTGAAACGAGATTTCAACATTATATGGTTGCACCTACTGCAACACCAAAAGTTCGTTGAATCCAGAAAATTTTTTTAATGGTGTAACCCTGGTTCCCCATAAAACATTAATTTAAAGTAGTGCTGCACAGCCTTTTGTATGAAAATCGTTTCCCACCACTATCTTCGAAAGGCAAGCTTTCATATATTTAATAGCAAAGTTTCCGTCATTAACCTAAGGTAAATTTTTCTGTTTAAAAATAGTGGTACTGTTGGTGGCCCGCTGGCCACAGGTTGTGCATCCCTAATTTAAAGGATGTAGAATGGTATAACAATTCTTAATTGATTAATATATATATATATATATATATATACGTCTTGTAATAATTGTTATGTAAGTTATAGTCGATTATATATTTAATCGCAAGATGGAGAAAGATACATTTTTCAAAACAGTTTTTTAGAAACATGTTTTTTCAAAAGTCAAAAGTCAATGTTTTTTCAAAAGCACCTATAAGATTTGTTTTATGAGATACAACTGACTAAGCTATTCGTGAAACCATTGTTCAGTAATCAAAAATAAAAAAAATGTTGTACAATTTTTCAGTACAATTTCTGCAGAATATATATTTTATGTAATACATAACTCATAAAATAGTTTATTCATACAATATTTTATTTAACTGATAAAATTTTACAATTGCACAACATGTCTTAATAATTAAATAAAATTAACTAAAACACCAGTTATCCGAATTAATGTGTACATATGTAGAAGTGCAGATAATTAGGTCAATTATAAAATTTAAAAAATGTTATATAGGGTAATAAAAATTCTTATAAAATTAAATTTGGTTAATATAAAGATCGATCTTATTTATTCAATTTACACTAAGCCTACCTTTTAATAGGATCGCTTTTACTACAAACAGTTACAGAGATGCCAAGTCTCCGGCTTTTTGTATACCAGTATTTTAGTACTGAAAATTTTGTTTTATTTGATCGGAGCATTCTGCGATTTAAAAGAACAACATTTTCTCTAAAAATATACTGGTGAACAAAAAACCGGAGACTTGGCAACTTTACAATTATTAGATAAAAGTAACTTATATACATTTAGATATGTGAGATTAACATCTCCAACAAGTTAATTATTTTTCCATAGAACACAGATAACGATTTAGAATAATCTAAATATGTAAACTTCGAAAATTTTAATTAAATATGAATTTCGAACGTTGATTTAATTAGTCATCACAAGAAAAAAAAAATTACAAACTAATACACATATTCGAATTACTTACCAACATTTAGATATGTCAGTTTAACATCTGCAACGAAATTAAGTGTTTTTCCATAGATCATTAATAACGATTCGTAATTTTCCAAATATACACATTTCGAAAATTTTAATTAAATAAGAATTTTAACATTTAATTTTCCAAATGGACGAAAACTGTCCTGGCCAGGATTCGAACCAGTGACCTATTGGCTGAAGATGCCAATGCTCTGCCATCTGAGCTATCCCGGAGGAATCTCAAAGACCTAATTCACTCAGAAAACCTTATTGATCATAGTATCTGGTCTGATATCTGAATCAGCTCAATAGAATAAATCGCAGGCAATGGGACTGAAGCATTGACAGGTAGTGAAGCATTGACAGCTTCAACCAAGAGGTCCCTGGTTCGAATCCTGGCCCGGACATTTTTTGCCCACTTGGAAAATTACAACTCATGTGATTCATTTACCAACTAGAATAATTGTGTTAAAAATTAATCTTGGAGAATTTTAACACTGAGGATTTTATCAAAGTTTTAACACATTGATGGATAGTAGGAACAATTTAAGTTCGAAATTTGAGACTGTATGTTTTTGTAATTTTTAGAATATTAGAAGTATAGTTTTACTCTTTCTGCTTACATAAACATAATTTTGATTAATTCAGCACCTTTAATTAGGTTGCACTACTCCCTTCACAACCATGTCAGGGTGGCTAGTGGTCAGGAAAAAATACAGTCCAAAAAAGTGATAAACACCAGTATATTCTTATAGAAAAATTTATGTTGATTATCCCTTTCAGGAGCAAGCACATGAGCTCCTGTAACATTGAATTCTCACCGGAATTTAGGTAAGAATTTAGTTCAAAATAAGAATAAGCAATTTTTCAACTTTTTGCCGTCAAAGTTAAAAAGGTAAAATTTAATTATAAGTTTCTGGTTTGAATTGGATTAAAATTAGGTGGTATATAATATATACCACCGCCCCTCAAAGGGTTATTCGATCAAATAATCAATTTGATTTTTTCTATAAGAATATACTGATATTTATCATTTTTTTTACTGTATTTTTCCCTGACGGCTATAGCCGTCATGCCACATAGTGAACTTCGCTTTGGCGGATACAGCCGCAAGTGTCTGTCAACGTGTTAAACAGTCATTACAACAATTAAGTATTAATTATGTGTTTTTGAAAAACAAATACTTGGATTCGAATTTCAATGAGGCCATTTTCTCCTCTTAACCCATTTGCTGCCAATCACGAGTATACTCGTGGTTTTTCAATCTAAAAATACGTACCGGAAATTTCGAAAGAAGAATTTTTATTTTGCGTAATCACGAAATATCTGTAATTAAATAAAGTAAATATTGCTATTAATATTTTCTGGTATGAATTCGAACTTTCTAAGTAAAATAAAATTCTGGTAAATTTAACCCGGCAGTGAACGTGTTTTAAATTCCTTTTTGCAGGGCTGCCATTTGCGACTACTTTCTCAATTCTCAAACAAAAATCCTTCACATACGCTTTGATAACATATGCAAAACAAATATAATATAAAATTTACTTTTAAGAAATAGTGGTTCGAATAGACTATAAAAATAGTCGCCCGTTGTACCCCTGTATTTGTTATTTCCTGAAACCAATCCAGATAACTTGATTTTGGATAATAAGAGTTTTATTATAAACTTAAGATAAAGAATACATAATATCATTGAATACAGAAATTTGCTTAGCATTGAAGCCCAATGATTTTCTCTTTAAAACAGCGAAACATTGCATTATATTCTCATAGGACGTATTTTTGCATATTTAATTATATGTATGTATTCCTTTGACTTCTTAACGATATAAAACATCTCCGTTCAATCACGCTAAAAGCTTTTATCAACTTTACAGCGTCCCTTATGCATTGAAAATAACATGGGAAGTCATTTTTTGTTTATCTCAAGGGTGTGCTTAGGGATTTCAAATGATAAATCATCTATTTTTTATTTAGCAATAACAGGTTACACAAAATTTTATTTATTTTCATTTATAAATATTTTTTGCTCGTTTTTTCTCAAAATATATTATTTTATATATTGTTTTTGAAATGTAAATTCTAATAAAAATTGAAAATTTATTAATTTTAGCATGTTTCAATATTTATATATCTTGTGAAAGAATAACGCTTTTAGCTTGAATTTTTGAGTACAGAAAGCAACAAATATTAATTGTTTTCGGGATTTACAAAAATATTTATTTAGCTAGTTAACCCTTTCCGACACAGACAAATTATATCCCTAAAATGCGAAATTACTGACTGACACCGGAATTTACAAACGACTTTTTTAGAAAATAAGAACTCCTTATTTTAAGCTTTCATTGTAGAAGCAAAATTTTATTAAAATATTCTTGGTGCCGAATGCAAGTTTGGAATTAAAATTAGGTGTGCCCGGAGTGGGACCACTGTGCCGGATAGGGTTAAAGCCTGAATTAATAACAGTAGAACTACATTGTTACATATCATATAATTTATTATATAAATTATCCTGAGTATGTTGAGGGAGAATTTTCAGAAATCGGCCCTTTAGCTTTAAAATTACATCCCATCCACAATTAGTTGATTCTAAAGGAAAAAATTGTGCTGGAAATAGAATAGAATTTAATATCTGCCCTCAAATAAATACGCCGAGAGTTAGCTGGTTAAATCAAGCAGATTTTTAATGTACAAATTCATTTTCTCTAACTGACAGAAACACATTTTCAAAATTCTTCTATTAAATAGGGCGAAGGAAATCAGTGTCCAGAGCATTTGCAGCCTCGATTTACGCGTGACACCGTGGTAAGTGAGATTTACCTCTCGAGTGCAAAGGGTTAAACCATTTGCTGCCAACCACGAGTATACTCGTAGTTTTGCCATTCAATCTGTAAGCCAAAATTATTTATTCGTACCGAAAATTTCAAAATAAGAATTTTTTTTTTATGTCATCTTGAAATGTCTGTAATTAAATTAAGTAAATATTGCTATTAGTATTTTCTGGTATGAATTCGAACTTTCTCAATACAATAAAATTCCGGTAATTTTAACCCGGGCAGTGAACGTGTTAAAAATTGTTTCCTTTCACAAGCCTACGGGGTACAATTTTTATGTTTTAATGTCTTTTATATATTTTTTTTAATCTTGTTTCTTAACCAGTTTGCAATTTCATTAGGTTCCGTCAAAAGCTTATTTTCGGTGCTGCGGATGTGACTCATGCACTTTTTTTTGCATTTTTTTTTCTCGAAAACTGTGCTTTTTAGTGGTATAGTTCATTCGGAAATTATGATATTCTCTGTGCGAAGTTTCTCGTTCTGCAATGTCTGTTCGATAGTAAACGAACACTCTATATAACTGAATATAATTTAACGAAGTGTCATTTATAGCATAACTTTTCATAGAAATTTTGTTATATCAATTTAAACATAAAAATCTTGAAAAATAAGTCTTAATATTAAAATAGATAAAATATTAAAATAGATAAAATTTTAGCTACTTTTTGGACAATCACAGATAGTACAACGCAAAAAGGGTTATACCTTTTAATCTAATTATTGTATTTAAGTGAGGTTTGCGTCATCCTTCTTCCCTAAAAACTATTGTAAGTCAAACAATGTGATATTTTCAGGATTGTACGTCCTGGATCACCTTAAAATGAACAATAGACTATTTTCTATGAAACGGCTTCAACGAATCAAGTTATTATTGTTTTTAAACTAATCCGTTTAAAATTACCATAATTTGTAGATTAAGGAAGTATATTTTTGATCCAGCACATCATATATTCCATGCAATTGAATTTGAGTTTGGCATGAACAAATGAATAAAATACTTTTTAATTTGCGGTTTCTATTCGAGAATGTTCCAGACAAACGGTGAATACCACCAGTGCCTGATATGTTCAGCTCTCAAATATGTTAGACAGGTGGTGCTGGGTTCGAACCCATGTCGCACTCGTTTGCCTAACCCTTCGTTGTTTTCCGTGGTTTTCTTCGGATCTTCCCATAAATACAGTTTAGGATCCCTGAGGAAGACTCCCCCGACCACGGAGAGTACCTCGGCCTATATCTCTAGCATATATATTAGGGTGGATCAAATTAAAACGGAACAGAAGCCACAGCATGAAATGACATTGTTTATTTCAAATGTAATCTCCAAAGTTACAGAGGCACTTGATTCGCTATTTCACCAAATGGTGAATACCCTGATCCTAGAAGTATTTTGGCTGAAATTGAAATCAATTTCGAATATCATACATGACTTCGATGTCCGAGTAAAAACGGCGACCCATCCATTCCCTTTTCAACGGAACAAAGATGTGACGACAAGATGACGAAATGACTTTCTGATGACGAGGTGATATACACCAGGTAGTGTATCATTATTCACAGATTTGCATCCCTTGAATAAATCTTTGATCCAGTCCTTCAAACGAGTCAATGACAGTGCAAGTTCTCTGTACACTGCCTTCCTTCGCCGATGCACTTTGCAAACCCTCACACCTTCTGCCACTAATAAACGGATAACAAACACTAAGTACCCTTTATTCTGCAGACGCTGATGAATAATAATCGACTGTGTACAGGAAGATACTCTTGGGCGGCCACCAGCTTATATCGCATGCCCTATCCAAACTTCCGCAGTAGGATTTGTCATCCCTACTTCCCGCTCTACCTCTTGACTTAGTTTTCTCTTTTCCAGGGCAACCAAATCATCCACCAACTGAATACCAATATTTTTTTACAGAAAATTTCACGGTAGGTTTCTACAACATTTTCTTAAAAATGTACCTCCGAGGACGGTTTCTGTAAAATTTGCAATAAAAATCTAAAAATAAAAATTTTCTAAGAAAATACCGGTATTCAAAAAGCGGACTATTTGGGAGCCTTGCCCTACTCATACAAAGTTAAACCAAATTATAACCACAGTTCCGTTTACATTTGATCCGTCCTAATATACAGGGTGGTTATATAATATAAGTATCTCTATTTGGAGCTGTCTGTAGCTCGAAGGAATGATCCGAATTAAACCGAAATCGGTATACTTACTGTTTGAGAATGGGAAGCAGAATAGAATAATAATAAAAAATAATTTCAATAATCACCGACAGATGGCGCTACTGAGTGTGAAATGTAATGTGTAATACAAAAACAAAAATTAAGGCGCAGACCGAATGGCACACCTAATTTATTGGAAAATGTCACAGTGAACGTGGTTACTCTTTCGCATGGCGGTGCCGCAATCATGTTCAGGTTCCACATGGTCATTGTGCTGGAGGACGCAATCTAGGCTGTGCACAACGTTCTCTGTGGAATGTAATGCATCAGGAGTGTTGTTTCGTACAATTTATGATATGCAGTAAAGTCATTGAGGTTTGTGACATCTCCACGGTACGCAATATTACACATTACATTTCACACTCAAAAGAGCCATCTGTCGACGATTATTGCAATTAATTTTTTTATTGTTCAGTTCTTTTTTCCCCCTTCTCAAATAGTAAGTGTACCGATTTTGGTTTCATTCCTGTTATTCCTTCAAGCTACAGACAGCTCCAAATAGGGATACCGATATTATAACCACCCGGTATATAGTATGTGAGTGTTGGTGTGCGTGGGTATGACTGTAATATCTACTTTGAAAATTGAAAACATCTTATGTGCTATTTCATTGAACTTTAAAAAATTTCAAGAAGATATTCCGGATTCATAGAAATCGAAAATTTCCTTGAAAAGTAATATTGATGATTTCTTCGAAAATGTTGAAATGGCAATAGGAATGAACGTTTTCACGAATACTTTTTGAAATAAATTGCACTTTGGTTTAGAAAAAGAAAAGTTTTAGAATTCTATTTTTTTACCCTTGAGATTAAATGAGATGTATTAACCCTTTAACGGACATTGGTTTCCCTATGAAACCACAAAATTTTAATTACGAAATTCAACAATGACAGCAGAACTTTAATAGAAATGTATTATTATATTATTTATTATGTATTTCCATATTTTTATTATATATTCCCATTTATTATGTATGTGAAACAGTGTTGCCAGTGGGCTACTTTTTTTAAATTCAGTTTTCTTGTTTGCCACCAGTTTTTTGAGAAAGTAAAATGCGCTTTATTAAGTGACAAATTAAATAAAGCGAAAACTAGGCGAATTATACCATTTCAAAAAAGTGGTGCCAACAAGCAATCTGAATTTTAAAAAAGTAGCCCATTGGCAACACTGATGTGAAATATCGCCTTTTTATTATATACAAATAAATTTTTTCATAATTTCCGGGGTCAATCATTTAATTCAACATTTTAGCAATTGAAGTACTTTATCTGTTAAAGGGTTAAATGTGCATTTAAAAGTTTAAATTGGTATGAGTTTCCAGCTTTATTTTTTTTATTTGTTTGTTTGTACTGTTTCACTATTAAAAAGACGGTTGAATTAAAAAGTTATTTTTTGGTATTTATATTATTCTGACAAGTAATGTTTCAAAGAAAGATTTTGTTCCATGAAAACAAGTAAGTAGTAAGTAAAATAAGTAAGTGTAATAAGTATTTGGAAAAAATATCAATTTAATCAAAATTAAAAATTTTTAAACATAATAATTAGTTTTAAAAAATGTAAATGTTTCACGTGTTTTAATTTTTTAAATAATTTTTTCATTTTTTGTTTTACTATGAGGCTCTGCCCTTTTACGAGCTACGCTCTCCAACCAACCCCTGTTCTGACACAGCAAACATTAAAAACACTCTGATTTGATGAACTCTAAAACAATTACGAAAGATTGAATTATAATTAAACGACCAGTGGCGATCTGTTGTAATCGAGTTTCCATTCATTTTCCTTTGACTGAGGAACTTTAAGGCCGAATCAACTGCTGTCGAAACAGCTAACAACTGTTTTCGTGATTGATTAACTAAGATCAATTAAACATTTAGAAATCAAATTGTGTAAAATGGTTAAGTAAACAATGTCGCTGCATCGAGGAATTTTATAACGATGCTGCAGAAAATTTGGTACTTCTCCATTATCCCGTCGATTGCTTTTTATAAAAGAAAAGTACGGTCGCGAAAATATAGGATTTATCGCTAAAAGTGAATGACCGTGGCGTCGCATTCAAACATCAGATGCGTTACACGGGATAGTTGCCGAAACGTCAGTTGAGGCTCACTGTGGAGACGCGAAAAGTTTTTGGTTTCTGTCTGTCTGTCTGTCCCGCGATAACTGCTCTAAAAATGGTCCGATTAGGCTGATTTTTGGTAGGTATGTTGGCGAGGTACCCAGAATTAAGCTGTATAGTTTTTGGCTAAATTTGTTTCATTCGTTCGGAAAATATAGAACATTCTTTTTTAGGTTATGATGACGATTTTTCAAATTTCTTTTTTATCTGAAATGAAAATGGAATATTTGCATAATGAATTTCGACGTAAAATTATGATGCTAAATTTTCGATATGAATTTCCAATAGTTTTAAAATGTTGCCGATAAATTTAATAGAATTTAGAAATTAATTACTTAACCCATTGAAGGGCAAGCACGTGGTCTAAAAATGCTAAATTTTGCGAAGTTTTGACACCAGTAATTTTAAATAATGAACTTTTACCTTCTCAATCTGCAAAAAAGAATAATAAATATTTTTATTTAATAATACTGGTGGCAAAGTTATATATTAAAAAGTGGTATATATTATACACCGGTGTCTCTCAAGGGGTTATAATATTTGAAAATGTTTTTGCATCTGTTTGGGAAATATAAACATCTTATTTTAATAATTTTTACAATTTTTAAAAGGGTTTATTTTTACTTTCCACTTTAATTTATTCGTTGCTTAGCAACCGCATTTCAAAGAGTATAAAATAATAAAATTCAAGGAACTCTCACTATTCTGATAACATATATTTTTTCTATCAAAACGAACGTAAATTTAATAAGACTATGGGGGGATGAATACCTATTTATATAAAAAAAAAAATTAAAAGAATAAGCAGTTCATCAGAATTTCAGAATATCATTGTAACACCCAAGACTCCCTTATCATAGATCAGACTTGACAATCCGGAGAAAGTCTATGGGAGAAAATGTCCGCGGTAATTGCCAACTTATTAATTGACTTCCTCCGGAAAGTATCGCCGCCTGGTGGATACTACCGCACAGTTGCCATGTTTCGGGCTTTTTGAACACCAGTATATTTTTAGAGAAAATGTTGTTCTTTTAAATCCCAGAATTCTCCGATCAAACAAAACAAAATTGTCTCTACTAAAAAACTGGTATCCAAAAATATAATAGAAAAATCTATAGAAAAATCTAGCTGGTCTGCTACCGCATAGCTGCCAACTCTTACGCTTTTTTCTTACCACTAAAATTTAATAGAATTTTTTCCTCATGTAATCACACGATCTTGTCAATTTAATAAGATTAAATTTACTATAAAATTTTAGTGGTAGGAAAACTACTAGTTCATAAGCAAAAGCATAGAACAAATGGAGCTGTGAAAAAATTTCGTGTGATTTCGTGTCGTAAATACTATTACTGACGATTGATGGCGCTAGTAGCAGGACAAGTATAGCGGTCAAAGGCAACTTGCTGATTGAGAGGTCTGATACTATGATAAGGAGGTCTTGGTAACACCATGTTTAATTTAATGATTCTAATTTCTGGAACATTTGAAGAATTTTATATGCTAATAAATATGCATGCAATTGAAAAATATAATAATTGTGGTTTGTACGATGTTAAATTATATCAAAAATGAGATTTAAAAAACATATGACTTGCAGAGCTGACGTTGAGGCTCCTGATCTGCACATTTACTAGTTATGTCATCGAGGAAGTTTTGATTCAACGTTTATCTGTACCAATGAGAAAAAAAACTTTCTCGTTCTTTGAAGTGGCAGCTTTTTCTTCTGTTGAATTTTACAAGTAGCCATTTTGTTGCCTGGAGCTTGGGTCAATTTTCGTTGCAGAGAAGCGCTTCACCCTTCGGACAAAAAATAAATCAACAATCATAGTTTTTAAAAATAATTTTGATGCAGTTTCTGAAGGATTCTAAATGAAATTTTCTTTTCTTTTCATTTTTTTAAAATTTAAACCGAGTTGACCGGATCCAAAGACAGTGGGCCGCCCGATCCTAAGTTCTCTTAATTCTAGATCTGTTTGGAATAAACTGCCCAGCGTAGCGAGCGAAGTTCCACTAGTATCCTTTTAAATTTAAATTTTCGTGCATGGGTTTCGTTTCTATAAAACTTTTTTAAGAGAACTATTTCGACTGATTTTAATATTAAATATCTCTTAAAGTATTTCCTTGATTTAAAAATTGTCTACTTCATCGTGTTTATCGAAGATTTCTCTATAAAACTACTAATTTCCATATTTTTATATGCAATAGTTTTCTGGATATTAGCCCAGAAAGACCTCAAGATACAAAAAATGCATTGACAGCTGCTACAGCCGCGGTGGTTACTTTTTATTTAATATAGACAGATTATTTTAAAATATTTGGTTTTTAAAAAAATTGCATCTATTTCTTAATTTGCAAACTGGCACGAAACTGAATTTTGATTAAAACTTACATGTTAATATACTTTTTTACTAATTTAAAGATCTTAATAAATAAAAATTGGAACAAATGCATCGATTTTTATTTATTTATTTATTTATTTATTTATTGTCCTATGTATCATCATCCTTTGACTTAATGATAATTTTAGACAAAAGTGTAATGGCCCCCAAACGAATTTTCCCAAATGAATTTTTGCCTTAATTAATCGTAGAAATTCTGTGATTAAATAAAGCAAAATCTTCTGGTCAAAATTAATAGTAGAAATAACAGTCATTGAAGCTATCTATTAATTGGCCGCCACTTTTTCGAAAAAAAAATTTTCGTTTTACATTTGTCTTTTAAACTATGCAGAAATCGGGTTATTGATTAGATTCTTCTTGCAATTATTTTTTTAATCTAGAACAAAAAAAATATTTTTTTAATTAATGGTCGCTAAGAAAAGAGCCATCTCCGAGGCCTGGAATAATAAAAGATTCTGAACACACTGTACGTCACTTCTGGAAGGGGCACCGCCTCTTGAATAACATGCCTTCACAAAAATGGCGGCTGCCGTAGACCGATTTTTTAACCGTTCGTACGGTTCCTTGAATTTAGACAAATGCATTTTCTAAACAGTTTCCTTTGGTTTATTTAATCTCATAAACACAAAGCGGATACTTTTTTAAAAATTATTGCCGTTGAAATTCAAGGGGCCGTACAAACGCTGAAAAAAATCCGCCTATGACTGCCGCCATTTTTTTTTGTCAGCGCGTAGGCTTAGTATTCAAGGGACGATGGAAGGGTGTTAAAATATGTGCACATTGAGGAAAAGTTCGCTTTTTGAAAAATACATTTGAAATGTAGCATGATAATTTTTTTTCTTATTCGTATTAAAGAAGCAAGGAAAAAACATCTTTTGCCAAGTAAATTACAATATATATATATATATATATATATATATATATATATATATATATCTTTTGTCAACAATTATTCAAAAATAATTTGATATATTTTTGCTCATTTCTAAATCCAACGTTTTCTTAAGAAAATAAAAAAATCCCAGGCACCTGAGTATTTATTTTGTAATTCTGTTTATTTTCTGCTCTTCATTAGTTCCCAAAGCAATTTTTCAGTACATTTAATTAAAGTTCGTCTAAGCGCTCGTAAGACGTTGTTCGTATTTTATTCAGAAAAACGGAAAAGTCCAAAACATTCTCTGCTCCATTTTCGTTTCAGGAAAGCATCTCAACAGTTTATTTATTTTTCGATATGTAAAAAATATATATTTTAGTACATTTAACATTTTGATTAAGGGGCAGGACTGGCAACTATTTTTATAACCAGTTGTACCACAATTTACAAATATTTTTTCCTCGTAGATTTCTCTTGAAAATATCCTTGTATAAGTGTACAACATAGCTTATTTTTTAGAAAGCAGAATGTATTTAACCCAGTAACTTCCAAAAGAATGTGGGCGGAGTCTTCGATATTTTTACTGAAATTGGTTTCCCACCAAAAATTCTGAAAGATAATATTTGGTAACTTTAACAGCAAAGTTTTTGTCATTAAATCAAGTATATTTTAACATATTAAAATAGTGGTGGCTGGGCAGGATTTTTTTTATTATTATACACTTTTATTTTGAATGTTGAAGAGTTTATTATAATTTAGTCAGTTTAACCCAGTTACATCATTTCAGCGTACATTTCAAGAATTTATTTTTTATTCAGAAATTCTGATTAGTAAGTTTTGTTTGATTAAATGACAGACGTTTCGTGATTACATAAAGTAAAAATTCATCTTTCGGAATTTCCTGTATGGGTTCGATAGTTCTAAATAGAAAATAAATACCTGAAATGCACGCATGTATCCGCTTACGATTCAAATGGTTTTAAAATATTCATCTGAGACACAGGTTCTGCCACACAGTGGAGTATTAAGTATGTGTGTGCGGTGTCCAGATGCTCTGTGTACCACTAATATTGTACAGTTTTCTTTGTCTTATCTAATCGGAGAACTTTCTGCGATAATCAACAGAAGAAAACTTTACAATATTACTGGTATCCTGAGCATTTGGACCCCTTTCCCTGGCTACGCCACTGCTGCCACTCACTTGGTCCGTTTTTTGAATACCACTTTTTTCAAAGAAACACACACACACATATATATATATATATATATATATATATATATATATATATATATATATATATTATCTTGAAAATTTTGTAAAAACCCACACCAAAGACTATTTTTGTTGGAAATATTGTAATATCCTATCAAGAAATTTTTTCTGAAATACCGGTATTCAAAATGTGGACCATTGGGAACCCTGGAAACGGTATGAAGCCTTTGAGATTAAATGCACTTACTTTCCTACAAAAAGATTAATGTAATATGTCACGTGAGTTCAACCTGCAAAACGTAATTTAAAATTCAAATGTTATTCAAGTATAACAAATATGAAGATGAATTTAATGGGAGAAATTTGTTTGTAATATCCATAGTAAATTTTGTATATTTTAATTTTAAAAGTATTTCGATAAGCAACAGATGGATTTTTAATACTGTTAATGTAAAGTAAATAAAAATGTTCATGAATATATTTTCAAATAAAATGCACTCAAGTAGCAAACAAATTTCGGAATCGATATTTCCTCCTATATATGAAATGGTATGCATTAAATATTCATTGAATTTAAATGTTTAAATTTGTGAATTTGATTATTTAAATTTTAATAAATAAATTTCCGGAATGTACGAGAATTTTTATCTTTTAGTATGTTTGTTTATTTACGCCTCTTCGCCATTTCTTAACGCGTCTTTCAATACGTTTCAATACATTTAATTAAAGTGTGTCAAAATTTTTGTGATAAGCCATTTTTATTCCATGAAGTAAATCTGAAAAGCACAAAAACTGTCTTTACTTCATTTTCAGAAGAGCATTTCAGTTGTTTATTTTTTCTGTTTTCTCTCTCTCTGAAAATCATTATTTTAGTTCATTTAATCTCAGATTAGTCACTTTAAGAGAGATTTTTCTGAGACGGTATAAATTATTACCCTGACGCTCTGTCTTATAAGTACTAATGTAGTAGAACGTTATACCTTGTTTTCATTACTTTGATAGGTTAAGAAAATATACAACGCATTTACAAATAAATAAATCAAATTAAAAAAATATTTCAAGCCCAAATCTGATAAATTTTACTATTTTTTGTTTCTCTCAAAAATGTAATAGAAGTGTTTGCTATACTTAATAACAGATTTCGGTGATTCTATAAGGCAAATATGTATCGTAAAAGTAGTAGCTATGCAAATCAACTTAAAAATTGAAATGTTTTCTAAGAAAATATTGAGAGTGCAATAAAAACTAAATTATATTCATGAATCTGTTTTTAGATAATATGCAGTTAGGTAAAAAAAAAAATATATATATCAAGTTCTAGGTATCGGTGTTTTCTCCTTGAAATAAAATGAGAGCCGTTAAATACACATTTAAAGATTTAAATTAATATATATATATATATGTATATATTTGTTATTTTTAAGAAATAAGTTTACAGAACGCTTGACAATTTTTAACTTGTGACATTTTTTATTTTTCCCTCTTCATTAGTTCTCACTGCTACTTATCAATACAAATACATTTAATTAAACTAACCGTCCGTAACAAGTTGGTTGATTAGTTGGTTGATTTATGACAGCCTATTATTTACACGAGGGATATAAGCCCTAGGGAGGAGTCCCCTCCGTGGGGTGTCTCATCCGTAACAAGTTATCCTTATTCTAAGTACAAAAGATAGAAAGTACAAAAGAGTATCTTCTTAACTTTGAATAGGGCACTTCAGTTGTTTATTTATATTTCGCTCATTTCTAACTCTGCAAACTATTATTTTCATTTAAGCCATTAAGGACCGAATTATTTTTCTCAATAAAATACAAATATTGCGATTCATACCACTTTTATATTATAGCAACCTAAGATTTGCTTTATCATGGTGTTTCTTGCATCAAATAAAGCGAATATTTATCTTAAAAACAAACTGGTGTTACCTTGAAGTCTGGTGTAAGAAACATAATGTTGCGAAAACGCAACGTCAGTCTTTAATGGGTTAATTTCCGTTTTAACACAGGGCTGCCACTGGCGACAATTTTTATATTCTGTTTCTACCACTATTTCGAAAAAATAAACTTCTCTTGCGCAAGTTGTAAAAGTGTATGGGAAAGATTTTTGTTTTGAGAAAGTGGTGCGAGATAGAATTAAAAAATTGTCATCATCGGCAGCCCTGTAACACTACCATACTGATGATTTTATTCAAGTTTTATCAAAAATACTTCGCACCAGCATTTTTATTTCCAAAACTAATTATTATTTAATTTTAGTTTACTGCTTTTATTCAAGGTTTAGATATAGCTTGAATTGTGCGGTTAACATTACATTTATTTTATGCGGAGATTTCCAATTTGAATTAAAATATTTTAATTTCGTATCTGTCAAATGCCTGTGTGTTGGCGTATTTAGTGATAAAAACATTAATCTGAAACGGTATATTTTTTTGGCCCGACACTCTATTAAATTCATAAAAATTTGCTTTAAAAGATTTTCCCTGTTCATTGCTTTCGCAAATTCAGAAAGCGTACAACGTTTTTCACAAATAAAAAATAAAAAAATTAAAAAGTTGTTTGGTTGTGGGAGCTACGATCATGTTTTGCAAACGATGGCTAAACAAACAAAGTCCTCCGTTTAAGTGGGATTCGATCCACTACATATCCACGCCTGATTGGGATTTGTATCTGCACTTTTTGTCCTGTAGCTAGCGCTCTAGCCACTAGAGAAGCAGGTGCGCTAAATTAAAAAGAGAATTAACAACAATGAAAAATCATATGCCGAAGCATAGATTATGAAACATTTTCCAACTCATCCAGAAAACTTTAACGAAAGCTCACCGTTAAATAAAGTAAAAGAAGATATGTAGTAAACAGTTTTGAAAACATGTAACACATTTCAAAATCCAGTTTTAGCAATTGCCTCCTATAGTAAAAATATAGAAGACTTATTTACAGCTCTGTATATGATCTATAGTTTTGTATATGTGCTATATACCATGATACAATTTAGTTCATTTAGAAAATTTGTAGCGACCATATTAAAATGTCCGCTGATGTGGTAGAGCACGAGGAAATAAGTACAACTGTTTTAAAACCAAAAACTGGTTTATTAACACAATTAGCAGGGGGTTTGAGCGAGCTCCACGAAATTTTCCTAAAAGTTTAAATTAACTAAAGAGTTTTTGCTAACAACTTGTAGCTTTAACAAAACTGAAACAATATAATTGAACCTTAACCTTTTAAATATATAATCACAATCCAATACTCTTATCCTTCAAATTAAATACGCACTGATGCAGGTTCAAATCAGCTTTACAACTGCATAAAACTCCAGTATAAAAATACTAAGGCCGATTATTAACCCTGAGACTCGATGCGAGGTCTCAAGGCTAAATCTAAATCGCAATATTTAACTTCTCAGGCCAAGTATACTCTAGCTCCCCTGAGCTCTGAACTCAAGTCAAAATTCGCTGCTTATATACTTCAGTGTCGATCGACCAGCTCCAGAAAATTTGCATAATTGAAATTACACGGCGACTCATAATTTCAGGGATTCAGCTGTCCATCGAAAGTTAAAGAAAGATACAGAGCCTTTGTAACTTGTACGCACATAGTCGGTTAATGGACAAAACGATCTCATTCACACATTGCCTACTCACGGAGTAGTCAATACCTTACAACCCCTCCCGGAAATTGTGAAAGAAAAAGAGGTGGTTGAATGCAGACCACCGTCTTTTTCTTTTAAAAATTTCGAGTCAAAAAATGAACACAACATGTGACGGGTAAATTTAAATTTTTAATCCAAATGTAAATTTTGTACTTTTAACCCATCACGCAAAAACTGGTCAGATCGACGACACTTTCATCATAACCTCCTGTAAATGTGCAGTATCATGCAAAAGAATCTCACAAAATTTTCCTCACAAAATTCACAGCTTGCCAAAAAAAAATAAATACGCAACTTTACCTTCAAAATTCCATGAAGTGCCAAAACCAATTGCAAAGTAGAACGTCACTACAAAACTATCTGTCAAAGAAATAAAGTAGCTTTCCTAAAAATTCCCAAATTGTCAAAAATTCACATCCCCGAAATTCAATGTAGATGACTCGCTCAATTACAATGGTCACAAACTAACAGCTATCAGAGCTGTGAAAGTGAAACAATTTTCTTTTATAAAATATAAAGGTATAAATATACATTACAAATTTCTTCAAGACACAATTCTTCTTCTTGAGAACTAAAATATAAAAAAAACTTTTATAAATAGATTATCTGCTTAAAGATGGTTTACTTCCTGGAACAAACTTCATTATCTACATACATACAATTTTACGTCATAACTATGAAATACACTAACAATATTCATAATTAACAACAACAGAACAAATAAGTCACTTCATAACTAATGTATAACGAACAACACTTAAAACTTCATAACTAGTGCCTAACCAACAACACTTTTAAAACTACATAACTTGCGAAAATCCAACATGCAACACTAAAGCGATAACGACCACAAACACGACCGAAGGGAGAAAGTTAGATTTGGTAAAAATGTTAGTAAAGTGAAATAGAACACGCGTGTCAAGGGCAACTCTTGACCGCAAAACACGTGCACGCCTATCCGCGGCGCGTGTAAAAAACCCATAATACTAAATTCATTTTTCAAATTCAACATGTACAACAATCATACACATAATATATACATAATTTATACATAGAATATTCACACAACACTTATAGAACAATTATACAAGCAATTTAACAATCTCTTGAACATGAAAGCAGTAAATCCCAAAAGATGTTCTCTGACATCATAACTTAAATTTTAGCAAAAAAATTTTGAACAGAAGTTAAATGCACAACTTGTGAAACCGAGACACAAAAATCCAAACAATGGTCAAAAGGTAACTATAAACAGTTCAGCTGCTTTGCACCGTCCAATGAACTTGTTGACATTAATAAAGGTACCTTATAATGAAATTAATAAAAATGGAACGTCGTCACCTGATTTTATAGTGAAGATGAACTGGAAGCTTGTAGGCTCATAGAAGAACTCTGGCGGCGTCCCCAAAATCCTTGGACGAAACTCCGTTCTGATTCAGACTGGTAAGGAGAAGCCACTGTCGCTTGTCGTGCCTGCAGCCGGGTGTTGTAACCATGGCGACGTCCTTTGGGAGGAGCTCGTGTAATATCCACTCGACGACTGCTCGTAGATTCCACTCGACGACTTCTAGGCGGGCTTACTGATTTGTCCATTTGATGATTGCTAGGCGGGCTTATTGAAGTGTCGACTCGACGATTTCTAGGCGGGTCTCGACGATGGTGCCGCTGGGCAAGATTGTCTCTAGGATTGAAGAATGGGCTTAGATGCTTTACACTGACGCTAAAAAAAAAAAAAAAAAATTAATCGGTTAAAAAAAAAGAAAAAAGACGCCAAACTTTGGGGATTGTTTTTCTTTTATGGCAACCCGGCTATTAATCTTATATTTAGTTACCGTAGTAGCTTGGCGCAGTCTTGGAAATCGCGCCAACCAAACAGTCGCCAATCTTTTGTTTACATTTTAGCGTCAGTGTAACACATCTGTTCCGAAGAATGTAGTATCGAAAGTTAAACAAAGATAGAGAGCCTTTGTAACTTGTACGCACATAGTCGGTTAATGGACAAAACGATCTCATTCACACATTGCCTACTCACGGAGTAGTCAATACCTTACAAATTCACATTTAGCAATTTTCACCAATTAACGGAAATGCACTCGAAATCGTTTTTACAGCCCTGTATATTACGTAAAGACTTACACACCACATGTTAAGCTAAAATTTAATTCAGGTAAAAAACGGATAAGGCAACTTAAAACTCACTTACCCAATTACCGATCATAAATGACAATGTATTTTGTTGTTTGCATAGCCCTGTATATTAATTTATTTAAGTTCCACAAACTTCTAGTAGTCTACTAAATATATTTCAGCAAAAAAATGCGTAACACAGTTAAAAATACCCTTAAGCAATTCTATCCCACAGTCAGCAATACTTACGAATTCCTTTGTGTAGCCCTGTATATGATCAACAGAATTTGTGCACACAACTTACTCTGCCAAAAATTTAGTTACACTTAAATACGCAACCAAAGTTGAAAACGCATTTATCACACATAAACTGCAATTATCGCACTAAGACTGTAACCGAATTATTTTATGTGTCCCCGTGAGTGAACGATAAAGGCAAAGCACACCATTCTTTTCTGTGAGTAATTTACAGTACACGTCAGTACTGCATATAAATTTCATTATGTTTGAAATAGTGAAACATCACTAAATTACACTGCAAACTATTTTTGCCCCGTTGAATACTGGACCCCACCAGTGGCTCAGAGGCTCTGCTCTCAAAGCTGGCAGACGGGAGGTGCTGAGATCAAACCCCTGTCGCGCTCGTCGACCTAACCGTTCAGAGTTTTCTGTGGTTTTCTTCGAACCTTGCCGTAAATACGGATTAGGATGTTTCAGAAAGACCCCCACGGAGGGCATTTTTCCCCTAGGGCCTATATCCCTCGAGTAGATAATCGGCTGGCATAAATCAACCAACCAACCAAGCGTAGAATAATGTGCAACATAATTATTTTGTGTGATTCTATAAATGAATAATAAAGGCTTTACACCCCATATTTTAGAAAAAACATGTTTTAGGGTGTTTCCTAATTGTATATCAATTTCATCCTGTTTCAACTGGCATAACATCATCAAAATGCACTTGAAACGATTTTTTCCTACTGACCGTAATGTAACGGAATACTTTTGACTGTCCCTGTAAATAAACTATAAATGCTACACATTTTATTTTCAGTAGGGATCATACTGTAGTAAACGTCAATAACATACACACATTTTCAGGACAATCCGAGTATATTTGCGAGAGTCAGGGCACGGACGGACAACAGACAAACCGAAGTCATACACACTTTTCAACTAGGTCGGAAAGTGTTAAAAATTGAAAATGTAATATTGATGGCAATTGGCAAAAGGTAACACTTCGAAAATATTTTGAGTTCAATAGAAGTTAAACTTTTCAAGAAAATGCTTTCAAATAAATTGCATGTAACAAAAAATAAAATAAAATAAATAAAGAAATAAATCGATATTTTCTCTTGGAAATAAAATGAGATTACATTTAATACATCCACTTTAAATACTCATTTAAAGTTTATATTTTCTTTTTTTTCTTTAAGAAATAAATTTCCTTACAGCCTGAGATATTTTATTCTTTCAGTAATTATGTTTATTTTAATGTTCTTCATTAGTTCTCAGAATGACTTTTCAGTACATTTCATGGAAGTGCATCTAGGAGTTCTTGATAAGTTGTTCTTAAAATAAGATGAAGAACTAAAAAGTACATAACAGTCTCTTCTTCCTTTTGAAGAGAACACTTCAATTGTTTATTTATTTTTCGCTCTTCTCGAAATCTGCAAACAATTATTTTAGTTCATTTAATCTCAGTTTAATTCCTTTAAGACACATTCAATTGAGAAGGTAAAAATTGTTTTCCTGGAACTCTGTCTTATACATACAAATTTACCAGAACGTCACATCCTGTTCATAAATTCGATAGATTATATAAGTTGGAAATTGTACGTCAAACGTGACAAATGATGTGCTTTCGTACTATAACTAGTTTTACAAATATTCAAACCTTGATGCAATAGTTGTTGCACTCTTATGCAACAATGCATCAATACAAACATATCAGGATCCATAAGCCGTGATTTTGGCCTATCACGGCCTATTTCGGCCTATCTAAAACTTGAATTTGTTATACTGACTTAATTATTTCACTTTTTAATATTAGAAGGTTTATCCTGTACGATTTCAACAATAGTTTTTGCATTTTGTTCGGATTTATAAGACTTACACAAGCTCAAAGTTCGTATTATTCGTAGTTTTTGATGAAAAATACGCAAATTTTCCTACTTTTACCTCAATTATTTATATGAGCGCAATCGTGCAACACTTTCTTCTTTACATATATTATAAAATAAATCAAAATGTACAATATATATAAAAATAAAAGTGTAGCAAAGCTGCGCTCATAGTAAAATATTAAAAAATATATTAAAAATTGAGGTAAAATTAGGTGAAATTGCGTATTTTTCATCAAAAACTACGAATAATACCAACTTTGAGCTTATGTAAGTTATATAAAAACTAACAAAATTCACAAAATATTGTTGAAATCGTACAGGATAAACCTTCTAACATTAAAAAGTGAAATAATTAAGACAGTATAACAAAATAAAATTTTTGTCTTATTTCATGGGCCAAAAAACACGGCTTATGGACACTGATCCTTTATTTCATGTGCAGATTTTCATATTATAGATATTAATGATATTTTATGAGTTAAGTTTCAATACACTTTTACAAACAATTAATTACAATTCTGTTACATTAAAATTATACTATGGGCAAATATCCAATACAAGACAATGCAAAAAAATCATCGTTATTATTACAGTGAAATGAATTATATCGTCTGTTATTATATGATTAATTTCCGTAATAAAATAAGTACATTTTAAGTTGGCCACAATTTATCATTTGTTGACATTTACTGAAAATTCCAATGGGAAACTTAAGCTTAGTTTTGAAAATTTCAGAACTTGAAATCCATATTTAGACTCTTTTTCCATTTAACATCTACCTCTCCGGAAACATCTATCTAAAAAACTCTCGGTAGACTATATAATTGCTATAATTAAACAATTTTAGACTTCAGTAATACAGTTGGCGCAGCTTGTCCCCAATGGGACCTTGCGCCATTAAGCCTTATACAACCAACCAGTAATACAGAAATAATATGACTCTATCTTAAATACTACGTAATCACCATGGCAACCTAGAATTATTATCTATCATGGGATATCATTGAATTAATTACGAATGGTAGGATTTAATAGAATGAATAAAACTTTTATTAATATCTTTTTAAGTAATATAATACAATCACTTGTTAACTTTAAATTAATGTCCCATAATGCTTAAAGTGATAAAAAAACATAACACAGAATATTTAAAATACCTGTTTTTAATGTAGATAAAATATGTTTCATTCACAACTATCGGTGACATCTTCAGATCTTAATGATAAATTATATTATAATCTTAATTTATCATTAAGATCTGAAGATGTCACCGATAGTTGTGAATGAAACACATGTTATCTACATTAAAAACAGGTATTTTAAATAATCTGTGTTATGTTTTTTTATCACTTTAAGCATTATGGGACATAAATCTTTTTAAGTTTTGATTCGATTTTTATAAAATTTGAAATGACTCGACGAAATTCTGCAATGATTACATATATTAAAAGTCAAACCATTCGGTTGGGTAGTTTTTGCGCTGTTATATGCGGTCAGACGTCAGACGGACCAGACGACGTCTATTGGTGCTACGTATTTTTACAGTTACGAACGCACCTAAAAAGCATATTTTAGAGAGCAAGAACATATTTACAAAGAAAAAGAAAAAAGAAAAAAAAAGAACCGAAAATTGAACTCATAACTTCAATAGATTAATAAAGTATATTTTAGATTAAAAAAAAAAAAAAAAAAAAAAAAAAAAAAACAGAAAATTGAATTGAAAAACTTATTTTTTCTACAAAAGTGTTGAGAGTGACAGACAAATAACTACAGTAGCCTCCCTTTTAACCGGCCTCCTCTTAACCGGAACTCCGCTTTAACCGGCCGACTTTTTTTCCTAAATCAGGCAAAATTCAGATCGAAAGGGAAATTTCGGTTATAAATGGATACGCGTTGACCTTCACAGAAAATTGGAATGATAGGATTCAGGACAGGATCTCATTCGACCGGGAGGGAGAGTTTGGAAGAATACCTCTACAAGTATCTGACCTTGAGAAGACGAATAGGAAAGTAGGGTCTTGCTCCCTTTTCACTGCACAGAATGTAACTTGCACTGTTTCACATTTTCTTTCTGTCTCCTCATGAAAAGTAATATTTTTTCACTCCTGGTGTTTTCAGTTTTTGTTTGAGATGGATAGTTGCGGGAAAAAAAGGAAACGTGTTGTTGTGTCGATGGAGAAGCGATTAGATGCTTTACATAAAATGGATAAAGGTGAAAGTATAAAATCAATTGCGTTGGAATTCGGCGTCGGCGAAAGTACTGTCGGCGATTGGAAAAAGAAAAGAAAAGAGATTGAGACATTTTCTTTGAGTCTTACGAAAACTGCGCTGAAATCCCGATCCTCTTTGAAAAAGCCCAAACAAGAGAAATTAGATGAGGCATTACTGATATGGTTTAACCCGTTGGGGACGAGCGACACGTATACGTGACGCATAAGATGCTCAGAATCCTCGATTATTCCCACCAGTTAATTTTTACTTTAAGCTTTTTGCCTTATTTCATCATAGCATTTCTACGATTCAATTAGGCAAAAATGTCTGTTTTGAAGAACCGGTGGTAAAACATTAAAAAGTCTGTAAAGGCCGCTCGTCGCGAAGGGGTTAATAAAAAAATGAACGGAAAGCTAATCAGTAGACCGATAGTTTCTCTAGAGGAGAAAGCGTTTATTCTGCATCAGAAAATGGGAGGATGTGAGGAATTTACAGCAAGTGAGGGTTGGCTAAATAGGTGGAAGAAGCGTCACAGGATTCACCAACTAACGATTTCAGATGAAAAGTTATCTGCAGATGTAGTAGTGACAACAATCTTTCAAGAAACGCTCGAAAACCTAATACAGAAAAACGGTTTTAAAAAGAACAAATTTATAATGTAAATGAAACCGGTCTCTACTACAAAATGTTACCATCCAAAAGTCTAACCTCGAGGAATGAAGCTGCTGCACTAGGCTTCAATGGAACCCATAAGCTACCACTCACGCTAATCAGTAAATCAGCTAAACCTAGAGCATTTAAAAATGTAAATATGAAATCTCTTCCTGTCTACTATTGCTCCTCGAGGAGTGCATGGATGAACCAAGAGCTATTCAAAGAGTGGTTTCATTTTCAGTTTGTTCCACCTGTCACAAAGCATTTACAATAAAAAAATTTGCCGGTAAAGGCACTTCTGCTAACAATTCACCATCTCATCCAAGTGATGATGAACTTAAAACAGGAAAAATTTAAGCAATCTTTCTACCACCAAATGTAATGTCACTCGTACAGTCAATGGATCAAAGCATTATAGAAAGTTTCAAAAGAAGATACAGAAGAAAACTATTGACTACTTTTAGCTAGGAAGATGATGCCAATGATTGCCTTGTCGATTCTCTGAAAGCTATCTCTATCAAAGATGTTGTGTACCTGGCAGCTGCAGCGTGGACAGAGATTTCTGAATTAACACTAATAAAGTTTTGGAGAAAACGTTTTACCCAGAACAATTTGAAATTAAAGGAACTCTGATGGAAACCTGAGCAAACTGAAGGAACTTCATATGATACTTATTTATCTGCAAACTGTTATGTAAAAACATTTAAAAAACTTGAGGGATGCGAACAGATCACCGTAGAAGATGTAGAAAAGTTGTTTGAATCTGACAAAGATCTCAAGCATGAAACATTATTTGACAAGGATATAATTGGGACTGTAACTGATGTTGTTCAACACGAAGACGATCCTGAAGATGACCCAGATGAAGTTGACACTGCTGAAATTCCTCATACGGAAGGGGTAAAAGCATTAGAGTTGGCTTGAATCCTCGGTTGAACTTATGCTGTAAAATGCCGGGCATCTTGACTTCAACAGAAGAAGCTCACTGATTTCTTTATGGTTGATTAACTCAAATTTACATAATGTAGAATAATTTCAACTTCTTATAAAGATATATGACATGATTTTCAGCAGATTAATTTGTATTAAATGTTTTTCAATATTTGTTATTAGTGATAATTTTTCTTTCAATTCAGTTAATTACAACTTGTATTCATTTAAAATATGTACAGAAAGTATATACCTTTTTAAACTACACAAAGTAAAAACAAAATACATCCTACGCATTTAATTAAGTAAATATGCAGCTACTTATTTAATTTTCTTTTACTTCTCCGGTTTAACAGGTTTTTCTCTTAACCGGTTAACGGTCGGTCCCGTTTAGGCCGGTTAATCGGGAGGCTACTGTATTTTCATAAATAGGTTTTTAATAAGCTTTAAATAAAAATGAGGTTTTAAGATTTTACTCGAAAATAAGAAGCTGAAATGAGAGTTATCCGTTTATTCGCCAAATTAGCCAGCTACATCGAAGTTGGTTTAGTTATGGTAATTCTTTTTGTCCCCATATATGGCGATATTTCGCCAAGTGTCGCCAAGTTTGGCGTGAATTTGACGCTAACGGATATAAATATATAGTTTTAAGTGTATGAGAGTTGGAAAAATGATTACAACAATCGTATTTTAGATGTGAAACTTCTAAAAGTCAATCTATATTATAAATCACAAATGTGTGCGTCGCGTAATGCTGACATAATTATGCGGATAACAATGTTGTTAAAATGCATGACAATTGCAACGATGGAGCTATTTGTTCAATTAAAATTAAACAATCTTTATGTTTATTCTATGGGAATATCACAGGTTTTGACGGACGTTTTAGAGTATTTCAATGCGCGGTACCGGTCAAAAATATTTTATATTTTACTGTCATGCAAGATATATAAGTGTGCCACATTGCAGGGCAATAGCTTAATGAGAAGGGGGCGCACGTGCAGTGAACGTTGTATAATTTGAGCTGAACGGATAGAGAACCCAAGTTAAATAAAAACTTGTATTGGGTTGTTCGGAAAGTTCCTTTCGTCTGGGAAAAACAAATCGTACCATAAAATTCTGAAAGTCAATTATTAGACAGTGGAACAATGTAGTGAGCGTCATGGAATACCTAGTTGCAGTCAACTGAACTTTCAGGCTAGAGGTAATTTGACTTGCGAGGCAATAATGAGCCGTGATAAATTTAAGAGTTACAAATTAAATAATTAAAAATAAATGAATTTTTAAATGTAATAAAGAAATAATATAGTATAACAATAAAAGTTAAGAAAAAATGAAAGAGAAAGAAAGAATTCCATTAGTTCCAAAAAATGACAGACGAAACCTTCCGAGGGTCGAACCCATCTCAAAAAAGAAAAAAAAGACTCTTTTCAGAGACCATACATTAAGTTGAAAAGTTAAGAAAAGTATTAACATTATAAGAAGAGAGGTTAACCCTTTCCGGCACAGACAAAGTCTGTTCGTAAAATGTGAAATTGCTGATTGACACCGGTATTTACAAAGGACTTTTTTAGAAAATACAAACTCCTTATTTTAAGCTTTCATTACAGAAACAAAATTTTATTAAAATATTCTTGGTGCCGAATGCAAGTTTGGAATTAAAATTAGGTGTGCCCGGAGTGGGACCACTGTGCCGGAAAGGGTTAAAAGTTTTTTTTAAGACAATAAATATCGGAATTAATGTCTAATAATTAAATGGTAGAATTTTTCGGTACTAATTGGTTTTCCCAAACGGAAGAAACTTTCCGAAAACCCCCATAAAAATTAAAATTTTCAGGAATATGTTTTCAAATAATTTGCACTTCTGTTGAAAACAAAATAATTTTAGCAATCGATATTTTCTGCTGAAAATTAAATGATTTGCACTACATTTTCATTTAAAAGTTTAAATTAATGTTTACTTTTTTTAAATTTCTTTTAACAAATAAATTTCCAGAATGCTCGAGAATTTTTACCCTGTTATCCTGTTTATCTTCAGATCTTCATTTGCTCCCAAAACGACTTCTTCAGTACATTTAATTAAAGTGTGTTGGGCTCACTCTGAGAAGAAAAATAGAAAACTGCAAAACATTCTCTACTTCATTTGCAAGAGAGAATGTGAGTTGTTTATTTATTTTTATATCTTCTCGAACTCTCCAAGCAATTATTTTAGTTCATTTAATTTCAATTTAGTCGTCTGAAAAAAACATTCATTAGATGTATATAAATAGTTTATTTCTCAGTATAGCTTTAAATATATTCACTTAACAAAACAGAGGGCCGGATCCAAAATTTTGACAGAAATTAGATTGGCCTGCTTTTTTGTTCAGAAATTACAAATACATACCTGAAAATTTAAAATAAGAATTTTTAATTTAAAATATCGGGGAACAAATTTCCTGCATGGATTACTTAGTTGCGTGACAGCATAACAAAGAATGCAAAAGTAAGAGACGTGCGAGGCAATAATAGGGGCCCATAAAAAATATATTTAAATTATAGTAAAGAAAATTAAATTAAATTATGTTATACAGTTTAAGAAAAGTTTAACAATATAAAAGTATCAAAGAAATGAAGAAGTAAATTTCCATCAGATCCAAAAAAGACAGAGGAAAACCTACCGAGGGTCGTACCCATCTCATAAAAAATATATTTTAAACATACCATACATCTAAATTTAAGAGATATAAATGCTACTAAGGAAGTATATATATATATATTTAATTAAACAATGTCTGTTAAAAAATAAAACAAACATTTTTATTTAAAAAATATGGTATAAATTTGAATTTTCTAAATGAAAAATAGAGTACAAACTGGCATGCTTGATACAAGCCAAGGGTATAAACCAAGATATAAAGTCTTGGTATAAAGCAAGGTATTGAAAAAATACATATACATATAAAATAAATATCACAGGGAAATAATGCAAAATGTCAATAATAATTTAAAAAAATAAAAAAAAGTTGCAATATTTTTCTTTAAAAATTGTTTTTCCAGAAGGCGTTTGTTCCCGAGTTTCAGAATTTCAAAACGATTGCGAACTGGTATCATGATATTTCAATTTAGTGATATCACCTTAATTCGGGCTTAATCGGGGAAAGCTGGTTGTAATCGAAGTTTCTTCCTACACATGTTTGCTTTCATAAGTAGAAATTTGCTAAGTAAGATTACAACAATCACTCAAATTATTTTAATCATTTAATTTATTAGATATATTTTATTCCATAGATGATAATTATGTAGATAATCAGAAAAGACTGATTGACTTATCCCTTCTTCATAACAAGGAAGTGTATACATTTTAAAAGATTTATTGTTTGGTGAATTGATGAAGGATATTTTTATATCTATATATGGACATTATAAATACTTTTCATTGCAAATAAATGCTAAAATTCATCCTTAAAAAGCTAAAAAAATTAAAATTACATGTAACACATTGTTGACAGGAAATTTAAGATGAAATTTTTGTTTCGAGTCAATATAAGTCCTTCCTTTATTTAAAACTTTTTGGAATACTTTGAGACAAGTTAACTTTTTCAAACTTATTCATCAGTAAATATCTCACAGTATGTGAATTTCATGCAAAATTTCTTACAGTCTAACAATGTATCGTATAAATACACATTATTTTTGATAAAGATTTTATGCCGTAAATTATATAGGGGGAACTAAGTATTTCGGACCACAGTTTGACACCCTTGCAACAAAAAATCCATACATTTTATTTGTTTAATTTTCTTAGTTTTAAAGATTTTTTTTAAATATATATATATACATTAGTTACAACAGTTCACTATATATTATACAGAGATATCTGTAGAATGTTTAGACAAAATCAGAATTACTACTATAGAATTTTTTCTATAAAAAAAAGTACATCGAAGATTTAAAACAATTTTATGAGAAAACTTAGCTTAACCCCTTCGGGACTGGCGGCTTTTACACAAATTTTATTCGGTTGGCACCACTTTTTAAAAAAAAAGCTTCCATTACTTAAACTATCACAAAAATGCTCTAATTAGAGAAACCAAATATTACTTTTATTTTTTACTGGTGCCTAAAACAAATTCTGTATGCTCCTTTTGAGGGTGTATATATGCACCCATGGTCCCGAATGGGTTAAAGTAAGTGAGTATGCTTCCTTAAAACAAGCCTCCGCCATTGTATTATAATTTTTTTCACTTTATTCAAAAGTATTCGGTTTATGTCTCTTTATTCAAAAGTATTCTGTCTGTGTTATGTTTGCAAAATCTGTTTGTGAGTTACATCGATTAATTATTCCATAAAACAATCACACAGCTTCGAAGACTTTCACAATCGATCACACGACATATTTCAATCATGTCTACTCTTTAATTGACCGTCGTCAGGGGCTTTGAACCAATGTAAACAATCGGAATTGCCTAAAACTTTTCAAACTTCTGAGTGCCGTGAAAACAAAAGTAAAATTTCGTTAGTAAGGGGAGGAGACAAACTAAAGATTCAAACTATTAAAAAAACTATTCAAACTATTTAATTTATTTTCTTTTAGATTTTTGTATTATGACTGCCCTTAAATTTGTAAGAAATGATACATTCAGCAACCGGAACGGTTGTTTGTTTCATGAATATTTTGTAAGTTGCATTATACTCTATACAGATAGAGTGAGTTTCTAATATATATAATCTTAATTTCAGATTTTTTGTTTTATACAGAATTACTTGAAAATGGTAATTCCCTTGATCTAGATATGTCTTCTAATGAAAAAGGTGTTTAAATTTATGATTTGAAAGTATTAATTAGGACATCGATTGCCTAACAAATGTACCAATAAGTAGAAAAAATATTGTATGACATTCACTTTGACGCGAAATATTATATTAAACAACAGAAACTACTGATTATGTTTCATAGATTTATAAAGTGTAATGCAATTTATGTGAAACCATAACACTTGATTTTCTTTATGACAACATATTTGGAATGTGATTTATTTCAGAAAAAAATCTTTAACTATGATATTATGAATAAATTTATATCGACAGACAGTGCTTAAGTTCATGATCTGAACGTATCGATCCGGGCACATCGTTTCTTAGCAGTAGTAACTCTATATAGAGTACAAAAATATGGTATGATTTTTCTTCTCATGAATACATGAAAACTGGTGTTTTCCAACAGCTAATACTGATTATGTTTCATAAAGAGATTTATAAAGTGTAATGTAATTTATGCGAAAGCATAGCACTTGATTTTCTTTGAAATGTGATTTATTTCAGAAAAAATGTTTAACTATGATATTATGAACATGTTTATCTCGACAGACAGTGCTTAAATTCATGATCTGAACGTATCGACCCGCACATCGATTTCTTAGCAGTAGTAATGGTATATAGAACATATAAATATGGTATGTTTTTTCTTCTCATGAATACATGAAAAGTGTTGTTTTTCAATAACTTTTTTCTAATAATTTCGAATTAAATCGTGTGATTCATATATAAAATTATCTATACCGAACATGAGAACGACAAAATATCCACATTAAGCATGAAAAAATCAAATGAATGAAGGGTTTTTGCTGATAAACATACGTCACAATAACTTTAACTGCCTTAATACGAACAAATTTTTGTTGACAGACAGTTTTTTAGTTCATGATATGAAAGTATTGATCATTACATCGATTTCTTAACCGTAGTAATATAACCGCATAAAATATGGAATATTTTTCCTTGTCATTGCATTCATGAAAACTGATGCATTTCAACATCTGAAACTGTCCGTGATTTTCTAATACTTTCGAATTAAATCATATGATTAATTAATAAAAGTGTTTGTCCCAAAAGAGAAACCAAAGTACAGAGAAAGTGAGCAGTCACGTGACAAGATGGCGATGACCGCGATGCCCCCTGTTCGATCGATATCGATCTGGGACGATGATTCGATGGAGCACCCCTTTGCTCACACCTTTACCCCTCTTTTCCCATGTCCGTCGAAACGGGAAAAAAAATCTTGTCTTTACTCTGTTGTCTGGATTGTTGAATTAACAGATGTCTACAAAAGTTGAATGTCTGGAATAATACTAATGACAGAAACTTTTCTCAAGAATTATTTTAGATGTTTTTAAAATTAACTTCTTTCAAAAAGTATTTACTTATATGCAGCCTTCATGAAATCTATATATTAAAAGAAAAATTAAGAAAGAAAAGAAAAAAAAGTTAAATTTGCTCGAGCCGAAATGCATATCACATTTTAAAAAATTGTAAATAATGATTTGAAACAGAACTTTTTCTCAGAAAAATGCAAAAATAAACAATTCCACCTTTAAAAAAAATAAAAAAAATTATGTATGAATAAATTATAATAAAATATACGAAAACTTCAATACGAATAAATTTAAATTACAAACGAAAAACGTAAAATCAAAATCTACATATACTACTTACTTAAAATCCCAAACAAATCTAAATTGATAAATACTAGCAAACACATATTAGGCTGATTCAAAAGTTCTATCGTATTTTAATGCCAAAATTGAACACATTAAATTGCGTTGACAGTTTCAAACAAAATAACTTTATGTATGATTTATCAGGTATTAAAATTTTACCGGTATTAAAGGTAATAAAATATCACAGAACTTGTGAATCAACCTATTATCTAAATTTATTCATGAAACTTATTTATTAAGGAGACATTTAAATCTTATCAATAATAGAGCTTTTGCAAAAAAATTCCAAAATAAAAATACGTATAATAATGCACAGCGTTAATTAATCACCAAATATTTATACGAACATTTTGAGTAATAATTCAATGGAGTACCCCTTTAATCATATATTTATCACTCTTTTATCACATCTCTAGAATTGGAAAAAAATATTTACCTTAGCCTGTTTTCTGGATTCTTGAACTAACCCTTTCATAGATAAAGTACTTCTATACATGAAACGCTGAAATGATTGAATGACACTAGAACTTGCAAACAAATTTATTTGAAAATATGTAAACCTTCGCGTACTTAATAAAAGGAGAATTTACATTTAAAAATGTTGGCACCGCCTCCTGAATACTAGACCTAGGCGCTAACACAAAAATGGCGGCTGTCGTAGGCGGATTATTTTCTGCGTTTGTACTGAATTTGAATACAAATAATTTCTAAAAGTTTTCTTCGCCTTTTTTTCTGAGATAAAAAAAGTCAAAGAACACTTTTAGAAAGTACTGGTCACTGAATTCAGGGGACCGTACAAAGTAAAGCTTCGCGTACTTAATAAAAGGAAAATTTACATTGTAAAATTTTGGCACCACCTCTTGAATACTAGGCCTAGGCACTGACACAAAAATGGCGGTTGTCGTAGGCGGATTATTTTCTGCGTTTGTATTGGTTTGTATTGAATTTGAATACAAATAATTTTTAAAAGTTTTCTTCGCCTTTTTTTCTGAGATTAAAAAGTCAAAGAACACTTTAGAAAGTACTGATCACTGAATTCAGGGGACCGTACAAAGTAAAGCTTCGCGTACATAATAAAAGGAAAATTTACATTTTAAAATTTTGACACCACTTCCTGAATACTAGGCCTAGCCGCTGACAAAAAAAATGGCAACTGTCGTAGGTGGATTATTTTCTGCGTTTGTATTGAATTTGAATACAAATAATTTCTAAAAGTTTTCTTTGCCTTATTTTTCTGAGATTAAATAAGTCAAAGAACACTTTTACAAAGTACTGGTCACTAAATTCAGAGGACCGTACAAACGCTTAAAAAATCTACCTATGACGGCCATCAGTTCTGAGCCATCGCGTTGGCCTAGCAATTAAGTTGGTGTGATTCTGCTGCCAGAGTGATATTCAGGGATTTAAATTAAGTGGTCCAAAATTGAACCACCGCCATTCAAGATGTTAAACTTTTAACTACGGGTTGGGATATATACGTTCCAGTCAAAGCGCTATTTGATGCCAGTGGACTATCTTTCCCAATACTTTGGCGAATACTGTTTGTGTATAATCGAATTTTGGAACCTGTGATTAAAATTTGCAATATTCAATTGTAAAGAAGCTTTTCTAATCTGAAATATTATGCTACAGAGATTCCATTGACCGTGGTTATGAATTGCAGGTTTCTTGCGAGATATTCCGATCAACACTGGTTTAACCGTATTTTATGTATTGTTAATACAGCATCGCTAATGTATTACGGGACTCACCCAAAAGTTGGACGGTTGTTGACATCGATCATTCTATTTTACGAACGTAAACCATTTTTTTCACAAAATAACAAAGAAACATATTTTCCTTCACAAAAGAACTAAGAAACATAGTTTCCTTCACAAAAGAATTTAGAAACATAGTTTCCTTCACAAAAGAACTAAGAAACATAGTTTCCTTCACAAAAGAACTAAGAAACATAGTTTCCTTCATTCATGATGGCTTTCCTTTTCATATCGTCGAATTTCGTATCGTTCCGCTAATAGGCACGGGATTACTCCTGTTCTCCGATTCTGTACTGATTCATGTTCTCCGTACTACTGTGTATAATAAATTGTCATTTCACTGTATCTGTTACATCTGTACCCTATTTGAATGGTAAAGACCACATAGATATAATAATGAATTAAATAACAATACTTGAAGTTCAATTTATAAAATTGTAAATTTAACCCTTTCCGGCACAGTGGTCTCACTCCGGGCACACCTAATTTTAATTCCAAACTTGTATTCGACACCAAGAATATTTAATAAAATTTTGTTTCTGCAATGAAAGCTTAAAATAAGGAGTTTTTACTTTTTAAAAAAGTCGTTCGTAAATTCCGGTGTCAGTCAGTAATTTCTCATTTTACGAACAGACTTTGTCTGTGCTGGAAATTGTTAAAAGAAATTGTAATTTTTTTAGCGCTCCGTCGTTTTGACACCACATGCACAAACGGAGTTTTATTCGAACATTCTCCTGTAATTCAGACATGTTTGTTGAAGTGAAATGTATACTTGGTTCAGTTGGGGCGTTCTGGTAGGAGAGTGGCAATCGTAGATAATCCATGTTCATGCATTAACGAAGAAATGTTATTGATTGCAACGGGACCATGCTTAATGAAAATTTACGGTGGCTCGTACATGATCATTATGCATTATAAATATTCTGTGATGTGTATAAGTTGGCGCGTTAACAGAGGAGACAGCGTAAAAACGATGTACACCAGATATGTTTTTAATCTCACAGAGATTTTTACTCTCTGGTACTATAACTAGATGATACGACTTGATAATTAATTGTTCTTGAAACAATTGCCACGTTCGTTAGTCATTATACTGAGAAAAAGAAGACTTTCTGTTCACCGTATGCTTCCTGTAACGTTTTTGCGATTGGACGGCATTTGTGATTAGAGATCTATACATGAAATTAAATACATGCCGCGTTCTCACCTTTTCAACAATAAATGTTATATATCTGCATCCGTTATTAGAGTGTTTGCTTTTCTTTGGAGCAGATACTGCGTTGATACCCATTTTTTTTATTGTTATTTGGTTTCATTTTGGTAATGATGAATCAAAATTCCATCCACTGTTATGAAACGGCGTAAAAATACATTTTGGTTCCGTTGAAAAATTTCCAATCCATCCTTGGAAAGGTTAACCCTTAATTGCATAGTATATGTAAATTTCCATCACTTTTTATTTAACTTTTAATAAATAAATCAACTTCTTCGCCACCACTATATTTATATAGAAATATTAATCCAGTAAATGTCCCGTGAACTATGTTGTTGAAAAAAGTTAAAAATCTATCTTAAAATTTCTGGTGTCTAATATTTAATATATGTATAAAAAAACACAATTGTAAAAGAAAACACATGCAAAGATGGGTTAACTCGCTTACGCGTCTGACCAATTGATAACAAATTCAGCAGCCATCTTGCGCACAATTTTCATTATTAAATATCCATGTAAAATAATGAGCACCCAATCAATTGAGGTTACTAATGCTTTAGCAATTTCATGCAATCTCCATCTTCTGTCACCATATCATGGCTTTTTGAATGAATTTGGGTGGCGTTATCTCACCAGTTCGCCCGACACGTTTAGAATCATTTGTGCTTATGTGACCACTTCAAATATTTCTGAAGCACTTGTAAATTGTTCTAATAGGGGGAGCACTCTTAGCATTGTTTAACCATTTAGGTTTTAGTTTTTTGCGCCGTTTTGCCTTTTAAAAAATAATTCTTCAGCATGAAACAGAATTCCTTTGCATCCATTATTTTACAAAATGAAATAATTGATCCACTAAAACGACTTTCCAGAACAAAATCCTGATTGTATCTGAATGAAACCTCATTATCCATCTCTTAGACTTCCTGGATGCAGAAAATGCAGCTATAATGGTACCGCTATCCTCATCTATTGATTTTTGGGGGACTGATCGAACAATTCTCGTATACAGCTGTATTGAAGAAAGACTATTGCACTTAAATCCTCCTTAGTACTTTTAAACTATTGCAATTTGCATAATAAGATACCTGTTTCCTTTTAAGAATCAAAGAGTTATTTTTGGTCTAAACAAGACTGTCTCACAAACCTCCAATAACTATAGAATTTTAGTACGTTATTAATTCCGGTAATCAAAGTAAATGTATCGAAATAATTTTAATAAGATAATATATTGATTATAATAAATTAAGTCGATTCAGAATTTATGACGTTACTATCTAAAAGATTCCATTTTAAATAGAACAAACTTACTCTTCACAGATTTGGAGTTTTCAGAAGAATTGTGAAAACGTTAAAGAATCTTCGCTATTTTTTTGCATTCAAATCCTAAAAAACTGAACTTACAAGAAAACTTCCTCCTTTCGCACCACCCCTCCCCCTAAAAAAAGGAGCTTCCTCTGAACGGAAGCTTTTAAAACATCTGATGGAAGAGCAAGAAAAATCTTCCTGAAACTTTCAATGGGCTCTTCAATAACTTTTATCATCGAGAAAAAGAAATTCTGACAGCTTAATTAGTAGATTTAACATTTAAAAAATATTTTCTATATATCTATATATCTTTAGGTCATTTGGTTTAACAAATATTCCTTTCAAAATTTGTATGTTCCATTTTTACTTTTGAATTACAAGTACGGAAATTATCGATGCGTCAGTCAGAATTATATAAAAAGTATGTGTTTGTAACCTGTGTTATAAATTTTTAAAATACCTGAAATATGAATTTGAAGTGTAAAACAAAATAAAAAAACACCGAACAAGGACACTGCATCTAATGATAAATCGCTGTTTTAAAAGAAAGCGTGTTCGCCTGTTTGGATTAATAGCTTTTGGAATAAAGAAGAAAACTATGACAGGATTTGACGAAGAGTACTCAGTTAACATTTTGACTACGGGGCTGTCACACCGCACGTCCTAGTCCCAGCGACTATTTTTTTTTATTCGTACCACTTTTTCGAAAAATAATCTCTGTCACAGAATTATACTAGGATATTTTCTAGAGAAATCTACCACAAAGACATTTTTTTGTAAATTGTGGTACGGTTGAATATAAAAATAGTCGCCAGTCCTGGCACGTAATTAAAAGGTTAAGATGGCAGTACAAGATGGTTTTCAACAAATTGCTATTTTAAAGCTGGTGCAAGATTCGAAAGTCTACACTAATGCAATGATGTAGCTTCTTACAAATAATGTCATGCTCCAAAGTTATAAATAATAAAAAAAAGCATAATAACAACATAGCTTATAACATGTATTTACCAAGACCTCCTTATCATAGTATCAGACCTCTCAATCAGCAAGTTGCCTTTGACCGCTATACTTGTCCTGCTACTAGCGCCATCAATCGTCAGTAATAGTATTTACGACACGAAATCACACAAAAATTTTTCACAGCTCCATTTGTTCTATGCTTTTGCTTATGAACTAGTAGTTTGCCTACCACTAAAATTTTATAGTAAATTTAATCTCATTAAATTGACAAGATCATGTGATTACATGAGGAAAAAAATTCTATTAAATTTTAGTGGTAAGAAAAAAGCGTAAGAGTTGGCAGCTATGCGGTAGCAGACCAGCTAGATTTTTCTATAGATTTTTCTATTATATTTTTGGATACCAGTTTTTTAGTAGAGACAATTTTGTTTTGTTTGATCGGAGAATTCTGGGATTTAAAAGAACAACATTTTCTCTAAAAATATACTGGTGTTCAAAAAGCCCGAAACATGGCAACTGTGCGGTAGTATCCACCAGGCGGCGATACTTTCCGGAGAAAGTCAATTAATAAGTTGGCAGTTACCGCGTACATTTTCTCCCATAGACTTTCTCCGGATTGTCAAGTCTGATCTATGATAAGGGAGTCTTGGTGTTTACATTAATATATTCAACGAAAATAAAAATTGTGTAAAGAAATTTTAAGCTTATGCATCAGACCACATTGTAAAACGAGATGACAGCATGCTATTCCCATTTCATATAATAGAGGAAACAATCATTTTCTGCCAACGTTGCTATGCCAACAACGCCCTGCCATGTTGTGCTCATGATTGACTTTCCATCTTGTGCTGCATGTTTGTAGCCTTGCCATGTAAGAGTGAGGGAATGCTAGACTGCATGCCGTCTGGATAGCTTAATTGGTAAAGTACTTGGTGCGCTGTACCAAGGGATCCGGGATCAAACCCCGGTCTGGACATTTTTTCTCTCTAATGGTTGTACGCTGATTAGTAAAGTGATAATTCATTCTTTGTATTTCATTAGAACATTTTCATTATGAATATTTTATTTAGGTGCACAGTTATGAGTTCACCTTTTATTCTAAGTAATGTCAAAACCACATGTTTATTATCAAAATGAAAGAAAGATTTAGTGAAAGTAATTTCTATCAAAAAATTCCTAGATCATTTGTCACTCTGTCAGGGAACAAGCGAATTCTGACATTCAAAAACTTTGGTTGTTTTGAAGAAACTCAACTATAAAGCCAGTTTTTTATTTCTGCGTAAAAACTGAACAGATTTCCAAAAAAGGCACTCTGCATGGAGTGAAATGTATGGCAGTATGAAGGAGCAATAGCGGGTAGGGGTAGGGGGACACATCTCACAAGGGAAGATTCTGAGGTCGGGGACACAGAATGCGGCGAATGTTTGTGTATCGATAGAGTATAGTTAGTATATAAATATACGAAAGCCATCAAGCACAATACTTATAAGCCTCAAAGTTTAAGTAACAGTTTATAATCTGATAAAATAAATCTTGTGGACAGCGGCTCGGTTGCATGGTTGGAAGTGCGGTTGTTTCGTGAACTGTATCTTTGAGTTCGAATCCCAGCGGACTCTTATTTTACTTTATCAATTACATTCGAACCACAGTTGAAAAAGTATGTATAATCATTGAAATTTACGAAAAATTGAAATTAAATATGTTTTGTAACATATAAGTTAATTTTAACTATGTTTAAATATTTAATGGGAAGTTAAAAAATTAGGAACTTTGTATTTCTATAGACAAGAAATTTTTGCTACTATTTAAGACTATTTACAGTTATTTAATGTATAATCTTCTATTTTTCACAGTAATAAAAATACGTGATATAAATTTATAATTTATAATTTTAATTTTGTTTCATTTCCAAAAAAAAAAAAAAAAAAAAAAAAAAAAAAAAAAATCATGATTTTTTAAAAGTATTCTTTTAAGTTTTAAGTATGTTTTGTTTTAAATCTCGGGTTCTTGGTTTTGTATTTACTGCGTACGAAATAACTCTTTTAAACTATTGAGTATCTTTTTCGAACTTATTGTAGTACAAAGACAGATTTCGTAATTAGAAACGCAAGACTCCGACACTTAAAAAATTCAAAAGTTTAAAAAATAGTTGTTAAAAAAAGAATAAAAAAGCATGTATGTTGAAATATTATTATGATAATAGAAATTTTTTCAATTAATAATAGAAAATAATGACAATAGGATAATAGAATTTTTTTCAAACGTTTTCCCCCTTGAAAATGGACGCGTTTATGTTAGAAAGATCTCGAGATTAACACTACAGTGCATAGTGTAGCCAATTGGCAACACTTTCTATTTAATTTTTAATAAATAAATCAAGTTCTTTGCAACCACTATATTTATATAGAAATATTAATACTGTAAAAGTAACATAAATATGCTACTAAATAAATTAAAAAATCTATCTTAAATTTTCTGGTGTCGAATTCTTAATATAAGTATAAAAAACGCAATTCTAAAAGTAAAATTGATGCACTGTAGGGTTAAATATGTTATAACATCTTGTTCATATCTCTGTCTTAATTCAGCACCTTTTAAGCGTATTTTTAATAAGTATTTTATCAAAATCGTTTATATATAAATCGATGATTATCGCGTTTTATTGTTTTAAAACAGCACATAATCTTCGATCGATGTAACTTCCGAATTCAATTGGATATTATTTTGATACAACAATTTAAATTTCCTTTTGAAAACAAACAGCCCATACAAAAACAAACGGTATACATTTTTTTTAAACAAGAAATTTCATTAACTCTGCAGCTGAAAATGGCAGGAGATTTGAGAGATTCTTCTTAAACAAATGAAATATTACCGTCAATGCAATTTTCCTAAACAATGCAAGGTGGGGGGGATACTCTCCGCCCCCTCTACAAACTATATTGAAAAGAGTCGTTCTCTTTACAAAGAATTGCCTGACATAGTTTTGGAGATGCTTTATCTATCCCATCTTTATCTCTTTTCACTAATGTGGCAGCCCTGGATTTATTGAATGGTTCTGAGGAAGGTTTAATTGTGTTGCGGCATCCAATTTTGCCTGCAGTAATTAATACAGAAGAGAATGAAAGCGAAGAATTCTCTGCTCAGTGCAAGATTTATTATGCGTAATTTTAGATAAGCCGAAAGTACAGACGCATATGTAAATTCCTCTTATCGTCTGAAAACCTATGACATTTTATTGATTAATATGACTACAAGACTTTGAAATTTGCTTCACAAAATATTTGTTGTAAAAATATAGAAGAAATATTTTGATGGGATTATATCAGTCATTATCTGAAAATCGACAATTCATTGATTCGTAAGACTATCCATCTGTAATGTAGAAAGCGCCTTTTTTTCATGTACAAATGATATGTTTAATTATTATAGATTTTAATACTACATTATAGTTAATTTTATACTAATTTTGTATTGGGAAAATGTATAAGACATTTTCTTTTAATTTATGTATGCAAAGCGTTTTTTCGTACTAAATGAATACGGCTCGAAAACATTATAATTGACTCATTTCCCGTGCTTCGTAAAGTTTTCGAGATCGGCGTGTTAACTTCAAATTTTATCGATAAGGGTCAAGTAAGCAATCTGATCGAAGGATCAATAGGCACTTTAATAAGCCTAAACACCATATTCATCATTATATCTATCGGCGTTAAAAAATTATGAACGTGAGGTAGGACTTTAGTGGACATCCTGTATATTACTGTGTTATTAATTCAGTTTAGTCCCACAGTTAGTGACCAAAATGTATCATAATATATGCTTTAACCGTTATCATTACTTTGTAAAGAAAAATATATATATATGTAGTATTACAAGTATTATTTTAAATAGTCTATAAAACAATTTTAAGTCTGACCCCAAAAATGAATAATCTTTAAAGGAATGTTACTCATAACCCGGCCCGCGAGTTTATTTCATGCGGTCTCGCAAATTTAACACATAATTTAAAAACATATAAATATAGAGATAAACATATTTAGTAAAATTTTATTTTCCAAACAATGCCGGATTGTTTTAAAAATCTGACACAATAAAAATATTGACGACGACTTTTATATTCATTCATGCCACAATTTACTAAAAAAATCCTTTATAGTAAATGTTCCTTAAAAATATCCTGGTATAAGTAAGTGATGAGAATAATAAATGAATGACTTTGATATTCAAATGTCCGGAATGTCGAATTCACCATTCGGACATGTTGAAAACCACAGATGTCAGCCTTTGTATTCGTTTTAATCAATTACAACCAGAAATTGTGTAAAGAAAAAGATGAAAATTAAGAACTTATTTATTTATAAGATTCTCCACTTTTTTAAAATAAAATCTCTAGTTTTAAATAATTGTTTAAAAAGCATATAGAGGTTGTTAGCTATGCTTTTACACATGCCTGAATGATTTATTCGAAGATAAAAGTTGTTCATTACGCCTAGTATAAGTGTACACTAGTATTTACACTAGTGTTTATATTACACGAGTTATATTACACTAGTGTTTACACTAGTATAAGTGTATGGCAGTCATCATTTTTCAAAAAATTGTACTCTGGGACGTATATATCCCGACCCGTAGTTAAAGTGGTAATAACACCAATGTTGTAGTAGAAAATTCAAGTCTAGTCTATAACGTCTGATCTCAATTCAGGAAATTTTTCTGTTATCAACTGGATGTTATCTGCTATATAGTTAATATTAAACCGTTAATGTTAGTTTAATATTTATGATATAATAATTAGTATATAAAAGTAGTTCATTATCAAATACAGGTGTATGACTGCAGAAACTGAAATGCAGCCCTCTAACTCATATATCAACCAGATTATAGCTCAGTGATTATTTTCCAAAAAGTGATACTCTGGGACTTATATGTCCCGACCTGTAGTTAAATGGGAAATAACACCAATGTTGTACTAGAAAATTCAATTCTGGTCTATAATGTCTCATCTCAATTCAGGAAATTTGCCTATTATCTAATAGACGTTATCTGCTGTACAGTTAATATTAAACTGTTGATGTTGGTTTAATATTTACGATATAATAATTAGTATATAAAAGTAGTTCGTTATAAAATATAGATGTATGACTTCAAAAACTGAAATACAGCTCTCAAACTCATATATCTACCAGATTATAGCTCTTTCAGAAATTTCAGTGAGTACGACGCCTTTAAATACGATTTCATAAACCGAAAAATGTTTTTTAAAGAAACCTTTAACAAGGAATTAAATATATACTTTTATTCATTAAAAAAAGGGAAAATGTTTAAAGAATTTTGTGTGGAGGGAATCATATTATTCGTTTTTTCGTGTGTAGCACATTGAACACTCTGCTAACAAAAGTAACAAAACATAGCTGGAAGGACAGCTTGAAAACCGTTTGGTTTAATGAATACGAGCAAATCTTGTGTGTATGCAAATTTTATTTTAAAAATGGCTCTAACGATTTTGACGAAATTTGTATTCTACCGTATTGGGGTACCAGAAGACCACTGGGCTAAGTCCCATGTTCGAAAAAATTCGATTAGTGGGTCATTTTCGGGTCACTACGGGTCAATGTATTTCAATGGGAATGAAGGTTGCAACAGTTATTACGTTGTTGAACAGTTGGCAGAAAACGAAGTCGCAAAGTTGGCAACATTTCGCCAAATTTGGCGAAAGACTAACTTAACGCTTTTTTTCATAATTTTAAAATCCTTTAAAATGGCTTTATTTTTGCTTTAAAACTAACAAAACATCTTCTTCAAATTTTCTCTCAATTCTTCCTCAGATATATTTTATTGCTGATTTCAAAATTGTATTTTTTTTTACATGCTACTTCAGAAACCGATAAACTCCTTTAAAGATCCCTTTAACATTTGAAAGAATCCTTTTATGCATTAAAAGGACTAAATATGTTTGAATACTTATGCCTTAAAGTATTCAAATAGTTGGATTTTTTCAGTATAGTACATTAAGCACTCTACTATCAAAAGTAACAAAACCAGTGATGCCTTCAAAACCGTTTAATTTAATGAAAAAAAGTTTAGATGAATAATACAGTATTTTTAAAGTAAATAAGTAAGTAATAGCCACTGTATCAGCAATTAAATACTTTGAGAATTTTTACTTTTTATACAAAATATTTTGATTGATATGATTTTTCGAAATTGATACCTTATAATACATTGCACGATCTTAACACTTATATTTTAAAAATTTTTTAATTGACTAAAATGGAAATTTTTTTTATATATAATAAATAAAATATCTATTACAAATTTTGTCTCAAATTATCCAAAAATATATTTCATTGCTGACTTCAAAATTTGATTTTCTTTAAATGCTAATTCAGATACAGTTAAAAACTCTTTAACAACTCTTTAACAAGGTATTCAAAAGAATTCTTTTTAAGCACTAAAAGGGCAAATTTACGTTTAAAAATGATTTTTCATTTGGCTTGAGGGAATCAGATGATTGGATGTTTTTAGTATAATACATTAAACACTCTACTATCTAAAGTAGCAAAACATTGCTGGAGGGTCCCCTTCAAAACCGTTTAGTTTACTGAGCACGAATTTATTTTAATGATATATTTTTATAAGTAATTAATTATGTAATAGCCTCTGGATAAGTAAATACTTTGAAAACTTTGATCTTTTATTAATTAGTATATTTCACATTAATTTGTCAAAACTTCCACTTGGCTGTTTTTTGAACACCACTTTTTCAGATAAAAAAAATCTTAGCTTCTTCTTGCAAATTTTGTAAAAAACCATCTCGAAGGTTATTCTTGTTGCAAATGTTGTAAAAACCTACTACGATTTTCTCCCCTTAAAATATACAAGTATTCAAAAAATGATTCAGTTGGAGCACTATTTTCTGATATTGATAAGTTATAATATATAACTGGATAATATATAATAGAATTTTTTTGCTATATTTAAAAGCAAAAATGTGGTACAAATCCTGCAATTAAACGAGGCGTAGAAAATTTCTGCTATTTAAATATTAAATAGAAAAATTATATTTAAAAATTATGGTAAAAGCGTACGAACCCTGCATACCACAATATTAACACTTATTATTTTTATGTTTTTTTAAATCGACGAAAATGGAATTATTTTTGTTTCATAAAGAACAAGATATATATATATATAAATAGTAAATAAATTATATATTATCTACCCTATATATATAAAATCCTAATGAAACGAATTTGTGAAACGATTTTATGAAAAGAATTTATGAAACGATTTTATGAAACGACTGATTAAACGACTGATTATGTTTCAAGGCTATTTTTAATAAAATATTAAACGCTTGATGGTGAAATCAATACCAATTGTTCATAAAAATCCGCGGATGTCAAAACTGGTAATAGAATTGTGAAATTGGAATTAGTTTTCGAGATATTAATTTTTTTCTAATTTTAATGACATTTCTGTAATGATGGCAACTAATTACTCAGTTTTTTTGTGACAAAAAAAGGGAAAAAAATTGAAAAGGATCCCGATAGGGATTATTGATTTCTTTTTATTCGTCATTTTTAAATTGAAATTGAATTTATCTTTTATTTCAATCGATAATGAAGACAAGATTGTGATTAAATTATGTTTTTCAGGAAAATTTGAAAAAAAAAATCACATTTCTATCGTCAGGATTCAATCGTCTGTCAGCATTTAATTTAATTTATAAACTGAAAATAGTTTGAATAAATTCGTCCAAATGACGTCATTTAGGTAAACGCAAAAGAAAGGGAGGAAAAGGAATTAATAGTAATTATTATTTATGGATATCATTTTGTTATTTTTTTGTAAAATTTAACTAAACGAATTTATAAAATCATTAATTTGGATATTTGAAACTAATATATAAAATAATAATTGCCCAACTGAACAGAAGAATAAAATATCCTGCTTGGTTTTCTATCCTGCTTGGTTTTTTCCGCCAAGCTTTTTAAAAAAGCGTCAAGACCCCCTATAATAGAAAAGCACCAAAAGTTCATTGGGTTTATTTTCATAACTTTTGGCAACAAATCTATGTATATTAACGAATTCATCCCTTTTTGAAGCTCAAATTACGCCAAAAATAAAAGCAAAGGATCCTATAATGGAAAAGTACCCGATTTTCTTATGGACAATATTCAAGTGACAGAACATGGTGTAAAATTACCGCGGATAGCAAATTTGTTTAAATATCTCATCAATTGATGCCGAATAAATGCAGGCATGCATGCACAAAATATTTAATTAATTTTGTATGATAAATAATTATTAGAAAATTCGTATATACATATTAATTTAAAAAAAATTATTTACATATTTAAAATAACATGAAAATATGCATGATGGTGCACTAAAATAGAGAGATAATTAAAACCTGTTACTGAAAATGTCTATAACATAGTACTTTTCAATACCGGGGTTCTTAATGGTATTCACAAGCAGATGGAATTTTTCTCATCCTTAAACGCAAAGGAAGAATAGAATAGAGATTGTTGTTATAAAAGTCCGAGAGGTAGTCACAATTTAAACCTAACCATTTTATACAAGCTGGTTTTCAAGTAGTAATTGATTTTACTTATCAATCCCGAAAACAGTCGTCAGTTGTCGCAACAGCTGTGTATAAGGCCATGATAATCGAAAAATGTCCCATTAAAATGTTAAAAGCATGGCAACCCAATTACAGATTTACCAATATTTTTAAAATAAAGCACGCTGTCATGTTTTTAGAGGCCTCAAAGTCTGAGCGGGGGTTGGCGAGCGTAGCTCGCAGGGGGTAGGCCCCCTAGTATATATTATAAATTTTGTCTCAAATCTTCTATAAATATGTTTTATTGCTGACTTCAAAATGGAATTTTCTGGACATTCTACCTCAAAAACAGTTAAAATCTCTTAAAGACACCTTTAACTCTTTCCGACACAGTGGTCCCACTCCGGGCACTCCTAACTTTAATTCCAAACTTGCATTCGGCACCAAGAATATTTTAATAAACTTTTGTTTCTACAATGAAAACTTAAAATAAGGAGTTCTTATTTTCTAAAAGAGTCGTTTGTAAATTCCGGTGTCAGTCCGTAATTTCTCATTTTACGAACAGAATTTGTCTGTGCCGGAAAGGGTTAACAATATACACTGATGTCCAAAAATTAAGAGGCTGTGACCGTATACTTTCGATTTCAGACGTTTGGTTGAGTATCTACTGAAATTCGTGACGAAATGGCCTAGGACTGTGAGCATGTAAAGAACATTTTTTACTTCGTGTTTTTCAGTGACAATATAGTCCTCAGGACAATTAGGAATTTTAATAATAAATTTAATAATAAAATAATATTTGCGTTCCTTTAACCTATTCGGGACCATGGGTGCATATATGCACCCTCAGAAAGAGCATACATAATTTGTTTTAGGCACCAAGTAACAAATAAAGTAATATTTGCTTCCTCTAATTAGAGCATTTTTGTGATAGTTTAAGTAAAGGTAGCTTTTTTTAAAAAAGTGGTGCCGACCGAATAAAATTTGTGTAAATGCCGCCGGTCCCGAAGGGGTTAAGAAAAAGAAAATGCTTGAAACTGTCCGTCACTATAGCATATGACTCTGTGGGTCTTATTCAACTTTTTTGTGCATATTGAAGATGTTAAAGTTTATGTGAAAAATTCAAATGTTTTTTGTTTGTAGTATGCAGAGTTTCCAATCAAATTTAACACCACTTTCTGAAAATGTGACAAATAACAGTAGAAATAGTATAATGTAATTAAAAAGCGAATATATTGAATATTTGATGAAATATAGGTATTTGTATGAAATAAATTTTAACTGCGCATGCGCGAACTATAAAAAAGATTTTTTTTTTCATGATTTGGTAGTCAATTCTATAGAGCAACTTATATATAAAGTCCATTCAAATATCGCGAAAATTCAGGAAAATGGAAGCGATATAGTGAGTTGCTTTCTAAAAGTAGCTGCATAAGGGATTTTTCCCCATTTTTTAATCAGTTCTCTTTTTATATGAATTTGAGGAAATCAGGTGATTGGATATTTTGAGTTCAGAATATTAATCACTCTACTGTCAAAAGTAACACAACATAGCTAGCTATAAGGACGCTTAAAAAACTGCTTAGTTTACGGAATACGAAGTTACTTTAATAATATATTTTTTAAAGTAATTAAATACCTGATAGCCTCTAGATTACTAATTATATACTTTGAGAACTTTTATACTTTTTAATAAGGATATTTGGCATGATTTTCGTATAGTGTTATTGCAGAATAGATTGCATAATCTTAGCACTTATTTCTCTTTTCATATTTCTTGAACGGATTAAAAACGGAATTGTTGTTTTTTTACAAACAAAAAAAATATCTTCTTAAACAGAGATCGTACGGTTTTACCACAAATATTTAATAGAATTTTCTATTTGTTGTTGTAAATCATTAATAAATATATTCTATTGTTGATATCAAACGTGGATTTTCTCTAAATTCTACTTCAGAAACAGAACAAAGTCTCTTAAAGCAATATCCGTTAACAAGATACTTAAATAAAATAATTCTTTTATCCATTTAATGGACGAAAATTGCCCAAGGATTTATGCCTTGAAGGAATAAGATGATTGGATTTCCTTTTTTGAGTGCAGCACATTAAGCACTCTACTATCGAAATTAGCAAAACATTGCTCCAAGGACTCTTTCAAAACTGTTTAGTTTGATGAAAATGAATTAACTTTAATGCGGTGCGTACTATTCTACCACAATATTTTATGAGAATTCTCCCTTTATTTAACTGTAGAAACATATTACAAATTCTACGATTAAATACGATGATTACAATTTTCGCGATGTAAATATTAAATAGCAAATTTCTAATCAGAAATAGTGGTGACATATTCCTTGGAATCTCCAAGGAGTGAATGCACCTTAAGATTTTAATGGTGTATTTTTTTAACTAAACATCGCGAATTTTACTCAAGTTTATAAAAATATTTCACACCAGAATTTTTATTTATCACAATTTAACTTTGGTATTTAACTAACTTTTTATGATTTTTATTTGGTCTATTTTATGAAGAAGTTTCTGGTTCATCAAAATACTTTTGTTTGCTACTGGTCAAATGACTGGTTCTTAGTAAATATAGTTTTAAAACTAAGAAATTATTCCTCTTGATGAGTAATTAAGTACTTTGAACACTTTTAGTTTTTTAATATATTTTTAATAATATTTTTTTTTCTAAATAATTCATTACCTAATAATCTCTGGATCAGCAATTAAATACTTTGGGAACTTTTATACTTCTTAATAAATATATTTGAAATGATTTTCTAGATTTAAAAGTCATTACACTTATTTCTCTTTTTATATTTATTGACCGGGTTGAAAACGGAATTGTTGCTTTTTCACCAACAAAAAAATATGCCTTACAAATTTTGTTTCAAATCGTTAATAAATATAATCTATTGCTGATTTCAAACCTGGATTTGTTTTTAAATTCTACTTCAGAAACAGAATAAAGACTCTTAAAGAAATATCTTTAACAAGATACTTAAATAAAATTATTTTTTTATCCATTTAATGGACGAAAATTGCACAAGGATTTATGCCTTGAAGGAATAAAATGATTAGATTTTTTTGAGTGCAGCACATTAATCACTCTATTAGCAAAATTGGCAAAACATTGCTCGAAGGACACATTCAAAACTGTTTAGTGTGATGCAAATGAATTTACTTTAATACAGTGCTTACCGTTCTACCACAATATTTTAATTGAATTCTCCCTTATTTAATTGCAGAAACATATTACAAATTCTACGATTAAATAAGATGATTACAATTTCTGCGATTTAAATATTAAATAGCAAATTTCTAATTAGAAAGAGTAGGGACACATACCTTGGAAATTCCAAGGAAGACGCCTTTTTTGCGTTTTTAATAATATAATATAAAATTACTAAATTATTCCTCGTTGTATGTAATTAAATATTTTAATCCCTTTTAATTTTTAAAATGTCTAATTCACTTGAATTTCTTATAGCATACATGCGAACCTCGCACTATTCTTTTGTAAAATGTGTGTTAATTTGACCCAGGTTAACCCTTTAGTGGGCGGTGTCCACAAAAAAAGGATACCTAATTTTAATTCTTAAACTGACAAACGGCACCAAGAATATTTAATTAAAATATTCCTTTTATAAAGCAGGGGAAAATAAGCAAGTTTTTATTCTCTAATGAAATCGTTTGTAAATTCTGGTGTCAGTCCATTATTTCATCACTTTACAAGCAGATTTACTCCGCGCCGGAAAGGGTTAAACACGTTTCGAACCAGAATTTTTTTTAATAAGTGAAATCAAATAGATTTTAAAAGGAAACATGAAATTAAATATATAATAATACATCGAAAAAATTTTGTGGTTAGAAACGTGTTTAACCTGGATCAAACTAATCCACAGTCTATTGAAGTTCCGATGGAGGTTGGCAAGTGTGCTTATAGTGCTCTATTTAAATTAATATTATACAAAATTAGAGATTTTTTTTTCATATTTATTATATTAGTTAAAACTGAATTGTTGTTGATATGAAGGGGAAAAAGGTTAAAATTTTATTTGAAATCGTCTATAAACATATTTTATTGCTGGCTTCAAAATTTGATTTTCTTTAAATGCTACTTCAGAAACCGTAAAAGAGTCTTAAATAACCATTTATCAATATATTTAAAATAATACTTTCAACCATTAAAAGGACGAAAAATATTTATGGATGTATGTTTTGTGAGAATCGGATGATTGGATTATTTGAGTGCAGCTCAATAAGCACACTATTAAAAAAACAGCAAAACATTTCTGGAAGGATATTTTAATGAATATGAACTGGCTTTAATGATACATTTTTAAAAGTAACTAACGGTGATGGAACCGTGCGCACCTGTTAAACGATTGTAATCACTAAACTTTAATAATTATCTTCGTTTTAAAAAAAATAATAATCTTAAAGATTCTGTTCTTGAATAAAACAAATACTATTTAAATTTAGCAGTGTGAATTGGTTTTCTGATGCGCTACTCTTTTCCACTATTGCCTAGCCCGACCATTGGCTGAGAGGTTCTGTTTTAAAGCTTGTAGACGGGAGGTGCAGGGTTCAAACCCCCGTCGAACACGTCGACCTAACCCTTCGGAGTTTTCCGTGGTTTTCTTCGAACCTTGCCGTAAATATGGGTTAGAATCCCTTAGAAAGACCCCCCCCCCACCTATGAAGGGCACTCCCCACACCGGCCTATATAGCTAGCGCAGATAATCGGCCGTAACAAATAAACAATTAACCAACCCTACAAATTACTTCGATATAAAATCGATATTTATTATAATTGATATTCATTTTCATTTGTTAATCGGGTTAGGATCCGTTAGAAAGACCCCCGCGGACGGCACTTCCCCAAAGGGCCTATATCCCTCGAGTAGATAATCGGCCGTCATAAACCAACCAACCACTATTGCCTAACAATCATAATGGTAAAATGGTTAAAAAAGTACAATACCTGGTTGCGTAGAGGTTCTTATTTTTCGCACATACGACTATGTTTTTTCGCATAGGATAGTTTAGGGTGATCTCTAACCAAGTACTTCTTACTTTTTCGATTTTGATTGCAATTTTGTATGAGGATACTATCACATTCGGAACTTATTCCGAAACCTTATTTAGTCATTTGATTATGGATTGTGCGTAAGAGTGGATTATTATACGTAGAAGTGTTCTATTTTTTATTCAATTCATACAATTTTTTGAAAGCTAATCTCTGCTATAGACGTATACTAGAATATTTCCTAAAGAAGCCTACCAGAAAGAAATTTTTTCGTAAATTGTAGTGCGAATGAATATGTTTAATCAGGGGTTTAATCAAAACATTCCTTCGATTAAATTAGGCAAACATTTCTATTTTGACAAAAAAAAAAAACGGTGATAAAATATTAAAAATTCCGTAAATGAGTGGCGATTCACGAATGAATCAAATCTTTAAATTTGAATGCCGTTCCGGTTATCAGTTACTTAATTTACAAGCTTTTAAATAAAAGATAAAAATGGCAACTCTTGGACTTGTGTTGTTTCTGTTGGAAATGTAATTTAGTTCACTACAAATGATACACAAAATGTATTTTTATTAGGCAAAGTAGGCATAAGTCATTTAAGTATGCATCTTAAAGTTTAACATGAAATCATATGGGTATTTCAAATTTTGAATTTTGAATGCCACTTTTTTTGAATAATAATATTCACCTTATTCAAATTGCAGCATTTTGTGATTAAATAAGGCAAATATTATTACTGAAATAGAGGTATTTGAAATCCGTAATCCTTGGCACCTAGTTATACTTAGGTACTTAGTCATATATACCGTCGTGTTTGATGTTAATTTCTTGTTATTTTTTTGGCCATTTAAATATGTTTTGACATTGTCATTCACCAATTTTTGTTTCTAATACACGACAAGTTTTTCTTTCGTTTTCAGTGGCAAAGAAAAAATAAACCTATGTAATTTTAATCAACACGTATGTACCTATCTTATAGGACACGTTCGAAAAAAAGTTTCTTTATTCTTCAAAAACAAACAATACAGACCATAAAAAAAATAAAAGAAGAACTTTTGTAAAATCAAAATCGACATTTTTTAATCATAATTTGATTTCCTTAATATATTTTCACAATTAATTGTTATTATGCTTATAAAAAAAACCACTTTCTTAAATTACCTCAAAATTCAAGCTTTTTCTTTTTTTTTCTTTTACTGTTGGTGAGATTTAATTGACTGTCTACTCTCTTCTGATTGGCTGATGAAGTTATCAGTCCAATCATTTAGTGTAAATTTCGTATTATAACTGTATTCTAATATTTTTAATAATTTTTTCAGAAAAAATTCTTATTACTCTTATAAATTTAACCTATTTTAATAAATATATTTGTAAATATTATAATATAGCTCCTTTTATTTAATATTAATTCTATTATTTATTTTGTTACAAAGTCTTAATATAATGAAACTAATTTTCTACAATCGACAATGTATAGCTCTGGGGCCTTTTATCCTTCCCTTACTCTCAATGCTTAGCAAACCAATTCCAGTTCAACGGATATTGTTAGCAAGATCTACGAACATGCTTAATATCTACGCCTCAAGATTTACCGACCGATAAACTTGGAGTGAATGTATACAGAGTCATTACGAACTTTGTAGGTACTTCTTTAATTCTGCTTTAGTACATTGGTACATATTTGATTTCAAGTTGCACAGCTTTGTACAAAAAGAACTAACTGTATGTAATATTATCGTTATCTATATTAGTTAAAGTATGTTAAAAATTTTAGGAAATCGTCATATGCTTCAAGCCTTATTTCAATATTTACAAATATAACACATTAATATGTCTCTTAAAATCTAGCTTTGTTATTTATCTATATTATAAAAGACAAACGTGTCCGTGCGTATCGCTAATATCATTTTGCGAATGGCAACACTTGACGATGAAATTTCCGTTTTGCGATTTTTAGATATCAATTTTTTTAATTTCAAAACAACGCACATTTTCAATTTTTACACCATTTTTACACCGTCAGTTTTTATATAGGGAGAAAAAATCTACTTTCAAATGCAATTTGTTTGAAAACTCTATCGCAATTTACTCATTTATTATAACATTTAAATTAAATTTTAAGCATGGTTTAAAAAAAAAAATCTCTATCGCTTGCATACGATTACAAAACATTCATCCATTTGCACTTTAAACAATATAAAATGTTCAGTGTTCGTTTCCAACTAATATTCTATAACGAAATTAAAACTTCATTAAGCCAAAAATAAAATAGTATAAATAAAACACAAATTTAACAGGCAAGTAATCGAAATAAGCGATTAAAACCGCTGAAATTATCCTCTTTAATAAAAAGGTATGCGTTGCTGACGACTGGGACTTTCGCTAATCGTTGCCACAAATTAATCTCGGAAAATGAAACATTTGAAGTTACTGAAAAAATTAATAGCCCAAAAAGTATTTGTCAGAAAATTGTTAGACAAACTGCATTAGAAAGGTAAGAAATTGTAGTTTTCTTGATATAAATTTCAAATCGAATGATTATGCCGTTTTTCAAATATTGAATTTCAAAAATTACTAAATTTCACAATGGAGTACCATAACGAAAACTTCACGCGTAAAACAAATAATAATAACAGAAATGTGTCAGCACGAGTCACAAATTATAGTAACCGTATTATTCTGTTAAAATATAAAAGTGAATTATGATGTCACGAGTGCATGATTTTTATTTAATTCTTGACAAGTAGTAGACGCGCATTTCTTTTTAGTTGTGAATACTATAGGTTAATTCACATTATTAAAAAATGTAGCTATAAAACATATAAATCAATGGAAAACGGTAGGTAATAAATTGTAAACGTAATAATAAACCGTATTAAAACAACATAACTTAGTGAAATAAGTATCCGTTTTTATGTTATTTTAGGATATTCCAGGTAAAGGTACAGATTACGTACAATACAAGGTTAAATTCACCGATATATTTCGTTTGATTCAAGGTTCTTTTGGAGAAACCGACCAGCCCAGCGGGCGTAGTCTGCTAGTCAGAATAATAATTACAAAGTAAACTGCGGTAGAAATTCTTTACCGGTTTCTTCTGTTATTAACTTCTGGCACGAGACTAATACAAAATTACTGCTTTTAATAAATTTCAAAATTTACTTTGAATGTGTATATAATTGACATATTTCATATAAAAATGCTCTTTAGTGTTAGGGGGCAATCTGAGAAAAAAAGTATTAAATGTAAAAAAATCTATTACAGATTTCAATAAAAAAAGTTATTTTTTTTTTATTGAACAGTTTTTTTTGACAGCCTATTATTCTCTATTACGGGAAGCCTGGGTTGGATGTATAGTTATTATAAAAGGAAAAAAAATAATGATTTACTAGTTTTATTGTGAATCGATCGTAAATGCATTTTAATGCTGTTTCCAAACATGAAACTCTTTTAAATATTACTTTTGAATGAAAAAAGTAGACTCTTAAAGAAATCTTTAACAGATTTCTAAAAAGTATTCCTTCAACCTTTAAAAAGAACTAAAAGTGTTCAAGGATCTATGACTCGAGGGAATGAGATGATTGGATTTTTTGAGTGTACCACATTAAAGTCTTCTATTATCAAGACTTGAAAACAATTACTAAAAGAATACTATTAAAAGATTTAATTTGATGAGTAGGAATCTCTTTTATTCATTTGAATTTATTCTTTTGAAGTGGTGTCGTTAACTATATAACAGGATAGCTACCAAACTTCCCGATTTTCGGAGTACAGATCTATCCGAATAAAGGTATTTATTTTAGTAAGTGAAAAAAATTCTGTGTTTAAATACAGTGAGAGCTCTACTTAACAAACTCCTAAATCCAGAAAAAAATTTCGTCAGTTACGAAATTCTTCAAATACCGATTCGACTTTTGAAATATACTTTAAACTACATAAAAGCAAATTATTAATTCATAAACACAAAATATAAAATGAACAGAGGAAAGTATTTATAACAGGTATTTGTAACAAAGTACATGATATACAGGATTTTTCGTGCTATTTCAGATTCATCATGTAAAATGCTGTAGTTATAGCTCGGATGAATGAAATCAGCGCTGCAGTTCGCAGCCTTGTCCAACAGATAAGAGTGAAGTATGCCAGCCAAGATATTGTCGGGATAGCTCAGTAGGGAGAGCGTTGGTACGGTAAACCAAAGTACCCAGGTTTGAGTCCTGGTCCCGGCATATTTTCTCTCTGTTGGAAAAATCTCAACTATGATACTCCAATCATTGAATGCACTAAATATCTTATTAAACAAGACATGAAAATAATGCGTCAAACATAGATTTTTAAACACTTTCCAACATTTTCAGAATACTGTAACAACATTACATCGTTTAATAAGATGAAAGCTGATATCTAAGTAAACATTTTGGAAAGGGTATAATACATTTAAAAACCCGATTTTATCAATTACAATCTATGGTCGGAAAAGTGTCCAAATTTTTTGTGCAGCCCTGTGCATGATCTATAGATTTATATATATATACTATATAGTATGCTAGAATTTTGTTCAATAGACATAAAACAGTTGAAAATTCCTTTTCAGCATTTTACGTCAATCAAATGTACTCGAAATTTTTCGTGTAGGCCATTAAATGAACTATACATTTTATACAAACCATATAATATGCAAAACAATTAGTAAAATTTAAAAACTCATACATCAACTGAAAACGCATTCCCAGAAATTATCGTTCATAGACAGTACAGTACCAGAGTTGAATTAATGGGGTGGCCTGGGGGGGACATTCCCCCCCGGAGCATTCAAATGTCTCCCCCGGAAGCCATTTGAATGCTCATTTTATACATTTGCTTGATTTGATGCTTGATTTTATACATTTAAAGCAAAGGTCAAAAAGTAAAATTTCCCCCCCGGAACTGTATATTGTCCTCTCCGGGCCTCCGAAATCCCTCCCGGGGAAAAGTGTCTGAATTCAACACTGGTACAGTACTGTAACCGAATTATTTGGCGCGTCCCTGTAAATAAACATAGATGAATGCTATGTACAACCTATTCTACAGTAATCATCTTGCAGTGCATTTCAGTGATGCGTATTAATTTCAATATATTTGAAATAATTTAACATCATTAAAATACATTGGAAACGATTTATTTCTCATAGATCATAATTTAACTTGATTCTTTTGAATGTCTCCGTAAATGTGCTATAAATGCGACACACTTCATTTTAAATACCGAACATGTCATAGTAAACCCGAATTACATGGCAATCCGAGAGTATATTTAAGGCAAGTTAGATCACGGACTGCCAGACTGACCGACAAACGGAATTCAGAAACTCTTCAACTATGTTTAAATAATGCTACATAAAATTAATTAATTACTGCAATTTTTTATAAATTATATTCATTTTTTAAAGTGATTTAATTCAAAGAAAAATATCTGTATAAAAAAGGGAAAAGTAAACCATATTACTGTAAAGAAATACACTGTATTTTTAGTTTAAGAAAATATTTCTTTATTGAAAATTAAGGGATTAATTTCTTATTATGTCGCGGTACATTTTATAAAAGTTGGCTTTTTAAGTCTTTTGCTTGAAAAAAAATTACCTCATGCGCACGCATCTTTACAATTCTGTAAAAAAAGTCTTCAAGCATATTTTCTTCAAACTGTAATCAACATGGGATAGTTTCAAGTGTTTTTAACATTTCATCACGCGAAAGGTTGTTGATTTAAGCATTATAATCATTTGCATCTATATCTTCTTCGTCTTCATCGCACGTAATCCGTATATCGTTCCAAACTCTGAAGGCTGCACTGTCTAGATAAAATGCAAAGAATTTCATGGAGATTTTACAACCATCGTTGAAGGGGATGGATAAGTACTTGCTGATAAGTAGATGATTTTGTTTACAATGTCTAGAAATATTTTTGAAGACAGGGAGAAAAAAGGTTAGATCACAAATAAGTTTGTTAAATAGAAATGGAGTTCGCTGTTTGGAGGTTATTTTACAAGAAATATCGTAAAATGTTATTGGTTCCAAGAAAAATATCGCAAAGTAGAGAATGTCACAAATTCGAGGTTCGTTAAATAAAGATCCAACTGCAGTTCGAAAATTACTATTTGGAAATAGTGTACATAAAATACGAAAGCTCTGAAGATATACTCAAAATATGTCAGCCCTTCGTAGATATCAATGTCAGACATTGAATTTTTTCGAATCCCGGCAATTAGTCTTTTCTTTTGAGCAACACTATTTCCAAATAGCAATCTTTGACTTATTTAATCACTGGATTTGTACACTTTTTGCCCAATTTCTGTGATTAAATAAGGCTTCTGTAATCAAATGCCTTCGGAAATAGTAGTGTTTAAGAGTAAGAATTGTATTCACACTACAGAGGAAACTTTAAATGTCAGAATTTGTTTGACGGCGTCATATAGTCGCTAGCATGCCGAAATGACGAATGGGAAAAAATGCATTTTTCATTAGTTTTAAAAGTAGGTCGATCGCCATCACTAAATTTTAATAGTATTCTTCACCAGAGTTGCCAGTTTGGCATCCTTTTTCATTCAGAAATTCCGAATTCATACCGGAAATTTCAAACAGAAATTTTTGCTTTTTTTGAAGACAGACATTTCTTGATTACTAGAAGTAATTTTTTTTTTCTCAAATTTTCTGATATGAATTCGGTATTTTTAAATAAATAAGAAGGCCAAACTGCCAACTCTGTTCTTTACATAAATTTTATTAGTCTTCTTACTAGGCGAAAAATTCTAATAAAATTTAGTGGTGACAATTGGCCCATTTTTAAAAGAAATGAAAAATGTATATTTTACATTCGTTAGTTTGACATGGTAGCGACGATATCAAAATTTATATGAATTAAACGTTTTACTAATATCGTCGCTACCATGTCAAACTATCGAATACGAAAAAATGTATTTTTCATTAATTTTAAAAATGGATCGATTGTCACCACTAAATTTTAAGATTATTCTTCACCAGGGTTGCCCTTCTTATTTACTCAGGAATTTCGAATCCATACCATAAATTTCAAATAGAAATTTTTACTTTATTTAATGACAGATCTTTCGTGATTATTTAAGGTAAAAAAAAAAAAAAAAAAAAAAAAAAAAACTCATAATTTCTGGTGTGAATTCGAGATTTCTCAATAAAGAAAACGACGAATTAGTAACCCTATTTTTCACAGAAATTTATTAGTATTTTTACTAGCCGAAGAATTCTAAAAAAATTATTGGTGTCATTCGGCTCATTTTTAAAAGTTATGAAAAAAGCATTTTTTCATATTCAATAGTTTGTCATGGTAGCGACAATATAATACATTAATATATATTACACTAAAATATTATCGATTTTTTGTTATCATAAAAGGAAATAAAATTAATGGATTACCAGCTTATAATGAATTGATCGTAAATGCAGTTTGATGGTGCTTGCAAACATCGATCTATTTTAAATGTTACTTCTAAAAGAATAAAGTGGACGCTTAAAGAAATCTTTAACCGGATACTGAAAAAGGACTCTTTCAACCATTAAAAGGAACTAAAAATGTTCAAGGATCTATGCCTCGAGGGAGTGAGATGATTGGATTTTTTGAGTGCACCACATTAAGTCCTCTGTTATCAAAACTTACAAAACATTACTAGAAATTTACGTGTAAATATTTAAAAGGTTCATTTTTTTTAGGAAGGAATCTGCTTTAGTAATCTATCTTTTCAAGTGTCGTTAATTGTATAAGATCTTCAAAAGAAGCAATTACTTTAAAAAGCCATTTTTTGAAATAAATTATTTTATTAGAATTTAAATCAGATTATAGGCCAACCAACAAAATAATTTATAATTCATTAAATGAAGTTTGTAAATATTTGTCTAATTTTATGACAAATACCCATTGTTCGAGTGTTTATCTTTATTTTATTAGCTAACAATTTTTTTTTATACATTAAACCTGCAAAGAAGCCAAGATCGAATTAATTAGGGAATAGTGTTAATCCACTGGCAACCAGTTAGACCAATCTGACATATACAAGATGGGTCTCATATGTCCGTGCACATTTAAATTATTCATAAAGAAAAATAACAAATTCCCATATGGAAGTCTGATACATACCATCAGATTTTGTTTGTGATAAAAGAAATATATAGTTCAAATTGTCTTTAAACAAATTGTTAATACAAAATTCCGACAATTTGTCATGTCTTGTTGGTGCACATCGCTCACACGACATTTTTTTTTATTTTTATGAATTTTTGAAAGTTGAAGAGAGTTATGGGATTCTTAGAAATATTTGTTTTTCTTTTGTCACGAAACATTCCACTTTTTGACAAGTCTTATGCTACAAACTGTACTCCTGCAAATAATCCCTGCAACTCCCTGCAAACTGCAGGGCCTGATTTCTAACGAGGCACACTTCCACCAGTAAAAAATAATAGAAAATTTTCCCTATTCATGGCAGTAATTCTGCATGAATAGGGCGTTTTAATAAGACGAAAATTTCTATTAAATTTTATTGGTGGAAGTATGCCCCATCAGTAATCAGGCCCTGCCGCTAGGAGAATTTTCTAAATTTTTACGGCTTTTTGTAATAGGAGCTGATTTATGGTAGATTTTAACACTAGAAAGACGGTTTAACACTAGCACGACGGTTTTATAAAAATATTTCACACCAGAATTTTATTTAGGACTTTTAACTTATTTATATAACTTACTTTTGTGCGGTATACATTTATACATTTACAGTTAAATGTATACCGCACAAAAGTAAGTTATATAAATAAGTTAAAAGTCCTAAATAAAATTCTGGTGTGAAATATTTTTATAAAACCGTCGTGCTAGTGTTAAACTGTTTTGTTAGTACTTCCTTTGTCACGAAAACTGTCGCTAATTGACAAGTTTTGACTGTACTCCAATACGCAAGCGGTTCGTCAGAGGGCTCACAATCAATTTCCTACAGGAATTGTAGCATAAAAATTTGTCCTAATTTAATCGATGGATGCTGTACGATTAAACAAGAAGAAGTATAATTTACAAAATTCCTGGAAGCAAAGTGACTGTGAAGCCCTGACAAACCACTACATCCGATATGACAATTTGTTTTATTTGTATGTTTTTTGTTATATGAACAGATGTAGGAAACTCTTAAAACTATTTTTGTTTTGTTTTACTACGGAAAAAAAAAATAACTTTTTGACAAGTCTTATGTTGCAAACCCCATTCCAATAAGATAATTTGTTATACTTTTGTAGTTTTTGATAGGTGAGTAGACTTATGGGACTCTCTTTGAAGTATTTTTTTTTCTTTTGACATAAAAACGTTCAATTTTTGACAAGTCTTGTATTGCAAACTGCACTCCGATACTACTAACCGTTCTATTTTTATGGTTTTTGATATGTGAACAGATTTATGAAGCTCTCAAAACTATTTTTTCTTTTACCACAAAAAAGTAAAATTTTTGTTAAGTCTCCCCACTCCGATGCAATATTTTTACATTTCTATAGTTTTTGATATGTGAGAATACTTATGGGCTTTCTTGAACAATTTTTTTTTTGCAAAGAGAAGGTTTACCTTTCTATCTAGTCTTATATTGGAAACCTCGCTTCGATACGACAATTCGTTATATTTTTGTAATTTTTGATATGTGAACAGACTTATAGGACTCGTAAAACCTTTTTTTTTTACACGAAAACGTTCACTTTTTGACAAGTCTTGTGTTGCAAACCGCACTATGGTACGACATTTTGTTTTGTTGTGAATATTGAAACCTCAAATTTCTATAAATAATTTAATTCGTCGTCTCAAACAAACTCTTTCGTGAGTCTTACTATGCAAACCACATCCCAATACGGCCATTTATCAGTTTTGTTATATTCATAACTAAATTCTGATAATTTCACAAATGAACAGAAGGGCAGAGACGACATCTTACGAAGATAACGACAGACGGCGCTAGCTGAAAGAAAACACCAATCACAGAGAAGCACATGCGGAATAGGAAAGTGTATCTAAAATGAAAGGAAAATTTATTATTATTTTTCTATCATTTCGGCTACACTTTCCTCTTCCGCAAGTGGTCCTCTATGATTGGTGTTTTTCCTATCATTTTAACTAAACTTCGTAATCCGCATACTATGCTGATTTTTGATAAGAGTTATGGGACATCTTGTACTTTAAATTCCAATATTACCGCATTATATTTATTTATTTTTATTATAAACAACAACAAAAAATACATAACTGGATTTCTAGTTTTATCGTGAATAAATGGCAATCTTTTTTAACCCTTTCCGGCACAGACAAAGTCTGTTCGTAAAATGAGAATTTACTGACTGACACCAGAATTTACAAACGACTTTTTTAGAAAATAAGAACTCCTTATTTTAAGTTTTCATTCTAGAAACAAAATTTTATTAAATATTCTTGATGTTGAATGCAAGTTTGGAATTAAAATTAGGTGTGCCATGAGTGGGACCACTGTGCCGGAAAGGGTTATTACTGGTTCCAAACATGGATATGTTTTAAACGTTCTTCTGAAAGCATAAAGTAGACTCGTAAAGATTTCTTTAGTAAAATACTTAAAGGAATTCTTTCAACCATTAAAAAGGAACTAAAACTGTTAAAGGATCGATGCCTCGAGGAATGAGACTATCAGATTTTCGTACACCACATTAAAAGCACTATTATCAAAACATGCAAAACATTGCTGGAAGGATACTTTTAAAGTTCGATCAGAATAAATTTCCTTTGATGATGTATTTTTCCAAAACGTTGTTAATTATCTAATCGTGTAAAGATACGTAATAACATTACAAGAATTGTTCTTTAACTACTCCTGGAAATTCTTATACAAAAATTTTATGTCGTTCAATGATATAATTTAAGTTTAATTATATATTTTGTTGTTAAAATTGTTGAAGAATTTAAAATTGTTGTAAGTGACTCTTTTTATTTGAAATCTGTAATATAATAAGGCAATGTTTTGCAACGTTACTTCTGAAAGCATAAAGTAGACTCGTAAAGATTTCTTTAGTAAAATACTTAAAGGAATTCTTTCAACCATTAAAAAGGAACTAAAACCGTTAAAGGATCGATGCCTCGAGGAATAAGATTATCAGATTTTCGTACACCACATTAAAAGCACTATTATCAAAACATGCAAAACATTGCTGGAAGGATACTTTTAAAGTTCGATCAGAATAAATTTCCTTTGATGATGTATGTTTCCAAAACATTGTTAATTATCTAATCGTGTAAAGATACGTAATAATATTACAAGAATTGTTCTTTAACAATTCCTGGAAATTCTTATGCAAAAATTTTATATCGTCCAATGATACAATTTAAGTTTAATTATATATTTTGTAGTTAAAATTGTTGAAGAATTTAAAATTGTTGTAAGTGACTCTTTTTATTTGTAATCTGTAATATAATAAGGCATTTTTAAGACGGTTTAAACAGGGAGCTAGTTAAAATATGTACTCAGACTTAAACGGAAGAAACTTATCACGTCATTATGACGTACAATTTTACAAAGGATGTGAATTAAATTATTAATATATTCTGCTGAAAATTTAATTAGATGTACAATTTTACTTCAAATACCACGTACCTGCGGGTACAGAAAGTTTCTTTCCTAAAGTTAATACAGAAAACGTATATATTATTTAAATATTACAACGATATACAGTAACATAAGTGACATGTTTATGAATCATTATTCATAAATTTGCTTTTTTGTACTGTAAAACTGCATCAAAGATCTATCAGTTTTTACTCTTTCATCAATTTAACTATTAAAAAATATAAAAATGTTGTTTTTTAATTTTTAAGTTAATTTGTGCAACTGTACGCAATTTGTGCTATATAAAAAAAATGTATGAGCAACTTGATAAACATGACAGTTATTTATTATTGTAACATTTATAATTGTTTCATTTATAATAGTTAATAAGACTTGCATGCTTTCTTTGTGCTATTACGAGAAGCTGGACGTGTGATCATGCTGCACATCACAATTGCTTGTCCCTGAAGGGGTTAAACTTCTGAAGCATATTGAAATTGATATATATTACTGAAGAGACAGAAGGATTTCTGTAAAACTTGATGTATACATACGGGGACACACAAAATAGTTCGGTTACAGTACTGTCTAACAATAACTGTTGAAAATGAGTTTTCAGGTGTAGTTTTTATATTTAATTAATTTTTTGACTATTATTTGGTGTGTATAAATTGAATAAATCATATACAGGGCATTACAACAGATTTTGAGTACATATACGTTTAATAACGGAAAATGCTAAAGAGAAATTTTCAACTGTTTTGTGTATTTCCTAACTGAATTAAATTTTAGTATACTATATAGTATATATACAATTCTATAGATCATATACAGGGCTGCAGAAAAGAATTTCAAAATTTTTCCGACTATTAATGGTAATTATTGAAATTATGTTTTCAAATGTGCTATGCCAGTTCCAAATCATTCACTTAGACATAATTTTTCACCTTCTTAAACGGTGAAGTTGTGTTAAAGTAACCTGGAAGTGTTGGAAATATATTTATAATCTATGTTTGACGCATGATTTATCATTCTTGTTTAAAATAATATTTTATTTGAGCTTCTTATACTGATATATTTTATAATATCCGACATACTTTAACATTTATTATTTGTTGTATGTAGGTCGTTCGGATATCACTGCACAAAGTTTGCAGATTGAAAGTCCTTGCTGAGAGTACGTGAGAATTGTCCAAAGAACAACTCCTCTAAAAGGCATAGTTTTCGAAAAAAATGTGAAAGAATTAAGTATTGTGTCATATCCTGGAAACCGAAAATAAGTTATTTTTAACCTCATGAAATTGAAACAACATGAAAAAAAAAGATTTTAAAACTTCAAAATTGTACCCCATAGGCTTGTGAAAGGGGGTCAAGTTAAAAAGATATGCACGATAGGCGTGTGTGTATAATACGCAAATGAACAGCTGTCATTCCACACGCTTTAAAAGGCGGCAACTTCGCAGAGTGTCAGTGTATTCGTTCTTGAGTATTGCGACATGTATTTTACTATTTTACTTTAGATCCGTGAAATGGTAATGCGTTACAAACTGCTAGGGAAGATATCGTCGCTACCATGTCAAACTATCGAATGTGAAAAAATGCATTTTTCATTACTTGTAAAAATGGGCCGATTGTCACCACTAAATTTTAAAAAGGTTGCAGGATTGCCACATCACCAAGTTGCCAGTTTGGCCTTCTTTTCCATTCAGAAATTTGGAATCCGTACCAGAAATTTAAAATAAGCATTTTTCCTTTATGTAATGACAGCTTATTTCGTGATTTATTAAAGAAAAATGTTTCTCTCAAAATTTCTGGTATGAATTCGGCATCTATGAATAAACAAGAACGAAAAATCATGCGTCAAGCATAGATTATGTAGCACTTTCCAACTCTTCCAAAATAATTTTACAAAACATACCGTCTAATAAGCTAAAAGATAACATCTAAGTAAACAATTTGGAAAACGCATAACATAATTAAAAACATAATTTCAGGAATTTCCAACAGATACAATATTCGGAAAAATATCCGAATACTTTTATTCAGCCCTGTATATGATCTATAGATTTGTATATGCTAGGATGCTAAATTTTAGTTTAATTAGGAAACGCGTAGCACAGTTTAAAATTATCTTTCTGGAGTTTCTGTCAATAAACGGAAATGTGTTCGCGAACTTTTGTGCTGCCCTGTATAGGATCTACAGAATTTATACACACCCCGTTATAGACAAAAAGCGAGTTAAAATTAAAATCGCGTTTAGTAACTTAAAACGCACTTCCAGGAATTAGTGTTAACAGACAGTAGAGAATTCGTTTGTGTGTCCCTGTAAATGAACGATGACTGCTATACACACACTATTCTGTAGTAAGCCTCTTGTAATGCACCTTAGTGATATACATAAATTTCAATGCGTTTAAAATTGTGAAACATTATTTAAATAAACCGCAGACGATTTTTCTCCATAGACGTCATGTAACGGAATTCTTTTGACTGTCCCTGTAAAGTAACTATAAGTGCTATGCACACCCTATTACATATTAAGCTTCTTCTAATGCACCTTAGTGATATATATCAATTTCAATGCGTTTAAAATAGTGAAACATTATTTAAATAAACCGCAAATGATTTTCCCCCATAAACCGCAATGTAACGGAATTCTTTTGAGTGTCCCTGTAATAAAACTATAAGTGCTACACTTCCGTTGAAATAGGGAACATGCTATAGATAACGACAATAACATATAAAAATTGCAGAGCAATCCGAGCATATTTACGGGAGTTAGAGCACGGCCAGACGGCAGACGGCCAGACAAACCGAAGTCAACTAGGTTGGAATGTGCTAAAAAGGAGGTAAAACTGGCAACCCTGTTCTTCACAGTTTTAATATTCTATGTACTATATGAAGAATTCTAATAAAATTTAGTGGTGACAATCGGCCCATTTTGAAAAGTAATTAAAAATGCATTTTTTCATATTTGATAGTTTACATGGTAGCGACGATATGATGTCATACTTTTTTTTTCTTTTGTATTTTCTCGAAACTAATCGTCGTTGAGGTATGGTTCTTTGGACAACCTTTATGTACTCGTAGCGAGGATTTTCGTTCTGCACAGTTTGTGCGAAATTTTTGCTGTTTTCTGTTGAAATTTATTTGTATGTATTTTTCAAATTTTAAATTCCAGAATTTATAGCATTTTTAAAACATGCTATCAATGTTGCCAAATCCGGCGGATTATTCATTCAGAAATTTCGAATTCATAGTAAAAAATTTTAATAGTAACTTTCTCTTATTCGATCCATGGAATGGCTATTATTTTATAAACAAAAATAACTATTTAAAAATTCTGGTAAGAATTTGGAATTTTTTAATAAAAACCCGCTAGATTTTGCAGCACATACATTCTTACAATCGAACGAGCGTTTCTAATATTTATACCAAATAAATTGTATAAGCTGTTGTTTCTGTTTCAGGAGTAATATCTGGTATTTTTTTACTACGCATCATTGTTTTAGTTCCCAAAATCCCCGATATATTGCTATGCACTGTTTCAAATATAATACTACTCAAAAAACCTTGCAATCTCAAAATGCAAAGACTTTTTTCATATTTCAACAACTAAACAGAATATAAACCGGAATGATTTTCGATCCATTTTTATACCACAAGAGTTAGATCAAGACTTTTCACAGTTGGATACAGCTCAGCGCCGTCTGACGGAGATATTTGGAACTAGATCATAGAACAATATAATAAAATATAACACCTTGTAATAGTATAATACTTTAAAATGCTAAAGGTGTAAAATTAACAACTATAATATAAATTAAAATAACTTTTATTAGTTGTTTTACATGTTTCGACTCTTCTGAGTCATTTTCAAAAACAAAATGAGAATATTCTAAAGCTGCACGGGCTTTGAAGTTATTATTTACATGTACTTTTTAAAAAATTACGCACGTTATCTATTATTTTTTACTTGATTGTTTATTTTCATATCTTTGAGCATGGAGTAATTCTAGCCACAGTTTCGGTAAATTAAAATTAAACTACACTATCCATCCATAATAAGAGAAACAATAGAGATACTCACGCGCAAAAATACAATATCTAACGATGCGGCATCTTTTAATTTACCGAAACTGTGGCTAGAATTACTCCATGCTCAAAGATATGAAAATAAACAATCAAGTAAAAAATAATAGATAACGTGCGTAATTTTTAAAAAAGTACATGTAAATAATAACTTCAAAGCCCGTGCAGCTTTAGAATATTCTCATTTTGTTTTTGAAAATGACTCAGAAGAGTCGAAACATGTAAAACAACTAATAAAAGTTATTTTAATTTATATTATAGTTGTTAATTTTACACCTTTAGCATTTAAAAGTAATATAAATCATAGAAGCTTAGTAAAACGTGTCACGATTTCATACTTTAATGTACTAGACGAATAACTTTAATATATATGACTCCTGGTTTGTTATTGATTTTTGAAACGTCGGCCCTATTAATCTGTTATAAAGCTTCTAGCATATGCGTAACGTGCTTAATATTATTTTATTTAATTAAAAACACCCATTTCATCTTCCTAGTATTTCTATAAAAAAACCCTCTAATAATGCAAAAAAAAAAAAAACTGTTCATTAATTAAAACGAAAAACTTTTCTCTAAGTATTGTAAATAAAAAAAAAACATTTTCCTAAAATTTAAACTCTCATCTACAGATGAATTACAACTGGAGAAAATAATTTTCGATGTTAAAAGCATTTTTATGAAAACTTAAAAGAGAACATTATAAACAACTTTTTCCCCTTCGCGATTAATGTTTTGTAAACATCAAAAGGAATCTAAGTGTTTTAACTTTGAAAAAAAAATTACTTCATTTTTATAACGGCAACCATTCTTGTCAGAGTTTTATGTATCCGGTTGATATTATAATAATTGTGAATCTTTTGTAATTTTCGACGAATATTAATGAATAGAAACGCAAAATAACTCAAAACGAAAGAGAAAGGCACAAACAAAAATAATATACTTCTATTTCTTTGAATCATTTTGAAAAATATATTCATTTCCACTTTTCGTATCAATGGTATTTTAAATAATAGCATTTTAATTTCCCTTGTTTCTCTAAAAATACACTGTAGTTTCGCATGAATAGAGAATTTTATAATAACGACGTGAAAATTATACGTTAAAGAGTAATATGAATGTTACCATATATAACAATTAATTGAAAACAGAGGTTATGGCAATTAACATTTAAAATGCGTTTGATAGAAAGATATTTTCAGTTACAAAATGAAGTACAGATTTTACCTATGGCATTTGATTTACAAGGCGGGCTCTGTATGTATATTAATATTAATCGTCTCCGCGCCCTGAACTGATAAATTTCGTTTAAATAGCCTGAGCCGTTTTTAAGTTAAAAATAGCTTGACCCATAATGACCCATGACCAAAATGACCCACTTTTGGAATTTTCTCGAGCATGTGACCTAGCCCAATGGTTATGGTTTTCTCATGCCCAAAAACCGTAGATGCAAAATTTAGTTCAAATCGTCTGAGCCGTTTTTAAGATATAAATAGCTTGACCGAAAATGACCCATGACCAAAATGACACACTTATCAATATTTCTCGAATATGTGTCCTAGCCTAATAGTATTCTCGTTCCCTATAATTGTAGGATGGTAAATTTAGTTCAAATCCTGTCAGCCGTTTTAATGACAAAAATAGCTTGACCCATAATGACCCATGACCAAAAGGACCCACCAATCGAATTTTCTTGAACATGTGACCTAGCCCAACATTTTTCTCGTGCCTGAAAACCATAGGATGCAAAATTTAGTCTAAATAGTCTGAACCGTTTTTTAGATAAAATTAGCTTGACCCACAATGACCCCAAAATGACCCACTTATCGAAAGTTCTTGAACATTTGACCCAGCGCAATATTTTTCTCGTGCCCGAAAATGGTAGGATACAAAATTTAGTTAAAATCGTTTGAACAGATTTTGATATGCAATTAGCTTGGCCCTGACCCATTGTGACCCAAAATGACCCACTAATCAAATTTTCTGGAACATATGACCTAGCCCATTGTTTTTTTGGTGCCCCAAAACGGTAGGACCCAAAATTTCGTCAAAATCGTTAGAGCCGTTTTTAAGATAAAATTTGCATATATACGTATATAACCAGACACAAAATTTGCTCATATTATGATATATGATTCTAATTTATACAATGTGATTCTTGTGTGTATAAAGAGTGCCTTAAACTACAAAAAATCTTCGAATTGGAAACCGGTGAAAGCGGTGTTCCTCTTTATTTATTAACTTCCAAAATCCAAATTAAATATCTTAAATATTTAAAGTTTGTTTAAATAGACATTTGAAGGAAACTATACTTTTATGAACTATTACATACAGTAAATATATTTCAATAACTTTTTAATTTCATTTGTATTTCATTATGTTGATCCGGATGTTTGGCAATGTGAATGATTTGAATTCGGATAATTGAAGTTTTACTGTATTTTATCCTGCATACACAGTATTTAGACTGCTCTTGAATATATTCAACAGTTTGTTTGCCACAGCTTGTTCAAATGCTTGTAACTCAAACGTCACTCTACAGAGCATATGAATGATAACATGCATTTTTCTAAAATTAAAATATCAGTTTAAATCCGAATTAAATGTCAAAGTGAAAACATTTTGATATTAAAAGCATTTTTACCGAAAATTCAAAATAAGTACGTTGTTAATGTCATTTTATTTTTTCATATGGAATACGAATATAAACTTGAAAGGAAATTGAATCAATAAACTTTTCATTATTCAAATACCAGCCAGTTGAAAAGAGCCCTATAAAAGTAAATATCATGTTGCTTTCTTTTACTTATATCATAATAAATGCGACTGTTTTCCATCTTGTGCGGCTAAATAATGTATAGTAAGTACAAAATGTTTCTAAAAAATTAAATTACAGGAAGAAAATAAATGTGCTTTAAATATGTTTTATACTTATCAGAATTTGGGCTAATACTGATTTATTATTTCCTTTGATATTTTGTACTTTAATATTTTTATTTCTATTGTCCAGTTTTAAAGTAGTTTTGTATAAAAGCTTGCTATTTAATAAAATTTCTACTCTTGCTATTTAATAAAAAATCTCAATGCTATCTAATGAAAAAAGAAAAAAAATATATAAATTCTAAGTACAGGGTTCTTACGCTTTTACCCCAATAGTTTAACAGAATTTTTCACGGTATTTAAATGCAGAAAAGTATTACAAATTCTGCAAATAAGCAAGAAGTCTACAATTTCTGCTATTTAATACTAAAGACAAAAATTCTATTGAAAAATTGTGGTAACAATGTACGAACACTAAATTAGAATCATTTTGCAAATTCTCTGCACGTGAGCAGATATAATGTGAATGCTAGTTTTCGTTTTTTAACCCTATACTGCACGGATTTTGCGTTTGGGAGTATGTATTATTTACTCATATACCTATGCTCATATTAATGTTAGATCCCACAATTTTTAGAGTAATTCTTCACCTTATTTAATAGCAGACGTCATCGATTACATAAGAAGGCAAAACATTTTTTATTTGGTCTGCTGGGTTTCGTCTTTTAACCCCACACTGCACGATTTTTTATATTTTTTATATTCATATCCAGGGACCACAAATTTTATAGAGGAAATCTTTACTTAATTTAATAGCAGACTTTTGCTAATACATAAGGAAAACATCTGTTATTTAAATATAGTTGCAGCTTGGAACTGAATGTATTTATTATACCTTTGTATTCCGTTGTCGCCACTGCGGCGACAATCAATATTCCCAAGAAATTTATTTCTGTCACCAAAGAAAAGTAATACTTGTCTTATTTAATTAAAGCATTATAAGGCGTTAGAGCATTTTGTGCAAATGAAGGTAAGGTAACTTTTTTAAAATGTGGTGCCAACCGAATAAAATTTGTGTAAGAGTCGCCGCAGCACAAAGGGTTAAATGTTAAACTTTAATTGTTTAGTATTTGTGTCACTAAGCAATGTAAATTTAAATAACTCAATAGTCGTTACTCTTGCATTATATAAAAAAACGATTTCTTGTGTTTGATTTTATATTCCACCAGAATGTAGAGGATCTTCGGGTAATATCAGAGCGGTTATACTAAGAGCGTACGCAAAGCGTGTTAAATTTGTTAACGCACACTAGCGCTACTTTTCTCTCATGCGAACAGCGGACGAAACAGAATTGCGGTGCTGCACAACATGCAAATTCCACTTAACTCTTAAACTTAAATTCCACTTGCGGCGAGTTGTCAAAGCAAAAGTTTGAAAAAAAAAACTGTTTAGTCTGCCCTAGTGGCTTTTATTATCCTTAATTTTAATGTTTTTTTTTCTAACTTTTAAACTTAAATGTATGGTTTCTGTAAAGAGACTTTTTGCATGAGATGGCTTCGACCCTTGGTAGGTTTCGTGTATCATGTTCTTTTATCTAATGGAATTGTATGCGTATTTATTGTTAAACCTTTAATTTCTTAACTAATTTCAATACTTTAAGTAGATTTATTTTCTTCTATGTAGTTTTTACCACATTTTAATTATCTTTTTTTTTACGGCTCCCTATTGCCTCGCAAGGCGCTTACATATACACTGGGAGTAACGTTGCTAGGCAACTACGTATTCCAATCAGCTGTCTACATGTTTCTTGAGATTTTTAACACCAAAATTACCGTGGTTCTTGTATGCATAGAGCTACACGGGTGGGCAGGGTTGCTACGGGTCAGGGAATTTTTCATCGAAGGTACCAGTATTTTCTTATAGAAAAACCCGCCTTAAAAAAGAGAAAGTTTCCCATGATTAGATTACATTAATTTTTCTGTAAAAAAATACTGGTATGTTATCTGAAAAATTCCCTGATCCGTAGCAACACTGGGTGGGTCATAGCTGACCCATCGACTTCAATGATGTTATTATTGTTTTCTATGGAGGATACAGACGCTCAATAATGTCTGCAGATCAATACAATGATTTTCAGATAATGATTACTACAGTTTATATTCTAGGATATTACAGAATATGAAATTTAGTAAAAGATACCATCAAAGAAAACCGAAATTTCCAATTTCAGAATAGATACTTTGAGATTTTGACAGCTCGTATGATACGAAAAGTAAGAAATGTCGTTGAATTGATATATATTTTAATTATCAATTGAAATTTCGTAATAATATTCCGATAGATTAAAAATATATTAAAACACTAGCAAAACTCGCACACCCCTGGCTCGCGTAATTCTTCAAAAATGCCAAGTGGTATTCGTTCGCCTATTTTCATTAGAGGAAATTTTACTGCCGCATATAATTCAAAAATGACTAATTAAGCCACACTAATGTCGAAAAAAATCGAAATTTTAGAAAGATTTTCACTCTTTCACCCCCCCTCCTCCCCCAGTGTGGTAGTGTCACCGATATAAAATATAGTCTATATCACAGCAGGGACAGTTACCATCACTTTTGAAAATGGTTCTGTAATTCCAGAGATTCCATACAAGTTGGAATTTAAAATGTTTTTAAACCGCTTTTCGCTCATCTCACCCTTTTAAATTTCGGATTTTTTATAATTTGTTCTTAGAGAGCATTTACAATTTATAAATAACCACCATGCCAAATTTCAAATTTCTAGTTCCTTCAGTATAAAAAAATTGAAATTTTAGAACATTTTTCACTCTTGCACCTCCCTGTGGGAGTGGTACCGACATAAAATATAGCCTATGTTACAGGAGGGACTGTCACCATCAATTTGTTACCATAACTTTTGAAAAGGGTTCGGTAGCTCCAGAGATTCCATAGAAATTGTAATTTAGAATGTTTTTAGAACGCTTTTCGCTCATCTCCCAGTTTTAAATTTCGAATTTTTTTAGAATTTGTTCTTAAAGAGCATTTACATCTTAAAAGTAACTACCATGCCAAATTTCATATTTCTAACACCTTAAGTATAAAACAAAATCGAAATTTTAGAACGTTTTTCGCTCCTGCACACCCCTGGCGGTAGTGGCACTCATATAAAACATAGTCTATGTTACAGCAGGGACTGTTACCATCAATTTGCCACCATCACTTTTTAAAATGGTTCTGTAGTTCCAGAGATTACATAGATATTGTAATTTAGAATGTTTTTAGACCGCTTTTCGTACATCTCACAAATTTAAATTTCGAATTTTTTTAGAATTTGTTCTTAGAGAGCATTTACATCTTATAAGTAACTACCATGCCAAATTTCAAATATCTAGTTCCTTCAGTATAAAAAAAATCGAAATTTTAGAATGTTTTTCACTCTTGCACCTCCCTGTGGGAGTGGTACCGACATAAAATATAGCCTATGTCACAGGAGGGACTGTCACCATCAATTTGTTACCATAACTTTTGAAAAGGGTTCGGTAGCTCCAGAGATTCCATAGAAATTGTAATTTAGAATGTTTTTAGAACGCTTTTCGCTCATCTCCCAGTTTTAAATTTCGAATTTTTTTAGAATTTGTTCTTAAAGAGCATTTACATCTTATAAGTAACTACTATGCCAAATTTCATGCTTCTAACACCTTAAGTATAAAACAAAATCGAAATTTTAGAACGTTTTTTGTTCCTGCACTCCCCTGGGGTTAGTGGCACCGATATAAAACATAGTCTATGTTACAGCAGGGACTGTTACCATCACTTTTTAAAATGGTTCTGTAGTTCCAGAGATTACATAGAAATTGTAATTTAGAATGTTTTTAGACCGCTTTTCGTTCATCTCACAAATTTAAATTTCGAATTTTTTTAGAATTTGTTCTTAGAGAGCATTTACATCTTATAAGTAACTACCATGCCAAATTTCAAATTTCTAGTTCCTTCAGTATAAAAAAAATCGAAATTTTAGAACGTATTTCACTCTTGGACCTCCCTGTGGGAGTGGTACCGACATAAAATATAGCCTTTGTCACAGGAGGGACTGTCACCATCAATTTGTTACCATAACTTTTGAAAAGGATTCGGTAGCTCCAGAGATTCCGTAGAAATTGTAATTTAGAATGTTTTTAGAACGCTTTTCGCTCATCTCCCAGTTTTAAATTTCGAATTTTTTTAGAATTTGTTCTTAAAGAGCTAATACAGGGGTGCAAAAATCTAGGCGCCAATGGGCTTATTCCCACCACTAAATTTTATTAGTATACTTCGTCTAAATATTAGCAGTATTCTTATTAGGCGAAGAATACTAAAAATTTAGTGGTGGGAATCGGCCCATTGGCGCTTAGATTTTTGCACCCCTGAGCTAATACATCTTATAAGTAACTACCATGCCAAATATCATGTGTCTAGCTCCTTCAGTATAAAAAAAATCGAAATTTTAGAACGTTTTCCGCTCCTGCACCACCCTGGGTGTAGTGGCACCGACATAAAATATAGCCTATGTTGCAGCAGGGATTGTCACGATCAATTTGCCACCATCACTTTTGAAATAGCTTCAGTAGTTACAGAGATTACTCCCTACAAACAAACAAAAAAACAAAATAACAATCTTTACTACTTTATAATATTAGTATAGACTATAAAAATTAAATATTTATAGTTCCGTGATTTTTTTACTTCCATTATTCTACTGTTTTTCGTATGTATACAAACGTGTAGATAAAAAAGTATTCGTTAGATATCAACTAAATTCGTGTCAAGGCATTATACTAATCATTTAGGGAAAGTAAAAAAATAAATAAATAAATCAAAGTTTTATTTCGTAAAACAACAGTGATACGAAAAACTCGTCTTGGGTCATACATGACCCACTTCGCTAATTCTAGTGTTGAGACGAAGAATACTATTAAAATCTAGTGATTACAATCGTTTTACACGTGCGGCACTCTTCTATCACTGTTGTAAGCATAGGCACCAACCTAACGGGGCGGAATAAGCAATCACGAATACTTCTATCACTAATTTTAAAAAGTGTGTTGTCCCATTTAATCATTGTGATTAATTAACACAGAAATATCGTTTTAAAATTAATGGTGGAAGTTTATCTGTTCACCCCCCCACACACACACACTGCCCCCCCCCCCCCCATTTTCGGCTCCTATGTTTTTAGGCTTTTGAATGTTTGATTAATTTTTAGGTGCGTTCGTTATTATATAAATACATAGCACCTATAGTCGTCGTCTGGTCTGTCCGTCCGTCTGTCCGTATATAACAGCGCAAAAACTACCCAACCGAATAGTTTGAAATTTAATGTATATAATCGTTCCAGAATTTTGTCAAGTCATTTTAAATCTTATGAAAATCGAATCAAAACTGAAAAATATATTAATAAAAGTTTTCTTCATTCCATTAAATCCTGTCATACATAATTCACTGATATCCCATGATAAGTAATGATTCTCGGTTACATGGTGATTACTACCTATTAAAGATGGAGTCATATTATTTCCGTATTACTGAATTTAAAAAATGAATTTGTATACTAAAATTGTTTAATTATAGCAATCATATTATCTACCGACAGTTTTTTGGATAGATATTTCTGGATAAATATATATTAAATGGAAAAACAGTCTAAATATGGATTTCAAATTCTAAAATTTTCAAAGCTAGGCTTAAATTTCCCATTAGAATTTTCAGTAAATGTCAACAAAAGATAAAATGTTGCCAACTTAAAATGTACTTATTTTCATGCGGAAATTAATCATATGATAATAACAGACGACATAATTCATTTTTTCACTGAAATAATAATTGCGATTTTTTTACAATGTCTTGTATTGGATATTTGCCTATAGTATAATTTTAATGTAACAGAATTGTAATTAATTGTTTGTAACAGTGTATTGAAACTTAATTTCATAAAATAAAATTAATATCTATAATGTGAAAATCTGCACATAAAATAAATTTTGTATTCATCCATTTTTGCATAAGAGTGCAACTGCTATTTCACCAAGATCTGAATATTTATAAAACTAGTTATAGTACGAACACACTTCATTTGTCACGTTTGACGTACAATTTCCAATTTGTTATTGCTGTGATGCGATCATGAATTTGCGTGTCACCCATTGGTGGCATGCACTTCTTAAAAAAAATTGTTTTTTATTACTCTTTTTTAGTGAAACAATACAATACAATCTTTGAATTTGAAAAAACAAAAACTATAGTTTACTAATGGGCGTTGGTAGGTTAATAAAGTAAATTTGTTTATCCCGATTTTTCTCCGTGTGCAATGAGAATTTATATAGAAAAGGGATAAAAACCATTAAACAAACCGTAAATTTCCAATACTTTTAATATGTGTTTTGAACATAAAAATTCATATATGATTTGTTTGCAACCTTATCGTTGCGTGATTTCTAAGAAAGAATGAATGGCTCTGAATGAAAGTAAATTTCGGGAGAGAAAAAAAAAGATATTTTCCATTTATTTTACTTGCTTGTTAGGAGAGTTTAAATATGAAAATTTTCATTTTCATTAGGTAATTTACGAATATGTAGTAGTTTATTTCAACACGAATATTTCTGAAACAGAAGCGATTAGTAAAAATGAAAAAATAGCTTATTAGAATTGTAGAAATTTGTCTTTTCCTGAAATTTCCCTCAAATCAGTGTGGTTTTTTCTGAAAAACTCCTCAGCTCAGTTTCAATTCAAAAAAGTAAATTTTTAATTTTTAATTTACTACTATAAATTTCTTTTAACTAATTTAAACTCAAAAGTTCTCCCTAAATCAAGCCTTTTTTTGGAAAAAACTTCCCATTTACAAATCTACCCTATATATATAAAATCCTAATGAAACGAATTTGTGAAACGATTTTATGAAACGAATTTATGAAACGATTTTATGAAACGACTGATTAAACAACTGATTATGTCTCAGGGCTATTTTTAATAAAATATTAAATGCTTGATGGTGAAATTAATACCAATCGTTCATAAAAATCCGCGGATGTCAAAACTGGTAATAGAATTTTGAAATTAGAATTAGTTTTCGAGATAATTTTTTTCTAATTTTAATGACATTTCTGTAATGATGGCAACTAATTACTCAGTTTTTTTGTGACAAAAAAGGGAAAAAAATTGAAAAGGATCCCGATAGGGATTATTGATTTCTTTTTATTCGTCATTTTCAAATTGAAATTGGATTTATCTTTTATTTCAATCGATAATGAAGACAAGATTGTGATTAAATTATGTTTTTCAGTAAAATCTGAAAAAAAAATCACATTTCTATCGTCGAATAAATTCGTCCAAATGACGTCATTTAGGTAAACGCAAAAGAAAGGGAGGAAAAGGAATTAATAGTAATTATTATTTATTGATATCATTTTGTTATTTTTTGTAAAATTTAATTAAACGACTTTATAAAATCATTAATTTGTATATTTGAAACTAATATATAAAATAATAATTGCCCAACTGAACGGAAGAATAAAATATCCTGCTTGGTTTTTTCCGCCAAGCTTTTTAAAAAAGCGTCAAGACTCCTATAATAGAAAAGCACCAAAAGTTTATTGGGTTTGTTTTCATAACTTTTGGCAACAAATCTATGTATATTAACGAATCTATCCCTTTTTGAAGCTCGAATTACACCAAACCTAAAAGCAAAGGATCCTATAATGGAAAAGTACCCGATTTTCTTATGGACAATATTCAAGTGACATAACATGGTGTAAAATTATCGGGGATAGCAAATTTGTTTAAATATCTCATCAATTGATGCCGAATAAATGCAGGCATACATGCACAAAATATTTAATTAATTTTGTATGATATATAATTATTAGAAAATTCGTATATGCATATTAATTAAAAAAAAATAATTTACATATTTAAAATAACATGAAAATATGCATGATGGTGCACTAAAATAGGGAGAAAATTAAAACCTGTTACTGAAAATGTCTATAACATAGTACTTTTCAATACCGTGGTTCTTAATGTTATTCACAAGCAGATGTAATTTTTCTCATCCTTAAACGCAAAGGAAGAATAGAATACAGATCGTTGTTATAAAAGTCCGAGAGGTAGCCACAATTTAAACATAACCATTTTATACAAGTTGGTTTTCACGTTGTAATTGATTTTACTTATCATTCCCGAAAACAGTCGTCAGTTGTCGCAACAGCTGTGTATGAGGCCATGATAATAAAAAAATGCCCCATTAAAACGTTAAAAGCATGGCAACCCAATTACAGATTTACCAATATTTATAAAATAAAGCACGCTGTCATGATTTTAGAGGCCTCGCAGTCTGAGCGGGGGTTGGCGAGCGTAGCTCGCAGGGGGTAGACCCCCTAGTTTCTGTAATAAAATAAGTATCTCTGTCGCTTGACGATTTAACATCCATCGGAAGCTCCTATAACAAAAAAGCACCGATTTAAAAAAAAAATCAAATTTCTTAATAAATATTTTTATTAATATCTCCTAAAGTTTTGATTCGATTTTAATAAAATTTGAAATGTCTCGACAAAATTCTGCCAAGATAATACATTTTAAATTGCAAACCATTTGGTTGGGTAGTTTTTGCGTTGTTATATGCGGACAGACAGACAGACAGACAGACGGACGGACTAAGCGACGACTATAGGTGCTACGTATTTATATAATTACGAACGCACCTAAAAATCAGACACCACCACTACAGAATGGCATTTTAAGAGCCTAGTGCAAGATGTTATGTAACGAATAATTAAATTGAGAAAAAAGACGCGAGAGCTTTTTATCGTAAATTTTAGAGATTTTTCGGTTTGATATCATATGTATGCTATACCAAACAGGTGGTACACTCAACATTCTGAGAAAAACTTCACACTTAAATTTCAAATATTGAAAGGCTTATTTAAATTATTTTTTTTAACTTCGGAACTTTTTTTTAAAAAGAAAACATAATAATTCATATCTTAATCGATAAAATAAAAATTTCATAATATGTACTTCCAATAAGTTCATTTAATTATGCTTAAAAATTCATACAAATGCAAACGACACATTCCGGAAGCTTCGAACTGAAAGAACATAAGGAAAAAAGAAAATGGCTTGAATATAGATATGTGCTATTCTTTCAGAAACTTTCATTTTCAGTACTAGATCTTCTGTGAAAAAGGTTTACTATTGTTTTGATCTCTATATTAAGTAGGTGCTATGTTCATAATCATGATGTCCACAGACCTGACTTTACGTAAATTATTTTTAACACACTAAATATTGACTGAATTTAATGCCGGTGCTAAAATTACAAATTATGTAACTAATAATACGTTTTTACATTTAATTTTGCTATTTTATAATCCTTGCCTGTTTTTGCCTTCTCTACTAAAGTGAAATCAAAATGTGGCTTGGCACTGTTGCCCCAGCCTTCTCAATTTATGGCAATCCGAAATATATTATAACCATTAATGAAACATTACCATAACACCAACTGAAACATGAAATTATGATTTAGGAAGAAATTATTTTTAACACACTAAATATTGACTGAATTTAATGCCGCTGCTAAAATTACAAATTATGTAACTAATAATACGTTTTTACATTTAATTTTGCTATTTTATAATCCTTGCCTGTTTTTGCCTTCTCTACTAAAGTGAAATCAAAATGTGGCTTGGCACTGTTGCCCCAGCCTTCTCAATTTATGGCAATCCGAAATATATTATAACCATTAATGAAACATTACCATAACACCAACTGAAACATGAAATTATGATTTAGGAAGAAATAATTTTTAACACACTAAATATTGACTGAATTTAATGCCGCTGCTAAAATTACAAATTATGTAACTAATAATACGTTTTTACATTTAATTTTGCTATTTTATAATCCTTGCCTGTTTTTGCCTTCTCTACTAAAGTGAAATCAAAATGTGGCTTGGCACTGTTGCCCCAGCCTTCTCAATTTATGGCAATCCGAAATATATTATAACCATTAATGAAACATTACCATAACACCAACTGAAACATGAAATTATGATTTAGGAAGAAATAATTTTTAACACACTAAATATTGACTGAATTTAATGCCGCTGCTAAAATTACAAATTATGTAACTAATAATACGTTTTTACATTTAATTTTGCTATTTTATAATCCTTGCCTGTTTTTGCCTTCTCTACTAAAGTGAAATCAAAATGTGGCTTGGCACTGTTGCCCAGCCTTCTCAATTTATGGCAATCCGAAATATATTATAACCATTAATGAAACATTACCATAACACCAACTGAAACATGAAATTATGATTTAGGAAGTAATAATTTATTGACAACGAAATTGTAACCCCAGCACTATGAATATAGATATTAAATACTAATATAAAAGTAGAAATTAAATTAAAAATTGAATGAAATAGAATGAATGAAATTTGTGGAATTTATACAGAATTATCAAGTCCCAAATGCATAAATTCCACAAATAAAATGAGTGGTTTCATCTTCATATTAGCATTAAAATTGCTAAATGAAGTCTATGTATTTGGGAGGACCACTCTATGACCATAACCATCTAGTAAATAAATAAATAAATAAATAAATAAACAAAATTGCGTTTTTATTTTGGTTTATTACTTTCTTGAAGTAATTAACACGAATTATGAAAAGATAAATAGGTGTTAAAATTAGATAAATAATAAAATTGAACATAAAACACATGTAAACTGTAAACGACTAATCGAGATCCAGTTTTTTCAGATGACTAAAAGTAAAAGGTTAACCTAAAAACATGAAAAAATAAAACAACTCCGCAATATTTTCCCCCAAAATGATGATATTCCCCTAAAATTTCCCCACTCACACCTTGTCCTCAAAAAAATTCCACCGAAAGTTCAAAACTCTGCAAAATGGGGACAAAATCCACAATCTGGCAACACTGAAAAATCTTAAACTATAATTTTTATTTGATACTATTTCATTGAGTTAGTATTTAACTTATTTCTGTGTGGCAGATATTTGATTTATTGTATGAAGAAATTTCTGGTTTCAATCGAATTGTATTTATCTGCCGTCTCGGTGAAATTGACCGCTATGGCAGTTCTAGTGTTAACCTTTTGATTACTGGCTGAGCGACTATTGTTATATTCAATTGTACCACAATACACAAAATATTTTCTTTGTTGTCGACATCTCTTGAACATATTTTAGTATAAGTATACGGCAAATATTTTTTTTTCACAAAGTGGTACTAATACAATACAAAAATAGTCACTGGGACATACGGTGTCCCAACTCCGTAATTAAAATGTTAACAGATTGCCATTGTTAAAGAAGACACTTCCTATCTACATTTTGAAAGCAAAAGTGGAATTTTAAAGAAAATACCGAAATTAAAATATAGTTTTCAAAAAATGGATAAAGTTTCCGAATGATATCGTTTTGTCGTTGAAAGAACTTTTTATCAGATCTGTAAAAATTTAATTCCTTTATAACCTTCTCTTTGACATGTAATGAAATTAAAAAACAAAAGGAAAAAGAAATATCAGCATGAATAAATTTGTTAAATTTATAATCATTCTACTAAAAAACGTAATTAAAGGTTATCTTTTAAAATAAAAATCGAAATTTAGGTAGCTTTCATTACAAAAAGCTACCTATGGCAGCCGTTCGGAGGAAAGTAATTCCGGAAAATTTCTGTATATTTTCACCGATCAGGACCCCCCAGACCCTAAAAGCACTCTCCGTTCAAATGTTGATTTATATATAGAGAGATAGGTAGATATATATATAGGCTCACCAATATATGGCCACCAATATATGGCCACCAATATATGGCCAACATGGCGGCCACTAAAGGTTTAAAACTAAAAATATATACAAAAAAATTCGAAATTCAAATTTATTTTTTGTTTAAATTTTAGGCCTTGATACAAGGATTCCGGAGCATTTCTTTTGTTTTGCCTCATCTTTAAAGATGGCTGAGATATAGCAGTTTGAAATTTTAGGGTGGCTGACACTTTAAAACAAAACAGAAAATTCAAAAAAAAAAAAAAATCAACGATTAATTTATAGGTTTTAAAGAACATGATTTCTCGCAAATTATTATCTGTCATTGGTGTAATCAGTTTCCCAATCATACGCATAAAACTATATATTCATATCCGTTAGCATCAAATTCTCGCCAAACTTGGCGATACTCAGCGAAGTATCACCAAATTTAGTTACCAAAAATAAGTCTTAATAAATCAAGCCAACTTGGTTATATATGACTCATTTGGCAGATATCTTATTCAAATTCAATATTAACGAATCTTCTGTAATCGGATTCTTCACATTTTAGGTTGCTGTTTTAAGTAACATTCGCTAAAATTTTAAAACGAAGATATACGAAAGCTACCATTTCCTCCCGGTGCAGGCCGGGAGGACTTTTCTTTTTTTATTAATCACATAATAATAAATATAACTGTTTTGATACCTTACAGGGATCCCAAATGGCCGGCCAACTGAATACCAATAGTTTTTAACAGAAAATTTCATGGTAGATTTCTAGAACATTTCCGCTGAATATTGACCTCCGAAGGTGGTTTCTGCAAAATTTGCAAGAAAATTCTAAAAATAATTTTTTTTCTAAGAAAATACCGGTATTTAAAAAGCGGGCAAATTGGGAGACAAGCGTCTAGCCCCTGCACTTTTGTTTTGGCTACGATTTCAAAAAATGGATCACTCTGCTGCGCGCATGCGCATTGCTCTAGACAGTTTCAACGATAACCATATTAATTTTATTCCATTCCGCAGCAGTTTTTTTTAAATTCGTAAAAGGATTTTGATTTAAAACATTTAGCGTAATATAACTAAATATTTTCTTTCACAATTTTCATTATTTTTAATTTTTTTAACATTCTTAAAGAAATTCAATTTCAGACTTTTACTAAAATACATTTTTTTTTCCTCCAGATTTTTCAATTTTTAAGGATTTTTAACGATTTTATAGCGTTTTAAAGCGAATTTTTAACATCCAAAAAACAATTTTTAACATTAAAAAAAACATCATTGCACACACGAAACTCGCTTTGCAGCAATCTCTAGAATGCACAAAATTCATTCAAGCCGCGGTCCATAATCTGTGTAAACCGAAAAAACCGAAAAAAAAATTAACCGAATTAACCGAATAACCGAATAATTAACCGAAAAAAAAAACATCACTGGACGCATGAAACTCGCTGTACAGCATTCTCTAGAATGTACGAAATACATTTATAACCAAATTTCATATTTATTTCCATTTTGTTTCAAACTTTCCATCGCTTATACGTTGAAAAATGGAAACTTTACATTTTTTTTATTCAAATTATTTTTTATAACTCAAATAAATACTGAAAAGTAAAACTTTCCGCCGCTGGGATTCGAACTCAAGAGCACAGAACGGAAGAGAAATGACATACCACAGAGCTATACACACCCATTTTGAAATGGCTTAGAGCAAAATTTTAAAGTTTCAGACAAGCACGCATGCGCGTAGCAGAGTGATCCGTTTTTTAAATCGTAGCCAAAAGCAAAAATGCAGGGGGTGCCCTGTATCTAGTAAAGCCCATTAATATGGAAAATTTAATTTAAAGAATAATTCTGAACAAAGTAAAAAGGTATGAATAAATATCATGTTTTTCCATTCCATTTTTTAGCAAAAAGGAATTTGGAAACACAATTCTTCTTATTATTCTATTTTAAAAATACTTTAAACAGAACCATTTTCTCTTTATATAGGAATACGTGACAGTTATAGAAGTACGTGACAAAACCAAAAGGTTATCAGAGAAAACTGAAAGCTGTATATTCTACGTATATAACAGATTTTTAAAAAAAATGTATTGTAAAATGTGATTCGAAGCAATGAAAAAGATTTTATCTTGAAATACGTCCATATATGACTCCCTATATATACTCTTAAGCCACCCACTTTAAAAACAGTCGTTTAATCCCTTGAAAGCGATGGTATACTGCTTATACCACTTGATTTTAATCAAAATTTCTAACAATATTTTTGTATAATTTTTATTTTTATTTATTTATTTATTTTATATTTTTTTCGTGAAATAACAAAATTGAAGTGAGATTTATTTATTTTCAAAACTGTCAAAAATCCGGGATGATTTTCACATAATATGAACGCAATTTCTCGCTCCGGAAAGTGTTAAAAACATATAGTATGTAAAATTCAGAAATGTTTTTCGCTATTTTTTTTTTTTTTTTACAATTTATTTATACCACTAACAGTAATCTGTGTAGTATTGCTTTGTTAGGAAAATTCTTTTTATTTAGGAAATTAGGTTCGTACCGGAAAATTCTATCATTTAATTATTGGACGTTTATTCCGATGTGCTTATGTGTAGTATCTGACAGGCACATAAAGTATAATTAGTCGTTAGTGTACAAATTGTGAAATATGTAATTTATTTCTACAACCGTGAATCTATGTGCAATTACCGGGAAAACAGAACGCATTCAGAAGAAATCCGTTATTTGCTAGTATAGTTGATATATTTTTACAGAAAATGTCTTTCGATGATATTAGTATTTTGACTGTAAAAGAAAATAATGAATATTGAATCTGAAAGTCTGGATAACTTGTCATTGGTTCTAAACTTGTATGTATATTTTTAACGAAGACCGTATTTTGCAAGCATGATTTCCGTGTCATTAAGGATTTGCTTTTTTTTATAGTGTAAAAATATAAATAAATCCTACAGCCTTAGTGAAAATGACAATTTTACTAAACTCAAGAATACTTTCAAATCCAAATTCCGAACTTTCTGATACATTTGCGATATCACAGTTAACAGAAAAAAGTTTTCCATAAAAATATAAACATTCGACGCTGGCAAATATGTTTTTTTATACTGAAGGCAAGGTTCGTACAATCTTTAGAATTCCAAGGAGTATGGCACACCATATCAGGGGCCACCTGTTTGTCTAGTCGTTAAGGCGCTAGCTAATGAACAAGAGGTGTCGAGTTCGAATTCCATTTCAGGCACGGATGTATGTAGTGTGTTGGATTCTATTTTAAACGAATAGCCCTATTTATTTAGCCTTCGTGTGCAAAATATCACCATAAGGCCGGTAATCAAACAACCACTATTTCAGAACGGAAAATTGCTGTTTAATATTTGAATTCAAGAATTGTAATAATCTTCAGCGTATGTACATTTTTACTACAAATCTTTAACCCCTTAATTCTCGCTCCCGTCAATATCGCGGGCTGAGGTGTCGTTCGTTATTTCTCGTGCCCGTCATATTTCCGGGCTCAAGATTTAACTGCTTGAAAAAATTTCTGAAATCAGAAAAATTTAACTGGAATATCCATCTGAAGATTCCATTGCGCTGATTGTGATGTTGGACTTCGTATTGCATGTTTCGAAATATATCATACTCAAAGATTTTATTGATAATCAGCGTTTAATGTATATATATTATATCAAGTATTATTTGTAAAGATGTGGAAATTAAAGGTCTTATTCGCATTAATTTGTATGGTGTAAAGCTAACATAATTCTCTTAATTCTCGCGCCCGTGATTTTCACGGGCAGTGTAGACTACTTTTTTAAAAAAAAAATTTAGATTGTTTGACTCCCACCGGGCGGTGCTTAAGGTGTTAAGACAAAGAATTCTCGCATGATGGCATTTCTACAAATGCGAATTTGTCTATAACATATTGTTTTTTTGCCTTAAAAAACTAATTGCATATTTTATTTAGAAACCTTATAATTATTCAATTTCTGTAATAAAAAAATAGGTACTTTTTTATGTTTTTTTACAAATATTAAGCGACCCTGAAGGGGTTAATAGAATTTTTCGCCTTATTTAATTGCGGAAAAATAATGCGAATTGTGCTATGAAACAAGGGGACAGCAAATTCTGCGACTTAAATAATAAATACAAATTTTCTTATCAGAAAAAAAGTGGTGCCAGATTCTTTGATTGTGTGCAGTTTGCATCTTATTTAATTGTAAAATTTGTAATATTTTTCTGCAATTAAATAATAGGAAAAATTCTAAGAAATTATTTTGGTAGAACTGCACGCAATCTAAAGTTCTTCAATTTTTCTTCATCATGTGAAATTGAAATTGTGCAATTTAAATAACGGGTAAATCGAGGACCTACATATTTATAATTTGATAAAATGGCACAAAGCCAGTGAACTACAGAATATTCTTAATAATGTAACCTTAAAAACACACCAAAAATAAAACAATTTGTAAAAAAAATAAGGTAACTAAGAATGAAATATCATTAATCACTATATATTAAACGAATGTTGTAGTTTTTCGCTATTATTTTCTGTTTCTTATCTCTTTGAAAAGTCATTTATGTCTCAAGTACTGGCGCCAGTCGAGAGGGCTTGGCCTAGTTTAAGACTTGTTAAACTTTGATGGAGGAATACATAAGGATGTTTTACTAAAATTCTTTTTACAGTTCTTGTAAGACAAATAGTTCTTCTAAATATAATTATGCGTACTGGCTTTTGTAAATACATTAGTTTTTTGAATGAATGAAATTTGATATTTATGTTAAACCTTTCAGGGGCAAAGTAAATCTGTCGCAAAAATGTTGAAATGATTTAAATGTATCAGAATTTACGATGAATTGTTTTCATCACGTACATTGAAAAAACAAAATTTTATTAAAAACTTCTGAGTGTCATTTGGCTTTTTTAAATTAAAATTAACCCTTTTTACTACGGATCTATTTCTTATACCATTCGCACCACTTTTTGAAAAATAATCTCTACCAATTACTTGTACTGGGATATTTCGAAGAGAAATTTAAAAGAAGGAAATTTTTTTGTAAATTGTGCTAAATGAAGATAAAAATAGTCGCTAGTTCTGGCCCGTAATTCATAGGGTTAGCTGTATAAATAATGTACAAAAGCCTTTCAAGAGATTAAGCAAAATATGTTAAAATTTGCATGTAATATTTCATATTTATACTGTAGAAGTATATATTAAAATTGTCATTTGCGTCTTGTATCCAGAAATTAGTTTTTCAAGACGTGTCACGCCTTTTCATAAATTTAGAAATTCCGAATTCTTACCAGAAATTTCAAATAAAAATCTGTGCTTTATTTAATGACAGACATTTATTAATTCGAGTAAGTAAATATTTTTCTTTCACAATTTCTGGTATGAATTTTGATTTTCTCAATCAAAAAAAAAGCCAAACTGGCTGTATATTACTACATACGTGAGTGTATATTATCAATTTCACCATTTAACATATCATTTTTTACATATAATTTTTCTTTAATACATCAATTACTCATTTTTTTTCAATCTTTATCAACATAATTTTATTTATTATTTAATTATCAGTTATCTGACTTTAGACAGTATTTATTTTAAATTTTATCTAATAATAGTAATAAATTGTTTTTATTATATAATAGTATAATACGAAATATGCTAAAGATATGCTAAAGGATTTTAATGAAAAATATGTTAAAATATTTGGCAGAAGCTAGCATTAATGTGAGATTAAAATAAATTTGAAAAAGACTAAGGTGGTGTTCAATTCATTTGCATGAAAAAAGAAAATCGTCTACAACAACACTGAGATTAAAGAAGTGTGAAGTTATGTGTACCTTGAACTGAAAATATCCTCGGACAACAGTATCATGAATGAAATCAATAAAAGAATAAGAAATTATTCAGTACTTTTGGGAAGAACAATATTATTCTGAAGAGTATCGTGCTTCTTTGTTTGAAAACAAAGGTGTTTAATCAATGTGTTTTGCCTGCACTAACTTATGGAGCAGAAACTTGGACGCCAATAAAATGGATGGTACCAAGATTAGAAACAAAACAGCAAAGTATGGAAAGATGTATGCTAGGCATAAATAAAAGACGCAGAAAGAGAATAACCTGGAAAAAAAAGTTAGAGGAAGTTTTTGACATCATTGAGAGAATTAAACGGCTAAAATGGAAATGGGCTGGGCACATTGCAAGAAGTCAAGACAATAGATGGAGCACAAACACACAACAGTGGCATCCCTGAGATGTAAAACGACCTGAATTAAGATGGAGTGACGAAATCAGGAAAGTGGCCGGTGTTAATTGGATGATTAAAGCACTAGACAAGAAACAATGGTAAAATCGGGGGGAGACCTACATTAAGCATAGTGGATTGAAAACGGTTGTTGATGATGATGATGATTTGTCTTACGTAACCGCAGAAGTCTTATATTAAACTCTTGAGACCCGAAGTTAAAATAACACTATAAATACACATTCTTTGTTGTTACACAAACAAAGTCACACTATAGATGACGGAAAGAGACCTTTTTCTGAAATGGATAAGGGAGTGGTAATTTAGATTCAAACAAATGTGGATCTAAAAGTACTAGGCCCCTTAAAATATCAATTTAATTATCAATAACCTAAATTCCTGCAATAACAAATTGAAGTGTTTTAAACAAGTGAATAACCTACCAATCTTCAAAAGTTTTTATTGCAAATCGTTTAAGTTAAAGAATTATGAAAATTACATACTTCCAGCCAGCACTGTCTTGAAGGCATTTGGCAAACTAAGATGAAAATAACATTTATTTTATGAGTAAGTAAGGATCAGTGCTGCCATTTATTGGTTTTGTTTCAATACAAAAAAATTTCAGCTATATAGAAGTGAAATCAAAATTTTAAAAAAATTAAACAGTTTAGTTTTTATGAGGAAAAGGATAGAGGTTCACATATGCATAGCTGCAAACTTCTACGGTTTTTAAACTCCTATAAACGTGTCTTAAAGAACAACAAAAAAAATTAATAAAATGCGTGCTGCGTTTATTTAATGAATTGTTGCATATATTTCATTTTATGTAAGTAATATTTCTGGTTGAAATATGTTTAAAAAAAGCGTTTTAGTTTGCAACCGTGAATATGTGTGTGTACCTGAGGTACGAAGAGCTTAAATAAAGTGAAGAATTCCTCATTAAAATTTCTGGTACATTACCCTAAATATGAGTAAAAAAAAAAAACAATAATTCTAAAATAAAATTTCGTGCACTGTAGGTTTAACCCTTTCCGGCACAGTGGTCCCACTCCGGGCACACCTAATTTTAATCCCAAACTTGCATGCGGCACCAAGAATATTTTAATAAAATTTTGTTTCTACAATGAAATCCCTAAAATAAGGAATTCATATTTTCTAAAAAAGTCGTTTGCAAATTCCGGTGTCAGTCAGTTATTTCTCATTTTACGAACAGAATTGGTCTGTGCCGGAAAGGGTTAACCCTTTAACGGATAAAGCACTTCAATTGCTAAAATGTTGAAATAAATGATTGACCCCGGAAATTATGAACAAATTTATTTGTATAGAAGAAAAAAGCGATATTTCACATACATAATAAATGGAAAATATTTCAATTAAAATTCTGCTGTCAATGTTGAATTTCGTAATTAAAATTTTGTGGTTTCCTAGGGAAACAACCAATGAACGTTAAAGGGTTAAAGTACTCTTTATACACGAAAATCATACTTTTTATATTTAGGAATTGATATCGAAAATGAAAGAATAGTGTTGGGCGCCCTTGTCACTTGTATCCCTTGGCTTCTAGGGTACTACTCATTTATATTTCAGTTTAAATGCGGAATTTCTGTCGATCCTATTTTAAATATAGACATGTTGTAATCTTTTTAACTAGTTCAATTATTTTTACAGTTTTTTTATGTACGCATATAAATTTACAAGGTGCATACAAGTAGCGGCTCCTCAGGTGGTGCAGCAGTCTTTTACTTCTAGTATTTTCGTAAACTTAATTTCGCTTTATTTAATCGTACAACGTTTCACAATTACATAAATTCAAATTTAATTTTTAAAGAACAAAACTGGTAGTAAAGGGATGCAGCACCCCTTGACTAGTCGCTACTGGTGCGTACACTCCTTAGAAATTTCAAGGAGTATGGCACCACTATTTCAAATTGGAAATTTTCTATTTAATATTTAACTCTAAAAATTTGGAATCGCCTCGTTTTATCGCAGAATTGTAAATATTTTCTGCGATTAAATAAAGCGAAAAGCTATGTGCTTGGATTTTTAAATGTGTTTTTTGATAATGAATCTATATGGTTAGGAATTACTTCCGATTTAATCAGAAATGCACATCCTATACTTTTCTATTTATCTCCTTTATGATATGTTTAAATCTAGAAAGTAATGGCACCATTTAAAAATATAAATTGTCCTTATCTAAATAATAGTGTTTGTTCCTAAATAGAAGTATAGTAAATGTCATGAAATAACATTTAAATAAATCTTAATTTACAATTCAATCGGTTTAGAGCATCATCCTACTAACATTATTTTAAAGAAGTGTTCTCTGTCAATAAACTTTCGACTAATTATAACTGTTTAAATATTTGTTATATCTCAAATATGTTGGAATAATTAATGTCAAGTCACATCGATTTAACTTAGAAATTATCAAGATTTGCCATTTTCCAAAGACAGTTTTGAACAATTTTAATTAACGTGATGCTTTTAAACGAATGAATAAACGTAAATGTAATTACTGCAATTATACAATTATTTATCTTTCTATGTTATTAAATCATTCTTGAATAAGCATTTATTTATGTTGCTAAACAATGCAGACTCCAGAAAATAACACTCCCGAAGTGGTCATAAAAAGGGTTTCCTTAGTGTTTCAATACATCTCTTTAAATACACAGTACACAGTAAAAATATCATCAAATGTCCTTTTTATTGAAAAATATATTTTTGTAAAATAAATATTACAATTATTACTTACTTTTTTAATAATGAAATGTACTTCATAAGTAATGAAGGCGCATAATAATTTTAGTTTTTTAGTGATATGTTTGTCTCATAAAAATAGTAGTATAACTACCCGGCTTTTTCCGCGTTAACCATGGTAAAGTAAATAAAAATGCAACAACCTAAAATTTTAGCGATCACAATAAATACACAGAAAAATATATAATTTCTCTGAAAATGCTGAAAAGAGAATGCAAAGAACCCAACCAAATGCATGAGATTTAGGAAAATTATATTTCATATAGCTCAAAATAAATCTTTTAATTAGATATTTGACGTTAATTTCAGAAGAACAAGTAACGTCCCCTGATGATAAAACATCATTTTTAAATGGAAACTTACATTTTCATACATAAAAATTGAATCCGCAATTATTACATGAAAATTATGTCATTTTCTAGACGCTTTTAGTCGTGAAGTCAGTCATGAAGTTTTGTTTGAAAAGAGAAAGAACCGACTCTATGTTTAACATAAATCACAGAAAATGTTACCACTGCATCAGAAGTATTAAAGCACTTAGCTGTAAAATATAGCTAAAAGATATATTTGTAGTATGGAAACGAAATAGGAAATAAAACATAACAACCACTTGTTTAGAGTCAGTTTGACGTCACACTGAAAGCGTAATCCAAGAAAAAGGTGTCATATTTGAGAGATTATTATTTTTTTAGGCTATGATGTCTTACACTCACGCACAGTTTTTCTTTTTTTAATCGGCTACAAAAAGGGAAAAAGTCACCAAACTTAAGGGATTTTTTCCTTTAAAATTAACCTGGCTATTGTGCTTAAGTATTAAGTTATTGGTCTGGTGGGACTTGGAAAGCGCTCCTAACATCGTTGCGTGAATGTAGCACATATTTTCCTTTTTTTATTGAATAATTTTTTGAAATTTAAACGCATGTATTATAATTAGTAATCCAAGAAAAAGGTGTCATATTTGAGAGATTATTATTTTTTTAGGCTATGATGTCTTACACTCACGCACAGTTTTTCTTTTTTTAATCGGCTACAAAAAGGGAAAAAGTCACCAAACTTAAGGGATTTTTTCCTTTAAAATTAACCTGGCTATTGTGCTTAAGTATTAAGTTATTGGTCTGGTGGGACTTGGAAAGCGCTCCTAACATCGTTGCGTGAATGTAGCACATATTTTCCTTTTTTTATTGAATAATTTTTTGAAATTTAAACGCATGTATTATAATAGACGTTTTAATTCCAAATACATTTAAATGAATGTATTACGACATTTTAATGAACCTACCGTAATATTTGAAATTTTATATAAGGAAACTGTGTATTTTCTGCTCAAACATTCTTAAATAAACTTTCGATAATATTTGAACTTAAAGAGTAGTTGTTTTGTTTTAAATACTGTGAATGAGTATTATTTTAAATTGGAACCAACCTCAATTCGTAATCCTCTAAATTTCCAACTGATTTCATTATGAATTAATAAAAAATTCATTTTCCAAAGCATTTTTCATATATTTTTTTTCAAAATATGATACATTAAATAAATTTTAGAAAGATTTTTTTTTAAAGCTAAATAAGTATTTTTAAAGGAGGGGGGGGGCGGGGTATGGAATATTTACTGCTCTACTTAATTCGCCTCTTTAAAATATTGTTTTTATTTTTTTATAGAATTAGAAAATGGACAAATAATGACCTAACCTTTAACCCTTCTTTGCATGAGTTTTTCTTTTACAATTGTTTTTTTTTTATACATATATTAAATATTAGACACCAGAAATTTTAAGATAGATTTTTAACTTTGTTCAGCAACATAGTTCTAGATTATTATTATAGTTCTAGAAATTTACTAGATTAATATTTCTATATAAATATAGTGGTGGCGAAGAAGTTGATTTATTTATTAAAAGTTAAATAAACAGTGATGGAAATTTCCATCACAATGCAAAGAAGGGTTAAAGAGTTGGGGACGAGCGACACGTATACGTGACGCATAAGGTGCTCAGAATGCTTCATTATTCCCACCCGTTAAATTTGATTGTAATCTTTGCCTTATTTAATCATAGCATTTCTGAGATTCAATTAGGCCCAAATTTCTGTTTTGAAAAACCGGTGGTAAAAGATTAAAAATTCTGTAAAGGATGCTCGTCGCGAAGGAGTTAACTCTAGTATAACATTCAGAACCGAAACTTTTCATTATATGTCTTCTAACATAAAAAACAGTTATAATTGGATAGGAAATTATACATTTCATCCACTGAAGGGTGGTGGTTCATTTTTGGACCACTTTATTTTAATTCCAAAATGCCACATTGGCACCAAAATTTTGGAATGGAAATTTTCTTTTTGTTTAAGTGCGTGAAGACATTCTTTTACTAATTTCAAATAAATTTGCTTATAAATACTGGTGCGCCAGACAACGACTTCAGCATTTTACGAATAGAAGTACTTTTTTGCCCCTGAAAGAGTTAAAATACGTTTGCTTGAATAAATATTTTGGAGCATGTTAACCCTTTCCGGCACAGACAAAGTCTGTTCGTAAAATGAGAAAATGCTGACTGACACCGGAATTTACAAACGACTTTTTTAGAAAATACGAACTCCTTATTTTAAGCTTTCATTATAGAAACAAAATTTTATTAAAATATTCTTGGTGCCGAATGCAAGTTTGTAATTAAAATTAGGTGTGTCCGGAGTGGGATCACTGTGCCGGAAAGGGTTAAAGTAAAGAATCTATAACGCAATCTAAAATGTATTACTGCCAATCGATGTGTTAAATCAATTTTATAACAACCTTTTCTATCGGTACTTTAAAGTATTGGGTTGTCCGGGAAATTCGTGTCGGTTAGGAAAATCAATTCGTACCGGAAAAGTCTATCATTTAATTACTAGACCAATATATAATAATTAAATGACAGAACCAATATTCCAATATCTAATGCCTAGTAATTAACGGGCAGAATTTTCCGGTACGAATCGATTTTTTCAACCGGCACGAACTTTCCGGACAACTCAATACCATCGAGGCATAAAGTCTTAAGTAATCCCAATTTTATTTCGAAATTTAAATGCAGTAATTCCACAATCTCTAAATATAAAATATCTATCAATAAACTTCCGACGAAATTTAAACATCAAGAATAGTTAAATCTTCTATTTTAAATGCTGCGAATGGTATTCTTCTAGATCAGAACTACTCACAATTCGTTATTTTCTAAAATGCCAACTGATAAGATTGATATCGAAGTTGTGCTACTAACTTTGCATAATGAATGATTGGCAGAAAACTTTCCATGACATATAGATTTATAAACAGTTGTTATATCTGTACTATGCCGTGACAGTGTCGACAGAGACTGTTTTAAATTTAAATTATTTAAAATTGTCATTTCGATTTACAATTCTCACTATGATTTACAATTCTCATTATGATTTAGAATTCTCATTATGATTTACAATTCTTGAAGACGACAAGAGAGAATTTTGAATAATGTTCAAAAGGAAGTACAGCTGTTAATTTAACGAATAATCGAATGAAAGAATGCTTATAATTCTCAATTTATTTATAATGCTTACGCATTCTGCTTTACATTTATTACTGAGAATATTATATCTCAATACTTTATTTCTAGAGAGAGGTCTTGTTATGTAGTTAAATTGCATTTTGAAAAAAAATAGCTTCATTTACAATTAATGTTTTTTGTTTGTTTGTTAAATAATAATATGATTAATAAGATTGCTAAAAATGAACTTTTATAAATAACACAAACTAATTGATAGTAAATCTAATTTAACTTATTTAGAAATTTATCATTTTTTTAGATTTGAACTAATCACAATTCGTATATTTTTTAAATATCATATGACAAGATTGTTATAGAAGTTGTATACTGTAAAATATGTCTGTGTAAAATTAAGGTACATGTACTGGCACCATTGTGACCAGTATATGTACCGTAATTCAAATGAATAGTACATGTACCGTAAATTATTTTCACGCACGTATACCATAAAAAGTATTTTATATACCTTATTGGTATATATCAAGTCAGAGCTGCCAAGTCACCGGCATTTTGGATACCAGTATTTTAATACAGAAAATTTTGTTTTACTCAATCGAAGTATTCTGCGATTTAAAATACCAAAATTTTCTCTAATAAAATACTGGTATGGAAAAAGCCGGAGACTTGGCAACTCTGTATCAAGTGTTATATATGCCAGTGAATATAGGGTACAACCATTTTTCATCGGTTTATACGTTGAATATTAAATAATATTTTAAGTGTTATTTGTTTTTAAAATTGTTTATTTATATAGTTCATTTTATGGTATGAAAAAATAACATTCCTTAACAATATTTTGTTACTGTTCCAAAGTGTTTCATAATCTATGCTGAATGCATAATTTTTCGTTCTTGTTTTTTCTTAATTTTTTATCTTTCAATTTTTAAAACTTGAAGATAAATAACACCTGGTGCTTTTGATAAATGTTCTTGTATCAAACATGCGCGTTATATGCTTTGAATAAATAGTATATTGAAGTTGTTGATAATGTGAATAGTAATATATGTCGATAGAGAAAAAATATATAAAAATTTTTGTTCCTCAATGTGTAACGGAAAAGTGTCAAAATTGAGCCGTTTGCGGAAGGTTAAAACCAGGGTTCGTACGGATCCTGGAATTTTAAGACCAAGAAATTCTTCGGTACCAGTATTTTTTTATGGATAATCTCTTTTTAAATAAGGTGAAATTTCGCACGTTTGAACTAGATGTATTTTTTTTAGAAAAATATACTGGTATTTCCCCTGGAAAATAACGGTACCCGTACGAACCATGTAAAACACTTGCTATAGCAGAAGAAACATAATATATAGACATAATATATAGACATATAATATATAGACATAATATTTAGACATAATATATAGACAGACGAAACGAATTTAGATTTTTCTCTTGTTTGAAACGCAATTACTGTTTCTCAGGAAGAAAATTTAAAGTTATTTTTTTGGCTGTTTCTTTAAATTATTATTATAAAATGATCTATTTCATTTTCACACAGCTGATTTTTCAAGAATTTCAGATCGAATTGACAATAAGCTACGACAATAAGCAGTCTTCAGAATCAGATAGGAAATGAATATCGCTATAAAAGAAACAATAAATTAAATAATTTATTATATAGTTTTTTTTTTTTCAATTTCAAAGTTTAGAAACTTTTTCAGGCCCTCTGTATGTATTAATTTTTTTACCAAAACTACACACACTATTACAATTTATATAAAAATTATACTATCAGTGGCGTAGCCAGGATGGGGGTCCAGATGCTATGGATACCCCTAATTTTGTAAACTTTTTCTTGCCTTATGTAATCGGAGAACTTTCTGTGATAATCAAGGCGAAGAAAATTTTACAATATTTCTGGTATCCAGACATTTGGACCCCCTCCCTGGCTACGCCACTGTATACCATACTAACTGGATTAATCCGTAAAGCGAATCCTGTAGCTGCTATTTTTTTCCTCAAGTCAAAACCATATTTTAAACCAGAAAATTTATTTATTACAGGGTTCGTACGGCTCCTGGAATTTTGAGACCAGGAAATTCTTCGGTACCAGTATTTTCTTACAGAAAATCTCTCCTTAAAAGAAGGCGAAGTTTCGCGAGATTAACCTAGATTTATTTTTCTATAAAAAATACTGGTAACAGTCCTGGAAAATTCCCTGATCAGTACGAACCCTGTTATTAAATTTAATATTATTTTGTCCTGTTTGTATAAAAAAAATTTTTAAAAAAAATTGTATTTTTCTTATTTATACATATACTAAACTTTACATTACTATATTTAAATGTATGACAAGGAAAACTGCCTTTTTTTTAAAATGGGGTAGCTTTACGCGCTTTTTGCTTCACTTTGCTTATTAGCGAACGAATCTCCTTTTGTAACAATTAAACATACCTTTTTCTTCATTTTTTCACTTATTTCTATTCAAAATTATCCTTTTTTAATTCAATTTGCTCTTCGTAATCATTATTATCATTCTCTTTCGATCTTAAATCACAAGTAATTCTTAATTGGCTGCTCTACGCAAGCTAAATCTTGATTGGCTAGCTTAGTAATTTCGGACTGGCTGTTGAAGTTGACGGTTTAATCCATAGCTTCTTTTTCCTGTTTTCAGTGCATTTTTGCTATCTTTATACTTTTCTAACACGGCTCCTTTAAAATGTGATATACAACTAATCATATACAGGGAGTAAAGTTGCTTGCAACTGGGTATCCCCTTGAAAAGATAAGCTGTTTCACTGTTTCTTCAATTGTTTTACTTGTTTCCGTTTATTATTTAAAATTTTTAGTACAAAGTACTTTTTTCTTATTCATGGTTTCTAAACGTATACTGTTGCCACTGGACTACTTTTTTAAAATTCAATTTTCTTGATTGCCACCACTTTTTTTTTTTTTTTTTTTGAGAAAGTAAAATTCGCCTTTTTTATTGATAGGCGAACCCTTTAACGGACATTGGTTTCCATATGAAACCACAAAATTTTAATTACGAAATTCAGCAATGACAGCACAATTTTAATAGAAATGTTTTCATTTATTACGTATGTGAAATATCGCTTTTTTCTTATATACATATAAATTTGATCATAATTTCCGGTGTCAATCATTTATTTCAACATTTTAGCAATTGAAGTGCTTTATCCGTTAAAGGGTTAAACAAGGCGAAAACAAGGCAAATAATACAATTCCAATAAAGTGGGGCCAATCAAGCAAACTGAATTTTTAAAAAGTAGTCCACTGACAACAGTGTACCGGTCACAAAAATATCAGTATTTGCTTAGAGAAAAACTCGTCTTATTCAACTGCACAATTAGATAAGTCAGTTTTTACACTAGATTAATTTTAACACAATTATTCAAATTGGTAAAGAAATCATATGAGTTGTAATTTTCCAACGGGACGAAAAATGTCCGGGCCAGGACTCGAACCTGAGATCTTCCGCCTGAAGCTGCCATGCTCTAGCAACTGAGCTATCCCGGTCGAATCTGGAGAGCATAATTCATCGAGTTAACCTTATTGATCAAGCATCTGATCTGATATTTGAATCAGCTCAACAGAATAGATCGCAGGTAATGGAACTCCAGTAAACGCTGGATCATCCAGCGTCCTTGCGCGGACATTTTTCGTCCAGTTGGAAAATTACAACTCATAAGTCAGTTTTTCTATAACAAAATACTGGTGCATCCACTGAAACTGTATGACCATATTATTTAAAAATCCTGAAGTTTGTAGCTATGGAAACGAGTATGGATGAAAGTGTGCATAAATAGCTGCACTAAATAGGTGCCAAGAGGATTTTGAATACAACTACATATATCCAAATATAATTCTTCGCTTTATTTAGTAGTAGAATCTATGAATAAATCCGTTATCCTGGCCATGGCACTTATGTACATACACATCAATCGAAAAAGAAACACTATAATTGTGGGAATTTATTTATAACGTACCGTTTATTTCGGCCTATAACACGCACTTTTGAGGCAAGAAAAGTGATCAAAATTTACAGGTGCTCATTATACTCCGGATATCAAAATGAAAGATTAGACATTAAGAAAAGGCGAACATAAGAAATGAGATTTCTGTATTAATGAAGATTTTACATAATCTACGTTTTCATTTCGAATTTGCTCTTTTTTTATGCCAGTGGTTCCCAAGTTCGGACGTACGACCCCACGGGGGGCAATTCCAAATCTGTTGCTAAACCCTTCGCTGTCAGTTTTTTCGTTTTTTTTTTTCAAAAGTTATGTTATGTTGTACGCTAAAAATAACAGTAATACATGCAGGGTTCCCAAATGGTCCGCGTTTCGAATACCGGTTGTTTCTTAGGAAAAAAAATATTTTTAGATTTTTCTTGCAAATTTCTCAGAAACAACCTTCGGAGTTAATTTTTGGCGAAAATGTTGTAGAAACGTACCATGAAATTTTCTGTTAAAAAATATTGGTATTCAATTGGCGAACCATTTGGGAGACCTGTACATGTAAAATTCAAAAATTTGATTAAAAAAATAAGTCTTTTTTTTTTTAGTTTTGAAGAAGTTCACAATCAAAAGTTGAAAATCGATTAGAAACTAGAATCATTATATAAACAATATTTTCTATTATAAAAAAAATAAGAACATTTTATTAATACTTGAAATTTCTATAATTTTTATGGTTACAACTGTGTTTTACAGTTTTTCGCAAGTCTTTGGACTATTTATTGAGTGAGATCTGTATACCTTGTACCTCTGTACAGCGAAAAGCTCTGATGTATGTCACATGAAGAAATTTTACACATGAAACTACTTAGTGATATATCTAAAACTGATTGTCTTGAACATATTTAACTTAAAAATTATTTGAATTTTCTAAATCAAGCAATACCACCTTTATAAAATTAATAGAACTCAAATGTGCCAGGGTTCGTACTCTTTTACCACAATCTTTTAATAGCAATTTCGCCTTGTTTAAAGGCAGATATGTATTACAAATCCTGCAATTAAAAAAGGCTTCTGCAATTTAAATATTGAATAGAAAAAGTCTATTAAAAATTGGCATTACAAGCGTTCGAACCCTGTGTGTATTAGGAAATGAAATCTGTGAATAGTAAATTTCTGTGGCTCTCTTGCAGGCTTCCTACACAGTTAATAAATATACATCATCGTATACATTTTAAATTTTGAAATCAGGTAATACACGGCAGTCAACTGAGAATAAAGGGAAACAAGGGAAACCCGTTAACAGAAAAATGTGTTACGATGAGAAAAAATGGCTACTTAAAATCGATAAAGATGAGAATCTTGAAATATTTCTTGTGTATTTTGTCATTTACAAGGAGAAAATTTACTGTCCAAAACTTTTCCATCAACTCTTTACGGATTATTAAAATCAATTATAAAGTGTGATAATGCTGTCGATTTTAATGCCAAATTTGAGAATCTCTTCAAGATATTTAGTAAAGATAATAATGCAGACTATATCACTAAGGAAAGTTGGAAAAGAACAACAAATTCACCTGTTTGATAAGTGACAAAATGTGAAATAACAAACTATTATTAAGGTACTGTTGAACTTTCTCCGAGTGAATAGAGTTCACTTTTTAAATTATAAGAGATAATGTTATAGATAAGAGGGGGGGGGGGGGTCATGATCTTTCAGATGTTTCGGTGAGACATGGCCAACATAAGTTTGTGACCACTGATTTATGTTCAAACTAGCGAAGCTTCGCCGGTTGGTTTTTCAAAAACCAGATGACGCATACGATTTAACAGTACACTGCACGATATTTACATTTGGAAGTGTGCAGTGGCGTAGCCAAGGAGGCGATCCAAATACTCTGAATACCAGAAATATTGTAAAGTTTTCTTCGCCTTGATTATTGCAGAAAGTTCTCCGATTACATAATGCAAAAAAAACTTTACAAAATTAGTGGTATCCAGAGCATCTGGACCCCACCTTGGCTACGCCACTGGAAGTGTGTTTTTCTACACTCATATTTAGTATTAGATAAAACAAATTTTAAATATAAATTATTTACGTTATTTAAGAGCAGACTTCTGTAATTACATCAGGCAATTTCTTTTATTTAAATATAATTGTTGCTTGGAACATAATTTATTTATTAAAAGTTAATTTTTAATTGATTTATATATTCATTATCCATTACGGTGCAGTGTAGTGTTAAATAGAAACAGATTTATGAACCAGAGATATTTTCAAGAATTTAATAAATCTGCGATCTTTAAAGCTCATTATTATTAGATAATCGCATTTATTCTGTTCCGAAATGTTATTTCATGTTGTATTTTTCACAATCCTTCTCTTTCTGTACATATGTGTGTAAAAAGTTCATGTTTTTTCACACAACCCACTTTTTTTTAATTAAAGAAAAGCTATACTTTGAATAAGAAATTTTATTTAATGAAAAAAGTCAAGTACATTTCATTTGATTACTACATCGAATCAAGACACATTTAATTAAATACATTTTCTGGTTGGAAGTACGTTTTTTCTTTTAATTAAAAAAAACGAGAGGTTGACAAGTATGGAAGTTGTTGTTTGTTATAATGTTTTAGATTTCCAATTCTTCTTCTTGTTTTTTTTGTCTCTTTTCTCTCTCCCATGGGACTATTTTTCTACCTCTTTCACTGTGACTAGTTTTCTGTCTCTCTTACGTTGTCTGTTTATTTGATACAAACACCCATGAAAAAGTTAAGTATTTCTGTTTTCACTAACAATATATAAACATTACAAGATGTAAATAAACATTCATAAGTTAAATCAACGCTGTTATTCAAGACTGGCTGTGTAAAAATATAACCACGCCTATACTGATGCATTATTGCATAGATGTCAACTTGTATGTTTTTCTTTTCTTACCATTAAAATTTAATAGTAAATTTTTCCAATTAAATCTCCTGAACGATTTTGTAACACAAAATTTTCCATTAAATTTTAGTGGTAACAAAAGATCGTGCAAGTTGACAGCTATGATAGTACATGATATTAATCCAGTATATAAGCTATGAAATTTAGTTTTCCTCTATGATACATTTTAACAGCCTAAACTTTGTAACAGTCAAAATTACACATATTTAGACTAAAGAAACAATTATTTTGTTTACTCTTGTCGACCTGAAACTGCTGCAATTAAAATGTAAATAAACATTTACAGGCTGCTTTACCTTTTTGAAAATTTAAAGATGCTTTTTAACATATTTTGTTTTAATGAATTAAACTTCGTTTGAAACTTTAATAAAGCAATCAACTAAGACGGCAACTTGAAAATTAAAGACACTTTGCTAATAGCAACAAATATTACATGTTTATCGTGTTCCAAATTAATTCTCTGATTGCTTCTTTTAAAGAGTGAATTGCTATTTCTGTTATAGCAATTAATTATTTAAATTAATTCAATGTGTTTATTTCTCTTTCAAATATTTTTAGATAGGAATTTTGTAATGTTGCAATTGTAAAATCATTTTCACAGCTGGCAACATATACGGTTTTAGTTACCACTAAAATTTAATCGTGAATCTTGCCTACATTTAACGCCGTAAGCCAACGATTGTTAACGATTAAATAAGGCAAAAATTTCTATTAAATTTTAGTGGTAAATTAAACCGCATAAGTTGGCAGCTATGCATTTCAAAATAAAATAGTATAATTATACTGAGCAATTTCGACGTAAACGATTTAAACAGAAAAATATTTATTGATAAGAAATATTTTAATCGCTTGAAGGGCGATAAGATATTATGTATACCACTTACATTTAATCCCCTAAATGCCATTCATGACACCAGAATTTTAAAATAAAATTCTGCCTTTATAATGTACGTGAAGAAAAGATTTTATTTATTTTCAAATAAATTTGTTCTTAAATCCTGGTGTCATTCTATTGTTTTAACAACATAAGTAATTTGGCCTGAAAGGGTAAACGAATTTAATTAAGCTTGGATGGTTATCTAAACAAAAATTGTACCAAAATCTTATTTCATTTTATAATTTTTCTTCCTTTTCATATGTGTGTGTAAGAAGATCTATCTAATTTCAATTGTCTCTTTAGCACTCATAGACTATCTCCGCTTCTTTCTTCTAGCACCTTCGCGATGAGCATCTTTCATAGAATTTTTAATCTTTTCACAGCTGGCCACATATACGGTTTTTAGTTACCACTAAAATTTAATCGAGAATCTTGTCTACCTTTAACTCCGTAAACCAACGATTGTTAACGATTAAATAAGGCAAAAGTTTCTATTAAATTTTAGTGGTAACATAAAACCGTATAAGTTGGCAGCTATGCATTTCAAAATAAAATAGTTTAATTATACTGAGCAATTTCGACGCAAACGATTTAAACAGTAAAAGATTTATTGATAAGAAATATTTTAATCGCTTGAAGGGCAATAAGATATTATGTATACCACTTACATTTAATCCCCTAAATGCCATTCATGACACCAAAATTTTAAAATAAAATTCTGCCTTTATAATGTACGTGAAGAAAAGATTTTACTTATTTTCAAATAAATTTGTTCTTAAATCCTGGTGTCATTCTATTGTTTTAACAACATAAGTAATTTGGCCCTGAAAGGGTAGACGAATTTAATTAATCTTAGATGGCTATCTAAACAAAAATCGTACCGAAATATTATTTCATTTTATAATTTTCTTCCTGTTTATATGTGTGTGTAAGAAGATCTATCTCATTTCAATTGTCTCTTTAGCACTCATAGACTTTCTCCACTTCTTCCTTCTAGCACCTTCGCGATGAGCATCTTTCATAGAATTTTTAATCTTTTCACAGCTGGCCACATATACGGTTTTTAGTTACCACTAAAATTTAATCGAGAATTTTTAATATTTTTTCACCGGTTCTTAAATAGAAATTTTCGTTTACTATAATCGTAGAAATACTTTGACGAAATAAGGTAAAATTTTCAATGAAAAATTACTGGGAGGAGTGTTCAAGGATTCTGAGCACCTTATGCGTCATGTCACGAGGATTATATAATAATCCTCGGCAGATGAATGGAAGAAATTTCGCAAGATGAAAAAACTCGCTTTTTGCGAATGGTAATATTTTTACATGCTGGAAAATGAAAATCTCACACCAGAAAAATAACGAAGAGAAATTTTCAAATTTTAAGCAAATTAAATTTGATTGGTTGCTTTACGCATGTTAAATTTGACTGGCTGGCTTACTAATTTCGGATTGGCTGATCAAGTTCTAAGTCGAATCTTTTACTTTTCTTTCATTTTCTAGTACTAATACAGGGTTTGTACCATTTTAACACAGTTTTTTAATGAAAAAGTTCTATTTAATGTTTAAATAGCAGAAATTGTAGACGCCTCGTTTAATTGCAGAGTATATAATACTTTACTGCATTAAAACAAGTCAAATAATTCTGTTAAAAATTGTGATAAAAGCGTACGAACCCTGTAATATGCTACATTTATACTTTTATTTCTCAAGGCTTCTCTAAGATGTGATATACAACTACTCATAGACAGGATGTGGAGTAGTTTTACAACTGGGAGTCCCATTGAAACAATCAACTGTTTCTGTTTGTTTTGATGGTAAACTTGATAAATCGTGGTTCCTCAATTGAAAGCACATGCAGCTGTAAAATCAGGGTGAATTATTACGGAACTTATGAATTATTAGTAACTATTATGTTTTGTTACAATCTTTGGCTTTGACAACGCGCCGCTAGAGAGTTAAGTGGCGCTCATTTACGCAAACAAAAGATGCATATTGTGGCACCGAAATTCTGTTTCGTCTGCTTGCCGCATGAGAAGACAGTAGCGCAAATGTGCGCCAACATATTTAACACATACAAATTTAACACGTAACAAATTTTGCACAAATTTAACACGTTACGCTCTAAGTATAACCGCTCTTGTGTCAGTCTCTTGCCTCTGTCACGCTGACTGTTTTTGTATCTTTCTCTCGTTATCCTTTTCTGTCACACTAAAAATTAATTTTTAAGTAGTTTATTTTAGCCAACAATATACATATCAACCATCCAGAATAGAAATAGAAATTGACTAATTAAATCATCTCTAAAATTATAGAATAGCTGTATAAAAATTAAGTTATTTCGATAATGATGCAATATTACGTAAAATTAATCCGGTATTCAGGGCTCCTATTCGGTTCGTTTTATGAATACCACTTTTTTTTAAAAGAAACATCTTCTTTTTAAATATATCTTGTAAATTTTGTAGAAACCTACCTGGAAGGTTATTTTTGTTGCAATGTTCTAAAAATCTACCACGAAATGTTTCCTCCAGAAATACTGGTATTAACCCTTTCCGGCACAGACAAATTCTGTTCGTAAAATGTGAAATTACTGACTTACACCGGAATTTACAAACGACTTTTTTATAAAATAAGAATTCCTTATTTTAAGCTCTCATTGTAGAAGCAAAATTTTATTAAAATATTCTTGGTGCCGAATGCAAGTTTGGAATTAAAATTAGGTGTGCCCGGAGTGGGACCACTGTGCCGGAAAGGGTTAAAAAAAGAAGTCATTATTAGTGCCATTATTAGGAGCCATTATTAGTGCTAAAATAATTAGGTTCTGAACTAGGTTAAATGCTATAATCCTTATATAATCCTTACAACAGACAACATTACACAAAAGTAACGTAAATACACGCAAGTATTTTGTGAAATATTTTCGAATAAAACTACAGCACTTACATTTTAAGCAAATATTTAAATGTAGGTCTTAATTTTTACAAATATAGAACTGCCTTGTAAAGTATTTTCTCTTAATGAGGTACACTTGCTTTTAAACTTTTAGTGAAGCAATTATTTTCATGTAAGATGTAAAGTAAAGATTCGAAGCAAATTTATTTTTTAGCAACTAACTATACTTAATTATTTATCGTATTGCAAATTAGTTTTCTGATAGCTTAATCAAAAGGTCAGCTGCACTTTCATTTAATCTAATTCTTTATTTAAATTATTTCAGCACATGTATTTTTGTTTAAAAATGTTGTTAATTAGTAGTTAGTTAAAATTCGCATAACAGAAACGGCAAAATTATATTTGAAAATCGTTGTTTAACTTTCTGAGAAATTTTAACGCAATTGATTTAACAGGAACAGGTATAATTTCTTGAAGTAAATTTGATTAAAATTAGATATGTAAAGAGAATTTGATATACTTTTGTGTTAACTGGGCTCAAATCTCACCAATAGTAGCTTTTTTATGTGTATAATTTAGAAACAATGCTTTGGCAGAGTTCGTACGCTTTTACCACAATTTCTTAATAGAATACTTTTTTGAATTTAAATAAGGCAAAAAATTCTTTTAAAACATTATGGTAAAAGCGTAGCTCTGTTTGATGTTGATTTTTTTTTTTTTTTTTTTTTGTGGTATAATGTATTTATTCGCGTTTACTTATTTACTTTTGATTATTTTTTAATTATTATTTTTATATTTTAACTTAAATTAGTGAACAAATGTATTTAAAATGTTTGTAATATTTATAGTTTTAATATGTACATTTTAAATTAAATTAGTGAATGGTTTATATTTTAATTTTGATGAATGCAGTACGATTGATGGAGATGAAAACAAAATTTGACGATTTATCACATCCGCCATGCTAATACATAAGTACCGAATTTTTATTAGAGAACCTTATAAATGACCTATTAAAAAAGGATTCTAAAAATTATACAGAGTTCGTATACTTCAGGGAAGAATAACAGATTTTTTGTGAAGTAATATTTTCCTTATTTAATGTAAACAATTCTGTGTTTAAATATGTTAAGATTACTAAACGAAATTTCTGGTATTGAAACACTTAAGATCCCCTAAACCCCTAAGCTGTACGAACCCTGATGTAGTTTTTGTAATATTTCTCTATCTGTCTCTCTTTATCTCTGTGAGTATGTGTGTATGTATGTACATTTTTGTAAGAATAGTTTCTCTTATTTTCTTTCTCAGTCTCTTCTGCATGTTTTTTCTGTCTTATTCAGACTTTTATTGTTTGTAATTTGCTAATTTTGCTTTTTCTTTTTTCAGTTTAACCAACAATGAATGAAACTCCCTTTAACATAAATAAACAGCGATAAATGAACGCTAGTATTGTGAGATGAAAGTAGAAAAGTTAAATCATTGTGATGTAATATTGTATAAAATTCATAAATTAAATATTTGAGTTAAAAGTTATTTTACGATTAGGGTACATTTCAATGAATATTTCTTACTCCAGGCAAAATTACATATATGACCACAAACATTTTGCTTAACCCTTTGATTGCGGGTTTGCACTAATATACTCAGTGGGCTATAATGCAATCTATTCGTACCTTTTAAAAAATAATAATAATCTCTGCCATACACTTCCACTATGATATTTTCAAGAGAAGTCTACCACAAAGACAAATAATTGTAAATTGTGGTACGATTGATTATAAAAATAACCGCCACTCTTAGCCCATAATGACGGGATTAATACTGCAGGATTAAACCATACCTGCCAACTTTCAACTAAACTTCTGTTGCTTAATCCTTTGATTACGGGTCGGTACTTACATACTCAGTGGGCTATAATGCAATCTATTCTTACCTTTTTAAAAAAAAAATAAGAATCTCTGCCATACACTTCCACTATGATATTTTCAAGAGAAGTCTACCACAAAGACAAATAATTGTAAATTGTGGTATGATTGATTATAAAAATAGCCGCCACTTTTAGCCCATAATGACGGGATTAATACTGCAGGATTAAACCATACCTACCTGCCAACTTTCAACTAAACTAAACTTCTGTTGCTTAATCCTTTGATTACGGGTCGGTACTTATATACTCAGTGGGCTATAATGCAATCTATTCGTACCTTTTAAAAATAATAATAATCTCTGCCATACACTTCCACTCTGATATTTTCAAGAGAAGTCTACCACAAAGACAAATTTTTGTAAATTGTGGTACGATTGATTATAAAAATAGCCGCCACTCTTAGCCCATAATGACGGGATTAATGCTGCAGGATAAAACCATGCCTGCCAACTTTCAACTAAACTTCCGTACAACGCGAGGTAATTTAATCCAGGTTAAAAACATTTCTAACCAGAAAATATATCTGAAAAAATTATACATATTTAGTTTCATGTTTTAACGTAGAACCTACTTGAATGCATTTCTTTTTTAAAAAATTCTGTTTGAAACGTGTTTAACCGCCGTTAAATTAACCTACATTGTACGGAAGTTTAGTGCAGAGGTACCAAGTTCTCACTAATCTTCCGTAATATGTGGGTTAATTTGACCGAGGTTTACTATGTTTCACATCAGATTTTTTTTTAATGAAATTAAATATATTCCACGTAGAAATCTGAAATTAAATAAATAAACATTCATCAAATAAATTTTCTGATTCGAAAATGTGTGTTAAACTGGGTCAAATTAACCCACATATTACGGAAGATTAGAAGGAGCTTGACACCTCTGGCTTAGTGCGATGTTGGCAGGTTTGCTTAAACCTATCAGGGTCAAGTAAATTTGTTTCTGTAATGTTGAATTCACACCAGGATTTTCAAATTATTTTGCATTTCTTATTATTTGAAAATAAGAAACGCAATTTTACAACAATGCAAAGATCCTTGAATAAGATCCTGAGCACTTTCACAAATATGGCGGCTGTCGTAGGCGGATTTTTTTCAGCGTTTGTACGGTCCCTTCAAATTTAATACCAATAATTTCTGAAAGTTTTCTCCGCCTTATTTTTCTGAGATCCAATAAATCAATAAAACTTTTAGAAAATATTTTTACGTAAATTGTCCAAGCGCTTAAAAAATTCCGCTTACGAGCGCCGCCATTTTTGTGTCAGCATTCAGGCCTAGTATTCAGAGGGTGGTGAACAATGCATCAATGTAGTTAGCGGGATGGAATACGTAGTTGTGTATTAACTGAACTTCCAGGTAATAGGTAATCGACTTACGACGCAAAAAAGAGCCGTAAGAAATTAAAAAAGTTCAAAATTAAATAAAAATATTTAAAAATATAATAATGAAATAGAAGTTTAACAATAAAAATTAAAAAAGTAAACGAAAAAGAAATTTCCATTAGATCCAAGAAGATGACAGACGAAACTTACCGAGGGTCGAACCCATCTCAAAAAAGAAAAAAAAAAGATTTATTTCCAGCAAAGTTATGAAAGTAAAATCTTGTTCAAAAATTCTGGTACGAATCTCAATTAAAATTAAGTAGTTTATATTATATTCCACCACCCTTCAAGGAGTTAAAAGTACAACACTTTAATTAAGAACACACAATTGCAAGTTACATAAAATTTTTACAAACATAAAGATGTCTTGAAATGCATTTCCCCTTAATGAAGTAAATTTCCATTTTAAAACTTTAATCTAGCAATCACTCGAAGATGCAAACTTAACACCCGAAGGAAATCTGTTAATAGTAACTAATCTTACTTGTTTACGGTGTTGCAAATTAATTTTCTCATAGGTTATTCAGGAAACTCAGTTGCAATTACTTTTGCTCTAGTTCTGTATTTAAATTATTCGAACATATTTACTTGTCTTTCGGATACCGATTAATTAAATATTTTGTAATGTTGTCATTATTATAACGACATGAGTATATTTAAAAAAATAATAGTTCAATTTATCTGCGAAATTTTGAGGTGATTTATTTAAAAATAAATATATATATGTTATAGAAACAAATTGATTTCCAGTTAGATTGGCATTAGAAAATATTATAAATGTCGCAATACCTTTTACTCTTCATCCAAGGTTCCCCAATGTTTCGCTTTTTGAATAACAGCATTGTCTTTAAAAAATTTTATTTTTAGATTTTTCTTGCCAATTTCGCAAAAACTAACTTCGGAGGTAAATTTTTGAGAAATGTTGTAGAAAAATACCATGAAATTTTGTGTTAAAAAAATATTGGTTTACAGTTAGCGGATCATTTGGGAGCCCTGTTAATCTCTTTCCACCGTGTGCGTGCGTGCGTATTCATTGTTAAAAAATACCTCAAAAAAAGAAAAAAACAGAACTTACTCGTTTATTTAAGTAAAACTTTATAATTCATAACAAACTTATGCACGACATCCATTTTCAAATAAAAGAACCGTAATTCCCGGCATATAAGCCGCTGGACAAATAAATGTGTTTCTGACAAGAAATTTTTCTTAATAAAATTGTACTTATTTCTACTTGGTGACTTTATTTTTGAAAAAACATTTCTGATTTCGATCAGACTTATTTAACTGCGGTTTATGTACTGGAAATTACGATAACCGTATGGACTACGTGTAAAAGTAATTTTAACGATATACAGTTTTCAAGAGAAATTTAATAAATGGCAATTACAGACATCAAATTATCTTACACCAATAGTTTAATAAAAATAAAAGTTTGTTTCTAAACAAATTATAACATATCTATCGAATCCGTATTAGAGTCTTGTGAGGGTCGCATTTTATCCGTGCCAAACTCTCTAATTCTATTAAAAATCACACGAACTAGATATATATATATATTTGTTCTTGTTGACCTGTAACATGACCAGAACCCATCAAATCTTTTTCGTCAACCCTCAAGCCGACCAAAACTCCAAATACATAAACTCGCATCACACATTCTTCGCAATTAAAAAATAATATTCAAAATTTAATGTCGTTACGCAAAAATAGTCTTTAATACTAGAACTACCATGAGCCGTCGTTTTGACGGTTACCAAATGAATATATTCCGATCGAACCAGAAATTTCTTTAAAAAATAAATTAAATGTAAAACTCACAGAAATACGTAAAATAAATAAGTTAAGTAGTTTTAAAAAAATTTCTGGTGTGAAATAGTTTAAAATAACTTGAGTAAAATTTCCGGTAGTTCTAGTGTTAATCATATCCCGAACGATTCAATACTCAACACAAAACCAACCTGAAACCAAAACAATTAGATTCAACCTTATATGACTCGAACACGCAGCCAAACATAAAGCGTTAATCAGGGTCCGATCGGAGGTTTTAAAATTTTATCGGCATTAAAGGTATTAAAATTAGGTACTAAAATACGATGGAACTTTTGTATCAATCAAACACTGGGGATTTCCAAATAAATATAAGAAAATAAATGGAAAATCGGTCATTTTTCAAAAAGTGAAGGGTTCTGAGTCTCCCTAAATTGTGAAAGCACAATTACAGATTGCTTTAAATTTTTACAAACAGAAAATCTAACTTGTAAGATATTTTTCCTTAATGAGGTTAACTTTATTTTAAACCTTTAATTAAGCAATCACTCTCAACAAAAATGCAAATTTAAGGTTTTGCGAAAATCTTCCAATAGCAACTAATCTTACTTGTTTAATGTGTTGCAAATATTTTTTTCTAATTGCTGTTTTAAAAGAGTCCATTTCATTTTCTCTTTCTGTAACTCTTTATTTAATTTATTTCAGTGCATTTATTTTTCTTTCAAAAGCATTTTAATTAAGAATTTCGTAAATTTGCAATTGCAAATGTAGCACAAACACATTTAAATATCAAATAGTTTAATTACTCTGCGAAAATTCGTAGCTTTTGATTTAGAAAGAAATCGGTATGTTTTGTTTAATCATATTTAATTTAATTGAGATCTGTAAGAGCATTGTTATTAACCTTTTGATTACGGGCCAGGATTGACAACTGTTTTTTTTTAAATTCATTCTTACCAGAATTTAACAAAATATTTCTTTGTTTCAGATTTGTCTTAAAAACGTCCTAGTGTAAATGTATGCCAGAGATTTATTTTCAAAAAGTAGTATGAATAGACTAGAGAAACAGTCACTCGGACAGCATATGCCTCGACAACGTAATCAAAAGGTTAAAAAATATATAAATTTTGCGCGAAAATATTTATTTATTTATAAGTGACAAAGTTGTTTATAACTTACAATCCCCTACAAAGTCCGTGTGATTTATGGAGAAAACAATCAATTTTGGAAAGAAATCGTTGTTGTACAGTTGTTGTAATGTACATGAGAAAGTGTTACTGATTCATTTCTGTGTGGCATTTACCGGGTGTCCCAAAAATGACTGATGGATTTTAAAATTCAATAAATTGCAAACGGTGACAGATATTAAAAAAATTGCTGCGGGAGGGTTATGTATGATGTCCGGAGTTTTGTTACTTTGATTCTTGATTTTAGTTCGAATTTCAAATAAAAGATGGCGCTGACAACGATTGGCGCTCAGTCGAGGACGAAACTGACGCCCCTCAGCATTGATGCACAGTCCCCTGAATACTAGGCTTGAGTGCTGATAAAAATGGTGGCTGTCACAGGTGGATATTTTTTTTCACCGTTTGAACGTCCCTCGAACTTCAACACCAATAATTTCTAAAAGTTTTTTTCGTCTAGCTCTTCTGAGATCAAATAAGCCAAAGCCCGCTATTTTTGTCAGCGCGCAGGCCTAGTATTCAGGGGGCGGTGCATCAATGCTGAGGGGCGTCAGTTTCGGCCTCCACTGAGCGCCAATAGAGATCCTGCAGAAGAGAGAGATTGGACATTGACGAAATGTCCGCCATGTAAGTTCCAAGCAGATGGAACGCAGTAGAACGCAATTTATTTTCTGCAACATTTAACACTTTTATTTTTATTAAAGTCACCGAAAATTCGTTTTATATACCTTCAGAGAGCCATGCAGAACACAAATATAAGTATATTTTCACTTTAATGAATAAGAAATCTCCGCCATTTTTGTTCAACGTCCAATCTCTCTCTTATGTAGGATCTTTAAGCGCCAATTGCTGTCAGCACCATCTATTGTTAGAAATTCTAAATAAAATCATGAATCACAGTAACAAAACTCCTGGCATCATACATAACCCTCCTGCAACAATTTTTTAAATATCTGTCACCGTTTTCAAGTTATTGAATTTTTAAATCCATCAGTCATTTTTGGAACACCCGGTACATCAAATAACAATTAACCCCTTCGGGACCGGCAGCTTTTACACAAATTTTATTCGGTTGGCACCACTTTTTTTAAAAAAAGCTACCCTTACTTAAACTATCACAAAAATGCTCGAATTAGAGAAATCAAATATTACTTTTATTTTTTACTGGTGTCAAAAACAAATTATGTATGCTCTTTTTGAGGGTGCATATATGCACCCATGGTTCCGAATGGGTTAAGATCCTACGCTAGTCATGCGAAAACACTCACATAGTAATGTTAAACCTAATGGGCAACGTTCTTTTTAAATTTCTCGTTTGCATTTCTATATTTTAAATTATTATTTTTTTAAATAGGATATTTTAGGACGATGTCTAACGTTATACTTTTATACTTTTTTTAATTTGGTTGCAATTTTCTGTTATGGGGGCATCTGTTTCATTTTTGTGTGGTATTTACATCAAATAACAAGTAAGTTCTTACGCTAGTCAAGCGAATACACTCGCAAGGTAATGCTAAACCAATGGCATCGTTCTTTTTAAATTTCTCGTTTACATTTCTATATTTTATAAATGATTTTTTTAAAAGAGATATTTCTGGTCAATGTCTAACGTTATACTTTTATAATTTTTCGATTTTGGTTGTACTGTATTTATGAATTCTATTGCGTCTTCAAGTAAAAATGTTATACACTTGACTTTGAATTGGTAATTTTTTAAATATTGTATTCTTTGTATTAAAATCATACATTTTTTTAAAATGTAGTTTCAATTAAAAGTTTTTTTCTAACTTTTGTAAGTAATGTCTTGATAATGCGAAATATTTTATTGATTCAAATTAAAAAGTTTTTTTATTTAATTTATATGTATATTTTTCAACTTTTGTTAGTTTTTAAAATACGATAAAAAGTTCAGTTAGAGTTATATTTTAACATGTTATCAAAATATATACCCTAAAATGATCGTTAAGGATTATGACAATTAAAATTGATTTTTAAAGAGTTCCTGGTAAAATTTTACAACATTTGATAACCCAAATTGCTTTTTAATGTACTTATAATCTTCTAATTACAACAAAGATAAACTTGGCTATCTAGGTACAGTCGTGGAAAAAAAAATGGAACACCCCCCACTAACTCTGCAACAAATTATAGTAGAAGGAAGTGACTGGTACCAAACGATTGGAAATAAAGTCTACTTTTAAGTGATGTATATAAAATTTGCTTAGGGGGTCATATACATATAAAAGCACACCCAAACTTTGTTTTTTTCAATAGCAAGACCCAAATTTGACAACATATTTGAAATCTGCAGTTCAAACTATGCTTAGACACCAAATTTCATTAAATTCCTACGATTAGTTTCTGAGAAATTAATTACTTTATAATGAGCATATTTAAGGGGCTGTATCCAAATTGAAGTTCGGTACTCGATTGTTGAAATGCTGCAGAATGTCACCTTTTAATGTATTATGTTTTACCGATAGGACCATTTTACTCACTTAATAAGTTTCGGTTATTGTTATATGCTGTAAGATAATGTTTACAAGTGTTGAATTATCCTATTTTAACCCCTTGGGGACGAGCGACACGTATGCGTGACGCATAAGATGCTCAGAATCCTCGATTTTTCCCACCAGTTATTTTTTATTGCAAGCTTTGCCTTATTATATCTTAGCATTTCCACAATTCAATTAGACGAAAATTTCTGTTTTGAAAAACCGGTGGTAAATTATTAAAAATTCTGTAATAGACTCTTGTCACGAAGGGATTAAAAACCCATAAGAATATTTGTAATTAAAATAGTCTTAGAATATGTAAATGTTATTGGAATTTTACAGGTGCTTTTATAATGCTTTTTCTCAGATTTTGCATCTACTTAACTCGCCTTTTTTTTAGTTTATTGGCAGAAACGTGAATAATATTGACAGATACAAAATTTAGAATTAAAAAAAATAGTATAAAGCAGCGTAATGAAACAAAGTAAAAATAACAACAACAAAAAAAAAAACGCTGATAAATTGTTTTTTAGTCTGAAAATAAATCCAGACATTGCTTTTTTTTAGTAGCGAGAGGGGGGGGGGGTGTCTTGTTTTGAGATATGTTCGCAGAATTTACATTCCGATTTATTTGAAGACCTAAAACTAAATATATGTTATAAAGACATCTGAATAACTTTACATCTGTTATTCTCCTTCGGAATAGGGGTAATAATTCTATGATTAAACCTATTCTGGTAGTTCATTTGAAATTTTACAATTAACTCATTAATGCCTCCTGGCAAGAAAATTTGCCATATGACATTTTTTATTTTTTACTATTATTATTATTATTAGATTTTTTTGCACACTGCTAGCGATTGGGAAATAATCTTGCCTATCAGAAAACCATAAAAATAACTTGTAATTTTTTTTCAATTAGCCTGTTTAATCGAATAGATTTAAATACGAAAGTTATAGAAGAAATATTGTAATTTTTTCTTCGCAATAAACTACCAATATAAACCTTACCTATTAATCCATGTTGAAACAGTTTGAAGAGACACTTGAAAATGCCCAGCTATATAACGAAAACTTCTTCCAGCTTGCCACATGCCAATCATTTGGCCTTTCGTTGCTTCAGTTAATTGTGGGGCCATTTTGTTTCAGCAAATACTCTACACATATGCATTTATAATAAACTTCACTTCAAACATATATACTGCAGAAAAAACAATATAGCTTTATTAGACTGGAAAAGAAGCTATAAATCCATTTAAAGGTAACAAAAATGATTAAGTTTTTTCTAAGGTAGAACTGATCATATTTTTCAAAAATGAGCTTTATTAATTTAAAAATAAAAGCGAAACTATTTTCCATAAATGAAAACATATATCTCATGCAAATACGTTTTACGTAATTTTAATGAAAAATTTTAAAGCAGACATTGAAAAAGTAAAAGAAATATATATATATATATATATATATATATATATATATACTAATAAAGGCTGGGGTTCTGGTGCCTCGCTATCTTATATCTTACTACAATCGCAGGTCGTTTTCAGAGTTGTTTAACGTAAGATCACGAAGCATTGAAATACGGTTTACGCATTGTTTATAGTGTAAGACAGACTTAATCTCTAAGTTTATCAAGTCACTATAATCCGAGCCTATGAGTATAATATTTTCTCAAAGAGGAATGAGAGCTCTCCGACCCGAATATCGATTCTTACCACTAAATTTTAATAGTATTCTCCAACGTAAAGAATTTCAGAAATTTTGTCCTTGAATAAGGTAACAAATACTATTAAAATTTAGTGGTGTCAATCGGGATTTCGAGTCGGAGCGCTCCCATCCCTATTTAAACTATGCTTTAATGCACATCACTTAAAGCAGCATTTTGTCGTCTTTTAAGCATAATTTGAAAACTACTTGGAAAAAAAAATTGAAATTTTGAATACACATAAAGCAGGACATAATAAATATAAATCCATCAAAAAAATTGTAGGTTGCAATTCATAATTTTTTCGAATATTAATTTCATAATTCATAATTCATATTATAAAATTTTAAAAATTACAAATTTGACGTAGTTATGTTTGGGTTTTTGAGTTTTATAACCAAACAAAATGTTAGCACATTAGGATTATAATTTCAGGAGATATTAATAAAAATATGAAAATGTAATTTAACATTAGAAGCTCTAAAATTTGAATGTTTATAACTTAAAAACTTATCATCCAAATGACTTAAAATTTTGTTTCTACGCATAGTTTGAACCGAAGATTTAAAATATCATGTCAAAAGTGGGTGTTGCCATCGACAAAATTAAAGTTTAGGCTGGTTTTAATATGTAGATGGACCCTTAAGCAAATTTTAGATACATCACTTAAAAGTAGACTTTATTTCCAATAGTTTGGTACCAAGCACGTCCTTCTACTATAATTTGTTGCAGAGTTAGTGGGGGGTGTTCCGTTTTTTTTTTTTCCACGACTGTACATTCTACATTTGCTTTATTCACTATTAGTGTAAGCATGATGACTATTCTTTGACGATTTTGTCTATCAATACTTGAAAACAATAATCTTTCTTGGATATTTCTATTAGAAATTTACCATGAAGATTATTGTTTTGAAATCGTGGTAAAAAATAGTTATCTATGGTAATCCTGATGTAAATAATACAGATTTTGTCAGATGTGTAATAAAAAATATCTATATGCGAAAAAAATCCATATTACAAAAATAAAACAATAAAAATGGAATGGAATGAATTTATATTACAACACAGCTTCAAATGTAGAGTTTTAGTTACAATTAAATTCCAAGTTGTAATCGACTTTTTTCACCCTTTTTAAAACACTTTTTCATCTCCTTAAAAATTTGTTATAATGTTTTTTATTAACACAGTTGCTTTTAGGAAATGTTTTTTATTATTACTTTAAAAAATATTTTATAATGAAATTGTCTTATTATATTATGTAATCCATTTAATTATAAATATATTTTTCATACTTCGTTACCTTTTGAAATGATACAGATAATTTGATTGGGATTTTCAAAAAATATTCTCTATTAAGATGTCGCTTTCAATTTTCTTTTAAAAATATTTTTATTATACATTTCCATTCCAATACCTAATAAAACTTCTTTTGTAATCCAATTAGGAAAAGCATTTTTTTTAATCACATTTTGTCTTTAAAAAGTAATATTATAACGGTTTTGTTTTTTACGTGTGTTCTGTAATTTTTTTGCCATACATTTTTAGCAATGCGTTTACTTTTCAAGAATTTCAACAAATTTTTATGGTAATATTATTTTTCCTAGTATCTTTCTAAAAGTGAATTTTTTAGTAATCTACACCTTTTTCTTCATCCTATTAATTTTTCAAAAATATATTTCTATGTTGCATTTTCAGTGTTCTAAAAACGAAACACAGTCTGCTTCTTTTATCCATTTTTCTAATCCACTTTTTAGTTTCTGTATAGATAAAATTTCATTATGCAAGTATTTTTCAATGCAATTCTTTTAACATTTTTTAGTATTAAAATCTTATTTTACACTATACTTTTTTAGAAATATTTTGACATTTGTTTTGCTTAAAAAAAATTTTTCATTTCAAGTATCTGAAAAAATATAACGTTGTTTTACGCTATACGTACTTTTTCAGAAGCACTCTAATTTGTTTTGCTTTTTAAAACAGTAATTTTAATGCAGTAATGCTTTTCACAAACTTCAAATTTTAGCACACAAGCGACCACATCTGTATATATATATATATACAGGATCGTCCTCAATTTTTGCAATTAAAAATAAAGATACAGAATAATAATGTACAGAGAGTATGACAATATTTGCGAATAGTTTAGGGCCTATTTTCTGAAACTTTTTTCAAGTGACCACTTTTATAAGCCAAAATGTTCTGCGGACAACATTATTTTTGTTTACATGAAATGCAAATTTATCTTTCTTATGGTTTTAACATATATTATTAGAGTATAATTATATTTTTTAAATATAAATATTTATAATTTATTTTGATTCATTTAATTGTACATTGGTATTATTATATTAATAGAAGAAAATTCCTATTGTATTCGGTTTTATTAAACATTAAATTTTTTCGTGTGTAGTTACAGAGTTGCTACTTTGTCCTACTTTTTCATTACACCAAGCTTGGCCTCTCTGTTTTACGCAAAAACTCAAAGTACATGCAAGAAATTCAAGATAATTAAATGCCGTATCTGTGACTTGTATATAAGTTCTAGGTTCTACACAATTACAGCTTCCATTACTGGGTGTTATCTGATTTTATTTTATTTTATTACTTCCGAGGAACTGCTCAGATAAGGAAACCAAGTGTGTAGACCATAGTATCCCTCCCGGTACCTTTATTAAGGTCTTAAAAAATAAAAATACAGTGTTTAGCCGCAGCTGAAGCCACCAGAAAACGCGACAATGGTGGGCAATTCCATAAATGTAAGAATGAAAGAAAATCTGGCTACGGCCAGCCCTGCCAGGAATACTCCAGTCGCGAGCAAGTGATAGGGACTGATTGAGGATTTTACAGGAGTGGTCCATCACTGCCGGAAAACAGATTTTCCCTCGTGACATTGGACAGCGAGGGTCATCAGTAAGTGGTGGAAGCTTTTGTGTGCGCCGGAGAAACGCACTCGCGAAAATCGAGCGATTCTCTGCAAGAGCTCTATAAGCGCAATGGGCAGTGATTTGAGAAATTGTGAACTGACAGACGGGTTCCCTAAGTTAAATTTGAGAGGTAGGTTTTTTAGGTGGTCATATCTGATTTTTTAGTTTCCTATTAAGATGTGGGCGAGTGAGCATATTTCTGAGCCAATTTATAGGAGAGTTTTGAGTGTACCTGAGATGCGATTGGCTTGTCAGTATACAGTGAAAATATGGGTATGATGCTGTACCTTGTTCACCATACTCGCATCGGTCTGAGGATGCCCATCTGAATTTGTGTTGGTACTGGCGGAAGGGTCCATTACCAGTAAGAAAAACTTTAGTGTGAGGGGTGAGGTAATATAGTGTGTAGGAGACTTAGGGGATTAGCGTATGAGTATGTCGTCCTTTTGATGAGGTGGTCCAATATACTTTTCAGTCTGTTTGAATATTTCTTTTTAATGATCCTTTGATGTAGCTCAGCTGGATGTGGAAGGTAATGATTAATGTTACGTACTTTTGTGGCTTCATTTGCAAAAGTATCCGACAACTCGTTGCCAAATATGCCCTTGTGAGCGGATATATGATCAATTCGAGCAGGGTTTACAATACTTAGAAGGCTATTCTTGATATCAAGATTTAGCGGATATTTGGTCTTGTGGGAATTAACTGTGTGCGGACGAGACATACTGTCGCTATATTTCCAGTGCAGGGTTGTGCCTGGTTGTGTGTGGATTCATTCGAGTGCTTGGGCGATGACATATAGCTGGGCTTGGTATACCGTGTTGTTGTCCTCCAGTCTGCAGGCCCACTAGTGGATGATAGAGGCACCTTCGGTGACACAGTAAGCCCATGCCACGCCAGATTCTGTTTGAAACCCATCAGTAAAAATTGTTCGCAGTGTAGATGGTGTGTATATGTTACGATCTGTATTTACTTGGATGTGTGATGTTTCTTCTGCTGGATGTAACTGCCAAACATTGACTGTCCGTTCAATGTGTTTGGATGGAAAATGCTGTTCTACTGTTTGGGTGTGTGAAAGGTGTAGAATTCTGCTCTTGTTGTATTCATATTGTAATGTTAAGGTGATAGGTGGTGTGCATGTAATAACGTTTAGTGCGTCTGTTGAGATAGTTTTATAGCCTAGTGACAGTTGTAATAGAAATGTTTTTTGAATCGATGTTAATTTTTTTTCTCAGTTTACCTTCCCAGATTCCAGCCTCATAAAGAATATTTTCTATAATTGCATTGTACCATACATTAAGTATATTATTTTTGATCCCCAAAGATAACCCCCTAAGTTTTTTGTTGCAAGAGATCAACCTTTACGTAAAGACACACAAATACATATAAATAATGGGTGATTCAAATTAGAAGTTATACCAATTATCTCTCAAACCATTCATAATAGAAAGATACTTCCAAATACAAAATACTTCCAAATACTTCCAAATACAAAGAAAGTACGTCTTTTAGATATGTCATTGACTTGACAAGGCACTGTATACATAATAAAAAATAAAAAATAATTTTTATACAGTATCCGAGTTCTAGAAATATTTAGAAATAATTTCGCGATTCTCTGACAAGTAAAACAAGAAACAGTTCATTCTTCTAAAACCAAAACTCACGGTGTTGTGATACTTTCAATTTTATAAAATTTTGGAACATTCTGGCTATAAAATTGTTTGTCTTATTTTGGGCTGTAAAGCTTGCCAGAGCGAAAAACTTTCGAAACACAGCTTATAGGACACAGAGACCGTTTAAAAAGTAAATTTCGGACTTTAACATTAAATATTCAAACAAACGGTCATATGACTTGTACTAGATTTTTCTTCGAACCAGAAATTGTTTCACAAAATAAAGAAAATAAAAATTATCACTCAGAAATAATTGAAATAAAAAATTTAAGTAGTTTAAAATAAAAATTCTGGTATGAAATATTTTTATAAAACTGCAGTAAAATCATCGATATGTTTAGTGTTGATATGTTTACAGCATTTCGCAAAATAAATGCTATATCTAAAAGTTGTACATTATTTGCATACTTTTTATAATTGGAAGTATTTCTCTATCGTCTTCGATTTAGGAATGTATTTTGAATCACATAGTATAATTGAAATTACTATGCGTTGTATTTTCGCAAATATAAAAAAAAAAGAGTTTAGTAACATTACTATAGAGGGTAAAAGGGATAAAATATTTCATTTCTACTGTCGCTCTCTACCGGCGGTTTTGTGAAAGTTTAACTCATACCATTCTGACTATTAAAATTGTATATTCCAAGATATCAGAAAATATGTTCCATAATGTGAATAAAATTGTTCTTTGATTGACTTTTGCTTAAAAATTCTGCAAAATAAAATATACCTTGGAACAAAACAACTCTTTCTCAATGTGCACATTTTTGGGCTAATGTGTAATTTATTAGCTTCTCGTTTTTAGATACTTACAATATAGAGACCTCCGAGCGGTCTCTTTTAAAAGAGACAAAATAAAACTTTTTCCCACCACTATTTCATTACGAAAAATTTTGTTCTAGATTTATCTTGCAAATGTAGCAGAAAATTATATTGCTTTGCAATTTTACTTGCAATTATTGCCACGAAAATATTTTTAAAAAATTAGGGGTGGCCAAAAAAAAAAAAAAAAAAAAAAAAAAAAAAAAAAAAAAAAAAAAAAAAAGAGACCGCTCCCAGTCAGTGTTTGTTGCCAGTGGGCTACTTTTTTTAAATTCAGTTTTCTTGACTGCCACCAGTTTTTTGAGAAAGTATAATTCGCCTTGCTTAATGACAGATTAAATAAGGCGAAAACAAGGGGAATTAAACTACTTTAAAAAAGGGATGCCAATGAAGTAATCTGAATTTTTAAAAAGTAGCCCACTGGCAACACTGCTTCCAGTCCTGATGTACTATAAATATCGAGTAAAGTATTATAATTTAACACAATTCTTTACAATAAAATATTTATATAAATAAAACTATGAAGATTTTATTACTGTTCCTGCTCACTGTTGTTGACAGCAGTAGTCTTTCAATGCATAATCCGGCGTATAATACGAAACAAAACCTAGACAAATTTTGAAATAAAACTTACTTTTAATAAATTAAGTGAAATAAGTACGACACAGCAACAAAATAAAAAGTTTGGTTTGAAGTAAATTTGTTTCATGTCCGCATTCTACGCCGGGATATACAATAATACGTCAATACATAATGAGAAACAATTTAAGAAATTGTTCAAGAACTATTTTAAATATTTTATTAAAATTTACTTGTGATAAAATATTAGTAACATTACTTCATAATAGTAATTTTTTAATATATACTTTCACTTTTACCCAATTATTGGTAATAGAAAATTGGTTTTCTTAAGATAGTGTCTCAATTTTAAGCTATTTGAAATTTTACAAAAAAGTGGAAGTGTGAAAATTCGCAAACAGCGGCTTTAATTACAAAATTAAATACTGTGTTTCATTTATAAGAAAGAACTATTTGACTAATTCCAGTGTACGTCGAACTTTTTTATGAGTACCACTACTTAAGAAAAGATATGTTAACCTTGTTTCATCGCAGAATTATACGATTAAATAACGCGAAGATTATGTGGTAAAGTTTCATGGTACACCAATATAAGCCCCTCTAAGCACTATGAATACACTTATCCATTTACAATACATTTTTAGAATTAGTGACTATTCTTACACTTACAAGACGTGTGGCACGTATACAGGCGGTTTAAGGTGCATGGGATCTTTAAACTTAAACACAAGTACCGTAATTTCGGGTGTATAAGACGCGGCTCAAATAAATCGTATTCGGACCGGAAATTGTTTTTAATGAAATGTAACGTGTTGCATCTTGGAACTTATTTGTATAAAAATAATTCTGGTTTGAAACAGACTTAATTTACCTGCGGCTTATACACCGGAAATTACGGTACTATTTTAATACAGAAATTTTTGTATTCTCTGACCTCGGATTTTTAACAATTAAATAAAATAAAAATTACAATAAGAAAAAAACTGGTGCCGTTGAATTAAAAGAAGCGTAAAAGCTTCTCGTCGCGAAGGTGTTAAAAGAGATACATTACATGTGTCTGACTGTGTTTTGCTTTACATGTAAAATCTTTATATATTTAATTGTTTTGATTGTATTGTAAAAAAATAATAATCAGTAATATCATGGTGCGTAATATGTTTATTTTTTAAGCTTTCCTCTCACTTTGTTACTTTAAAAATAATATTTTAATGAACTTACTTTTCAATATAATTAACGTCTTGACATTTTAAATCATATTCTTTGTTTTGTAATTTATTTTCTTTCTGAAAACTAACTATTTTATTTCTATATCTCTTTATAGGGTGCGACCTGGTGGGCAAGTTCAAAACGTCGGTGAAGAGGTTCGTGCAGGAGGTAGAAATAGGTAATGCGAGGTGCTGCTCCTAGGCCACCCAACATGTTCTCTTACATTCTTCCTATTCTCACTGCAGGTTAGTCTCTCTCTCGTTCGCAGCAAGCGTTTTTTACGCAAACTTTTGTTGAGTGATGGAGAAAAAAATAATCACACTTACACTCCCTATTTTCTTATTCCGCTCACTTACTTTTCTCTGTCTTACTTCTCATCTTTTCTCCGAGTGACGTACGAAATTATGACTATCCAATCAAAATTGTAACGAGCGCTTCAAAGCCTTCAATAAACCTATTTTATTCCCTTAAAAATACTATTTGCCTCCATAGAATTTGTAGGAAATTAGGAATAGGATAATCAAATCGGTAGCAGTTTAATAATTCTTGATTAACCCTTAATTGCATAGTGATGTAAATTTCCATAACTTTTTATTTAACTTTTAATAAATAAATCAACTTCTTCGCCACCACTATATTTATATAGAAATATTAATCCACTAAATTTCACATAAACTATGTTGCTGAACAAAGTTAAAAATCTATCTTAAAATTTCTGGTGTCTAATATTTAATATATGTATAAAAAACACAATTGCAAAAGAAAAACTCGTGCAAATTAGGGTTAATCTTTTGATTTCGGGGTTGAAACATTGTATATCCCAGCGACCAATTTTTTTCTATTTGTACTAGGCAATTTGGAAGAGATAGATACCACAACAAATTTTTGTTTCTAAATTGTGGTACTATTTAATATAAAATTAGTCATCAGTTTGGCCCGTTATTGTAAGGTTAAATTGGTGATGTCCTTTTAAAATGACCTAAAATCAAGTTAAGAAAGATATTGCAATAGAAAAGTAATTGCTTAGCAACATGAAAGCGAATATATCAACAAAAAATTCTTTCACAGGTACACTTACTTTTGTTTGCTTTATGTATACAAAAAGGCATTGTTTTGGCCACTTTTCTCACAGCGAATTTAACAACAGCTATATGTGTACATAATGCCTAGATAACTAATTTATTGTTTCGTTTCGAGTTTTAGAAGCATGAAACAAAATATAACTTATTCATATTAATAGTTTTTCAAACTGTTTGAATCAAATGTCATTTCAGTTTTTCTTTATGATAATTACAACTCATGTATGAATAATCAAGAGAAATCAAAATTCAGATATCTCGGACAGGCTTTTTATTTTATAACTTTCTCTAACTTTCATCTGTCACGGATTTTGATTTGCTTTGACATTGCAGATTTACAACCATTTTGAAACTAAAAGGAGAAAACAAAACCAAAACAAGACTCAGGCAACATTTTCTATGCATAGGAAACTTTTACGTGTATAAGCGTAGCGTAATAAAGCGCGTAAAATTCAAAATTATTTATTTTTTACAAATTTTGTGGTTGCAGTTTGTATTTCTTGAATTTCCTTTATTGAGAATTGTTTAGACGAATTTTCTATTCTAGAAAAATGACTATGTTTATTTACTTTTTTGGGAAATAGAAGAATATTACCAAAAGGATAAATATTGTATATTGCTAAGTAAAAAAAAGGAAAACTGAGTAATTATTGCTTTACTCTGATTAATATTAACCTAAACATTAGTTCAATTATTCCGCAAAATACAAAAATTGTCAATCTGGTAAAGTGCATAAATGAATATCAATTATTTAAAAACCTTCTATAACATAATACATATAGCAACAGAATTTAAATTTTAAATTATTAAATATTAAATTTTATTCTTTGATCGCATGTTGTTGCGATTTTGAATTTCGCTTATACACTGGATTCCTTTCATTTGCGAAAAAAATTGTACCGTAAAATTCTGTCCGTCAATTAAACATTAACTATCGGAATTAATCTATAATAATTAAATTATAGAGTTTTCCGGTACGAAACAACTTTCCCAAACGGAAAGAACTTTCCGAACAGCCCAATATTTTAAATTCTAGAAAATCTAGCGTCCTACCGATCAATAAATACACGCACACATATACAGATATACCAAATATACATATGTGTGTGTGTGTGTATAAGTATTTTTTTAGGAATTATAAAGCAATGGCATCAACTGTTTTATATTGTAAATGTCTATAAAAGTATAGTACTTCATACATTTAAAAGGAGGTAACAATAACATATTTCGAAATGCACAATCAGTTTCTAGAAAAAAAGTTAATATGCTGCTAAACCAGATTCATAGTCTTTCATTTTCATTTGCAACATTTAATCGGATTCTATAAAATTTAGTGCAAACTTTTACGAGACTCTTTCATGTAGCTATAAATTTCATCTCTTTCATAATGAGAATCATTTGTAACAGCAGGAATTTTAAATCGTTGCTATATTATAAATTACCATTCGCATCCCTCGTGTCTCCAATCCTTCTAATTACATCATTCGAACCTGTTAGTAGAAAGTGTCAGAATTTCGTACGCCACTGGGTCTGTATTCTATCTCTATTATCTGTTTCTATCTCTGTCGTCTTTTACCCGAATTGCCAAAATAGGATTTTCATCTAATCCACAAAATAGCAGAAAAGATTACTGTGATTGGTCACAAGAGGTAAACGACGAAATGACGTTCTCTGATGGCGCAATCTTCTGTAGTAATGGAATGCATTCCGAGAATATCTCTGATTGGCTGTGGCAAAATAGAATTAGCATTTGAAATGCGTTTAAGAAAACGAGGAAATGGCTTAGAAATTTCCGTAATGGCATAGTATAAAATAAAGATTTAAAATATCTTGCCACTGCTATTTAGCTAAGCCGAGACTATGTAGAGTATTGTACGATAACACAGAAGGAAATATAGGAAGACATTTTCAAATTCAGAAATATTTCCTAATAGAACAGCGTGCAGTTGTTGAAAAATTTACATTTTAAGTTAATTAAAACTTAGTTATCATCCAATTTTTTATAGATTGTTGTTAAAAATGAATATAAATCTTTATGAAAGTGACAAATTTTAAATTAATGACCTTTTTTAAAAAAAACTTTACTTCAATTAATATAAATTTTCTAATAGTAATAAAAGAAAGTTATAATTATTTAATGTAAAAATGATATTTCATGAAATACCGAAATATTTTCGGTTACTGTTATTAACATAAAAATGTATGTAAGTCAAGATTTTTATCATATATGCTTCATTTCAAATATGCAATATAAAAGCATAGGTTTTTAAATCTTTACGCAAGAAGTCAGGATTAAAATCAAAAGTATAATTAATTACTATTTACAAAGAACGTTCCATAAAAACTGATAGTAGCCTTATATAGAATATATATATATATATATATATATAAGTAGAGCAGAAAATAACGTATTCCTTGTTTATCTTTTCACCAAGCATCGATTTAAATACATCCCACATGTGGCGTAGCCAGGGTGGGGGTTCAGATGCTCTGGATACCACTAAATTTGTAAAGTTTTCTTATTGCTTATCTAATCGGAGAACTTTCTACGATAATGAATGCGATGAAACCTTTACAATATTACTAGTATCCAGAGCCTTTGGACCTCCTCCCTGGCTACGCCACTGCATCCTACTAATCGGTAGTAGGGTTAACACTGGACACTATTTTTTATTCTATTTGTACCACTTTTTCAAGAAAAATTATTTTGTTATCCAATTCTCTGAAACAATGTCAAACAGTATGGGGCAAATGGACAGGCTGAATAATTGATAGTATGTACACTATATGGCCAATGATGACCGGTCAGTTGCGATTTTAGACGTTTTGTTCGATATCTAGAAAAATACATAAGAAATTATCCTGAAACTTCAGGCGTGTAAACAGCATAGTCGAGGTCATATATTTCAATGAAGATTTTTTCCCGAAACCCCGTAGGGAGCCGTCAATAAATTGAAGAAAAACGAATATCTTTTGGATAACCCTGTAAAAACTAATATAGCAAAAGCGTTGAAACGGTAGCACATGCTTAGGAGGTTTCTTTTAATAAACTACGTTCTTTTGTATGAGGATAGCACGTATACTCGAGGAGAAATTAATGTTTTTATAAAAACAATCCCAAATTTCACCAAGTGTTTTGCTTATAATTTTCAGAGTTCTTAGTATAAAAGAATGTTCTTTTCAGGAACGATGACAAACAACATTATATGCAATAACCTGCAATCAGAATTAAAAAAATAGTAAATATTGGATGAAAAATGAGCAAGTTCACTAAATATTGTTTCACTGCGCATGCGCGAATGCAATCAAAATATACTGTGCATAATATATTAGCTAAATCTATAGAGCTACTTTTGTGAAAGTTTCAAAAACATAGCATGAAAATTCTGATAGTAATCGTCGATAGAATAAGCTTGAAATTCGCTGTTCCCAAAAGGAAGCAAAAAGATAAGGGGTTGTATCCAAATATACTAGCCTATGAAAGTTGACATAATAAGAATGAAGTGTCTCTCATTGTATATTTGGATAGTTTTCTTTATTTTTGCTTCCTTTTAGGAGCAACGAATTTCAAGCTTATTCTATCGACGATTACTATCAGAATTTTCAAGCTATGTTTTTGAGACTTTCACAAAAGTTGGTCTAAACATTTAGCTAATATATTATGTACAGTATATTTTGATTGACTTCGCGCATGCACAGTGAAACAATATTTAGTGCAACTGCTCATTTTTCATCAAATATTTATTATTTTTTAATTCTGATTACAGAGTATTATATACAATGTTGTGTGTCGTCGTTCCTGAAAAGAACATTCTTTTATATTAAGAACTCTGAAAATTATAAGCAAAACACTTGGTGAAATTTGGGATTGTTTTTATAAAAACCTTAATTTCTCCTCAAGTATACGTGATATCCTCATAAAAATGAACGTAGTTTATTAATAGAAGTCTCCTAAGCATGTGCTACCGTTTCAACGCTTTTGCTATATTAGTTTTTACAGAGTTATCCAAAAGATATTCGTTTTTCTTCATTTTTTGACGGCCCCTTATGTGATTTCGGGAAAAAAAACCTTTGCGGAAATATATGATGTCTATGATGTTGTTTTTACTCCTGCAGTTTCAGGATAATTCATCGTTTATCTTTCCAGATATTTAACAAAACGTCTAAAATCGCAAGTGACCTGTCATCATTGGCCATATAGTGTATATGCCTAATCGATAGGTGATTCGTCTTCCGAGAAAATATGCCGTTGAAATAAATGAAGGTGTAGTTGAATTAACTACGGAAGAGAGTATAGCCAAATAGCAAAGATATAAAAGTATGGTATGATGAATGACTTGCCATAAAAAATAGTCTATGCGCAGTATAAGTAACTGCTGATGAGATTAAAGCCAGAAAATATGAAAGAGAAGTATAGTATAAATTTAAAAAAAAGGAGAGATAAGGAAGTTTAACACTAGTTCGTACGGTGGCCAGATAGCAAAGTTTAGAATAAAAGGTGTCATCAAACCACGGGAATAAAAATAAAGGACCATTTCAGTTATGCATATCTACATAGATAATAAAATACGATAATAGTTTTTAAAATATTTCTTTTCATAAATTTAATAAAACTACTTAGAACTTATTGGTGCAAATAGCTTTTAAAATAGTGGTTTAAATAAAATATCAAACATATTATCAGTGGCAGCCCTGCTGTCTGTCAGTGACATACGTATATCTCTGTCTGTAGTCAAAGGGTTAAACATCACCCTTTTGACAGAGCTACCAACTCTTCCGATTCTTTAATACAATTACTTTGAAAGATAAATTCCACTTTATTAAATCCAGATCTTCTGCAATTACATAAGATAAATATTTCTATACGGATATAGTTGTATTCAAAAATACGGAAAATAAACAGGACTGCTTGAGATCTGCTAGGATCTGATTATTCTGGCTACTTTTTAAAGCACTTGTCAGCAGAATGTTGTGGAATTGTACTTCGCCAAATCTTATGTAGCTGAAATAATGGAGCGCCTCTTTTGAAGAAAACCAATATTGACTCTTTTAGGAACCGATATAGCTCCAATAATACATTCATCGTAAGTACTTGCAACGAAACATCAGTATGAGTTAAATATTGATTTTACACTGAAAATATTTTCATTGAAATGCCACCTACACAATAATAATTGTTTTACATTAAAAATATATGCAGTTACACACCAATATTGCAGAAATATTGGTTTTACATTGAGATTATTGGAAATGAAATGGCAAAATATTTCTTTGCAGTACAGGCTAAATGGCTAAATGTAAACAGTCCAATGTTGGCGCAGTATATCAAGCCCAGGGGTGCAAAAATCTAGGCGCAAATGGGCCGATTTCCACCACTAAATTTTATTAGTATTCTTCGTCAAATTTTACTAGTATACTTCGTTTAAGTTTTATCAGTATTCTTATTAGGTGAAGAATACTAAAAATTTAGTTGTGGGAATCGGCCCATTGGCGCCTAGATTTTTGCACCCCTGATCATGCCAATACTGCAAATATTGATCAAGCCAAGGTCTGGAAAATATATATCAAGGGCACCGACTTAACCGAGGCGAAGTGAGGAATCAGGCAAACTTCCACCATTAATTTTAAAATCTTATTTTTCTCTTAATTAATCACAGTGATTAAATACGAAAAAAACTTTTTAAGATTAGTGGATGAAGTATGCCTAATTGTATCCTTTGTCCCCGTGAAGTCGGCGTCTATGCAATATGTATTAGTGGCAAATAGTCTTTCGCTATTGGATCTGCATAGGAATTTTTTGGATGGAGCTATAGTTCATATATATCAGTCAATATAACACCAGATTAAATTACTAAGCAAATCATCCTTGATTCTAATCATTAAATACGCTTTTTCTGGAGCTATTTTAAATTAACGACATCCCCATAATAAATTCAGCACACTCTGCTGTCGTATTTCAGCTGCACGTGTGCAGAAAAAACAAACTATAGATACATCAAAAAATAGCATATTCTATGTTAAAATAACACATAATACTGAGTATATAACATATGCACTCTGGCAATATTCAATGGTCCGTTGAAACTCAGTTGATATGTTCCCTAAGTAAGCTTTGAAAAAATGCCTTTACGATTTGCTTTGAACATTTGTCTTAACATTGAGAAATCTGCATATAAATTAAGAACAGATATTTAAACAAGGAATAAATTATTTTTCATTTTAACCTTATTTATTGATTTTTGAGGGTACACTTGAGTGTCCTTAAATTTCAGAACAACTTTAAGAATAGAAATCTTCATCATATTTATTTGCAGAAATTAGGCAGAAATCTTATAAATTCTGCGATTAAAAAAGGTGAAAATCACTTTGCTTAAATAGTGGTGGTCAAATGTATGAAACGGGCGCATCCTTTTCTTTTATGAAGTTACTCTCATTTTATATGAAACGTCCTTTGTATAACTAAAAGTTTTATGTGAAATATGTCGATTGTAATAAAAAAAAAATACGGTACAGTTACAGTTTATTTCAACAAGGAATAAATTATTTTTTATTGTAATCTTATTTATTGATTTTTGCGGGATCTTTTGAGGGTCCTTAAATTCCAGAACAACTATTTAAGAACAGAAATCTTCATCATATTTATTTCCAGAAATTATTCAGAAATCGTATAAATTCTGCGATTAAAAAAGGTGAAGATTATTTTCCTTCAATAGTAGTGTTCGAAAGTATGAAACGAGCACATCCCTTTTATGAAGTTATTCTCATTTTATATGAAACGTCAATTGTACTACTAAAAGTTTTATGTAAAATGACCATAAAGTGACCATAAAGTGATCATGTAAAGTGATCATAAACAAATTACTGTACATTTACAGTTTTCTACACAAAAGGATTTAGAAACACTGCTAATATTACGGTCTAAATTTAAAACGAGATTCTTCTATTTTTCTATGATTCACCAATATGCGATTTCATACCAATATGTGATTCACCAATATTGTGATTTTTTTCGTAAACGAGAACGGAACATGAACGAGAAGACTATTATAAGATCAGAAATATAAGTTTTATTTTAACCCTTTATATCCTGAATTAATTTTCTAGCTACTTTATAAGATGTTCAGAATCCTCGATTATTCCCACCAGTTATTTTTTTTTTTGTAAAGTTTTGCTTATCTAATCATAGCATTTTTGCGATTCAATTAGGTGAAAATTTGAAAAACCAGTGGTAACATATTAAAAATTCTGTAAAAGACGCTCGTCGCGAAAGGGTTAAAGTGGTACTTATAAGTACCGTCCGGATAAAAAGGTTTAATGTCATATGTGTAATATTTAAAAGAATTTTATTCTTAGTTTTATGCGAGAAAATTCTACGTCTATAAAAAATCCTATTTTGGCATCTCTCAACTATCGCGATGAGGGTAGATATCTCCTTAAGAATACCTAGAACTTCCTTTTTTTGTCTCCATCACTCAACTTTTAGATAGCGGCTTTAGAATTTTTAGACAGTTAGAAAATATCGACAGTAAAGACACTGCTTTGTGTCAGCAAATTTTCCTAACTAGCAAAATGACTGTTCTTGCTGTTGGTTCTTTTCTTCTAACCTCGCTGTTATTTATGTCAGACAGATTATTTTAAATGTCTGATAAATGATGCGAGTGTTTTTTTCAACTAATTATGTTAAGATATCCTTATATGTATTTTATTTTATTTTTTAATTAATATATTTTTATAAGGTAATTTCATCATTGTTGTAACTTTATTCAATATGAGATCATTTGAAACTATTTCAATGTTGAATGGGGAAATATTCATTTCAATTGAAAAATAAAAATCTGGAAGAACAACAAAACTTGAAAATTTAAGTGTACCAAAAATTAAAGATATAAACATGACAGGGTACGTGAAAAGTGAGTCATTAATTGATTTTTTATTTGTTAACCCTTCAACTAGGGCGGGACATACATGTCCATACTTGCCAACTTCGTAGTATTCTTCAGCAAAATGTGGGTAAATTTGACCCAGGTTAAGCATGTTTCAAACCAGAAATTTTTATAAGAGATGAAATCAAATAGGTTTCACGTGAAAACGTGAAATGTAATATACAGTATATACTCGTGTATAAGCCGACCCCCAAATTCGAGACAAAAACACGTTTAATACCAGTAATTTAAAGTGGTTTTCTACAACTCATTTAATCTCATTTAATTCTAAATTAATTAAGACGGAGAAAATCATTGTAAATTATTGGTATTAAATCTCTTTTCATCTCGAATTTGGGGGTCGGCTTATACACGAGTATATACGGTATGTTACTACATCAAATATTTTTTCTAGTTAGAAATGTCTTTAACCTGAATCAAATTAACTCACAATTTACGGAAGTTCAGTTGAAAATTGGCAAGTATGCATCATGTTGTCCCGAGGATTGGTATCAGAGCTAGACTATTTTTATATTCTATCTATACCACTGATTACAGAAAATTTTCTTTGTGGTAAATTTCTTTTAAAATTATCCTAGAAATGTATCCCAAAGATTATTTTGTTAAAAAGTGGTACGAGTAAAATAGATAAATAGTCGTGAGTTGAAGCAATTTCTAATGAAATATACCGTAATTTCCGGCGTATAATCCGCAGCTCAAAGAGTCGTTTTTCGACCCAGAAATATTATTTTATAAAATGTAACTTAAAAGAGCGCTGTAAAAATTTAACTACAATTATTGAATAAAATTTCTGGGTCGAAAAACGACTCTTTGAGCTGCGGATTATACGCCGGAAATTACGGTAAATGCATTGTCAGAGAGTTAATTATGTTCCCTGAAAAGATCACCGGAAAACTTTCAAACGATAAAAAAAGAAGTTTTTGATAATTTGTGATTTTCAAAAGCAAGATTCTGAAATCGTAACAGACAAGTGAGTAATATAGATATCAAGTTATTAATGCAGTCTTTCTTCTTGTTGTTATGCTTACTCGCCAAAGAATATTATTGAAAGTAATGAAGCGATAAAAAGGCAATTCATGATATTTTATGACTTTAAAAAGAAAGAGAAATTGTTAAATTAGTGATACAAACATCGAATCACTGGGACCATTGTGTCATTATTTCGCTTCCTATTTATTAACTCTGCTCGCAAAGAAGATACACGGAAAGCTTTTAAGCTACACAAAAACCATTTATGCTAATCAGTAACTTTCAATATAAATATTCATAAATAATAATGACTTGCCATGTGATATAAACATTAAAGGATTAAATCAGTCAGTCTTCTTGTTAATTGTGCTCACCAAACAAGATGTCTGGCAATTTTTGAAGCCATACAATTACAATTCATGACAGTTTATGACTTTCCAGAGGATAGAGGTTAAAATGTACTGGACTGGTCAGTGATATAAACATTCTGTGAATGATACACCCAGTTTTCTTTTTATTAATTATACTACCAAAAGAAGATCCTTGAAAACTTTGAAGATGTCATCTTTATTAAATTGTGACTTTCAAAACAAGATGATTAATTCTAAATAGATTGGTGAGTAGTATAAACATTGAGTCATTATTTCAGTCGTTCTCTTCTTGTTAATTCTGCTCTCTAAAGAAGATCCTCGGAAAACTTTGAAGCGATATAAATGTCATTTTTGTTAAATTGTGACTTTCAAACCAAGATGCTTAAATCTTAATAGATTGGTGAGTAGTATAAACATCAAGTCATTATATCAGTAGTCCTCTTCTTGTTAAATTTGCTCACCAAAGAAGATGCTTCGCGAGCTTTGAAGCGATATAAACGTCATTTATGATAATGAGACTGTCGCAAGAACAAAAAAACAAATTATAATGGAATGGTTACTAATATAAACATCGATCCATGAAAAGCTGAATTTCTTTCATTTTAATTACGCTAGTCAAAGAAGATCCACAGCAAGCTTTGAAGCGATATAAATGTCACTTATGTTTAATTATGAGTATCAAATTAAATGTGTTTAAACTATAATGCACTGCCGATTAATATAAACTTCAATTGGCTACTAGTATAAGAATAATAATTTGAGAAGATTTTTAAAAATGCTCTTAGGCCCCATAAATGATTACACTTTATGATAAAGTGTGCTCCGCAACTGTGTGAAACATGCGATAGATGATAAATTTGTATGTTAGTCCTGGTATATTACAAAGATATCATGTACAGTAGAATGATGATAAGGCGGTACAAGATGAATCCTATTGAGAAATTATTTAGAGTATTTTATCATCCAGTATTTAAATGTACATTTTGTGTGTTTTTTGGCATGTGTTCATAAATGCATATCCTCTGTATATACCTCATTTAATAAAAATAAAGAACACATTGAAATACCGGTGTGGTGGCCAAGTGATATGGCCGATCATAAGCACCGATAGTAAGATAAGTAATTCTTTTTAACTACTCTAAAGTAAGTGTACAAGTAAAAGGCCCTGTACATATATTGGGCCATATTTCATTCACAAATGGAAGACAACCTTACATATCACACTCACAAACAACTGAGGAAAAACTATCATTTTATTTATGAGTATGATAAGTAAAGTTTTATTGTAATGCTTGTTTTTCATTTGTCAAGGCAAATGACTCAATACGGGTACATGCCTCATTACTGGCACACCTACTTTATTGTAAAACTAGCAGGTTATGCCCGCTTCACCGATCGATTTTACCAACTGAACCTCGAATGATTAACACATCTTTTAGTTCCATCGACCAATGATAGGGGGAGCATTCTGTTTTAAACAAACCTTTTTCCGGACAATTCTACGGAACGTGTCCCCGCTGCCTACGCCACCAAATAGCAGGCGTATCAAATATCTTTAACTTTAAAACAAAAACAAAATGGCGCGTTTTTTTTTGTTTTTTTTTTGGGGGGGGGGGGCGGGTTTGATTTCACATTTTATTTTCTTTCTTTTTCAGAAAGTAGATAGAGAGATGGGCCCCTGAAAAATAATTTACGAATGACGAAGCCGATCCCGTCTGTCTCGGTCAGTTTTTGGCAAAAAATAAGAAAAATTACCGGCCAATTTTTAGAAAAATTGGATTTTGGGAAGCAGAATTTTTTTACATATGTGTGGTGAGTTTTAAATTGACACCGGAAATACTTTTCTTAATATTCGCAAATTAATGAAAATTGGTAAATTCCATCGTCTGCGAGTTCATATACTGCGAGCACGTGTTTTATGTTTTTCGCCATTTTAAGATAAAAACATTGCACTTTTGGGAGATTTTTAATGAGTTTTTAAGTAATATTTGGATAATTGAGGACCAAATTTTACGAAATTTGAAACAATGGATAGAGGACAGATTTTATGATATTGGATATAAATAATTGAAGCCGTATTCTTCTTATTAATGGTGAAAAAACCCCACTTAAAATAAAATGAGCTAAAAATTCCATAAAAAAATAAATAAAAGAAATATAGTGAAAATTTCCCAAATCGGGCTGCGAGATGCAAAACTACATGCTTAGAGATACATTGTTCCAAATTTTGCAGTTCTTCTTGAAGCGGTCTCTTCAGAACACAGCCGACAGACACACAGAACTCCTCTCGTTATTTCTACGAGCAGGGAAGACCGAGCTATGCTCGGTCAAAATTAAATTTGAGTTCAAATATCATGACCCATGACCAAAATGACCCACTAATTGAATTTTCTCGAACATGTGACTTAGCCCAACAGTCTTCTCGTGCCCGAAAACCATTGGATGCAAAATTTAGTGTAAATTGAGCCGCTTTTTAGATCTTGACCCACAATGACCCAGAAATGACCCACTAATCAAATTTTCTCGGACATGTGACCTAGCCCAATGATTTTATCCTGCTCGAAACTCGTAGGACACAAAATTTAATCAAAATCGTTAGAGCCGTTTTTAGATAAAATTAATTTGACCCACGTTGACCCAAAAATTACCCACTAATCGAAAGTTCTCGAACATGTGACCCAGCCCAATAGTCTTCACGTGCCCGAAAATGGTCGGATACAAAATTTCGTCAAAATCGTTTGAACCGTTTTTTAGATACAATTAGCTAGACCATGACCTAAAATGACCAAAAATGACCCACTAATCGAATTTTCTCGAACATGTGACCTAGCCCAATGGTTTTCTGGTGCCCCAAAACGGTAGGATACGAAATTTCGTCAAAATCGTTAGAGCCATTTTTAAGATAAAATTTGCATATATATATATATATACGAGCAGGGAAGACCGAGCTATGCTCGGTCAAAATTAAATTTGAGTTCAAATATCATGACCCATGACCAAAATGACCCACTAATTGAATTTTCTCGAACATGTGACTTAGCCCAACAGTCTTCTCGTGCCCGAAAAACATAGGATGCAAAATTTAGTTTAAATAGTCTGAGCCGTTTTTAAGATAAAATAGCTTGACCCATAATGACCCATGACCAAAATGACCCACTAATCGAAATTTCTCGAACATGTGACCTAGCCTAATAGACTTCTTGTTCCCCAAACCTGTAGGGTGCTAAATTTATTTCAAATCCTCTGAACCGTTTTTAAGATAAAATAGCTTGACCCATAATGACCCATGACAAAAATGACCCACTAATTGAATTTTCCCGAACATGTGACCTAGCCCAACAGTCTTCTCGTGCCCGAAAACCATTGGATGCAAAATTTAGTGTAAATTGAGCTGCTTTTTAGATCTTGACCCACAATGACTTTGAAATGACCCACTAATCGAATTTTCTCGGGCATGTGACCTAGCCCAATGATTTTATCTTGCTCGAAACTCGTAGGACACAAAATTTAATCAAAATCGTTAAAGCCGTTTTTTAGATAAAATTTATTTGACCCGCGTTGACCCCAAAATGACACACTAATTGAAAGTTCTCGAACATGTGACCCAGCCCAATAGTTTTCTCGTGCCCGAAAATGGTCGGATACAAAATTTCGTCAAAATTGTTTGAACCGTTTTTTAGATACAATTAGCTAGACCATGATCTAAAATGACCAAAAATGACCCACTAATCGAATTTTCTCGAACATGTGACCTAGCCAAGTGGTTTTCTTGTACCCCAAAACGGTAGGATACGAAATTTAGTCAAAATCGTTAGAGCCGTTTTTAAGATAACATTTGCATATATATATATATATATATATATATATATATATATAACCACACACAAGATTTGCTCGTATTAGAATATATGATATATATATAACGACACAGAAGATTTGCTCGTATTAGAATATATGATAGATACTAACACAAATCTGATATTGAACGTTTATTCGATTACACTTAAATATATTCAATAATTGCCACCAGAAAAAATATAGATTATCATAAAAAATAAATTTATTGTAAAGTGCTAACCTTTAGTTGGTAGTCTTCTTTGTTTATTAAACATATCGTGACATTGCTGCTGTGAATAGCAGCTGTAACACACGAAAAGTGAAAATTTCCGAACATGGTTAATATTTGGATGATGAACGCTTATTTCCATTACACTCAAAATTGTGTAAAAGAAAAAACATTTTCACTCAAGTCTAAATTTTTACTGCTTTGCATATTAATAAAGCTGCAAATGCAATAGCTTCAATGTACACAAATAATAGCTATGAAAATGACTTAAATTCACCGTACCATAATTTTAAATCTTCATAGGCAACCGCTTCTGACTTAATTCATTACGATTTTAAGTCTTATAATGTCTTTATATTAATATGTTAAAGTTTAAAAAAATCAAAAAGGCTATGCAATTTAATATTTTACTGACATCCAATTATTTGTATTTTAGCTAAACATAGTAAAAAGAATAACCATGTTGTGAAAGATATTCTAGAAAATTATAGCAAGTAAAAACACGTAAAACAAATGTCTAAATAAACTGATATATACATATCTAAATCTATATATATATATTTATATATCGGATTAAAAAAAAATTCGAAATTTATAAGAAGATTTCAATATAATATTGAAAATGTCGAAACGAATTAGTGTAGAGAAGTTATACATAATTACAAAAAATAGTTGTTAGCATTACCAATTGCCTTTTTCAATTAAGATTTTCATGAGTTTTTTATGAATTTTCCTATAATATGTAATCGTGAAATGCGGTAAATAAATAAATAAATGAAATTCCACAGACAAATTCTCAAAAAAATTATATGAATGGAAAATAGTTAAATTAATTTTTTTATTTAATAATTTGCAATAAAAAAAAAATCTTAGACTATATGTGAATATAATCATTGAAAATCTTTACACCCAGATTCAGGTGAGTGGCATTTAATAATCTGTAAAAAATGGAATAAAAAGAAAGACACGTGCTACAAATATTTTTTATAACTGTTAATCGAGAATTACATATTTAAAATACAAAATGCTTCTCTTGCTAAAGATAATAAAGTAAATAAAATGAGCATTAAGTTTATTTAAAATTTAATGATGAACCTGCAGGCTAGATAAACAGAATGACAATCAAGCGAAATGACTTTCACTTTTATAGGTTAAGAAGTCAATATAATGCAAAACACAAAAAACGTATCTTTTTTTAACGTTATGGTAGATTACACAGTGAATATTTTTAATAAAGAAAACATTGAAATTTTACGCGTTAATTTACATTTTCACACTCGGTTTCAAAAATTAAATTAAATTATAAATTTGTTTAGGAAATCTTCCAATATATTCTTAATAAATTGAATAGAATATTCCATCTTTAACCTTTTGCAGTTCTTTGTGGAGTCTTATTTCACAAATTTCTCAAGTAACATTCGAAGAAAGACTGCAAAGTATTATTATAATTAAATCAACTGCACTAAAAGTAAAATAAAAAATATTTTCTGGGCATCCATTTATAATAGGAGTTTTTAACTTTTTTTTTTTTAACTAAATGGCGTTTTCCACCACAAATTTTTGCGTATCACAGGTCGTAGAATCCTAATTTACAGAATTGATTCAGTGCAAACTGATAGAAAAATATTAATTACCTAAAAATTTGGAACAAAGAAAAATTTTAGAACATTTCTGTAAAATAATCGCTATTCTGCTTAGTTTATATTAAATTCCTTATAAAAAATTATCATAAGTGTTTGTATGAAAGTTAAAAATAAAAGTATTAAAGAAACTACGTACACGTTTATGCATAATGATTAGTAAATGGGCGGAATCTCCATATTACGTAAGTTTAAAAATCTTGAATATTTTTTTATTTGGCGAGGTCTTAATAGGACGTAATGCACTTTTTTAAAAATTCTATTTCTTATGTTTAATAATAATGCTGAATTATCAGTCAAGTCAGAAGTAAAACAACTAAAATTAACTATACAGAAAAAATGTTTTAATTTACCTCACTTAAAAAATGTTTCTTTTCAATGTTAAATAATAGAAAATGATAAATATAAAAACAATATTTCACAACCATGTTTATTCAACACAAATTCTTCTAATTGAATGTAAATATACGGTAGGATAAATTTATAACACAGATTAGAGTCAGTGAAAAAGCGATCGAATCATTTGAACAGTTTCCGCCAACCAACTCTTCAAGAACCCCTCATATTCTTCATATACGTTAGTGTATTTTGGTTGTTCATATTCTTTTAATCAGCCAAAATATGAAATTATTTTTTTTGCTCTCATTTACACAAATTCATCGTAAAATAAATAATTATCAAATAACCGTTATAAATTAAATTAATCAGTTCCTCCAATTTGCATCTTCTGTGAAGAAAAATATTTTACCATTCATTTCATTTCGAAAATTACGGGTTTCAACGTCAAATTAAATGCAATATAACATAAATATTTCATTCAATTTAAAGAATAATATCTAAACAGAAAATTAAATAATAAAATTATATAATTAATACACGTGACTTTTTTGCATTATTTAAATATACATAATTAATCTGTGTTATTAATCGCATTTAAATTCGAAGTAATTGTAAAACTCACTCGTTTAAAATAGCCATTTCGAAATCATAACATTTACTTACACAAGCGCAGGGCTCTCAAATGATCCGCCAACTGATTACCAATATTTTTAACAGAAAATTTCATGATAGTTTTCCACAACATTTCCGCAAAAATTTACTTCCGAAGGGGGTTTCTGCAACATTTGCAAGAAAAATCTAAAAACTAGTCGTTGGGGGCCACTGTAATACTTACCCATCATGGATATACATAATATAAAATATGAATATAAAACATGTGTAAACTATTTATAAAATGCGTCGCAATTCGAATAAAATCCTGGCTTGATGACGTCATAAACTTTAAAGGCTCTATTACTGAATTGCGTAAAAGAAACATCCTTATAACTCCAAAATTGATAATCCTATTAACTAAGAGTTTACGGCGTCAGATGAAGCGTCTCATTTCCAATTAAAATATATCTTTGAATTGAAATTTGAATGAAATACAGGGTCATGAAAAATCGAAGAGTATCGAAAATACGATTACAAATATCTCGACAACTCATTATCCGATCTATTTCATGCTTTATGCAAAATTTATGTTTTTTTATTGTCTTTTATATTCACTCTTTAAAATAAACAATTTCGAAAATATTTATATGCCTTTTATCGCATCAAATATTTCGAGATTCCAAAAAAAATAGTTCTGGATAATCGAGGTTACTGAAATTCAATAAGCTTCGTCTCATTATTACATTCTAAGTGAATATCAAATTTCAAGTCTCTATCTCAAATTGTTCGGAAGGTAGAGCGTTTACAGACACACAGACTGACGGACGGCAGATTTTTTTTTCTAAAAATATGTTTTTCGGAATCTCCAGTGTCTGAAACGTATAAATCCGTCACAATTTTTTTTTTTTTTCAAAATGATTACAAGACTTACCCTATACTACGTATGATGGGTAAGTAATAAATTTTTTCTAAGAAAATAGCGGTATTCTAAAAGCGGACCATTTTGGATCTCTGCAAGCGTTCACAATATTTTGTTCATAAATCTTGCCAACCCAATATCCGCCTAATCCAAATCATACGGAATACTTCATTTTAGAGACAAAACTTAAAGTTTTTTATTTTGTTTTGGAAGATCTATCGAGATTCTGCTGTTACAATTTGTTTACATTTTTATTAAAATAATCTTTCGGTATCGAAATTTTGAGTAAAGTTTGAGTAATCATATCTATCAATAGACATGGATTGCACAAAAGAATATCTTGAAACTTGCATTCTATTACTACTTGCGCAAATGCAAATTTTAGTATTTTCGAGTTGATTCGTTAAATCTAGTTCAATAATAATAATAATAATAATAATAATAATAATATTAATAATTAAAATGGTAATGACAATAATAATAATAACAGCAACAACAACAACAACAATAATAATAATAATAACAGTAATAATAATAGTAATAGTAAAAAAAATAATAATATAAATAATAATAATAATAATATAAATAATAATAATAATAATAAAAGCAATAATAATAATAATAATAATAAAAGTAATAATAATAATAATAATAGTAAAAAATAATATAAATAATGATAATAATAATAATAATAATAATAATAATAATAATAATAATAATAATATAATTAGAATATTAATAATTAGAAGACATTTGTCTTATAAGAAAACACTCATGAGGGACGAACTCCAGTAGTGAAAAACAACAGAAAAAGAGAAATCTATCAACTTATTAAAAGATCGATTTGATCTATATCACAAAACCCATGCTCGATAGGCATATCACTGATAAAAGAACGTTTTTTAAACGAATGACGAACAATATTTGAAGCTGTGATACAAATTAGACTGAAAATAATTAATTCCGCTCATTTAAAAAGCAGTATTGAAATCATTTCATTTACAAACATTTCGTAACTTGTTGCTCATAAACGTGTTGACATAATTTTTGGCAAATCATACTTATTACTGTTTTGTCGATAAAACTCAAAGTTTTTAATTTTTTTACAACATCTATCAAGAATCCTTTATTCAATTTTACTGAACTTTTACTGTATACATACAGAGATTACCCAGTATTGTTTCATATATTTTGAGAATACGATTATAGGAAGCTTTCCGTGTAAGACAAACAATAGATTTTAAAATGTTAAATGCATAACAAATAGTTTCTAAGTCAGACATAATTACTTAATATCACGGCTTGGCAATAGTTTATCGCAAAGAGTCAAAATGCAGTAAAACTACGCAAAAAAATTAGGTGTGCAGGAAAGCAACACTTTTAAAATGTAATGTTAAAACATCAGTCAAAATTATTGCTAAATTGAATCCCATACACAAAAATTGAGCAAGTATTTCATAAAATTGTTGAACAAAGTCTTTTATTTTTTTAATTTATGCGTCGATTGTAAATGTGTTAATCATAATGCACCTTAAAAGGGAAGTATATTTAAATCAAATACATTATAACGTGACACTATTTACATGTTGATGAATCTTCATCTAAGAATTTTTTTATATATAATGTGTAGCATGGAATCTGTCACTTTCACATTCACAATATCAAGACAAGAACGAATTAAATTTAAAAAATTCAAAAAACCTGACTGTGTAAAAAGCGAACTAAAAACGAAGCTTCTGACTGTAAAATAATCTAGGAAACATCGTCTTCATTTTGTAAGACCTATCCAATGATATGTCACTCAACATGGTGCGTAAATTTTTTTTCGTCTCTACCGCCATTTTATATTTTACGGCCTCCATTTTGAATTTATGAAAACAAAACCTAGCCTATAAGTCTTCATTTTGAAAGACCTATCCAATGATATGCCACTCAATATGGTGCGTAAAAATCTTTTTCGTCTCTACTGCAATTTTGTATTTTACGGCTGCCATTTTGAATTTATGAAAATAAAACCTAGCTTATAACCATTGGACGGATAATCCTAATTCATTAAAATCCATCCAGCCGTTAGGATGTTTCGAGGGTTAAAGAAATCCACATACATAGCCAGATATGCGTCAAACACATCACCCTTCTTGGCAGTCGGGTAATAAGTGTCTGTCAGACATCAAAAGACAAGTATATACTGCAAGGAGACTCTGAAACAAAGATATTACTAAATACAACATTTAAAGAAGCTAAATCTATCGATATATAAACGTATGAGATGACGAAACAATCAAAAGGAAGAAAGTATCTTTTGAACACATATCGCTAAAAGTTTGCACAAGTAAGAAAAGTATGTTTTTATTTGATATTCTATAAAACAAAAGATATTCACTACTTAAATATGTAGAAAACTCAAGTCTATGAAACATCCTCAGTCTCAAGAATTTCAAGAATCAACTTTCTACAGAAAAAAGTATATGACCTTTGATGGCAATCAAAATAGGATTCTGAGTTTGATGACATACTTTTTTAAAGAAACTAAATCTGTATTTGATGATAAACGTATTTAAAACTGCGAATGTACAGAATAATTGAAAAATTGGACGATATTCAAACAATCTACATAGTGAGGCCAGTGATTTACGTTTTCAAAATTCAGATTGCTTGATTGGTACCACATTTTTAAAATGGAATAATTAGCCTTGTTTTCGCCTTATTTTCGCCTTATTTAATCTGCTATTAAATTAAGCTAATTTTACTTTACCAAAAAAACTGGTGCTAATGAAGAATATTGAATAAAAAAAAAGTAACCCGCTGTCAACGCTGAATCTACATTCATTTAGTCACTAATATAATTTTCATTTATTTTCTTGCATCATAGAATATATATTCCAATTACATTTTTTTATTATATCATATAGTGATTTACACAACCTTTATTCTCCATAATATATATATATGAAAGTTTTTTTAATTAATTAATTAATTAATTAATTAATTTTTTGGAAAGTTTTCTTTGGCAAGTCAAGCTTAAACCTAAGGGGAATGAATGTTATTCATAATAATTTATTATAGGCTCTAGTCATTTATATATACATATGTCTTCATTCAACATATAAATTTTTATTCCTCATATCATCTATTCATTATATATATGAAAGATTTTTTAATTAATTAATTAATTAATTAATTTTTTTTTGGAAAGTTTTCTTTGGCAAGTCAAGCTTAAACCTAAGAGGAATGAATGTTATTCATAATAATTTATTATATGCTCTAGTCATTTATATATACATATGTCTTCATTCAACATATAATTTTTTATTCCTCATATCATCTATTCATTATATAATGTATATTCTTCGTAATATTTATATGATACATTGCTGGAAAATTTTGCTTTCGTATTTAAGTCTGAAACTTTTGGAAAATGAATGAACAGCAAGGGCTCAACTTGGAATAATTGGCCCCGCGATGTTGAGGGCTAGACTAACTCTCTGCATGCTTTGGTGTTCGATGTTTTTTAACTAGTCAGTAGTTTTAGCAATGAAATTTTGAGGAGCAGTATCAATACATACTTCTAATTTCAAACAATTATACTCGTATACTCGAATTACTATACTAAAAACCTAACAAGTAACTACTATATCATTGATTTACGCAATAAACTACCCTAGGGCTGCAGTAATCATGTCAGTAGATTATTCGTATTGTGAGTCAAAAGTTTCGAGACCATCATGTACGCTAATGGTACCTATTTCATTTATAATGCTTCCTAAGTACAAAGTCTTCCAGTATATTTGAAGTGCTTTGTAGTATGAATGTCTCTTTACATGACAAAAATAATTTCGAAACATGAATAAAAATTTTGGAGATGGTGAAATCACTCTTTATTAATTATTTTCTGTTTCCAAATTCTTAGATTGCTGTCGGATATGTATTGGTTTTATTTATAAAAACGTTTTTTTTCTATGAACATTTTAGAAATCGTTTATATAGAATAAACCTAATTATTATAAATTAAAATATACGAGTCATTCCTCTTAAAGTCAGGAAAGTTGTACAAAGGGATCTTTTAAATTTATTGTTTAATAATAGTGTTTTCCCAAGTATATTCGATCTTAAACTTCATACATAATATGATCCTTATTAGTTCAAACATGTTGGGTGTTTGAATTTGTATATTTAGATTTGAACTAGTTTTGCTTAAAAATGAGAGTTATAGCTTCATCCTCGTGAATAATATTCCCTAGACATCTTTCTTTTCCTCTGATACGAACATGCCAATCCTAAATTGAACTACATTTATAAAATTAATATGCATTTATTAAACAATAGGGTATTTTTAATATTCTAAACCGTAACATAAACATATTGCATTGAACTGCTCTTCGATATTTCAGTGTCCGTAATCCACTGCAATGTACTTGCTTACTTTACAATGCAATGACACATTTTCCTAGTACTCTTGTAGTTGCATTCTTGAGCTTGCACAAATAATAAATTTATAATTATGTTTAATAAAAATTTATGATTATGTATTGTTAATTTTATTCTCATCAAAATGTGTTCAAAAGTTTATTATCAAACATATACAAATCTTTACGAAATGATATCTGTGTTTCAGATATTTGTGTTTCAAACTTTTAACAGAACTGTAAAAATTACAATTATTTTTACTGAGAGGAAGCAATCATGTTATCCAAGCACACCATTTAATTCCCTTCAAGTATTGTAACTTTTAATTATTCTTAATTAACTATGTATATTAAAATTCATTAACGTAATGGGCCAGTAAAATGAATTATGAAAAATATTTCAGACAAAAATATGTCAATCAATTTCTACCACTCTGTTTAAAATGGAACAAACCCCACGTATCAACAAGAAAATTTGTATTGTATAAATCATTTTGAGCACATTTTGAATACAATGTATTAATATATGCATGTTTATAACTTGGTTGCATTTCATGTTTATAAATGTTTTGTTAAAATTTTAAATATATATATCTTACAAATATTAGCTTAAAGATTTTCTTAAATAGGTTTTAAATGCATTTTACATATAATTTTGAATAACACCTCAGCAAATTTAAATAAAACAAATCATATTTATTTGCTAATTAATTTGGGGAAAGACAATAGTGTGAAGTTTATCATTTCAAGTGCAACCAAGTAATTATATTTAAATTAAAAACACTCTTTTATTAACAGCACTTTATAATTATATTGCACAATCTAGACTTCAAACAGTAAACTCTCTTTTTCTATATTAATTTACTTTGAAAATGCTGTTTCTACTATTATCACAATTATTTTGATATGATTATGTTTACAAATGAATTTTCAGCAATTTGATAAATAAATTAAAAATGCTATCTGTGAAAAGCTATATGAAGACGATATTCTTTCAAGAGTTATAAATATTTAAAATTACCAATAGGAAGTGTATATGTGTTCATTATGAAAATATGCTATTTTATGCACTCAAAGCGGACCTCCAAGTCATATTTGCCAAGGAACCATTTAAAATTATATTTTTAAAAAGTAATTGTAAAAGTTTTACATTTTATTTTCGTTTTATTTGAATATGTAAAACGTTCTTTTAAGTCATTGAGATGTAAATTATATTTGAAGTGTTTTTTCACATTTGCGCCATACCCATAGAAATTATTTATTTATAAAAACACTGAATAGCGTTATTAATTATCTAAAAGAAAGCTTACTGAATATAATAATGCTATTCACCACTTACTAGTATAAAAAAACCTATATCCATATTATAAATTCTGTAGAACGCGGTCTAAAAAAAATTTCATTTCCCTTAACCCATTCGGGACCATGAGTGCATATATGCACCCTCAAAAAGAGCATACAGAATTTGTTTTAGGCACCAGTAAAAAATAAAAGTAATATTTGCTTTCTCTAATTAGAGCATTTTTGTGATAGTTTAAATAGAGGTGGCTTTTTTTTAAAAAAGTGGTGCCAACCGAATAAAATTTGTGTAAAAGCCGCCGGTCCCGAAGGGGTTTAAAAGAGGGCAGTTTAGTAACGCAATGCTTTTCATTCGTCTAATATGAAACTTTAGAAGTTTGTTAAAGTTATTTACTGTTATTTCCTCTCATCATAAAATAGTGCAAAATGTTATTGTTTCTAGTTTAAGTTAAAGTCCAGTCTCCATTAAGCTACTAATACAGTCACAAAATAATTTATTCAAGATTCCTTCGAGCTAGTTTGAAATAACACCTGAAAACACTTTTATGAACCGTCTGTTAAAATCTCTATGCCATATCATGTATTTCAGATGTAAATCAGTGTTTGAAACAAATAATGAATGGCTTTGATAATTGTCTACAAACAAATCAACTGAATATAATAATGCAAAGCCACAGTCAGTTACAATATAATAAATCTTGTACCCAGATTGTAAAACCCTATAGAATATGGTCTAAAATAAATTACAATACCCTTAACAGAACAGTTTAGTAACACAATGCCTTTCATTCGTGTAATATGAAACTGTAGAGCATTGTTAAAAGTGATTTACTGTTATTTTCTGTAACCATAAAATAGCGTAAAATCTCAGAGTTTGTCTCTAGCTGAATTTAAAGTCCATTCTTTCAGTAAGCTGTTAATATAGCGACATGAAAATTTATTCAACATTATTTCACGCTACTTTAAATTAACTCCGGTGATAGTTTTAGGTCTATTTATGTCTGTTGTGTTCTACGCTTTGAATATTTTCGAGATAGAAACTGCATTTTTGCAAAGGACAACTTTTTACACTACATAATAAATAACTTTGCAGTATCACAATAGTATCAGAACTTTTATTCACGTTTTATCTATATTATGTTTTCCAAATAAAACTCCTTGAAATAGCAATAACTTGACACGTGGACAATTCGGTTATTTCGGTAACTCGGAATTTGTTATTCATGTGGTTGGAATAATATTGTATGTGGTTGGATAAGCGGGGTGAACTGTATTTAAGGAGAAATTGTATGCCCGTATTTTATATATTTTTATTACGCTACCCTCTTTTTTAAGGACAAATAGGAACACACGTAGGTGTAGCAACGTCCATTATCTATCTCACATATGTTTTAAAGTTTTTATCTTGACACACAGGGGAGAAAAAAAAAATTACTTTTTTTCAGCTATCACTTTTTACTTTTTATAGTACCTAACGAAATTGTTTCGCTTATATTTAACATAATGGATATTTTTAACTTAAATATTTAGTTTTAACCCATAAAATGAAAGTTAATTTACATAAAAAGATGAAGCATGAGTCTTTTTTTTTTTTTGAGCAGTGGGAAAATACAAACAGCCAGTTACCCCACTTTAGGAAAGTGGATGCTAAAAATTTCTTTTGCTTGTTTATTTGAAAAATATTTCCGTTGTTTTGTGTTTTAATGTGTCAAAAATGTTTTTGAGATTAGACTTATGTTAAATGAATATTTTAAAATTTAATGTCTAAAATCTATATGTAGATAAAACGTGTGGCAAATTTGACCTAGATTTATTTTTTTTCTTTTTGACATAAAATATATTTTTTAAAAGCACGGATTTATAGATGATCATAAAACACATTTAAAATAATCTGGGAAAGGTCAGAGGTTGACATAGTGCCTTTTTTAGATATCACTCTTTCCAAACAATAATCTTTGTTATACATTTTTCTTGAAAATGTTGTAGAAATTTATTTATTTGTTGGTTTGTCTCGCAAATGTTACAAAAATCTATCACACACAGTGTTTTCTGGAAATAGTGGTAGTCAAATAAGTGACTGTGGTCTAAAATAAACCAACAACCTTTTAAGCGATTCAGCATTTTTTTCTCGAAAATCGCTCTCTTTTTACCGACGTTTTCAGATATTGTAATTTTTTTTAATTACCAACTAAAATAATTCAATTATTTTTTCTGTTTAATGTTAATAGTTTACTACCTGTAACATCATTTGTAAACGCCTATTCATAAGGCGTTTTTGTTCTGCGAATTTTCCTAAAAATGCAAAGTTTTTAAAAAGAAAAACTCAATTTCTTGTAATTGGCTTAATTAAAAATTACGTCAATGAAACCGGGTTTATTACCATACCCATTTACACATTCACGACGTTTAATGCATTACCTTTGGTATCCTTAATAACACCTATTTGCCAAAACAAATTATCGTACACTGTTGTAGAGTTACTTCCAGTCACCCCTCAGGAATTGGGTGCTATAATGTATTTTACACCGTTTAGCACCTTTTTTAACAAGGTAAAGTTTCAAAATATGAAGAAAATATTGCAACTAACTGTCTCAAAATACGTTTGTAAAAATATTTCAGAGTTTAGTAAGGGGAAAGTCTATACAAGGAATTTTCTGAAACAGGGTCACCAATTTAGGAAATGTGGGGAAATGTGTTTTTTAACACATAAATCATTTGCCCTTGTCTCCTCGTTCTTATAAAGTCTTAAATTTTGCTGATTCATTTGTTTAATTTAGGGAGAAAAGGCGTGGTCATGATTAATAAATTTTGATAATCAGATTAATATAAAATACAAAACATATTTACATATGGTAATATAAAAATGATTGAAGCCAGCAAAAATAAATAAATAAATGCTACTGACAAATATGGTATTGAACCAAAGAATGATTGGAGCATAGAAAGTAGTGGAACCAAGAACATTTCATGAATTTAACCCTTTCCGGTCCGGTGACTCTTACACAAATTTGATTCGGTTGACACCACTTTTTAAAAAGAAGTTACCTTCAATTACACAATTTCGAAAATGCTCTAATTAAATAAGACAAATTTTATTTTCCTTTATTAATGGTACCAAAAGTAAATTTTGTCAAAAAAAAAAAATCCCGAGTCAGAATCGGGGTTGGACCACAAAGTGTTAATTCTAGTGCAGTGACTACAGTGGTCTACCTCCTGTGAGAAACAAAATTTGCAAGGGCGTTTCAAATGGAAGTGGCCTAGTTTGCACTAATTCAGACTTGTACCAAGCATACCGAATCGAGTCGAATTATTGCGGCGCACTAAACTGGAAATAGAAAAGTGACTAGAGTTTAATTATGTTGTAACGTTGAAAACGTAAAGACACCTCCTTTCATCCTATTAAATCAATAAATTAGCAAATTTTAAGATATTATATCTCAACGGGGAGAAGAGGTCAAATGAATTATGCTTCAAAACAAACGTTTCACTATGCTCTTTAGATTGATGCTTATTTAGATTTTTTTTTCATTATTACACTAACGGCGTGGTTTCCAGGTCAGTATTAGTGGAATAAAACGTAAAATGACTTTTTTTCGTTGTACCATTTTTTTTGCGGGTGAGCGATATGAGCACGCTACAACTTTGCTGTTGTAGTCACTTTAGATTTTATATGTGTTTATATAAATTCACTTCATATTCTAGTTTCTATTCTCATCTTCCTTTTAAAAAGTAAAATTAAACAAAATACAGTGGTGGGCAAAATTGTGGACACCTTTTGGGAAAAATGCTTTTTTGAAGTTTGATGGATCATAACACCAAATATTTCTTAGTAATACCATAAAAGCCATATACCACTGGAAAGATAATTTAATCAAGAATATTATTATGCAATACAGTTTGTTTAATTATAATTATTTTATCAAACGTTATAGCCGAATAATCAGAAAAAGGCAGTAAAACCTGGTTAGGTTAATGATAATTAGTTTTCCTTTTCTTGAATGTAGCCAATGCATATGAATGTTTGGAGTGAGAGACAGATTCCATTTTATTTGGTAATGTATCAATCAAAGCTAGGGTAGGATTTTAAAATAAATATGCCATATTTTGGTACTTATAGGAGGACTTTTATCACTATTTTTTATGATTGCTATCAAGTTGCTAAAGTTCTTTGCCACCTTTCAATTTTTGAGCTGGTAAAGCATAATAAAACTAAGAAAACATCATGAAGAGTTTATTAGTTAACCAGAAATCAACGTATAACAATATTTTTAAGTGTATAAAGCTATGGTTTTGAAGAAATTGGAAGTAAAATTGGAAGTAAATTAACAAAGGGATGTCTAAGTCACGCAAAGCAAGACTGGTAAAGGCAGGAAATGGTGCAAGAGAGCAATTGGCAGTAGAAGAGTAAGGTCCTTGTGTATAGGTCACAGAAAATAATAAAATAAATTTAAATTGAGCTAAAAGTCATGTTTACCAGATAGGGAAATAGTAGGGTCATGTTATTTGGAGTGTTAAAATGTTTTTTATATGGAATTCTAAAATTTAAACCAAAATACTGCACTCTGCAGAGAGCTGTACTCTGATCTAGCTCTCCATTGCAGTGCACCATTTTAAGTTGCATACACCGAGATGATTGTTTTCTGTGACCTATACACAGGGACCTTACTCTTCTACCACTAATTGCTCTCCTTCACCTTTTTCTGTCTTTATCAGTCTTGTTTTGCGTGACTTAGACATCCCTTTGTTAATTTACTTCCAATTTTACTTCCAATTTCATCATAACCACAGCTTCCTACACTTAAAAATATTGTTATACATTGATTTCTGAGTAACTAATTAACTTTTTATGATGTTTGCTTAATTTTATTACGCTTTACTAGCTCAAAAATTGAAAGATGGCAAAGAACTTTAGAAACTTGATAGCAATCATAAAAATAGTGATAAAAGTCCGCCTATAAGTACCAAAATATGACATTTTTTTTTTAATCGTACCCAAGCTTTGATTGACACATTACCAAATAAAATGGAATCTGTCTGTCAATCTAAACATTCATATGCATTAGCTACATGCAAGAAAAGGAAAAATAATTATCATCAACCTAACCAGGTTTTACTGCCTTTTTCTGATTATTGGGCTATATCGTTTAATAAAATAATTATAATTCAACAAACTGTATTGCATAATATTCTTGATTAAAATATCTTTCCAGTGGTATATAGCATTTATGGTATTACTAAGAAACATTTGGTGTTATGATCCATCAAACTTCAAAAAATAGTTTTTCCCAAAAGGTGTCCACAATTTTGGCCACCACTGTAGAACATAAAAGAGAAGAAACTGAGGGTATCAGACCATAATAGAAGTTTGACAAACTGATTTTTTATTTAAATAATCATTTTTACTGAGAATCATAAAGCAAAAGCATGATTTAAGCATTTTCTACCAGTTATTTTTTTCAGCCATTTATATGATAATAATAAAAAGTTAATTTTTTCAATTTCTTAAAGTGTGTTTTGAACTATGTTATGCATTTAGTTCAGCATATTAAGGATATGTTTGGGGAATATAGATAAATTCCCACATGGGGATGCACAACAGATATTTGACACGGTGTCATCTATGGATGATGATTGTCGAAAGTGAGCTATTAGTTATTATATGAGTTCTTTAGTGGGTTGATTTTTAGCATTCTGTGTGGTGAGTATAATACTCTATACATCATATACAAGCTGCACAAAACAATAAAAATACATTGCATAACATGGACGGAAATTGCTGAATGGGAATGTACCACTATGTTATACATTCTGTTTTTGAAATATTTTTTTTCATGCTGTATGTTGAGTAAAAAATCTGTAAATCACATACAGTGATGTACAAATACATTAGAATTGCTTACTAACTATGAATGCTGAAATTGTTTTTTTAAGCATATTATTCATTTTATTCTTTCAATATATCGAAAGTTGAACTTGAGTTACAATATTCTGAGAGTGTTGGAAAGTGTTTCATAATCAGGGTTCGTACGGGTCCTGGAATTTTAAGATAAGGAAATTATTCGGTACCAGTATTTTCTTATGGATAATCTGTTCTTAAATAAGGTGAAATTTCACACGTTTGGACTTGATATATATTTTTTAGAAAAAATATACTAGTATGTTACCTGGAAAAGTAACGGTACCCGTACGAACCCTGATAATGTATATGTGGTGCAGGATTTTCCTATTTTTTTATTAAAATATAATTAAAAAGTTCTTATTGTAAATGTAGGCCTTATAACAATGGTAGCAATCTTATGTTTCGAGATATTTCTAGAATTTTCATTATCTAACAAAAACATAACTGTGAAAAAAAGATAGCCAAGTTTTGTAGGGGGAAAAAATCCAAGAAAAGAAGTGGGTGCCAAGTTCAATTAAAATTCACTCAAACTTATCTACTGAAGTATTATAGCATTGTTTAAATTGTTTAAAAATAAAAATTATTGATAGCATATTAATAATAAATCTAGAACTTGGCAAGTTTTTACCTAAGAGTCATTTATCTTTATTAATGACATTATTATATCAAAACTTGTTATTTCATGTTTGGAGGCCTTAATTTGAGTGTAATGAGGATCCTTAAAGTGGTGGAAGCTCTTGAATTATGGCCAAGGACGAGCTTAAGTGTATCTGTCTCTTTGTCAGTTGTCTGTTTGTATTGAGGTTTCCGGGGGTGGGGGTAGTTAGAGTGATAACCAAAAACGAGCGGAAGTGTATCTGTGTGTTTATTTGTTTATCAAATCTTTAAGATGAGTCATTTGTTTATAATAATAATAATATTAAAAATTATTATAATGACAGCGTTATTAATATTATCATCATCATTTTATTAAGACGTGACTATGATAGGCATAATATCTCTCGAAAACTTGCCAAGTTCTAGATTTATTCTTTATTTATTATGCTATCAATAATTTTTATTTTTAAACAATTTAAACAATGCTATAATACTTCAGTAGGTATGTTTGAGTGAATTTTATTTGAACTTGGCTCCCTTTTTTCACAGTTATCTTTTTGTTAGGTATCATTACTTTTTGTACAGTTACAACATACTTAGACACTTTACTTAATGGTTTTTAATGTGTTTACAAGTGACTATTTTATGCACCAGGCAACATTCAATTTAATTTAAATTTCCTACAACAAAATATTTGTCGGTCAGTTTGCGGCAGAAATCTATAATTTAATACTGCTGTATTTACTGTTTGTTTTGAAACGAAATGTATTGATTCGAAATGTTTATTATTTCTGAAATAGCAATAATCATATTGACATAATTTTATGTTTTACCATTACAGACTCATTAACATATAAATCAATAATGAGATTTATATTTACAAATAAAATGACGAAGCTATCCAAATAATATCAAACAAATACAGTGGAACTCCAGTTATACATTTTGCCCGGGACCGGACAAACGAAACGTATAACTCAGTAAAACGTACAACTCAATTAATGGTTTACCGGAATAATTTTTAAAATATATCGTGAAAACTTTGATCCGCTGTGGAGTTTGCTACCTTTTATATTGAAAACAGAAGTTTCCTAAGTAGTACTGCACTCATGACATAAATTTTTGGAAATGAAAAAAAAAAGTACATAAGGGAAGTACACATGACGTTATTTTATCATAAAAGCTTTATTAAAATTATTTTTAATACACATAGAGTACTGAAAAGAAATCGTTGGAATCGTCTTGGCATATAAATCATTTATCAAAAGACATTTCAGTAGTTTACTGAATCTTGTTGAAATAATCACTAATCTTCGGTTGTTTTTTTTCGGCAGTGCCGATACTGAACAGCAAACTTTGCATTTCTGTTAATAATGCAGCCGCCTTATTGTTATTGTTTTTACTACTGACGAACCGCTTTACTACATCAAAAGCTTTCACATCAGATTTGAAGTTTGAGAGGGATCTTTCAAATCAGACTCCCCGGACGCGTCCGGTTTCAAAATGGATAAATGAAAAATAAATTCGTCCGGTGATGTAAAAACGTAACGTATAACTGAGGGAAATGTGTAATTCAAAACGTATAACTCAGCTATTTTTTAATGGCAAGTGGTCGGGACCGCTGAGTTGAAACGTATAAGTGAGGGAAACGTACACCTCAGGTAACGTATATCTGGAGTTCCACTGTAGTATAAAATTAAAAAAAACACTAACAAGAAAATCCGGCTCACTTTTAGTCCTTACTAATATAGGTTTTTAGTCTGGTGAAAGAAAGTATTCGCTCAAACTATAATTAAAAACAAAATGTTAATGCACCTTTTGCTTAATTATAACATTTATTTGTCACGTAGCATACAAACTTGAAAGTAAACATATAGTAATTATTCAAATTCGAATTCGTCCACCGAAACTACAGCATAGCAATAATTTGCATCTCCAAAACCCTCCGTATCCAACAGTTTGAAAGTTCGTGTCGCTATCGAAAGACATCGAAGTGCTGGTTGATAGTCCTCTGCAAGCATTATTTTTATACTCAGCGGCAATCGGTAGAGTACCTTTATCCGCAGCGGAAATTGATAGAGTACCCGTAGCACTGACGTTGAGAATCCGAGGTTGTCCACAGTTACACTGCCTAGATCTCTGGTAGCTACACATCCATGATCAATATTTATTTGAATCATAGTAATGACTCTCTTTTGTTTGCGGATGTCTTGAAATATATGCGTATTTCGATATATATATTCTCTCAAGATTTTTTTTTTACAATGTGTCTAAAAAGGTAAATTTTATGCACCATTACTCAAAAAATAATTTCTCTGAAATTAGCCAAAAATGGCTGATAGTGATTTTGCTGTAAGGTCAGCCCGGATTCAACATTTGGCACTTTTCTGGCAAATTAAAATTTCACCTAATAGACGTAACGTTAAAGTAAAAATGGACACCCCCATGTGCGTAATTAATCGATTTTCAGAATTTTTTTTTCGAATTCTTATAGTGTAAACGAACTTCGTACCAAATTTGAAGTCTGTAGGTGCAGTAGATACATGAGGTCTTTTTGATGAGTGAGTGAGTAGTCAGTGTTAAAATTTTCGATTATCAGACATTTTCAAATATCATTATCTCGGAAACTAATTACCGTAATTTCGCGCGTATGCGTCGCACCTCAGACAATTCGATTTCATACCAGAATTTATTTTAAATAAAATGTGATTTACTTCTGCTTAGAACTTATTTGACTTCTTATTTTCAATAACATTTCCGGTTTGAAAAAGATTTAACTAAGCCGCAGTGCATACGCGCGAAATTACGGTATGCGTTATTTATAAAATTTTGGATTCTGGATAATTAAGAAGGCCTTACTAGACATATAAAATTACAAGTACGTAGGTCAAATAGATTTTCAGTAGTAGAGTGTCGAATTTGGCGAAAACAGCTCGAAATGGTTCGTGTAATATAATACACTAGTATGTCAGACGAATTTGGCTGACACATTGTCGTGTGTCTAGATAAACTCTTAATTTTCCATAAAAATCAGTAAGTTCATGGTAAGTTGCAGTAAGTCTGTAAGTTCTTAATCAGTAAGTTGCATTCATGGATCTATTCCCAATCAATGGGCTATCTTTCTATATATGTTAATACAAAAAGATATCGTTGTGTTTTATAATTTTAATTGGTGTTTCTTATACAAAGTATTTTATGCTTTTTTATTAACACCAGTTTGTAAGAGTTTTTTATTTTTTAAATTATTATTATTTAATACGTTTTTATGGCACCAAGTTACTAATACGATGGTGGAGTATACAGAAAGTAATAGTGACGGAAATACAAACAAACTTGAATTGAACCCATCAATGCAATTCAATATTATCTCAAAAATACAAAGGTTTTACTAAAAGCCACATTTAAATTTTCGTTAATAACTTTAACAGCCATTAAGTTATTGTAACGATATTTTAAACAGACCTTTGTTAAATGCGTGTTTTATGTTAAATGCAACAAATTCGTAACAACTGCATTGCTGAAGAGGGCAACATCCATGTACAAACAACAATGTTCTAGTCTCGCAAGAAAATACGCATGATGCCACTGTCCAAATCTTTATGCACTTCTATATCTTTTTCATGAAGGAATCTCTATTTCTTACAAATTAATGCAAGTGTGTTCAAAATTTCTTTAAATATCCTCATTGTATTTCATTTGTTGTCAAAATTCATTGTTCTCAAATAAATGGCTGGGAATGGTTTGGTGTAAGACACCCTGTATTTTTGACTGAGGGTTGTAAACATGAATTAAACTAAAAAATTTGTTTTCTTGGACATGCGCTATTACTTCTCTGAAAATTTTACTGGGATTACGAAATGCATATTATTTACTGTTTTAATAATTTACAAATGCAGATTCCTATAATCGTAAAACAATACTAAAAAAATATAAGATTACTCTCCTTTATAATAAATAAATTTGTTCCGGTCGTTTTAGAGAGAAAAAAATACAATAGGCGCATCTGTGATACGAACAATTTCGGTTTACAAAATATTTTATGCAATTTAATATATAAAAAGACTGTCTCAAACTCTTATTGTTATTTCGAAAGTTTCATTATTGCATTTTAAAAATTTAAAGAAACGATTTTTTGTGGACATTCAATTTCGCTTACTGGGCGGACAGTCTCCCAGAACTGATAAAATTAAACATCTACAAGGCCTGGAGTTTAAAAGTTGATCCAGTAAATTTTGAGACAATCTTTCCCATTTCTCCATAAGGATAGTCCGTAGCTCTTTATGTGTCAGAGAAGGACTGGGCCGAGTAGCAACACGTCTTCCTTAAGCACCACATTCCCTCTATTGAATTAAATTTGGACAAACATACTGCCTACCCATTTAAACCGCCTTCTGAATACTAGGCCTACGCTCTGACACAAAAGTAGCGGCTGTTGTAGGAGGATCTTTTTAACCATTTGTCAGTCATTCGTCTGAAATTATGCAACAGTATTTTCTAAAAAGTTTCTTTGACTGATTTAATTTAAGAAAAACAACGCGGGGGAAAACTTATTGTTGGTATTCAAATTCAAAGGACCTTGCAAACGCCTAAGAAAATTCGCCTACGACAGCCTCCATTTTTGTGTCAGGGGGCAGGCCTAGTTTACAGGAAGCGGTGTCTAAACACTTGCGCGAGAAAATACGCATGCGGATTGATTTCCGGATAATTGAGTCTTGCACAAGACAAAGTTTTGTGACCTTATACATCAGCGTCTATTAAAAGAAAGGTATCTCTGATACCTCTGTAAGACTTCTTTTTACTGATGGATTTCGAGTAACACGGTAAAATAAAAGATTCATCAATATCATCCCTGAACTTTCCATTCGTCAAATTATCATCCTGGATGACACCACATGTATTGATTCCTACCCAATCCACTAATCCAACGCCTCGATTTTCTGACCGTTCGCGCACAATATTCAAAATATTTCTCACTCCACGTTCTCTCCATACGTGGATAAGACAATCAACCGCCCACATATAAAATTTTGACTGGTTTGTAAAGAGAACTTGACGCTAGTTTCTGGTACCCCAACCTCAAAATGCATCTGCTGAGTTTCTCCTTCCTCTACGTCTACGTTATATTATGATTAAAAAAACACACCTTACGCGAATGCAAACCATAATCATGTAGGTGATTTCGTATAGTATGTGTCGACATGTTTCAACTGCAGTCCAGAGAGATAAGTTGCATTTCGTGTTCTGTTTCAACGGGCCCTGGTAGAGATATAACAATCTTCAGTCCGTGTTGTTCAACGTGGACGACCCTGATCTGATCTTCTACGCCATCTGCAGTAGTTTGAAATCTATTCCAAGTCGACAAATTATTGCTTAAAATACACCAAATTTTTTGCCATTTATCTTTATGATGCAGTGCTTTACAATTACTTGCCAAGCTATTTAATCTGGTGAACCAAGACGTTGTGGCATTACTCGAATTCTATAAGCAAAAAGAATTCCTACAAATCTAACTCAAACCGCTGTCCTTTTTTTGTCTCCTTGTCCTGCTTTTTGAAACAGTAGACCTGACAACAGTAATATAGTAACACTGTAAATTATTCAGTACTTTTTGTATTCACATAAAAAATCCCATTTCTCTCTCATGTCTAAAATGGCGAAAACGTGCTTGCTTTCAAACGTTTTATAAAAGATATAGTGTCATTTATGGATATTTATGAATGCTTTGCCTTACATATTTATCACTCATATATTTCTATTCAAGTGCATTGGGATGAAATGCTAGAATAAACCTGCCGCCTTTGCCATTAATGTGTAAATCTTGTTGTCTGAAAAACCTTCGGAAAAATCTCTTATTTTGTCATCACAGAACTCCATCTATCTGAATGAATAGCAATTCCATGAAACATTATGAATAGTAACAAATATCCATTTCCAAGAAGGAAAATTCTCGAAACAAAATGAAGAAAAACGATTTAGTTCTACATACCTTCAATAGCTCGAAAAAAAGTCATATTAAAACCAAATGATGGATTTATATGTTAAATATCTATATCTTCAATAATTTTACGTACCCATCATACGTAGTATAGGGTAAGTCTTATAATCATTTTGAAAATAGAAAAAAAAATGAACGATTTACACATTTCAGACAATTGAAATTCTAAAAAACATATCTCTCTATATTAAAAAAAAGTAACCACCGCTGCCGCCGCTGTCAATTAAGATTTTGTGCCTTGAAGTCTTTCTGGACTAATATCTAGAAAACTATTGCATGTAAAATTTTAAAAATTGGTAGTTTTATAAAGAAATGTTCGATAAACACGCTGAAGCAAACAGTTTTTAAATCGAAGAATTATTTTAAGAGATATTTAAAATCAAAGTTCGTCAAAACAGTTTTTTGAAAAAAGTTTTATAGGAACGAAAACTATCCGCAGGAATTTAACCATAATTTGTAAGGATATAGTTGACAAGTTTGCGGAGTGCAGACTGCAATCACTTTTTTAATTTGAGTAATTTTTTCAGGTTATATTTCAATTTTTTATTCAAAATTTTCATTATTTTAACGAAGATTTATTTCATATTTCATAAATTCCATTATTTGAACCGTTGCCAATTTGTAAAATAGCGCACGTAATAAGATTCCCTTTCAATTAAGAAATGTATTTACACGAGACTATTAAAAACAGAAATAAAACTTTAAAATAATATTTAAATGATCACGTGTTAAAAGCAATAAATGTAGAAAATGACGTAATAAAAATATACTTGCGCGTGAATATTACAAAGAGAAATACGAGTAACTAGGGAAATTCACGTCACATTTAAAATGATAAAAAAAACAATATTTCCAAACAATTTCAATTAATTATTATATTTTCATGAGAGATCAATTTATTTCGACATATCTTTTACCCATTATTGCAAATTTTAAAACAGCGTAAATAATAATATTTCCTTTCCAATGTCAAAATTCTTCTATTTGTTTATTTGGTGTTACAGTTTAACGATAGTTTTTTTTTTTTTTTTTTTTTTTTTTTTAATGAAAATTGATTGACGGGGTAATGGAGAAGTATCAAAAGACAAATAAGCGTTGAATTAAAAATTCCCCGATGAAAAAACTAACTCGTGTAACGCATCTGATGTCAACTGAAAGTGACGCGACGCCACGATTATGCACGTTTGGCGCTCAATCATATATTTTGGTGACAGTTACAGTTGTAATCTGTTTCAACAGCAGTTGATTCGACCTTAAAATCCCTCAGTCAAAGGAAAATGAATGAAACCCTGTTACAGCAGATCGCCACTGGTTGTTTAATTATAATACAATCTTCCGTAATCGTTTTAGAGATGATCAAATCAGAGTGTTTTTAAATCATGCGGTGTCAGAACGGGGGTTGGCGAGCGCAGCTCGTAGGGGGCAGAGCCCCCTAGTTTTTAGAAAAAAAATTTTGCCGTCCATCTATCTGCGTGTCTGTATGTGTGACTGTAAACGCACTATCCCCCGAGCAAATTGAGACAGAGACTTAACATTTGGTGTGTACTTAGTATGTAATAATGGGAAGAAACTTATTGAATTTCAGTAACCTCGATGATCCGGAACTATATTTTTCGGACTCTCGAAATTGTCGTTCTGATAAAAGGTATGTAAAATTTTTGAAATTGTTTATTTTAAGGAGTGAATGTAAAAGACAAAAACAAAACATAAATTTTGCATAAAGAATGAAGTCGATCGGATAATTCGTTGCCGAGATATTTTTCGACCTTTTTTTAATCTCAGAAAACTAGTTCAAAATTTGCAATTAAATAAGACGGATACGAATTCTATAATTTGAAAAATAATTGAAAATTTTCTACTGTGAAAAACTAGTGCCAAATGACTTGAAAATGCTAAGGATTGTAAAGATTGTAGTATTATATCCTTAGAATATAAATTTAAAACAAAATAGAGCAGTAAGTACTTTTATAAGCAGAAGAAAAGTTGTATTATTATTCTTTCAGTTTTAGTTATTGAAAATATAGTCTAGAAAATTGACTTGAAATACATCATTATGCTATTACCAGAAAAACAAACGAACAGAAAGCAACAAAGTAATTAATAACATTCATTGCAATTGAAAACTGATTTCGTCTTGTGTAATTAAAACCAGAGTATAGCTGCTGAATCATAAAAATGTTAGTTGCATGCTGAAATCATCATATTCCATAGGTAAAAATACATTATGTACATAAAAATATATCTTTTTCTAGAAAATTTATAACATTTTTATGAAATATTTACGATGAATATAAAATAAAATCTTCCCCGATATATGAGCCCCTAATGATCATACCGTTCAAGAAAAAGGATGTGACCATATGGATGATATCATAAAGGATGTGGTCATATGGATGATGTCACAAAGGATGTGGTTATTTTATGGCATGAGTTGGAGAATGAGGTAAAGACCAACAATCGAGCTATCACAACTATGTTACAGTGATAACATTTCGAAAGTTTCACGTGACAAAAACCAATTTGTTTCAACTTCACGGTTGGAACACATAAATGGCATTAAAAAAATAAGTTTAGCAATGGAAATGGCCTTATAAAATAAACGCAAAAAAAGCAGTGAGAAGAATAAATACGTTCCCACAAGCGATAAACAATAATTAATTTCATTCGGATTACAGAAGATTTAAGTGTTTACGTTTACAGACGATGACACACCGCATGCGGGAGACCATGGACAGCAATAAATCACGTCACGAAGTAAATGCAGAATTTCACATTTAATGACATTTTTCAAGTGAGGCTAAGATAATTTGATGTGTTTACGTAGAATGTTAAATACCCGAAGAGACAAATACCGATTGAGGTGTATTCGGTTGATTCTGCCGAACATGGAAACGCAAAATGGCGGTAGATGACAATGTCACCAATTTCTTTCTTGCATCACACGTGGAGCACGAATTGGTGTTTTTTATGTTTGCTTTATGTCGTCATATCTGCAGAGAAAAATATTTTTTAAAACTGTATTGTTTTTCCCACTGACGATCATAGGGGCCGATTTAATGAGGGCAAATCAGAAAAAATTCCCCCACTAATTTTAAAATTTTATTTTTGCCTCACGTAATCACAGGGGGCTAATTCCATGAGTGTATGTAGTGTCAGAGTCACAGAGATGTAAATGGCTGTGGTGTTTGACTACCAGTATTATAGTAAATTAAATTTTGACATATTAAATCCCATATATCTATAATTAAATATAGTGAAAAATTAAAAAAAAATACCGGTGGCCAAGAACGGTAAACTTTTGCGGCTATGTGACTTATACTACATTCATGCATGGAATTAGCCAGTGATAAAATAACACAAAATGAACTTTTTAAAAATAGCATTAGCAGTATACCTGATTGCCTATTTCGTTCTCCTGAAGTTGGCACCTATGGTGAAGATCATTTTACGACGAAATAAAATTGAATGTCGCTGTTTGTAATTTTCGAAGTTTTGTCGCTTTAACCGTAGATGTGAGAACTCTATTGTTGTTGTTTACCTTAATCTTGAGCCCATACCATAGAATAACCACATCCCGAATGACACCACTTTCCTTGAACGGCATAGTCGCTAGGTGATCCTGTATCGCCAAAGTTTTTTATAATCACCCTTTATCTATATTAATAATACGAGGATAGGCTCATAAGTTATCGGCCTGACAGTGAAAGCACAAGATTTTTGACAAAATTTCACATTATTTTTCGATGTAGTCTCCTAGTAACTTCATACATTTAAGACACAATCTTGTGTACGAATTCTTTAGAGCAGCCCTGTACGAGGATGGCTCGAAAAGGTCTTGGCCTGACAAAGAAAATACAAGATTTTTGACACTATTTCATTTTATTTTTCAACTTACAACACAATACATTTCAAAAGACTCTTTAGAAATCTACATTCTTTGGCTTTTTTGGTCGACGTTCAACAAACACGGCACGCATGGAGCGAAAAGCTTTTTCATACCCAAAACATCGTGTACAATGTAGTGGACGCGGGCTATCGAGATGTTTCCAATGTCATCAAGTTTGCGTATCTCAATCGGCGGTCATTCAATACAACATTGTGAATTTTTGAGACGATTTCGTCTGTCGTATAGGTTTTTGGATGTCCTGAGCATGCATAATCGTGAATTGATTTCCTACCATGTTTAAATTCAACAGCCCACTTTTTTATCGTTGAATATGAAGGACAAGAATCCTTTAAGGTGGAATGTTACTCTTTTTGTATGTCCGTGGAGGTTAAACCTTTTTTAACAAAGTATTTTTTGACAGCTCAAATTTAATTTTTTTCCGTTTTTAGAAAATATCAAAACTTGTTTAATTTATTTTATCGCCAAGCAATAACCAATAAACTCACGCGTCTGAAACTCGGCAGCATGAAATCTAAAGGATCATATTTTACAAATTCCATTGTTATTTGATAAGTATGATCAAATAACAATGGTGTATCTCTGTCAGGCCAAGAACTTATCAAACTACCCACGTATATAGGAGGAACGTATATTTGTTTGCTTATTTGTTAGGGAAATTCTGGAATTGCCAAACCGAATACTGGTGCCAAAATGATAGTGAAAGTTTCTCTTCCAACATCAACTAAATTCTATGTCGGTACACCTGTGCAAGAGCAAAAAATATTCCAATATTGCGATGTCTGTAATACTGCTGGGACTAGAAATTTGAAATTTCGCATGGTGGTTGATTTTAAGTATTAAATACTTGTAAGACACAAATGCTCGCGCAGAATAGTTTCTTAAACGATCAAAATTTAAAATGATGCAGGAGCAAACAACTTTATATAATTGTGATTTCTATGATACTATTGAGGTTAGAAACTTGAAATTTGGCATGTTGGTTACTTTTAACACGTAAATGCTGGATGAAAACTGTTTTTTAAAAATTCGGAATTTAAATTTTACACTTGAGTTGTGACATGCTTTAACAAGTATTCTTGAAAGAGCTCTTTCTAAAGGTTAAAAGGGTGAAATAAGCGCAAAATGTTCCAAAATACCTATTACTTTGGAACTACCGTACCGATTTCAAAAATTCTTTCAGTCTAATACTGGTGGAAATCTCTAATTAGACTCGGCTACATTTTTATCTCTGTGCAACTGCCGTGAAAGAGGTGGAAGAGGGAAAAATCTTATAAAATTAATATTTCTTTAATTATGTTGAGTATAGCAACAAAATATTTGACAAGGTAGTTAGTTACCTGTTAGATGTAAATGGCGTCTAAAAGTTGTTCTAAAAACAGAGACATTTAAAAATGTAAAATGAACCAAAAAGTTTAATTTTTTTTTTTTTTACATTACGATTTATTGGAACAGTTAGGGATAGAAATGTAAAATAAGAAGCGGTAGTTACTTTTAACACGTACATGCTCGCTCAAAATAAATTCTAAAATTTGAGCTGAAAATGTTCTAAAATGAGGATTACTGTGGGACTACTGAACCGATTTCAGAATTTCTCTGATAATAATGATGATAGTCTCTGCTTAAAGGTATTTTATCTCTGTACAAATTATCATCAAAGGGGTGCAAGAATGAAAAATGTTTTAAAATTTGGATTTCTTTGATTCTGTTGTGGGTAAAAATATTAAATATGATATGGTGGTTACCTTCAGGACGTTAATGCTCGCTAAGAACATTTGTATAATTATTTGAGATTTGAAAGGTAGCAAGGGTTATTAAACGCTCTATAATCCTGATTACTCGGAAGCTATCGGGCCTAGAAATTTTTATATGACATGCAAGTTTCAATTACGATATGATCCTCCCAATAAAAATATTTTAAAACAAATTTCGAATTTGTGAAATAGGATGAGAGTGGGACAGTAATATTTTCATTCTGAAATTATTAGATCAGAAACATTAAATTTTTAACAGTCATAGATTCAAAGACGAAGATTCACACGAAGTACATTTCTTCTTTTGTTTAAATTTTTAGAGAAATGAAAATATAAGAAAAATCAATTATATGTCATGCCAGTGATAGATAAAACTTTTCTGAACAATGGAATAAAACGCAAGTATCAGTAACTGCTACAATTAATTAAAATGATAGTAATAAAAAGCATGATGGCCAACTAGATAAGAAAATTTTTCCTTTTAGCCTTTTGCCGTACGAAAATGGCGGTTAAAAATAAAATAAACAATATTTTCCATCTTATTACTTAACGGTATTTAGATTTTTTTGGTGAATTAAGGTATATTTATACTGCAAAAAAGAAATGTCTGTTTCTAGAAAATAGATTCTGAAACTACTGAATCGATTTTAAAAATTCTTTCACTATATGATAACTGATAAACAATGTTCCCAGGTGTGGCGAATGCGTTGTATCTGTAATTGAGAAGGGGATGGCTGCAAAAATGGGTTAGAATAAAGTTTTTCTTATTAATGCAAGTCTCATGCTCACCTAGTGCAGTAAAATAATTCAGTATCCTCAAAATGGACAGTTAATACTATTTAAATTATCCGTAGCAGTATAATTTCCCCTAATATCAACATAAACACAAATACTTCTTCGCATACTCCACCACGCGTGCAAAGCCGGGGGGTTTTGCTAGTATGTACAGAGTGACACATAAATACTGTGACATGATGAACATGTCAATTTATTTAAAGTTTTTCGCGTCTCAACGGCATCCTCAAATGAAAGTGCTGAAAATCTAAAACTAATTTTAAAAGATAACCCATATATTACATATCAATTTATTCAACAGACTCTGAATATTGTTTGAGAATTGAATTGGCAGCAATTTTTAAGTTTCTTCATGAAGATTTAAAAGTGAGGAAGTTTTGTGACAGATGGACACCTCATGAAGAGACCCACTATCAAAAGCAGACTAAAGAGCCATTATGCCACAAAATAGTGCTAAAATTTGAGTTTTAAAGAGACGGAATCACGCCGGATATAATCGCGGCTATCTTGAAGAATTTCCAGAAGCGCCTAGCCGCCTGTTTCGTCTCAGAAAGAAGCCATTTTGAATAATCTTGATTTTTTCTTGTACAGAATTGTCCTCTTTCGAATGGTGAATAAAAGGGGTTGTTTTGTTCGTTTAGTGAAAAGTTATGGTCTTTTATTTGCGTCACAGTATTTATGTGTCACCCTGTATATAAACGAAGCGATTGCAATGGGTCGATTTCTAAAGAATTCAACCTAAAATTATTTGTTTCGCTGCATCACCTATTATAGAATTTTTATGGTTTCCGTTAGTTTCTTGAATCCGATGTTGAACTTTGCAACTATAACAACAAATTTTGCCACTTACTCATGGATTCTTATACATGGTGTTTCAAGAAGGGCCCCTAACTTGGAAAATAAATAACTCGAAAACGGTGATAGATAGAAGCATGAAACCAGTGATATGTTTATTAAAAAAACAGCAAAACTCTAATACAGAAACCTCAAACTTTCAGTAACAAATTGCGCCGATAGATGGCGCTGCAGATGGCATAACCATAAGTAGGTTGTTTCACATCAAAAGCGATTCAAAATATTCACTTTTCACACAACACACATGTCGCAAACGAAGAAAGAAATTGTCAGTGACTCTCTGTAGTATGCCAACGGAAATCAACACATACGTTGTTCAAATGGCCTCCTCTAGCTCGTCGAGTGTTACAGGATTATTGTGGTAAACAATGTCCTTCAGTGTCATTTCCAGAATTTCTTTCACTATGCGCTAATAGCAATCACGTTTCAATGGCGAAATCTTCGACGGCTGAACGTTCTTGTCGTCTGAGCTCTCTTTTATAGGCATCCGTAACAGCGCCATATATCGGCGCTATTTTTAACGAAAATTTTGAGGATTCTGTGTTAGATTTTTACGTTTTTTTAATAAACATACCACTGGTTTCATGCTTCTATCTATCACCGTTTCCGAGTTATTTATTTTCAAAGTTAGGAGTCCTTCATGAAACAACCTGTACATTGACAGTGTCTTAAGGTACAGTCAGTGTAAAATAAATACACATACCTGACTTTATTAGCTGACCATTTAAGATTAAATAACAGCAAAAGTGTTTTTAGATTCTGAATAATGTCTTCCTTCAGATTATGAATGCAGTTTTTGAAATAGGGTTCGTTTACAAATTGCAACAACTTCGATATTTCAAATAGCAAGGACAACTTTATACACTTTATAAGAGTAGTTGTATTAAATCAGCCCGAAAAAGTATATTTGGTAAATCTTTATGGAGTTAGAAGACATCAATATTTCAGGATGCTAAAGTTAAAGTCACGTGACAAACTTTAATTTATATCTTTCCATAAAATCATCCGATTTAAATTTTTTGTTTTCCATTTGTTACATTTAATGAAGCCGAACGTATTCTAAGCATTTTTGTTTGCTCAAAATCATGTTTTTATGAAAATTATTATTAAATTAAATTAAAAAAATATATGAATTATGACCTACATCAATTTTTACAGACATAGAATGGGTATCATCAAATTTATTAGTGTGTAAGGTTCATACCAATAATTATTTATATATATATTATTATTATTTATATATAATTATTATAGGTATAGTGAAATTTTGCTTTTCAATAGTCTACAGGAACCGTACTCTCTCTACCATTCAATTACACATAAGAAATTCGAAATCAATAACAAGAACATTTATTCTGAAAATTCATTGAAATAAAATTTTGGAAATAAAAACTTATTTTTATATATTCAGTTGCGCAATTGTTACCACATTTTTTAAATAGAATTTCTCATTTTATTTAACCCTTTGAGGGGCGGTGGGATATATTATATCCCACCTAATTTTAATCCGATTCGAACCAGAAACTTTTAATTAAATTTTACTTTTTTAACTTTGACGAGAAAAGTTTAAAAATTGCTTTCCCTTATTTTAAACTAAATTCTTTCGTAAATACCGGGGTGAGCAGTGTGACCGTTTTTAGCTTGTTGTAGCTATTTTAGCCTGTTGTAGAACTTACAACAAGCTAAATCAAGCTAAAAAAGTCAGGCTAAAAGTTGACAATCCTTTGGACGGAATTCCAGAAAACTTTTTTTTTTTTAAACTAGGGGGCTCTGCCCCCTACGAGCTACGCTCGCCAACCCCCGTTCTGACACCACAAACTGTAAAAACACTCTGATTTGATCAACCTTAAAACAATTGCGGAAGATTGAATTATAATTAAACGACCTGCTGTAATCGGCTGCTACTTTCGGCCTTGTGTAATCGGCTGCTCGCTGTAATATCTGCTATAATCGGGTTTCCATTCATTTTCCTTTGACCAAGGGATTTTAAAGCCGAATCAACTGCTGTCGAGACAGCTAACAACTGTTGATAAAATAAGGTTAATTAAACATTTGAAAATCAACTCGTGCAAAATGGTTAAGTAAGCAATGTCATGGCATCGGGAAATTTTATAACGATGCTATAGAAAATTGGGTATTACTCCATTATCCCGACTACTACTTTCTATAAAAGAAATGAACTGTCCCCAAAATATAGGATTTAAAGCCAAAAGTGCATATCTGTGGCGTCCAGGGTTAGAAATTGGAAATTCTGAATAAGGCGTCAAATGATGCCTGCAATTTTTTTCCTAGGTGCCAAACTGCATTTCATGATTGCAATTTTATGTTATATCATATTTTCTCATTTCTTTTCGAACCCATGTTAGCAATAATATTGTAATTATCTTTATGTGTTAAGGGCGAGGAGGCTGTACATATTAAACATTTTATCTCTGTGTTAATCACTAAAACAAAATAAAAACTGGCTTTCTATAAAATTTTAAAACAGCATTAAACTACAATATTTGGATTCTAGAAAAATGTTTAAATAATTTTTTTATAAAACTAATATGCATACAAAAGAGATTATCAAGCAATTATATCCATAGAAAGAAAATTTTAACTGTTAGATACAACCAGGTATAAGCTTAATTTAAAAAAAAAAAATCTTATGAATGAAAGTACATCAGAAAATTAAAAAAAAAAAGAAGCAAATAAATGAACTTTTGGATACTAATTAATGTATACTTTTATGGCATTTAAAAAATATTGATTTCTATATAAATACTTTTTTTTTTGTATGTGTGTGCAAGTGTGTCTAAAACAAGTGTTAATGTCCCATCTTTTATCGAAAACAGGTGTTTCAAGTGCAGGCAGCGAAAGGGGGGGGGGGGTGCATGGAAACTTATGCTAAAGTAGGAATAAAAGCATCTATAAAAAAAAAAGAAAAAAAAAGAGCTAGGCGTCAAATTTGACGACCAGGTATAATTTTGTCAAATGCAATAATTTAGTTGCATTTGGCGACTAACGACCGCTAATTTCTAACCCTGGTGGCGTCGCATTCAATTGATACCAGATGCGTTACGCGTGATAGTTATGTCATCGAGTGTTCTTTAATTCAACGTTTATCTGTATTTTTAATTATATTTTACCAATTTATTAGTTATTTCGTTGATTTAAACGTAATTATTAAACGTAAAAGTATAGCTTTTAATTGAAGGGAAATATTATTAATTACGCTGTTTTAAAATTTGCAATAATAGATGAAATATTTTGTCGAAATAAATTAATCTTACTCTACTTGATGCTTTGAAAACGCAGAATAATTTAATTATTTATCTTTTTAATATTCACGCGCAAGTATATTATTTATTCCGTTATTTTCCACATTTATTGCTTTTAACACGTGATCATTTAATTATTATTTTAAAGTTTTATTTCTGTTTTTAATAGTCACGTGTTAATACATTTCTTAATTGAAAGGGAATATTATTACGTGCGCTATTTTACAAATTGGCAACGATTCAAATAATGGAATTTATGAAATATGAAATAAATCTTCGTCAAAATAATGAAAATTTTGAATAAAAAATTGAAATATAACCTCAAAAAATGTGTCAAATTGAAAAAATAATTGCAGTCTGCACACCCCAACCTTGTCAACTATATTCTTACAAATTATGTTTAAATTCCTGTGCATAGTTTTCGTTTCTATAAAACTTTTATAAGAAAACTGTTTTGACCAACTTTGATTTTAAATATCTCTTAAAATAATTCTTCGATTTAAAAACTGTCTACTTCAGCGTGTGTATCGAACATTTCTTTATAAAACCACTAATTTTTAATTTTTTATTTGCAATAGTTTTCTGGATATTAGTCCAAAAAGACTTCAAGGCACAAAATCTTAATTGACAGCGGCGGCCGCGGCGGTGGTTACTTTTTTTTAATACTAGGGGGCTCTGCCCCCTACGAGCTGCGCTCGCCAACCCCCGTTCTGACACCGCATGATTTAAAAACACTCTGATTTGATCATCTCTAAAACGATTACGGAAGATTGTATTATAATTAAACAACCAGTGGCGATCTGCTGTAACAGGGTTTCCATTCATTTTCCTTTGACTGAGGGATTTCAAGGTCGAATCAACTGCTGTTGAAACAGATTACAACTGTAACTGTCACCAAAATATATGATTTAGCGCCAAACGTGCATAATCGTGGCGTCGCGTCACTTTCAGTTGACATCAGATGCGTTACACGAGTTAGTTTTTTCATCGGGGAATTTTCAATTCAACGCTTATTTGTCTTTTGATACTTCTCCATTACCCCGTCAATCAATTTTCATTAAAAAAAAAAAAAAAAAAAAAAAAAAAAAAACTATCGTTAAACTGTAACACCAAATAAACAAATAGAAGAATTTTGACATTGGAAAGGAAATATTATTATTTACGCTGTTTTAAAATTTGCAATAATGGGTAAAAGATATGTCGAAATAAATTGATCTCTCATGAAAATATAATAATTAATTGAAATTGTTTGGAAATATTGTTTTTTTTATCATTTTAAATGTGACGTGAATTTCCCTAGTTACTCGTATTTCTCTTTGTAATATTCACGCGCAAGTATATTTTTATTACGTCATTTTCTACATTTATTGCTTTTAACACGTGATCATTTAAATATTATTTTAAAGTTTTATTTCTGTTTTTAATAGTCTCGTGTAAATACATTTCTTAATTGAAAGGGAATCTTATTACGTGCGCTATTTTACAAATTGGCAACGGTTCAAATAATGGAATTTATGAAATATGAAATAAATCTTCGTTAAAATAATGAAAATTTTGAATAAAAAATTGAAATATAACCTGAAAAAATTACTCAAATTAAAAAAGTGATTGCAGTCTGCACTCCGCAAACTTGTCAACTATATCCTTACAAATTATGGTTAAATTCCTGCGGATAGTTTTCGTTCCTATAAAACTTTTTTCAAAAAACTGTTTTGACGTACTTTGATTTTAAATATCTCTTAAAATAATTCTTCGATTTAAAAACTGTTTGCTTCAGCGTGTTTATCGAACATTTCTTTATAAAACTACCAATTTTTAAAATTTTACATGCAATAGTTTTCTAGATATTAGTCCAGAAAGACTTCAAGGCACAAAATCTTAATTGACAGCGGCGGCAGCGGTGGTTACTTTTTTTTAATATAGAGAGATACGCAACAACAAAATTTAGACAGGATTAAGGATGATTAGCACAGTAGTACATAAGTACTTATTGCTCCGGGAGGTTCTTTTTCTATATGTCTGTTTCTATATCTGTCTGTCTATCTATCCTACAGCATGTTTTTTCTTGAAGAGGATAAATATAGCATTTATAATTATATTACAGGGCTGCACAAAAGAATAAGAATATATGTTAAAAGTGGCATTCTAGAACGCTGACAGTAATGTAATTTTAGTATGTTGTTACAGTCAACTACAGCATGTTTTTTTTCCCTTGAAAACGGTGAATATAGCATTGGTAGTTATTTTACAGGGCTGCATAAAAGAGTACGGATATTTGTTAAATCCGGGGTTTTTAGAACGCTGACCGTTATGTAATTTTAGTACGTTGTTACAGTCAACTACAGCATGTTTTTTCTTGAAGAGGATGAATATTGTATTTATAATTATTTTACAGGGCAGCACAAAAGAATACGAATATGTTAAATGTGGCATTTGTAGAACGCTGACTGTAATGTAATTTTAGTATGTTTTTACAGTCAACTACATCATTTTTTTTTAAGTGAAAACTTCTTTAGGAATGTTGGGCATTTTTTGAGATGGGAAAAAACCATTTAACTCATGACACTGTTACTGTAACCGACACCTCTGTATGTAAGTATGTACATGTATTGTATATAGTTCGGTATGAAGTAGGCCTCCCCTCCGGCCCCCCTTTTACGGTGTTTTAACTAACTAGGCCTCGTTTCCATATCTCAAAAACGAACAGTCCAATTTCAACGCGACTGATTTCAAACATTATAATTCACTGAGTAATGAATCTCCGTAACATTAAAATAAATGTATGAGTACCGTGAACCAGAATTTTTAAATAATAAACTAAGCGACATTTGAAATTCAGTTCTTAGCTGAACGAAATGAATCCATCTTTAAAGATGTATAGGGATCAGCCTAATTAGTCATTTAACGAAGGGCGTTGGACCCCACGCCTCCCCTCCGGCACCCCTTTTACGGTGTTTTAACTAACTATGCCTCGTTTCCATATCTCAACAACGAACAGTCCAATTTCAACGCGACTGATTTCAAACATTATAATTCACTGAGTAATGAATCTCCGTAACATTAAAATAAATGTATGAGTACCGTGAACCAGAATTTTTAAATAATAAACTAAGCGACATTTGAAATTCAGTTCCTAGCGGAACGAAATAAATCAAATTTTAAAGATGTATAGGGATCAGTCAAATTAGTCATTTAACGAAGGGCACTGGTCCCCACGCATCCCCTCCGGCCCCCCTTTTACGGTGTTTTAACTAACTATGCCTCGTTTCCATATCTCAACAACGAACAGTCCAATTTCAACGCGACTGATTTCAAACATTATAATTCACTGAGTAATGAATCTCCGTAACATTAAAATAAATGTATGAGTACCGTGAACCAGAATTTTTAAATAATAAACTAAGTGACATTTGAAATTCAGTTCCTAGCGGAACGAAATAAATCAAATTTTAAAGATGTATAGGGATCAGTCAAATTAGTCATTTAACGAAGGGCACTGGACCCCACGCCTCCCCTCCGGCACCCCTTTTACGGTGTTTTAAATAACTATGCCTCGTTTCCATATCTCAACAACGCACAGTCCAATTTCAACGCGACTGATTTCAAACATTATAATTCACTGAGTAATGAATGTCCGTAACATTAAAATAAATGTATGAGTACCGTGAACCAGAATTTTTAAATAATAAACTAAGCGACATTTGAAATTCAGTTCCTAGCTGAACGAAAAGAATCAATCTTTAAAGACGTATAGGGATAAGTCTAATTAGTCATTTAACGAAGGGCACTGGACCCTACGCACCCTACCGGCCCCCCTTTTACGGTGTTTTAACTAACTATGCCTCATTTCCATATCTCAACAACAGACAGTCCAATTTCAACGCGACTGATTTCAAACATTATAATTCACTGAGTAATGAATCTCCGTAACATTAAAATAAATGTATGAGTACCGTGAACCAGAATTTTTAAATAATAAACTAAGCGACATTTGAAATTCAGTTCCTAGCGGAACGAAATAAATCAAATTTTAAAGATGTATAGGGATCAGTCAAATTAGTCATTTAACGAAGGGCACTGCTCCCCACGCATCCCCTCCGGCCCCCCTTTTATGGTGTTTTAACTAACTATGCCTCGTTTCCATATCTCAACAACGAACAGTCCAATTTCAACGCGACTGATTTCAAACATTATAATTCACTGAGTAATGAATCTCCGTAACATTAAAATAAATGTATGAGTACCGTGAACCAGAATTTTTAAATAATAAACTAAGTGACATTTGAAATTCAGTTCCTAGCGGAACGAAATAAATCAAATTTTAAAGATGTATAGGGATCAGTCAAACTAGTCATTTAACGAAGGGCACTGGACCCCACGCCTCCCCTCCGGCACCCCTTTTACGGTGTTTTAACTAACTATGCCTTGTTTCCATACCTCAACAACGCACAGACCAATTTCAACGCGACTATTTCAAACATTATAATTCACTGAGTAATAAATGTCCGTAACATTAAAATAAATGTATGAGTACCGTGAACCAGAATTTTTAAATAATAAACTAAGCGACATTTGAAATTCAGTTCCTAGCTGAACGAAAAGAATCAATCTTTAAAGACGTAAAGGGATAAGTCTAATTAGTCATTTAACGAAGGGCACTGGACCCTCCGCACCCTACCGGCGCCCCTTTTACGGTGTTTTAACTAACTATGCCTCATTTCCATATCTCAACAACAGACAGTCCAATTTCAACGCGACTGATTTCAAACATTATAATTCACTGAGTAATGAATCTCCGTAACATTAAAATAAATGTATGAGTACCGTGAACCAGAATTTTTAAATAATAAACTAAGTGACATTTGAAATTCAGTTCCTAGCGGAACGAAATAAATCAAATTTTAAAGATGTATAGGGATCAGTCAAATTAGTCATTTAACGAAGGGCACTGGACCCACGCCTCCCCTCCGGCACCCCTTTTACGGTGTTTTAACTAACTATGCCTCGTTTCCATATCTCAACAACGCGCAGTCCAATTTCAACGCGACTGATTTCATACATTATAATTCACTGATTAATAAATGTCCGTAACATTAAAATAAATGTATGAGTACCGTGAACCAGAATTTTTAAATAATAAACTAAGCGACATTTGAAATTCAGTTCCTAGCGGAACGAAATGAATTCATCTTTAAAGATGTATAGGGATCAGTCAAATTAGTCATTTAACGAAGGGCACTGGACCACACGCCTCCCCTCCGGCCCCCCTTTTACGGTGTTTTAACTAACTATGCCTCGTTTCCATATCTCAACAACGGACAGTCCAATTTCAACGCGACTGATTTCATACATTATAATTCACTGAGTAATGAATCTCCGTAACATTAAAATAAATGTATGAGTTCCGTGAACCAGAATTTTTAAATAATAAACTAAGCGACATTTGAAATTCAGTTCCTAGCGGAACGAAATGAATCCATCTTTAAAGATGTATAGGGATCAGTCAAATTAGTCATTTAACGAAGGGCACTGGACCACACGCCTCCCCTCCGGCCCCCCTTTTACGGTGCTTTAACTAACTATGCCTCGTTTCCATATCTCAACAACGGACAGTCCAATTTCAACGCGACTGATTTCAAACATTATAATTCACTGAGTAATGAATCTCCGTAACATTAAAATAAATGTATGAGTACCGTGAACCAGAATTTTTAAATAATAAACTAAGCGACATTTGAAATTCAGTTCCTAGCGGAACGAAATAAATCAAATTTTAAAGACGTATAGGGATCAGTCAAATTAGTCATTTAACGAAGGGCACTGGACCCCACGCCTCCCCTCCGGCCCCCCTTTTACGGTGTTTTAACTAACTATGCCTCGTTTCCATATCTCAACAACGGACAGTCCAATTTCTACGCGACTGATTTCATACATTATAATTCACTGAGTAATGAATCTCCGTAACATTAAAATAAATGTATGAGTACCGTGAACCAGAATTTTTAAATAATAAACTAAGCGACATTTGAAATTCAGTTCCTAGCGGAACGAAATGAATCCATCTTTAAAGATGTATAGGGATCAGTCAAATTAGTTATTTAACGAAGGGCACTGGACCACACGCCTCCCCTCCGGCCCCCCTTTTACGGTGTTTTATCTAACTATGCGTCGTTTCCATATCTCAACAACGGACAGTCCAATTTCAACGCGACTGATTTCAAACATTATAATTCACTGAGTAATGAATCTCCGTAACATTAAAATAAATGTGTGAGTACCGCGAACCAGAATTTTTAAATAATAAACTAAGCGACAATTGAAATTCAGTTCTTAGCTGAACGAAATGAATCCATCTTTAAAGATGTATAGGGATCAGCCTAATTAGTCATTTAACGAAGGGCACTGGACCCCACGCCTCCCCTCCGGCCCCCCTTTTACGGTGTTTTAACTAACTATGCCTCGTTTCCATATCTCAACAACGGACACTCCAATTTCAACGCGACTGATTTCAAACATTATAATTCACTGAGTAATGAATATCCGTAACATTAAAATAAATGTATGAGTACCGCGAACCAGAATTTTTAAATAATAAACTAAGCGACATTTGAAATTCAGTTCTTAGCTGAACGAAATGAATCCATCTTTAAAGATGTATAGGGATCAGCCTAATTAGTCATTTAACGAAGGGCACTGGACCCCACGCCTCCCCTCCGGCCCCCCTTTTACGGTGTTTTAACTAACTATGCCTCGTTTCCATATCTCAACAACGGACTGTCCAATTTCAACGCGACTGATTTCAAACATTATAATTCACTGAGTAATGAATCTCCGTAACATTAAAATAAATGTATGAGTACCGTGAACCAGAATTTTTAAATAATAAACTAAGCGACATTTGAAATTCAGTTCCTAGCGGAACGAAATAAATCAAATTTTAAAGACGTATAGGGATCAGTCAAATTAGTCATTTAACGAAGGGCACTGGACCCCACGCCTCCCCTCCGGCCCCCCTTTTACGGTGTTTTAAATAACTATGCCTCGTTTCCATATCTCAACAACGGACAGTCCAATTTCAACGCGACTGATTTCAAACATTATAATTCACTGAGTAATGAATCTCCGTAACATTAAAATAAATGTATGAGTACCGTGAACCAGAATTTTTAAATAATAAACTAAGCGACATTTGAAATTCAGTTCCTAGCTGAACGAAATGAATCCATCTTTAAAGATGTATAGGGATCAACCTAATTAGTCATTTAACGAAGGGCACTGGACCTCCCCTCCCCCCTCCGACCCCCCTTTTACGGTGTTTTAACTAACTATGCCTTGTTTTCATATCTCAACAACGGACAGTATAGTACATTAAATAAAAATTGTAATATAATTTTTGTAGTAGTAGTTTATGATAATGAATAAAAAAACACTTCATTTAAAAGTATTTCCTGCACAATAAAACATTTCCTGATGATTCAAAAAATATACACGCAGTTGTTCAAGTTTTCACTTCTGTCAGCACTCCCGGAGTGCCTTTTTTTTTTTTTTCTATCAGACGATTTCCACGTGAAAAACGAAAATGAAATAAAAAGTTTCACCAATTGAAAAAAAAAGATTAATATGAAATAAAATTTATTGACGTCATAGCGGTAATAAAACGGAAAGATTTCTGAATAATACAAGAAATCTGAGTATGTGTATGTACACAAAGCAGATTAATATCACGTCATTAGAGAATTAAAAAGAAAATCTGACATATTATCGAAAGTTTAACAGATTTTTTAAATGTTTCAGAATAATACAAAGCGAGTATCAATATGTGTAATAGAGAATAGTAAATATATGATATAAATGCTGGGCGATTACACCATGAAACATTACTACATTAAAGACGTGAGTATAAAACATCACAAATTTACTGAATGGTGTATACAAAACGTTTGTCTACACCATTCAGTAAATTTGTGATGTTTTATACTCACGTCTTTAATGTAGTAAATATATGAGTTTGAGGAATGTATTGAATCATGATAAAAACCCGATTACGGAAATATCCGTATATTTTAACATTTTGAATGTGTACAACATGTTTAATTTTGAATTTTTTTTTTAAATATCGCATTTAGTCCACATGACAGATATTATTATGACAGAATATAATAGCGGGCTTTGCCCGCTATCGGACTAATTTAGATATTCGAAAAAACGAGAAAAATATACCAGTAATTTTATACTTTATAAAAAACGTTATCTTTTTTTTTGGTTGCTAAATGAAATTAGGGAAGGGGAGGTCCAGTGTCATTCGTTAAATGACTAATTAGGCTGATCCCTATACATCTTTAAAATTTGATTTATTTCGTTCCGCTAGGAACTGAATTTCAAATGTCGCTTAGTTTGTTATTTAAAAATTCTGGTTCACGCTACTCATACATTTATTTTAATGTTACGGCGATTCATTACTCAGTGAATTATAATGTTTGAAATCAGTCGCTTTGAAATTGGACTATCCGTTGTTGAGATATGGAAACGAGGCATAGTTAGTTAAAACACCGTAAAAGAGGGGCCGGAGGGGAGGCGTGGTGTCCAGTGCCCTTCGTTAAATGACTAATTAGACTTATCCCTATACATCTTTAAAATTTGATTTATTTCGTTCCGCTAGGAACTGAATTTCAAATGTCGCTTAGTTTATTATTTAAAAATTCTGGTTCACACTACTCATACATTTCATACCCCGCTCTACTTCATACCGAACTATACACAATACATGTCATACTTACATACAGAGGTGTTGGTTACAGTAACAATGTCTCGCGTTCAATGTTTTTTCCCATCTCAAAACATACCCAACGCGCCTGAAGAAGTTTTCACTTCAAAAAGTTATTTAGAAACGCTTTTTAATTTCAATTTTTTTAAATAACTGTTCTATGTTGTGCATTTGCGTGTTAAAAGTAATAGTCATGTCGAATTTCAAGCTTCTATACCTAAAAACAAGGCCGAAAATAGGGGGAACAAAGGAGGCATATGCCCCTGATGTAAGTGTAGAAGGAAGCGCGAAAAGAGGATTTGATTCGACTTTCGGTACAAAAAGACAAATAACGAAATTTAGAGAAAAAAACTTGCAATCGGATAACCCAAAGTAGAAATGTATTAATTGACTTTATATATTTTTCTTTTAGTAGGGCTGTTTTTTTTTTCATTATGTGATAACGTAGAGGCAAAATTCTTAATCAATACTTGTTTAACGATTTCGTTCAAGATACTCACACGATTAATACACTGTCCCAATTATGTTAGAATTGGTTCAGTATTTCGGACGTTATCGTGGTGACAAGTTTTAAATGTTTTTGTGCTTTTCTGTGTCCTTCTAAACGAACTATAACTATAACTTGATTAACGAATTCATCCACGATACTCACAGATTAATTTACTGTGCTCATTAGCTTCAAACTGATTCAGTACTTCACACTTTATGATAATGACAAGATTTTCATTATACATATATAATATGTAAACGAAATGATTGTGATAGGTCGGTTTTTAAAGAAATCAACCTAAACATTTGAAGGTTAATATACTTTCTATCAATTATTTCAGATTTAAAACAAAAAATAAGATCAATGAATCGAAAATTTTTATTTATAAATTAATTTTGGAAAATGGTGAGCGGGCACCAAAAATTCACACTTGCGACTGTTGAACAAAATACTAGTTATGGCCCTGCCTAACGATTCGATAGATATCGTAATTAAGAATGTTTTTAAACCGCTTTCCTTTCATTTCACCCTTTTAAATTTTGATTTTTTTAGAAAATTTATAAGTAACTACTATGCCAAATTTCAAGTTTCTAGATTCTTCAGTATCGCAAGAATCGCAATTTAATACGTTTTTCACTCTTGCCACCCCTCCCTCCTCCCCGTGTAGTACCCCACCAACATAAAATATAGCATATGCTGGAGGAGGAACTGTCACCATCACTTTTGAAATCGGTTCGGTAGTACCAGAGATTATCCGCTACAAACAAATAAACAAACGTTACTTCTTTATAATATTAATTATATAGATTCACACAACATTTCAGCAAGTTTCAGATCAACTTAAAAAAAAAACTCGTAACACATTTGTAAACGTATTGTCAGAAGTTCCTATCCATCATAGATAGTAATTTGAATTTATTTGGGCACCCTGTATATATATTCTATAAATTAGATACACACTGCATAATATACCAAAAATAATTTAAGCTTGAAAATGCATAATAGGGCAGCTGCAATTGACGTCATGCTGGAAGGTCACACACTACAAATAGTCAGTTCTGATTGGTGGATTTACCCTGACCTCGATTGCAACTCGCCTTCCTACATTTCTCTATCATAAAAGAAAATGCAATGAAATTCTTTTGTGCAATCCGTAAAAAAGTATATATTAAATATTACATGTATTTTTATGTTTACGGAAGATGTTATCGCTCAACTTTAATAACGCATGCCAATTTCACAAGGCACTCCTCAAACAACTGTCTTCGGACAGTAATGCAATCTCCCATATAATAAAATCCAAAGGCAAGAAACTGTCTGTAACGCATCCGGGTGCGACCACTCCGGTTTGCGAATCAAACCATAGTTAAACGCCATGTTAGGCTTACTAAAAAATCTATGCTACATTCGATTCTGCTGTTAAAATATTTGTAAAAGCATATTAAAGCTTTTAAATATTTTAATTTTGTTTAAAACCTTCAAAAACTATATCATATAAAACATATATATCACCATTTCTATAAAAAAAAAATCTGTAAGCAAGTTTTTTTTTTTTTCATAAGTAGCGGAGATTTATTTCGTAGGGAGGATTTGAGGTTGATTCAGTATACAGGCGCCATCTACTGGCGGATTTTTAAATTTACTTCCATCGTAAAAACTCATTATCTGGAATCCTCGGGACCAAAAAGGCTTTACGAGTTTTGGAATTTGCCGGATTTCGGGTCCTTCCGAAGTTTACGATTATTTGACAAAATTCATGTTTTTTTTCGTGATTCTTTGACAAAATTTGCATTTTTTTCTGCTATTCGTTGGCTAAATTTGCATTTTTTTCTGCTATTCGTTGACAAAATTTGCGTTTTTTCGTAGTCCTTTGAAGAAATTTGCGTTTTCTTTTTGCGATCCTTTGAGGAAATTTGCGTTTTTTGCTATTCTTTGACGAAATTTGCCTTTTATTCACGATCCTTTGACAAAATTCGAGTTTTTTCTGAGATTCTTTGACGAAATTAGCGTTTTTTTCCGATCTTTTGACGAAACTTCACTTTTTTCGCGATCCCTTAACGAAATTAGAAATTTTTTCGCAGTGCTTTGAAGAAATTTGTGTCTTTTTTTTTTTCGCGACCCTTTGAAAAAATTCATGTTTTTCCGCGATTATTTGACGAAATTCGAGGATTTTTTTTGCAATCCTTTAACCCTTTTTTTTTTTTTTTTTTTTTTTTGTGATCCATTGATGAAATTTTACACTTTTTCGGAGTCCTTGGAAGAAATTTGCGTTTTCTTCGCAAGTCTTTGACGGAATTCGCGTTTTTCTGCGATTTGTGAACAAAATAAGCGTTTTTTTTTTTTTTTTTTTTTTTTTTTTTTCAATCCTGCGATAAAATTTGCGTTTTTTTTTTCGATCCTTTGACGAAATTCACGTTGTTTCCACAATCATTTGAAGAAATTGTCTACTGTTTTTCTGTGAACGATAGACATAATTGATTTTTCCGGCGACGATCGTTCAAAATTCGAGATATTTATGTTCGAATTTTTGGACTGAAGACAAAAATTTTCGAAACCGAATGCCTTAAATTTTTAGGAAAACTTGAACCGAATCACCCCTGATGAAATAAATATATAACTATTTTTTTTTTCTAACGAATCGTAATATAAATTAATTTTAAAATAAAATTTGAGAGAAAAATGATTTGTTTTTAATTTCGGGAAGAGGGGACCGTGTTCACCCGCCACCGAAGTAACAGTATTTGAGCGATTAGACATTGAAACACAATGGACTGAAAAAAAAAATTAAGAATTGGTAAAATTTTCGAAAATTTTCAGAAAATCTAAAAGTTTAGTAAAAATTTTCTAATTTAGAAAATTTTCGAATTTTTTCCTTCCGGATTTTGGATTTCGGGATAATGGGTCATAAACTGTAAAATGATTATTTCTTACCAAACGTAATTAAAATATAAGAAACACATAGTACAGAGTAATTTGCATTTAATTTTGCTTATATAAACAAACAATCAGTTATGTGGTAAGTCTAGCTGTTTAGAAACTCATTGATAACACTTTTTTACAAAAACTTTCACACATGGATTATTTGTTAATATTTAATTTGAATGTTTTGTCCAATCGTTGAACTATTTTAGAAATGTAATACTAAGTAAAAAAAAAAAAAAATATATATATATATATATATATATATGTGTGTGTGTGTGTGTGTATATATCCTCATTATTTTTATTTGTAGAAATCATTTGTCATTTTTAAAATGTATTTTTCTACAATACAAACCTTTCAATAACAAATCTTCATGCTGTTTGTTTGTATGAAGTCTTATGAAAATGAAACGCGGATCGACAATCCGTCATTTTTGACGGGGTTATATACTAGTTATGCAATATAGTCCATGGCGTGTCCCTGTTTAAATGAATTATAAATGCTACTCATACTATTCGGTGTAGAAAACAGTTGAAATGCATATAATTAATACACTACACTTTCAAGCGGGAACATACTACAATGAATCTTAATACCACGTTTCATTTTTATGCCACTCTATGCATTTTTACCAAAGTTAAAGCACTGCCCATAGACGATAATACATTCGAATTATTTAGTTCAGAACCGTATTAAATTATCTATATATTTTTATCCATACCACATATTGTACTAAAATTTCATTTAGCTAAAAAACGCATAACAAAACTATTTTCAAGCAGATAACAACCATTGTCAGCAATGTATCCACATATTTTACTACAACCATGTATATGTTTTTTTTTGTTTGTTTTTTTCGAACAAGATACTTTACTAAAATTTAGTTCACATAAAAATCGGGAAACAGATTAAAAAGTACTTTCATCAACTACCTTCTTATACGTCAGCGCCTTCGAACATTTTTTTTTCTAGCCCTGTATATACATACAATGTATAAACATTCCTTGATATACGAAAATTTAGTTAAGCATGAAAATGAATGACGCAATAGAAAGCGCCCTTTCAGTAGTTATCATTCGAAATTTGTAGACGAAAGTATATTTGAGTTATTTTGTGCAGCCCTGTAAAACAAAATTAAATCTAACACATGTATTGTTTCATTTTTAAAATATTATAGGAACCGCATATATCAGAATCTCAATTATCAAAGAAATAGTATAGTATCGGGGACACGCACATCAAACAATTGCAGTTATGCTATTTATATTTTTACTTTTCCCTGTAGATGAATAATAAATGTCTAGCACACCATCTTTTCATAAAAACTTAACATAATGTATATCAACAATATATATAATTTTCGCAATGTTGAAAGCAGGGCATCTCATGTCAATTAAAATGTAGTAACTTCTAACAATTATCGCACATCGAAAGCGATGTATCCGATGACTTTTGTGAAGTCCTGTACATGGACAACAAATACTACTCAAACCATTTTTGATTGGGGCCGTGTTAAAGTGAACTTGAAGATCATATATTGATTTCATATCCAATAAGTTGGAAATTGTACGTCAAACGTGACAAATGAGGTGCGTTCGTTCTACAGCTAGTTATATAAATATTCAGATCTTGATGATTTTTAATTCTGTGAAATGAATTATATCGTCTGCAGATTAATTTCTGTCATAAAATAAGTATCTCGGTCGCTTGACGATTAAACTTCGGAAGCTCCTGTAACAAGAAAGCACCGTTTTTTTTTAAAATTCAAATTTCTTAATAAATATTTTTATTAATATCTCCTAAAGTTTTGATTCGATTTTTATAAAATTTGAAATGTCTCGACAAAATTCTGCAAAGATAATATATCTTAAATTTCAAACCATTCGGTTGGGTAATTTTTGCGTTGTTATATGCGGACGGACGGACAGACAGACGAACGGACGGACAGACAGACGTACGAACCAAGCGACGCCAATATGTGCTACGTATTTATATAATTACGAACGCACCTAAAAATAGGATTTTTCCCTTTTTAATTATATTAACCGTCAATAGATGGAGCGGATCATCGAATTAATTTTTAGCTTGTTGTCAGTCCAAATCTAGCCTGCATTTAGCTTGAAAAAACGGTCACACTGGGTGTGAGTTCGACGTTACAGGACAAAAATTGCTTGCCACTGCAAGGGTTAAATAGAGAAAAATATTACAGAACCTGGGATTAAATGGTATGATTATCCGTGTTTTAACCCTTAATTGCATAGCGATGTAAATTTCCATCACTGTTTATTTAACTTTTAATAAATAAATCATACTTCTTCGCCACCACTATATTTATATAGAAATATTAATCCAGTAAATTTCCCGTGAACTATGTTGCTGAAAAAAGTTAAAAATCTATCTTAAAATTTCTGGTGTCTAATATTTAATATATGTATAAAAAAACACAATTGTAAAAGAAAAGCTCATGCAAAGAAGGGTTAAATATTATCTAGAAATTTTATGAGTTTATTCACATTGGTTTATTTTATACAGGAATTGTTTCTACAATTTTACTGATGTGATTCTTGTGAGATCTTAAATTATTTTCTCTGCATTTGTGGATCTACTCCTAATACATTTTCTTAACTCTGTGAATATTTAATGAAAAATTATTTAACTCCTTCAGGGGCAAAGTACTCTTGTAGCTAAAATATAGAAATGATTCATTGTCACCAGGATTCACGAACGAACTTATTTTAAAAAAAAGTAAAAGCTTTTCCTCATGTACCTTATAAATTCAAAATTTTATTATAAAATTCTGGTGTCATTGTGGCATTTTGGGATTAAAATTAAGTGGTATATATAATATACCGGTGCCCTTCAAGGGGTTAAACTATGCCTTTTTCCGGCTGTCTTGATCCGAGGAACCAAAATATGGTGTCAAAAATGAGTGTTGCCATTAAGAAAACAATTAAAAAAATTTTTGTTACAATTTAAAAAATTTTGATCAAAGTCCAAATGTTTTTTAACTTTTTTTTATTTAATTCGTATTAATTAAATAACGGACAACCGACAGACATATTTAACTGTTTATACGATGTACGGAGCACATAATAGTTCATATAATATTTGGCATTTCAGTGAAGCACAGTTTTTACTGATTCTTGAAAAATCTTAAATCTTGGACTTTTGTAGTTTATGAAATTACCTTAAATTGAGAGCTACATTAAATTCTGGTTGATGATTATTTTCCCACTTTTCTCTATTTATTAATAAATTTATTTTGGAAAACTAAATTGAAATACATTATTAAGCAGTCACGCTTGAGCTAACGATCAAAAAGCAATAAAATGAATAAATAACTCTTCTTTTTTATACAAAAATGGTTACATCTTATGCCTTAAGTGAAAATTATTCGACTTACCCTTAAGTATTTCTTTTAGTATAAGCTTAATGAATCAATACGATTTCGCTCTTGTAGTCCAATTAATAAACATGATTACACTATTTTAGAATATAGTAAAAGCTTCACTAATTGCATTGTGCAGTTAAATTGCATAACATGTCAAAGAATTGTAATCAGTTATGCATTAAATTCATATTGCTGAGCGAAAGAATTACCTTCCATAATTGTTGCCTGTAATTCCAGTGATGAGCTTTCCATTAATGATAAAATAAATATATAAAAATATGTTTTCGGAATATTAAAATGTTATGCATTTAATAGGACAATGTACATTATATTACCTGTAGCATATTAGTAATTATTTTAATTTAAGAAAACCATTGTTACAAATAAATATACAAAATTCCGGTTATGAAAGAATTTGCAGTATAAATGCATACCTGTTAAGTTTTAATCGATTTTTTTTTTTAAATATTAAGTAATCCACCAGCAATGAATGAAAATTTCCAATAAAATGTACTTTTCAACATTTTTTGTGGTTCTGTCTTCATGATTTTTTAAAGTATACGATATTATTTCGAAACAGATCCAAAGGTATCCCGATAATAGATAAAGGTCAATAACCCCGATAATGGAATAGACCGAAGAAAAATTTTAATGAGATTTCCAATTTAAAACACAGTAAATATGTACCTCATACCGACATATTACTGGTTCATTAGCGCACATTGCGGAATTAATCGACATAACGGGATTGTGTTTATTGCGGATTGTTTGCGGTTTATTTTAATCGTGTTAAATCATTTCAAACATAATGATATTGATATGTATTAATAATATGGAAGTGCAGCAATATATCTTCTGTAGAATATGGAGTGCAAAGAACGTATTATTTACAGGGTCACAAAAAAGAAATCCGTTACATTATGGTCAATGAAGAAAAAATGTTAGCATTGTATTTTAACAATGTTACTCATTAATAAACATATACAGATTAATATAGATCACTGAAGTGTTCTACAAGATGTCTGCAATAGAATATGGTAGGCATAGCATTTATCGTTTATTTGTTAGAGACACACATAAGTATTCAGTTACATTACTCTCTATGAGCAATAATTGGTGAAAGTGCGTTTCCAATTATTGTATTCATATTCACATTTAACTAATTAATTGTATTATTGCTTGGTGTGTATAAATGTTACAGATTATATACAGAGCAGCACGAAAGAATTGGAGTACATTTCCGCTTATTGACGGTAATTGCTGTAGGGGAATTTTCAACAGTGTTATGTATTTCTTACTGAATTATATTTTTACATACTATGAAGTATATATCCAAATCTGTAGATCATATACAGGGCTGAACTTTCCAAATCGATTACTTAGACATTACCTTTCACCTTATTACATGGTGAAGTTTTGTTACAGCAATTTCAATGTGTTGGAAAGTGTTCATAATATATGCTTGAGGCATGATTTTTCTTTCTTGTTTACATATTTAAGACGATTTTCTGATATTGAACTAATTTTCTTCTCATATCAGAATTGTTTTTAAGACAGTTTGAATGCAGTATATCTTCCAATTGTATTGTAAAAAATGTTTTAATGACTTTACAGCATAAACGGAATAATGGTTAAACATTGATTAATGATTATTTTTCCAATTTGAGGTATTTTTATACATGCCAAAAATTATTCCGTAAAATGTGGTTTAATTTGACCCAGGTTAAACCGTCGAACTATGAATAAAGAGGAAATGGCATATCCTCAAAATGGGGCAGCTTCAACTATAACCGGCAAACTTCCATCAGTAATTTTAACTAGAAATTTTCGCATTATTTAAACGCCTTATGCATGCAGAATTTCCGTCATTATTAAGTTAAAAATATTTATTCGATTTTACTAGTGGCAGTTTGTCCCTATGGTTCCGCCACATTGTGACAAAATCCTTCTATCAATGTCAGTGAAAGAGATTATAATAACGCCGGGGCAAACTTCCACCAGTAAAAATGAACAGAAATTTTTGCCTTATTTATAACAGAAATTTTGCATGAATAAGGCGTTTAAATAAGGTGAGAATTTCTATTCTGTTGAAGTTTATCCCGGCGATAATCAGGCGCTATTGAACCGATGTATACAAACAAATGCTGTCATCTTGTGACTACATGTTTAACCCTTTCCGGCACAGACAAAGTCTGTTCGTAAAGTGAGAAATTACTGACTGACACCGGAATTTACAAACGACTTTTTTAGAAAATAAGAACTCCTTATTTTAAGCTTTCATTGTAACAAAATTTTATTGAAATATTCTTGGTGTCGAATGCAAGTTTGGAATTGAAATTAGGTGTGCCAGGAGTGGGACCACTGTGCGGGAAAGAGTTAATCACTTCAGGGGCAGTGGTACGTCTATGAAACCACATATGTTTCATTCCCAAACGCCACAATGGCACCAGAATTTTGCTAAACTCTTTCCCATTTAATACGTACGTGGAATGTAGACTTTTTCTTATTTCCAAATAAATGTTTTCGTAAATTCCGGTGCCAATCATTTATTTCAACATTTTACTACTGAAAGTACTTTGCCCCTGAAAGGGTTAATTACTGCACTCGCAACTGGTAGACACTGCACTATATGTCTATTTATCTTTATTCATGGGTCCCATTGGTTAAAAACGTTTCGAACCAGAAGTTATTCTCGAAATAGATTCAAATAAATTTTATGCAATTAATTAACCCTTTCAGGGGCAGTAGTATGTTTATGAAACCACTTAATTTTAATTCCCAAACGCCACAATTGCACCAGAATTTTGCTAAAATATTTTCCATTTAATATGTATGTGAAATATAGCCTTTTTCTTATTTCCACATAATTTTTTTTTGTAAATTCCGGTGCCAGTCATTTATTTCAACATTTTTGTACTGAAAGTACTTTGCCCCTGAAAGGGTTAAAGGTACATCAAATGAATATTCTAGTTTTAAATGTGTTTAATCTGGGTGAGGTTAAACCCCATATTATAGAAGAATTGTTGCAGGTTGACAAGTATGTATTTAAAAAATGTTTTCTGTAGAAACTAAATTTAAATTCATTTTCAATTATTTACCACAGGACAAAAGATCATGAAGCGAAAAATATAAATAATAGCATTCATTGTTGCGCAAGAGTAATTACATATTGTGCTAGTTAAAGCAAAATGTGTCGGAGTATCCATAAGTGTGTTATTTTGTATGCTTATTAAATAAATATGACTTGGCTTTATATTTCAAGTTAATGAGATGGTGGTACTTTGAAGATAGTTTGCAATTAAATTTTGTTTCATGCCAAATAATTTGATTATTTATGCATTAAGCTAGATTTCTGAATGAAATGTTTAGCTTTAAGAGTTATTTATGTCTTTGATAAGAATGACGACAATGATGTGTTTTAGTTAATGATAAAATAAATAGACATTAGATGATAAAAACGACGTTTTACAAATAACAAAAAGAAAATCGTGAACTTAGTGATGTAGAAGAACAATGTGGAATATGTTATTAGTGTTATTTTTATTATTTTTTAAAGGATTGTTTGTTAACTTATAAAAACACCGTTTTTTCTTCTTAATTAAGTTTTAATAAATTATTTTTTTTTGTTTAAATGCAAACTAATCCAAGCAAAATAGATTAAATGTTTTCTTCTTCTTCTTCTTTTTTTTACATTTAAGGCACAGTACCTATTTGTACAATTAAGTCTTAATGATTTTATTTTAAATTTGAAACGATATATGTTACACACTGCTTCAAAGACTTAAGGAACTCTGATAATGCGTGAGGGATAATCTTCTCGATTATGGAAAGGGACCAGAGAAAAACACCAGGAAATTACAAAAGTATTGCCAGTTGACTATATTAAAATTTCTCCCCTTTTCCAAATTGTATTGATAGCCGAGCCAAAATATACGTTTTAAAACAAATTAAAAAGTATTATCCACTCTGGATAAAAAAAAAAATACAATAAGCAATTGATGGGCTTGGACCAAGTAGGGATTAGTTCAATTCCTGGCCCATTTGAGTTAGGTACATTTACCTGTTTAAAAGAAGAGAAAAAAAATCAAATGATCCTCCCGGCATGTACCAGTAGGAAAGGGTAGCTTCAACATCCCTTGTTTTTAAAATTCCAGCTCATGTTTCTCAAACTCATGAAGCTAAAATGCTTGGAACCCGATTATAGATTATAGTTCTTAGCAAAATAGTTATGTTTTATATAAAAAAATTAACAATACCTGACTTTAAGCCAATTATTGTTTTTAAAAATCTTAGAAGGATTAAAATATTTACAAAGATTTAGTCAGTCCCTAAATATGTTTTGCAAACAATTTTATTAAAAAAATTCATGATAAAAACTTTTATTCGCTCTAATATGAGCAGAAAAGGGTGATGTCTAAAAGTCATCCTCGTTTTTGAACATTTTTAGTAACTAATAAAGAAAATATATTTTGTATTTAGAATTATTTCACGACGTTCCATTGTGAAAAATAACACAGATTATGCTTAAACAGATGTTTCATGACAAATATCAGTTTGGTACGTTTGCCTTTTATAATCCTATTAGTCTGAACTTTCGGTTTTATTGTAAAATACATATATTTTTTCTCTAAATCATTCAAATTCTTAGAAAATTAGTTTATGTTTTATATGAAAAAAAAAATTACAATAGTGTTTATACCAAAAAAAAAACAATTTTTGTTTTTGAAAATCTTAGAAGGGTTAAACTATTTAATAACATTTAGTCAGTCCCCAAATATTTTTACATAAAAGGATATTACATTCATGTGACTTTCTGTGCAAAAGAGGGGTAGGGTCTATATTAGATAGTACCAAATTTCCTTCAGAAACGCTGAGGGATAATCAGAACTCAAGGGGTGACCTATAAAGGGTGATAGAACACATCTATAATGGCTATTTTCGTCGTACATTGCATGGGCGTATCGCAAGCGGCGAACAGGTAGATGGCAATTTTAAACGCTTCTCTTTCACCACTAAAACTTAATAGTTAATCAAAGCTTATTTAATACGCGGGGCTAGTTCCCAGTCTCGTCTGGATTAATATTTAACTATTTCTCTTTGCGTTTTATCTGGATTAAATCTTTCATTTACAAGCATACAAAACACTATCTGTCGTAAAAGGGAGCTATTTTTAACTTGCGAAATTTCTTTCATAAATCTGCTCAGGTTTAATATATAATGGCGTTGGTTTGCAGTTATACGTAAATTTCTTTTGCAAAGGTGCAGATACATATTAAAAATATTTTTGTTTGTATAGAGTTAAAAAAAATAGTCATATGTGGTAACCCACGCATAATATTTCCTCCGTTCCCCGATATAATTGATAAAACGAAAAACGAAAAAATAAAATAATGCTTTCCGTCTGCGTTGACATTACTTTTATAGATAAATTCTGCATACCTCCGGGAAGCAATTATACATTACAATAATTCAGTCCCGTGCCTTTCGGAAAACAGCCTAGCTTATGCTTATAGTGATTTCTCATGTCAAATATTAGTTTGGTACATTTGCTTTCTCTATATAATGCACTGCAGTTTGCGTTTTATGGTAAAAAGTATCAACTTTATATTGCAAAAATCGTTGTAATTTTTTTAAAAATTATTTTATATATTTTGGAAAAATTTCTTAATATTCTCTGACAGACTTTCAATTTTTGTATATGCATTTTTATCATTTAAAAGATTTTATTAGGAAAAAAAAAGATTTTACTTAAAATATAGATAAAATATATTCTGGGAAAATTTGAAAATCACGTTTCATAAATAATTAGTGTTTTTTTCTGTTATTTTCCACTGTACAGTAAAACTCCGATTATCCGAATCCCACTCAACAAGATCGCCAAATATCCGGATCGATATCATGAAATAAACAATACATTTCCAGAAAAAAAAAACGTATAAAAAGACAAATTGTATATATTCGTTTGTAAAATTGTCCCGACCTTTATTTGTTTAACTGGAATTTCAAAATTTACCCGTTCTAGGGTTTTTAGCTCTTTTTAAGCTTTGGTGCATATTATGAAAATAAAATTGATGAATTTTTATACTTGTATGCATTAACAAATTGCTTCTGATTAGATAAATTTCTTCTGTATTAGATAAATTGTTCCCGTTTGTATATAAAAAAAGATGAATATGTTCTATATATTAAATAAATTCTATAACTATTTTTTTTAATGCTGTGTATATGAAAAAGTGAATAGCTTTCCAGAAAATAAGTGTGAAAATTTTATCTTCTTTGTCAAGGCCATTTTCCCTATTCATGATCCCCACAAGGCCATTTTCCCTATTTATTTTCTTATATTATAAAAAAATTGAAAGAACTCAACACAGGGTTCGTACGGATCATGGAATTTTCCAGGAGTTTCACCAGTATTTTCTTTATAGAAACGGAAATCTCGGTTCAACTCGCAAAACTTCGCTTTCTTTTAAGCAAAGATTTTCTGTAATAAAATTTTGGTACCAAATAATTTCCTCGTCAGAAAATTCCAGGAGCCGTACGAACCCAATCAACACTATTTCAGAAACTGTAAGTAAACTTTTAAGTGAAAATCAGGTACTATTGAAATCTCCAAAATTACTCACTAAGAGTTTCATTACATTAGTATTTTTATTTATGATTAAAATCGAATTTTCACATTACTGTAATATCACAGTTACCAACTTTGTCGTTTTTTTTTCTTACCAATAAAATTAATGGTAAATTTTGCTTTATTTAATCGCCGAATTCTGCTATTGAAGAAATCAAAAATTTCTATTAAGTTATAATGGTGACCAAAAAGAAAACCCATAAAAGTTGCAGCTAATATAATATGGTAAAATTGCAGTTTTTCCATATCAAAAACCCGCTGATAAACAGTGTAAGATCAAAACATTTCTCCTTCAATATCAGTGCTAAAAATAAGAAATGTACTTTCGTTTTCGTGTCGACATTTATGGTACAGATAAATATTACTTACCACAGGGAATCAAATATAGATTTGGATCATTTCGCAACGTACCGTTGGGAAAACAACACCGATGTAGATGTTTGATGACAAATAACAGTTTGTTACATTTTCCTTTTATAATCCTATAACTTTAAGCTTTCGGTTTTACGCTAAAGTATATAAAAAATTTTCCTCCACAAAACCTTAATATTCCTAGAAATTCAGTTCATGTTTTATGTAAAAAAAAGTCGCAATAGCTGATTTAAAAACAATTTTTGTTTTTGACAATCTTAGAAGGATTAAAATATTTTCTAAAAACTAGCTAGTCTCTAAAAAAACTTCACAAACAATTTTACTAAATTCGTATGTAAATCTTTTGTTTGCTCTAATATGAGCAGAAAAAGCGATTGTCTCAAAGGCCTCTTATATTTTGAACATTTCAAATAATAAATAAAGAAAATATATTTTGTATTTAGAATGAGTCTATGACGTACCTTTGAAAACACAACACAGATTATGCTTAAATAGATGTTTCGTGAATATCAATTTGTTACTTTTTGCCTTTTATAGACTTATTACACAGAGCTTTTAGTTTTACGGTTAAATACATCAAATTTTGTTTCCAAAAATATTCAAATTCTAGAAAAATACTTTCCGTTTTATATATAAAAAGTAAAAATATATGACTTAAAACCAATTTTTGTTTTTGAAAATCATAAAAGGATTAAAATAATTACAAAATATCAGCCAGTCCCTAACGATGTTTCACAAGCAATTTTATTACCGTAATTTCGCGCGTATGCGCCGCACCCTAGTTAAGTCTTTTTCAAACCAGAAATTTTATTGAAAATAAGAAGTCAAATACGTGCTAAGCAGAAGTAAGTCCCATTTTATTTAAAATAAATTCTGGTAGGAAATCGAATTGTCAGAGGTGCGGCGTATACGCGCGAAATTACGGTAAATAAATGAGACACCCTTTTATTTGAGTCTCCGGATTTTTGAACACCAGTAATTTTTTAGAGAAAATGTTGTTCTGTTAAGTCGCAAAATGCTCCGATTAAATAAAACAATATTTTCTGTACTAAATTACTGGTATCCAAAAAGCCGGAGACTTGGCAGGTCTGTTGATGTCTAAAAGTCCTCCTACTTTTTGAACATTTTTAGTAATTAATAAATAAAATATATTTTGTAATTAGAATGATTCTGCAACGTGCCTTTGGGAAAACAACACAGATTATAATTAAACAAATGTTTCAGGGCAAATATCAGTTTGTTACATTCGACTTTTATAATCCTATTAAACTTTCGTTTTTCGGTAAACTATATACAATTTTTTCACCACAGGTAATTCAAATTTCAGGAAAAATAGTTTTTGAATTGTATAAAAAAAATAACAATATACCGTAATTTCAGATATATAACCCGCGGCTCAAATAAATCAGTTTCGAACGTGAAAATTTATTTAATAAAATGCAACTTGTTTCTACTTGATACTTATTTGATTTTATTTAATAAATAAATCTTCTGGTTGGAAATCGATTTATTTGAGCCGCGTGTTATATACCAAAAATTACGGTATGACTTAAAACCAATTTTTGTTTTTAAAAATCTTAGAAGGTTAAAAATATTGAAAAAAATTTTGCCAGATACTAAACATATTTCACAAACAATTTTATTTAACTCATAAGACAAAATTTTATCACTCTAATATGAACAGAAAAGGCTAATTCCTGAAAGCCCTCCTAAATTTCGAACATTTATAGTAATTAATAAAAAAAATATATATTGTAATTAGAATGATTCTGCAAAGTGCCTTTGGGAAAACATTACAGATTATGCTTAGACAGATATTTGATGATAAAAATATCAATTGGTTACATTTGCCTTTTATAATCCTATTACACTAAGCTTTCGCTTTTCCGGTAAAATATATACAATTTTTTTCTCCATAAATCATTTATATTTCTAGAAAAATAGTTTATGTTTTATATGAAAAAATAACAATTCATTAGTTAAAACTAATTGTTGTTTTTGAAATGCTTGAAAGTATTAAAATAACTATTTGTAATTGCTAAATATTTGCTAAATCAGGCGTGAAACCAACAGAGTAAAAAAAATGTCCATGCCTGGATTAGAAAAGGGCCATTGGCATTGCTCGCCAACCCTCTACCTCTGAGCTACCCGGACGAGATTTAATCTGACACTCTGCACTGATATAAGTTGGCAAGGCTAGACCTGCAGCACAAGATGGAATATCTTCATGAACCACAACTACTGTGGCAAGCATATGACTCAAAGTGCCATTTAGTCAAACATCGATGTATATATTTATATATAATTTGTACAAATGGCATATGCCTGCCCAAAGACTATTTGAATTTTTGTAATTGATGTAGTAAATTATGTTCTCTCTACAATCAAAATCGCACTGTAGCGCTTCTTTGCTTGAGTTGCGACCATGTTTTCTACAGGACTGCCAACTTCTACGCCTTTTTAAATCAAATATTCATGTCCTTAACCAGAGAAATATTTAATAAATAGTATACTGAATTTATTTATTGACATGCAGTATTTTATACGTTAATGCGTTTGTTAAGTGAAATTTGCGGGACTAAAATAATTATTTCATTCAAAATAAGCGTAGTAGTTGGCAGCCCTTTTTGTATATTGTTTTGAGCATGTCTAGGCGTGTTTATCACCTCTTACAGTTTGCCCATGAATTTAGGGACACCCTGTATATTATACATATATAATAAATAAATTCACTAGATGGCGTTTTCTATCAACCGTAAAATAAAGCGGCGTATTCTCATTAATCGGGGCCAACGAAAGATTAATGTGTTGTGGACCATCATGGCTTACAGACTTGAAATTAGGCGTAATTTTTAAGATAAACATTCAATGCTTCTATAAGAGTGTTTTATTTTTCTTAAGATTAGTTTTACGTTTATTTATTTATTTTTAATATTTTTATTTCTTTTGAACGTAACTAATTAAATAAAAACAAATTTCGTACTTATTTCTTTTATTTGTTTATGTTTGTCAGCACTTTATTCTTTTATCACCAAAAATACTATTTAAAACTTATTTACCATATATTATAAAGCGTATATATTTTGTAACACTTGGCCCAATCATTATAAAATAGCGTATATATAAAATACACATTTCCAACTCTTAATACTCCTTATCAAATATCTACTGCTAACTTCGTACAGGTTTTCTACAGATGACTATTTTCATATTTTATCATACCACTAGTTATAAAGAATACTTTCTGTTGTGCACATAGATGCAATTTTTTACGCTTCTCTTTCACCACTGAAACTTAATAGTAAATCTAGCCTTATTCAATCGACGAAATTTGAATTTAGTAAGGCAATTGTGTTTTTTTTTTTAATTTGAGCTGTAATAAAAAATATTGAATATTGACAACCGAGCTGTTATAATTGCAGCGTGCTCAGTACTTTTTTAATTTGTTAGGGCACACAAGCGCCACATTTTTCTCCTTCGGAGAGATGTGAAAACAGAAGTGCTCTGCAGGCGCACTAGATACAAATCTTGTTCGAATACATGAGCGACACTTTCCTTTCTGCAGATTAGGAGTGTTATCAAAGCAAATGTAAGTGGGAGAAATAGAATATCTGATAGTAATTCATTGACTTTAGTGCAGCGTGAGTTTCGACTTCAGAATGTACGCTTGAGCTAGTTCCAAGCTTCCTCTGGATTAATATTTAACTATTTCTCTTTGTGTTTTATCTGGTTTAAATCTTTCATTTACAAGCATGCAAAACACTGTCTGTCGTAAAAGGGCGCTATTTTTAACTTGAGGAATTTCTTTCACAAATCTTCTCTGGCTTAATATATAACGGCGTTGGTTTGCAGTTATACGTAAATTTCTCTTGCAAAGGTTGTAGATATACATATTAAAAATCCTTTTTTTTGATAGAGTTAAAAAAATAGTCATATGTGGTAACCCACGCATAATATTTCCTCCATTCCCCGATATAATTGATAAAACTAAAATCTAAAAAATAAAATAACGCTTTCCGTCTGCGTTGACGTTACTTTTATAGATAAATTCTGCATACCTCCGGGAAGCAAATATACATTAGAATAATTCAGTACCGTGCCTTTCGGAAAACAGCCTAGCTTATGCTTATAGTGATTTTTCATGTCAAATATCAGTTTGGTACATTTGCTTTCTCTATATAATGCATTGAGTTTTGGGTTTTACGGTAATATGTATCAACTTTATATTCCATAAATCGTTGTAATTTTTTAAAAAGTTATTTTATATTTTTGTTAAGTCTTCGTAACATTGTTGACTTACTTTCAATTTGTGTACATATGTATCTCTATCTTTTAAAAATATTTGTAATAGTAGAAAAAAATGATTTTATTTAAAATATGAATAAAATATATTCTGGAAAAAATTTAAATCAAGTTTGATAAAGAATTTTTTCCGTAACTATACAGTAAAATTCCGATTATCCGAATCCCACTCAACAACATAGTCAAACATCCGGATCGATATCAGGAAATAAATAATACATTTCCAGAAAAAAAAACAAGAATTAAAAGGCAAATTATATATATTCGTTTGTAAAATTCTCTCGACATTGAATTTTTTGTTTAATTGAAATTTCAGAACTTACCAGTTATAAGGTTCTTAGCTCTTTTTAAGCTTGGCGCATATTATTAAAATAAAATTGATCAATTATTATACTTGTATGCATTAACAAATTGCTTCTGGTTAGCTAAATTTCTTCTGTATTAGATAAATTATTCCCGTTTGTATATAAAAAAAGATGAATATGTTCTATATATTAAATAAATTCTATAACTATTTTTAAAAATGCTGTGTGTATGAAAAAGTGAATGGGTTGCCAGAAAATATGTGAGAAAATTTTATCTTTGTTGCTAAGCCTATTTTCTCTATTTCATCAAGGCCTCAATAACAGAAAAGTACTGAATTTTCGATGTTGGAGTATATGTTTCGATAATTTTAAGTCAGTAAGACTTCAATTTTACATACACAATATTTCCCTTTTCTTATATTATATTAAAATTCAAAGACCTTCAACACTCTTTCAGAAACTGTAAAAAGACTTTTACATGAAAATCAGGTACTGTTAAAGTCTCCAAAACTGCTCACTAAAAGCTTCATTACATGTAGTTGGTCTTTTAATTTATTATTAAAATCGAATTTTCACATTACTGTAAAATCACAGTTGCCAACATTTTCATATTTTTCTTAAGAATAAAATTAATGGTAAATTTTGACTTATTTAATCGAAGAAATGTGCTATTAAATAAGTCAAAATTTTCTGTCAAGTTATAATGGTGATTAAAAAAAATCATAAAAGCTGGCAGCTGATATAATTTGGTAAAATTGCAGTTTTTCCATATGAAAAACCCGCTGACAAACAGTGTAAGATCAAAACATCTCTCCTTCAATATCAGTGCTAAAAATAAGAAATGTACATTCGTTTTCGTGTCGACATTTATGGTATAGATAAATATTACTTACCACAGGGAATCAAATATACATTTGAATGATTCCGCGACGTACCTTTGGGAAAACAACGCAGATACAGATGTTTGATGACAAATATCAGCTTGTTACATTTTCCTTTTATAATCCTATAACTTTGAGCTCTCGGTTTTACGCTAAAATATATAAAATGTTTTCCTCTACAAATCATTAATAGTCCTATAAAATTAGATTATGTTTTATGTAAAAAAAAAACAATTAACTAATTTGAAAACAACTTTTGTTTTTGACATTCTTAGAAGAATTAAAATATTTATTAAAATTTAGCCAGTCTCTAAAAATTCTTCACAAAAAATTTTACTAAATTCATGTGTCAATCTGTTGTTTGCTCTAATATGAGCAGAAAAGGCTATTGTCTTAAAAGCCTCCTATATTTTTAACATTTTTAATAATAAATAAAGAAAATATATTTTATATTTAGTATGATTCCGCGACGTGCCTTTGAGAAAACAACACAGATTATGCTTAAACAGATGTTTCGTGACAAATATCAGTTTTTTACGTTTGGCTTTTATAATCTTATTACACTGAACTTTTGGTTTTACGGTTAAATACATCAAATTTTGTCTCCAACAAAATTCAAATACCTAGAAAAGTAGTTTTTGTTTTATATGTATATAAAAAAAAACAATATATGACTCAAAACCATTTTTTTTAATTTGAAAATCATAGAAGTATTAAAATAAATACAAAAAGTTAGCCAGTCCCTAAATATGTTTCGCAAGCAATTTTATTAAATACATGAGACACACTTTTATTCGCTCCTAATATAAACTGGGAAAGGCTAATGTCTAACAGTCGTCCTACATTTTGAAAATTTTTAGTAATTAATAAAAAATATATATATAATGTAATTAGAATGATACTGCAACATGCCTTTGGGAAAACACAGATTTTGCTTAAACAGATGTTTGATGACAAATATGAGTTTGTTACATTTGCCTTTTATAATCCTATTACACTGAGCTTCCGCTTTTCCGGTACAATATATACAATTTGTTCTCCACGGGTAATTCAAATTTCAAGAAAAATAGTTTTTGTATTGTATAAAAAAATAACAATGTATGACTTAAAACCAATTTTTGTTTTTGAAAATCTTAGAAGGATTAAAATATTGACAAAAATTTAGCCAGACCCTAAAGATAAGTTTCACAAACAATTTAATTTAACTCTTAAGACACCCTTTTATTCGCTCTAATATGAGCAAGAAAAGGGTGATGTCTGAAAGTCTTCCTATATTTCGAACACTTATAGTAAGTAATAAAATATATATATATTGTAATTAGAATGATTCTGCAACGTGCCTTTGGGAAAACAACACAGATAATGCTTAAACAGATGTTTGAAGACATCAGTTTAGTACTACATTTGCCTTTTATAATCTTATTGCACTGAGCTTTCGCTTTTTCGGTAAAATAAGTACAATTTTTTCTCCACAAATTATTCAAATTTCAAGAAAAATAGTTTATGTTTTATATGAAAAAATAACAATACATGAGTTAAAACTAATTGTTGTTTTTGAAATTCTTGGAATTCTTGGAATTCTTGAATTTGTAATTGCTAAATTTTTGCTAAATCAGGCGTGAAACTAATTGAGTAAAAAATGTCCATGCCTAGATCCAAAAAAGAGCCATTGGCATAGCTCGCCAACGTTCTACTTCTGAGCTACCCGGACGAGATTTAACCTGATACTCCTCACTTATATAAGTTGGCAAGGCTAGACCTGCAGCACAAGATGGAATATCTTTATGAACCACAACTACTGTGGTTAAGCATAGGACGCAAAGTGTCAATAAGCATTGATGAATATATTTGTATATATTTTGTACAAATGGCATACGTCTACCGAAATACCAATTTATTTTTTTTATTGATTAATTTTTGCTAGATGATGTGTGAAACCTACAGAATGACAAAGTGTGCTTTTCTGGATTCGATCCCGAACTATTGGTATTGTGTGGAGGTGTCAGGCTGGATATCGTTTGGTTAGCTCAGTGGTGGAGCTTTGGCGCACAATGCCAATGGCCCTTGTTCGAATCCAGTCCTAAGCACTTGTTCGCTATGATGGTTTTTCGCTGATATACGATCTCTCTGATTCTGCAATTATAAATTCAATTCTAGGGTGGCTGCTAAATCCTATTACAATTCAAAGATAAGAATTAATTTGAATCGTTTGTTAAAATAATTTATTTCTCTATTTCAGCGTTTGGCAATTTTCTATTAGTGCAGACGATTTTTGTATAAAACACATATTTTAAATTATTTTAAAGATAGAAGCCAAAAGAATGATGATTAAACAGCTCTTTGATCGCGAATTTTCCGCAGTTAAAATCTTTAGGCAATTAAAATGACTTGGTTTTAATAGAACATTTATACCAAGTGTCCCAAAAATGACTGACGGATTTTAAAATTCAATAACTTGCAAACAGTGACATATATTTAAAAAATTCTTGCAGGAGGGTTATGTATGATGTCAGAAGTTTTTTTGTACTGTGATTCTTGATTTTAGTTCGAATTTCAGACACTAGATGGCGCTGACAGCGATTGACGTCCAGTCGAGGCCGAAAATGACGCCACTCAGCATTGATCGAGGCTAACGAAAATGACAGGCTATCGCGGTGCATTCCACCTATCTTTTTTTACAGACCGCTAGAATGACGTGTTGTTCTTTTCGGACACCTGCATTGGTGGATTCGAGCATCACGTGATTCCCACGGTATGTAAAAAAAGATACTCGTAAAGCACCGCGGTAGCCTTTCTTTTTCGTTAGCCTCGGCATTGATGCACCACCCCCTGAATACTAGAGTGCGGCTGTCGCAGGCGGATTTGTTTTCAGCGTTTGAACGGTCCCTCGAACTTCAACACCAATAATATCAAATTTTTCTTTGACTTATTTGATCTCAGAAAAAGTTGGCGATTCCCTGAACGATGCTTGGCGAAAAGCTTAATTCCCTGATATGATAAAAAACTAACTTCAAAGTCAGTTACATCTGAAAAATACACTTACGACAATACTTTATTAACAGAAATTATGTTCATGTCGTCAATAGTGAAACGGTTACTTTTGCTAGAATTTAATCTATTTTTAAAGCAGGTGTAGCTCCTCTCGCCCTATTATTGTATCGCATCATTGCACGTTTATCGGCTACAATTTTTAGCACTTTATAAAGCGCTAGATGGAACCCGTCAAAACTTGAC